>JACMZG010000022.1:28079790-28144790 GCA_018340805.1 Microvelia longipes
TACGTGCTTATTGTAAGAGAATTTGCTTTGGAGCAGCTCCAATTACTATGGAATAGATGCCCATATATAGTCTATATTTAAGTAATAGATATTTACAAGATAAGCTTATATTATATATCATATAACAAAATACCTTTTAGTAGAGTGATATAGATTGCTAGAAGTTTTTAAGCTATTGTACAAAGTATAGAGTATCTTAATAAACACTATTTTACATATCATGTCTCATGTTATAAGTTAAGAGATTGTCGATTCTAGTATAATTCTGATACACTTTACTAACTTAAAAATTGAGTATCTTTCCTTACCATTCGACCTTAGTCCGAAAGGCATCAATAGTTAAAATAGTAACTAATAATAGATACCTTAAGTATAATACTTACTGAATCACAGTTCTATAAATGATTATAGTAGAAATATCTTCTCATCAGAGTTAGTTAAATCTAGTTATTTGTTCATCTAAAATTTTTATTTAATCGCTGACAATGATTTTAATAAGACCTAAGAAGTCAGTAACCAATAAGTTTAATAAATGAAAAGGAAAATAACATAAAATTTTTAAATAATTGGGGAGAAAAAGAATTTGATTGCAGTAAAGTGCAACATTCACAATGTCAAGTAGAGTTTTATTTGGAATTTCGTTAATTCCAAAACAAGCTGAAAATATCAATATTGCCAATCATTTCCTTAAAATTATATTATAAGATATTTTTTAAAATTTTCGAATTAAGAAACTTCATAGCTATGGGTACAGAAATAAAAAATTTAAAAAATCATATTATTTTATTTTAAGCCATGAATGTTCATGGCTGGGTACATATGTATTATTGTAAGAACGGGTACATTTATTACTAGACATATATTTTTCAATAAAACACTTACAAAGCTTTAGCTTATGATTTAAAATGCGAGAAGTATAGCGATTAGAAACAAAGTTTACTAATACTAAGTAAACGCCTAGAAAAATAAATTTTAATCAAATTATGTTTGTGATTTTTTTAAAGAAATTGCCGATAATTTCTTTCTTAGCCTAAGTCAAACTTAAGTAAAAACTTTTATCGGCGATTAATTCATTTTTAAAAGTATTATTAATGGTGTGAGACTGATACTCAGGGACTGAGGACCCCAAGCGAACTAATGATGCGAAACTTCACTCGCAGCATGATTGATAGCGGCTTCTAGCTTCCAAAATATCACCTACAGTTGCTCCCTCTTCTCTCTTAATACTTTTCTAATAACTTTTTAAAAGTAACTTCTTAAGCTAAAATTAATTTTTGGTTACAATTATTCCATCTTTTGTGTTTGTATGTTGCCTTAAGGCTCGTGCCCAAGGTTTCCATTATATGACATTGAAAAATCGTTAAGTTAAGGCATCTCTAATATAAAATAGGGTAAAATGCTCAAAAATGTACATATCTTATTTAAGATATTTCTTAAGTATCTACGATTTTTTTTTAAAAATGTCATCTATGACGGCACTTCTGAGTCTGAGTTGAGCTGATGTAAAGAATGAGACAGGAGACATGGCTTAAATGACTTAAACCCTGGAGTCTTGTCCCATATACAAGACAGAACGATCAAAATTATATCAGGAAGTCAAAATTCAAGACGTCCAAGACAAGGCTGAAAAAAATCAAGACTGCTCTTCTCAAAAATTAAAAAATATAAATACACTTTATTAGTAAATAAAATTAACTATTCCCCTTAGCCTCAAAAATCTAGAAAACAAACCCTAACAACTAAACCCCCAAACGTAAAAAAATATACTCTTTACACCCAGGACCCGCGTGTCCGATCAACCTAATTGAGATTTTCTGTGGTTTCCCTCGATTTTACAGGCAAATTCCAGTTTGATTTATCAAAAGTCAGTCCACAGACTGCATAGGAAACCCTCTTTGACACTCCTGCAAAATCCCTTTACAATGTAAACCCCTTTAAATCCCTTTACAATTCAAAACACCATCAAAAATATCATCTTTTGCATATCCTGCAAAAAAAATTTGATTAAAATGACCAAACCAAAAAATTATCCTTAACCCAAACAAACCCTCTCAAACCCCAAAAAATAACCAAATTTCATACCAAAAAAAGAAATAAAATAAGAATAAAGAGGCACACAAATCACCCCAAATCAATAAATAAAATATGGCTCCGGTTTACACAAAATAAATATTTTATACTTTTGTCAATAAAGAACTTGTTTAAAAAAAATCTTTAATTATTTGATATATTGTATATTATTTGATATATTATTGATATAGATTGTCTTTCTTTAGTTTTCTGTTACTGCGTAGTTTCTAATGTACTAATGTAGTAATTAACTTTTTGATGCGAGGCCAAATCGATTTTCAAATCTTTTATTAGTATCGTTGTGTACTCACTTTTTCAACTAATGTTGGCTACCCTGATTATTCGTTCATTTTTCATTTGCCGCCTAGCCTCCTACCAGCACATGTTACCAGATTCCTTAAATTTTTAGAATTTTACTTCAAGTATTCTCATCTTTCTTCCATATTTTCAGTTCAGGTTCGTTAACTAATTTTATATTTATGCACTGTGTTTTTATAAATTAAAATTGTTGTGTTTTTGACCTAGTTCCGGCATGAAAGTCGTTACGTGGACCCAACGGCTTTTATGGCAATAACATATTAATCGGTAACCGAATATTTTCTTGATATTTGCGATGTGCCCTTCGTTGTTATTATGTGGCTTTAATTTGATAGATTTTTGTGTCGATTTTTCATTCTGGATGATGTGGTTAATAGTTTTTTGTGGCAGATTTTGGTTACGTGGGTGGGACGAGATAAGGATTGGAATTTTAAGCGCTACAGGTTGCTTGTTGATCTATTTGTGTTTAATACCTAATTTATTCATTGGATTGTGATCTAAACATTGTATTTCGACTGCCTTTTGTGTTGTTTATTACCAATCTGCTTTCTACTTGATAGTGTTATCTTATGGGCGTGCTAATGCCTTAAATATTGTAATGGCTTCTAGAATCACTTGTCATGCATTTTTGACCACAGTGCAATCACAATGTTTCCTTTGCCTTGTTTTCTTGTCCCACCAATTTTTATCTTGTCACGACTTATGACATAGTTTTTGATTGACACTATCATGTTTCGGGTTGTCAACGTGTTTGCTTATTTTTAATTATTGCCAATGAAGAATTTTTTGGCTGCTAGGAATTTTTTAGGGGTACTTTAGCTGGGGGTTCAAGCTTCAGTGATTTGTTTGTTTCATAGCAGCACCGGTCCCCCAAAGTAGAGGTGGAAATAGTTAGCTTGTCAAGGTGATAAGAAAACTCGAGTACTCAATTTTTATTTGATTGTTAGACATTTTTTATGACAATATGTTGTTGGTTTTAACTTTGTGTGTACGTTTGATTGAACATTTTTCTTTCAGTATTTCCTTAAGATAATTTCTTTGTAAATTTGCCTGTTACATTCAATGAGGCGTAAGTACATTCTGTGTTGTGTTACATAAGTTCATAAAATACAGCAAATCACCGAGTTTCTTAATTCTTTAGAGTGCCAATAAAGATTTGTAAAAAGGTGGGAGGGAGTCACTTGTGTTTCCATTTTTCACCACTATTTTTGGGGACCAACGCTAGTAAAGTGTCTGTTGAAGAAGAGGGAAGTCGGCAATCTTGCTGTATTGGGTTATGTTATCTGTATACTTTAGTGCCTTGAGTTGTCATGTCGCCTGTCATTGATCAAAGTGTTTTTGTGACAAAAATTTGGTCCTTGAAAAGTGGATGTATGACCTTGAAATAAAAGATCATAGGTTCTTGTATGTAATTAAATATTTTAAAATTCAGATCCAATGTTCTATGTATGTAGGAATTATTCCTCTTGTCTTCAGACATTTAAAAATAGCTTAATGAGTTTTTGGCATGTCTTTTAACTTAACTTTAGTTCAGTGATGGGTGAATTTCCTCTCTATTTTATTATATGATTTATTAGCAGTAGCGCAAAAAAGCTAAATAAATATATTTTGAAAAATCGTGAAGGGTATCAAAATTGTAGGTATGCTTCAACTTAATATACACATAAAGATCTAAATGATAGAAAGGAGCCTAAGTATTAGCAGACCCAATACACTTGACTAAATTCAGGCGACCAAAGCATGCCTAAACATTTACAGAATTACTTATAATTCTTGAAAACAAACAAGTAGCGATCAAAACCACCCCATGTATCTACAAATATACACTCAACTATATCTAGACTAGCTAAGCTAATTTTATTTTAATAATGCAATTTTCAGAGAAACCTTATTAGTTGCTTGAGGTACAATCAACTAAATTTTTGGGATTTGCATTATGTATCGGACCTATTCATAATATCACCTAAATAATTTACTTTTCATTTTTTAGCTCAATTACACTTTTTAAAATGTTATACACAAGGAAACTTAAACTCATAGTGATTACTTTGAAGATTAATGTAAGATTCAAACGAACTTTGGCTTCAAAACTAAAACCAAGTTTAAATGTAGGAACAAAACTCACAGGAAGATTGTCGTTCTCTTCTGTGATTTTAGTTCCTACATTTCGATTTGTAATTGTCATCATATGTTTTTATTATTTCTTCTAAAAGTTGTAAGGTATGTGAATTTTCCTCATACATTTGGGTCATATGATATTATCCTAAAAGTTGTTTGTTATGTGCTATTTTTTTATCGGGATGTGATATTTTATAATATAATATATTTTCGTAAGAAGGTTCCAACAAATTCTGGTATTTTGTTGTATTATTCTGGAACCAATGATTTCATACTAACATTTTACTTTTTGTTTCACTTCAAGATTTAGTAAAACTAGATTTTTCTGAGTTAAGTTTAATGGACTGTGAGAAATCTTATTTAGGAAAAATAATAATGAAGACAGCAGTCCGAGTTAGCATTGCTTGCACGAAAGCTCTGATGAAATATATTAATCTAATAAAACTCTGACTGCTGTCTTGATCATTATTTTTCCTAATTTACATTTTTCTGATTCACAACGAATTATCTCTGTTTTACCTCACTTTAAAGTGGTTAATAATATTATATGACTGGTAATCCTGCTACGATTTGACAGTTAAGTTCAACATTAGGAATCATGCATTTAGTTATAACTATATGTCTAATTACACCATGTCTATGCTTAATATTTTTTTATTTACTTATATAAAGAGTTCTCCCTAGAAATCCGAAACTAGATTTCTTAAGAATTATGTGTTTTTTAATATGTGCGTCTGATTCCCTTTTTGATTTTGCTTGAGTTGAAACTTAAACCAAAAATCCAACTTTAGGTCTAATTTTGCCTGTAAAATTAAAAGTTGTTAAACTATGTTTACCCATTTTATTGTCATGAAAAATTTAATAAGTCAAATAGTTAACCTTTGGAGATTTGACACAAATGTGTCTCAATAAAGAATCTTTAATAAACGGTCTGACACAACAGGAAACTTTTCTGACCCTATTCTCTTTGTTTGAGGTAGAGAAATAGGAGCAAACTTACCTTCATATGATTATGTAAAAAAGATAAGTTGAGTTTGCTCCTCGACTTTCTTCTGTGCTTGTCGTGATTTTAGTTTCCTTTGTTGCTTGTTAAGTCAATTAAAATGAAACGGATAAAAAAATAATATATATTACTTTTTGCTATTTGTTTATAACCAAAAAATATTGGAAAACATGGGGAGGTAAGTTTGCCTCTAACTTAAGAACCTGTGCAGTTAATGTAAGCATGAGCAATTTGTATCAAGCATGTGCAGTGTGGTTTTCTCATATGTTTTATGACGAATTCTTTTCTGATTTTTTTATCCTCAGCGGGGTCACATTGATATTTAGCAAATGAAGTTAATGCGTCATCCCCTTACTTAATATCATTGATCTTGAATGACAAAATTGATCTTAAATTGTAATTTTTCTATTGGCAGCCATTATGAGTAAACTAAATCTTATGATTTAGTTGACAATTACCATTTTTACTTACGAAACATGCATGAGACATTTTGAACCGACATTGATTTTACTTTTGAAGTTATTAGCGAACATGAACAATGCGTTTTGCAATACATAAAGTATAGAATAAGTTAGTTGTATAAAATAATCAAATATTTTATTATATTTATATTTTGTTATAATGACATTTTATCTCTACAATTTAATTATTGAAATTAACAAATATAATATTAAAAACTTATTATTTTCATTGTCCGTATAATTCCTTTTTGTAAAATCAAGGCTGCCAAGTATAACTACAATTTTTTTTCAAAAAGAAGATAATGCTTATATTCTGAGGTTAAGAGCAGTGGATCCCTAGTTATTATGCCCTAGACATGCTAAGTTATCATATGAATAGTGAGACCAAACTTGTTAGCCATATGACTATCTTCCATATATAGTTATGATATGAAGCGTATCACGACTGACAGTGTTGCTCATCTTTCTGTTTGAAATGTGCTTTAACTTCCCAGGAGGTCTTAAGATGCCTAAAACTGATGATTGAGATGAAATCTAGGTTCAGGATTGTTGTCATATATACTTGTTAGCAAAAAAAAAAAAATACAAATTCTTCTTTATTTTGATAAAAATATTGTATAATTGAATTTATTCCTAATCTATTTCATTTTTTGTTTAGGATGGACTTCTTATCGCTCTAGAGACCTTAATGGAGCAGTATTTATTTGAGGTTTTACTACTTAAACAAAATGGAAAATGGCAGTTTGGATTATCTACCTCCTGCTTCTTTACAGAAACTGAAGAATTCACTATTATTTATCAATGTTTTACCAACATTATACGATTTGAGTTTGGAGTAAGGAACGAGATTCACAGGAAGACGTGATTTGTTATTTCTCCTCCTCTGGATCTAATTCCTACTTCAGATTTGAAAATTTCGGCTATTCTTCTGCTTCTCATCTAGATGTTATAGTAGCCCACTGTTAGGATAGAAAGGAATAGGTACGTTTTGCTTTTGCTAATTTATTTGATAAAACAAAAGCATTTTAAGGAGGTATGGGATTGATAATTCCAAATATAACTCACTTTGATTATGAATAATTTTCTAAAGAAATTGTCTTTTAACAATAGTGAATGAATAATATGTTCTAGATATAACATTATCTATGACTGCTCTCAAGTGTTAATACTAAAAAATAGGGAGTCAGCCGGAAAATATACTATTTATTAACACTTATAAATATCATAGAGTCAGTTGATTGGGTTGGAGGCATACATTATTATATTTGTATAATTGGGTAATAGTTACATAGATAATAATAGTAAAACTCGAAAAAGTTTATTAGCTGGGGGTACAGATCATTTTCAAATATTCATGCTCATGTTTTCACCTTATTTTTAAGGATTTAATGTTAGCGCATCTGAAATGTCCCACCTGGTATATCACCAGAAACACTTCATGTATAATTTGTTTCTAATAGATGTAAACATTTACTGGTATTTATAAAAAGCATCAGTCTCTCCACAAAATATATTGAAATAGCAAACCGGTTTTCAAACTACAAAGGTCATCTTCATGCAATAATAGAACAAACAATAAATAGGACTTAGCAAATCTAAAAAAGTAAAAGTTAAAAAGTCACATAGATTAATAAAATAAAAAGACAAAATTTAAAAAAATCATAAAATAAAATAAACAAAAATTAATGAAAGAGTTAGACTGACAGGGGAGAAGAGAATTAAAGAGCCTGTGATTCCTTGTTAGTTATGACTGCAACTGAAGAGAGATTCATTTTATCAGTTTGCATAGTATTTTGGTTCCTCATAATCTTATATTTTTCAAGATTAAGTAATCTTATATATTTCATACCTTTAGAAATATAATGTGTAAACTCAGCCTTGTAGTTTGCATTAATATGACATACCTGGTGTACTCTTTAGTTGCAGTCAAACAACAAGGACTCACAGGCTCAGTAATCCTCTTCTCGCCTGTCAGTCTGAATCTTTCATTAATGTTTATTTTATTTATTCATTTTTTTAATCTATGTAACTTTTTAACTCTTCCTTCTTTTGTTTTTCTAAGTCCTATTTATTGTTTTATTTAGGACTGAAGATGATCTTCTAAATAGCCGGTTTGCTATTTAAATATATTTTGTGGGAGACTGATCCTTTTTATTAAGATTTACTCCACTTGTGCTGCCTTATTCATAGTATTTACTCGTATATTTCTCGAAAACTGCTAGCCACATATGTGGTTGAGGGCTCATTGTACTCAAAACTTAAAAAGATCATTAGAAACCCTTTTCATCTAACAAATATTGTTTCATAATTTTGTTTAAAAAGTAGCTCCATTTTGATATGCTGAGTTAGATTTATCTCTTTCTCTCATAGGAATTCATTTTTGTTGGATGAGCCTTTTTGACCTGTAGTGTGTTTACTTCCATACATTCAGACACCAATTTTTTTAGTTTCTTGCTTATAGAGAAACATTTTTTTTTTAGTTTTTGGGGGTGGGAAAACAAAATTATGATTACTGTGGCCAGCTTTAATAGCTGACCAACCCAGTTATTTCAGACCTAGTTATGTCAATATAATTATACGTACGTGTGTAATTAAGTAAACATAAAAAATTGTTTTCCAAAAGGCTAAAATTAGTACATAAGAAATGAAATAATTTTGACTATCAGACAACAGAAATAAATTTGAGCCAGATAAATATTGTTACTAGTTTAATGTTATAGAACTTAAACACCCAAGACCTGGAGGGCCCAGGAAAATGTATCCTATAAATAATGCCTAAATTCTACCTTACGTGATTCATATGTTAAGGGTCTGTGGATGTGTCAATGTTTGGGGTTGGGGAATACTTTAAGCTTACACTCGGACGTAGTTGATTGGTCACATTTGAGTTTTTTTCTAAATAATTTCATTTTATAAATAATAATTTGTTTTGTTTCAGAGATGTTTTCTTAAGTTATAATGTGCACAGACTCAAGGTTAAGGAACTAGATTCACAGGAAGGTGTGATATTCTCTTCATGTGACTCTATGTCCTACCTCTTGGTTTTTTCTTACTTCTAATTGAATGAAAGGTGGAAATTATGATTACTATTGGATGAGCTACAATTATTCAATCAATCACTTTATTTTGAGACCATCATCTCCAGATTTAATTGTGATTGAAATTTCAAGATTGACTTGTGATTAGCTAGCTGTGCATCGTAATACTGGATTAAAGGTTTGAAAAAATTCTGTACTATTATCTCATTTTATTAGGTATGAACTACCTATGCTATGTGTCTGTACCATGCTAGAGAGTTAAGCCTTTGTAGAATTCCATTTCTAAACCACTACTAACTTAACTAAGCTTTTATTCTACTAGGAGAAACAAAGACTTTTTACTTTGTACTTAATATATTTTAACCATCATTGTGGTCATCTTCATAATATTATGAAACAAGCTTAACATATACAAATATAATAAAATAATTGATAAAGTTGAACCTGATGAGTAGAGGCTCCTCTACGTTTTATTTTTTAATTTTATCAAATCTAGTCTCTTAGTCTTTTAAATAATTTTTTTAGTCAACCTGTAAATGTACAGCTTGTTTTATTTTATTCTGAAGATGACTTCAATGATGGTTGAAATATTTTTAGTATAAAATAAATTGTTTGTTTCTTCTTGTAGAATAAAAACCTTGCTAAGTTAGTTGTGGTTTTAAAAACAATAAAATATAAAATTTCATTTTAGGTTTTAATGGATATTTGTTTTATAAATTCAATCATAAGCTCATTATCATATCTTGTTTTTACTTAATGAAGTTTACCAATTGGCCTAGTGACGTACAGCTCTATTTTTATCACATGGGGGAAACACTCAGAATGCATTTTGCTTTAACATCAATATAACAAAGTATAGGAAGGGGATTTCTGAACATATGGCTCATCATTATAGTTTCCTGAGCATATGTACAAAGTTTTTAGAACAAATAGTGATTGAGCAACTTGAGAATTTTATTTTATTCCCTTAACTACCATCAAAAAATTTTACCACTATCACACCAAATTTGATATATGCCATATTGAAACATGTAGAATGTGTTTAGAATCATTACATTTCTTCAACTAAGTGTGAAAGTGAGTTCTTAGCATTTGACTTATCAGCATAATTTCCTTGATACTGGAGAACAGCTTAAACCTAATAATAATAATTATTATTATTAGCTTAAACCTGTTTCTCTTAGATTTGACGCACATTTACCTCCCTCTATTTACCTTCATAGATGCTTTAAATTTAATTTTAAAAATGAAGACCATTTTGAAAATATTGACTTTTAAATTTAGATTAGGTATAACTTTCAAACTTTTGTTTTTGAATTGAAGAACTAGTTAAAAAATGTGATGACTTTTTAACTTTTAGTTTAAAAGGTAATGGCTAAAATACATATTTATTGGTGCTTTAAATATGAAAATAATTATGAATATTGTGATTATAAAATTCTATAAAAAATAAAATATATTGCTAATATACTCATAATGACTTCAAATTAATAAAAACTAGGCTGCCACATGATCACCGTATTTTTTTATATGCTTTTAAACATATAAATATGGGTATTGTTGTATTGTTCGTGTTTAAATAGATGTATTATTTTCCTTCACATTATTTATCCTAAAGTTATTTATTTCACCCTAGAAATTAGGTTACTTTATTATTCTGAAGATGAGTTAAGCAAGTTACAAGTTAAAACTGCATCTGGAAAAAACTATGTGTGAGGTCAAAAACTATATTTTTTGTCTATTTATTGTATCTTGGTTGAAACTACTGAATGGTAACAGATATAAAATGTACTGGAAACAATATTTACTAGTATTTATAAATTTACTAGTATTTGCTAGTAGTATTTACTACTAGCAAAGCAGAAATAATACCACCTGAAGCTTTGGATAATCAATACATTCTGAGGACAAGCTAAGTGGGTTCAAAGTTGTAGTGACAATTTTGAGGTACCTTTACCAGATTTTTACTTTTCCTCATTTATACTATAGATAGGAAAAGTATTGTTTTCACTTTATAATCCAAACCCGAGATTTCACCTGAATTATCCATTTTAGGTTTTTTTAAGACCCTCTAAATGGTTTTCACAAAATTGTCTATCAGTGTTGATGTGTATCTGTTATCATCATAGCTCCCAGCGTATTTATGCTAGATAATTAAAACTTGATTCAAAAATTAATCTTTAGTTCTATCTTTAAAATTTTTTATGACAATATGACTACAACAATTTTGAAAATTCAAAAGCCTAAAAAATTAATCAATCGATTTGACATTTGACACATATGTTGTCATATATAAGTGCACCATATTTTTCAAGTTTCATTTCATTATCAGTTTTAGTTCAATTCTTATCAAATCTTTTGTATAAATTTAAAAAAAAAATCAAAATTTATTGAGTCAAAATTTGGTACAAGTGAACTTGGTTCAAAAATCAACCTTGTTAATGTCCCTAACCCTATTGTTTATGAATTATGTGTGATGTCATTAACCCACAATAATGACCCCTCACACATTTAAAGGAAAAATGAATAGTATGAAGATTTCGATAAGTTTTGTGTAGGAGAAAATAATTAGCCTGTTGAAAAAATCAGTTACTAGTGGCTTTCCTGTAAAAATGGCTAAATTCAGCCTAGAGCTCTCTAATTCTGAGCTCTTGGCTGTTCCAGCTTCTTTGTGGCTTCAGACACTTGGTTAAAATTTCACTGTTTACTTGCCCCTAATAGTGTTATCTGCCTATGGAAGTGGGCTAGTGGATTATTATAACTGTTTTTTTCTCGCTATCAAAATTTTATAGAGCTCCATATTTATAAAGGATTAATATATTAGCTTTATTTCTACATAACTTTAGAAATGTTATATTCTTAATTCATTTCATAAATAAATGTAAGTCATAAATATTTTAAAATAGTAAAGAGACAACATAATATAATAACAAGAACAAAATTTGTTCTCGTTTTCTTCACCTACTACGGTAGGTATATATGAAGAGAATTGTGTTTACCCTTAAAATCTAAAACCCATACTTCATCATAATCATTGTTTCAGGTCTTTTAGGTGGTTTTCATTATGTTGTCTGTCTGTGTGTGTGTATATGTCTCACTATACTCTCCGTGCTATATGTTTCTACATGAAAAAAGAGCTGTTTTAATAGAAGCAGCAGATGTCCAACTTCAGAAAGAAAAAAATACCTACAGGTTCTTTAGTGACATCACAGGACAACCATAATATCTGTTTGGGTTTTATTATCTCTGGGAGGGACTTTTTTCTTCCCTTTTACTGTGTTACAAGCGTTGCATTTTCTCCCTTCCAGCTGATTTTGAGTCATGTGACCATGTTAAAAGATATAGCACGAAGAGTATAATCATAAATCCATTTATACCAGAGGGTTAAAATTTCTGACTTAGAGTCTAGTCATGCTGTCCGGAAGATAAAAATTTTTTTGACTGGGTTAACCTATTTTGGCTGAGTCAAATAATAAAAAATTTGGCACTTAAACTTTGACTGCCTATGACTTTTGTTTCTATCTTTGACTTATGTCAGATATCGTAACACATAGCTATTTAACTTTTAGTTTCTAAGTTATTAGCAATAATATATATTTTTTGGTGCGCGCCAAAAAAAATACAAAAATGTTAGTTAGAAAAATATTATATTTTACCACAAAAAATCAAATTAATGAATTGTATAATACAGTAATGAAATATATTTATATTATTTATTTAAAGGGTTGAAATTAATTAAAACTAGGCTGTCGAGTAGGACTGCTGGTCCTTTAACACTTTCGGAACATACGAGTATAGTTTTTGTATTACATGATTGAATGACTTATCTTTTATAATACTTTCAAAGCTTTAATTAACATTAACTTATAATACCTTAGAAATTTGTTTACCAAATAATTATTAGATTGAATTTAGAAAGACCAAAGTAATTGATCCTTAAACTTAAGTTGGCAAGCCATTCACAAAATACAAGTGAAGCAAGTCAGAAGTCCTGACACCCTAGATTTTGGACCATGATTGTATTCTGAGTTAGAGTGCATTGAGACCTATGTCGCCTTAAGCTTTGTGTAATGCAGATATTCTGAGGATGAGTGAAACAAGTCCTAAGTTGTGACAAAAAGTACTGAGGTACCTTGTACCCAATTTTTACATTTTTAAAGTATTTACGACTTAAATTTATTTAGGTTTGAAGAAAAAAAAAATACTTTATTTCATTAGATTTTATATATAGGATAAAACATTAGAAATCATTATTTTTTTACATACTTAATCAATGGCTTCTTGCCAATCAATATAAAATATGATATATAATAATCAATTATATGATATATAAAATCAATAATTTAAAAGAAACCAAATTAATTGATTTCATTGTCATAAATTCTATATATATATATATATATATATATATATATATATATATATATATATATATATATAAACATATACACACACTCATACATTATATTCATACACATACATACTGACTATATTTTACTTAATTGCTAAATAAAATAAAGACAAACAAAACATAGAGGAATAGGTACAGTAACTTACGACTTAACACTTACTAGTTTATCTATATCAAATATCACAGTAAGATTCTGAAATATCACAATAAAAGATTTATGAAATTAAGCTAATAACATGTCCAAAGTTTTATGGAACTAAAGCTAATCATAACCATATGCTTTTCTTTTGTACAAAGTAAATGATACTATTGATAAATATGGTTCAGAAACCAACCCTAATAAAATTACTTTCTAGACATTTTAAGTTAGACAAAAACTCAAGTTTAATTTTGATTCCATGTTATAAGAAATGTATTTATATAAATTTTCAATTTGTTAGGTTCAGATAAAAGAAAACCATATATATGGTTTTCTTTTATCTGAACCTGACAAATTACTAAGTATTGTAAAATTCAACGAAGGTTGATTTCATTTTCTAAAATATTATTTGAAATGTGAAAAATAAAGAGTTTTTAGGTATTATTTTTATTAGTGTCGTGGGTAGAAGTAATCCTTTTATGCACTGTGACGTTTGTACATTTACTCCCATGATTTAGTGGTTTCTACTACTTTGAATGGCAGACTGAGACACTAAACTATCGTTATACTGTTAGCAAAGATAATTTGTGAAATCCAATAGAGATTAGAAATAGTGAGGCACATTTATATTATAGATAAAGTAAAAATAAATTATTAATTAATTTTGATTTGAAAGCAACTTCCTGCAAGTAATTGCATTCTGATCCTCAATACATTTGGAGTATAGTATAGAATACTGATGATTTCTGTTTTTATTTTCTGGCTGATCTTTGCCAGTATGTGGACTCATCCCAGCTATTGTGGGACGCATTGCTCTCAAATGACCAAACTGAGAGCAAGCTGCTTGTCTCTTGTTACACTGACCTTGTGAGTCACCAATCCTGAGGCAGGTTGGACACTGTGTTACCTATTTATAGTTCTTTACTGGTAACCAAGACCACCCTTTGAAAACACTAGGGTTCTGGTGAATCATGGGATCACTTTTCCTTTGTATTCTTTTCTGCTGAAACCCAATTTAGAAAAGTTAAGGTTATTTAAGAGTTCCTCTTTGCTTAAGCTTCTGTCAACTTTAACTATAGGGATAGTTTCTCCTGGAAGAACAGGCAGAGTTGCTATTAAACCGAGCTCTTAAAATTTTGGTATATGAGCGTATTGAATCTCTGTTGTGTAGGACTGGCATTGGATAAAACATGCTATATACTGACTTATTTATAATTCGAACAACTTTAATACCAGATGGCAATTTTGGTCTCAGGTTATTCAAAATTAGTTTCCTTAATATGGCTACATCCATAATATTATCGGTCGTGATTGGTCTAATAACCACGCTGTTGACTAATTTGGGGACCTTCTTTCTTAATTTATTATAATTAGGAATATTTGAGTGAATATTATGGTGGTTTCTATTTTTTTTAATATTCCTTTATTTCAAATAAATTTATGTACAAAATAACTGATTCCATAATTTAAGGTAATGACAGTTTCAACATTTTTATGAAATATGCATAAATACATAAATATTGTGTATCAGTTACACTCAGCTTATAGGAAAATACTCTCTGCTGTGAGACATTAGTCTTGTGCTGCAAAGAGGCTGTTGTTTTATAATAATTTAAAGAAACATCTAATCGTGTATCTTTCAGTATTATTTTCTTTTTATATCTACATAAGAAATATTTATATTTCCCACTAATTTCCAATAATTTTTTGCTAATTTTCGACTTATACGGATTTTAAATATGTGTTGTATTGTCTATCAATAAGAATAGTTTTAATTTTGTTTTTGTAATCTTCTTTAGATATATTAAAATTGTTTGTCATCTGGTAGTTCATAGTGCAATTTAGTGAATGCGTACCTCCAATGTCTTTGCCCCAAGGTTGTTTTCACTGAAGGTTCATATAGAATATACTTTTTTGTTGCTCTGGTTACACCAGCAACTCTTTTAACAGATTTATTATGTTTACAAAGAAATATAAGAGATGTCATTTCCCACATAAATTCAATATTAAGAATATTTAGTTTTTATGTGGAGGAGCAGATCTCTCTTCTTATATAACATTACTCGAAGTTAAGATTTTTGTAAGCTTTCTATGGGTCTTCTGAGAGTAGACGGAGCCGCACCCCATCCTATTAATCCGTACCTTATTATAGAACCAGCTAATGCGTAATATAGCAGACATCTCTGGTTCACTGTCAGAAACCCCCTCGCTTTCAGCATTATATCAGGGATTGCTAAAGCGGATTCATGAGAAGTTCTGTTTATCGATTTGCCTTCAAAACAAGTATTATTTGGTTTTGCTACTATTCCCGTGGTTGAAGTCATAGTTGACATTTGACTATGTCAACTTATATGCAACTGGTATTATTGGGTTGATTTCATTTTTACAGTAATTTCTGGGGGATTCAACTGTTATAAAATTATTAAGAGATCTAGTTTGCTTATCCTCTCCAGCTAAGCTGACAAGTTTTATTGAGAGATCCTAAGTAGCTTGTCTCGCTACAGATTGTAAACCTAACATCTTTACAACATTTGGATTAGTGATATGGGACTTCTCATCCCCTAAAACATCTTATAAGGATTCTTCCAATTCATCAAAAGCCGTATTAGCTTGGTCAACATCCTTGTATCTAACTGTGCAGCAGGACTTGATACAAGTCTTGTCTGATGAAGTAGTAAAGATTGTTTTGGTTGGGTTTCGTTTTTTTAATTGAGCTTATCAAGATCATCACTCTGTTCTAGTTCGTTGAGGTGTCTTACATTCTTATCTTCATTGATACTGTTAAGTTCTTTCTAGAAAGATACCATTCGTATTGTTACCTGACCACATGCTATTTAATTTATGGTTTCTAAATCCCAGTCTTTGCATTTCTGAAGATTCTTGTTGGCTTCATCCGAAGTCATAAAAATTATCTCCCTATCTTGGGGGTCGAAATTCTGTGTCAAAATACTTTTTGTTTTCTCCTCTAACAACAACATTTTTTTCCTGTATTCACGTTTGAGTTGCTGACTCCATTTTTTTACAAGCACTCTTGATGATATTTTCTTTGTTATCTTTGATCTGAGAGGTCTGTAATTAAAGTTTGTGAGAAGGTGCAATTATTAGGAGGGATTATTTCGATTACATTTTCATCTGATCAACCTGATAGTGGAGGGGTTTCTTTTCTTAGTTTTAGAGCAATTCCTAATCTTGCAGCCAACTTGCTGGCAAAGTGATCATTCTCATAGTGGGTTCCTCTGAACACATTCTTTAGCTCTAATTTTAGTGAGAGTTCTTTACTTTTTAGTTGCTTTAAGCTAGTTTCTGGGGACATAGTTCTGTTATGACTCTTCAGTTCTAGAGACCTCAATGTTCCTAAATTATTCTTAAGAGAAGATTTTATCTTTATTTAATGTTTTGTGACCCAAAGCATGAAAAAAGATAGACAAAATAAGAACTAAAGTTGCCATGAATTTTGCCTCTCTCTCTCTCTCTAACTTAATGGTGTTAAAAAATAAATTTAGAGCACTTTCTTTTCACGGGAACTAATTAGCTTGTAAATGTAATAAAATATTTATGAAAGTTTATAAAATTTGCAAAATGGTAGGTAATCTGTCTAAAAATGGATCCACACTCCAGTTGTTAGGTAAATAAAGTATTTGTAAAGATCTTATAGCGAAGAGTTAGGAAACGTTAATGCATTTTATGTTAATGTATATTGCCTTAATTTAGAAATAAAAAAACAAAATTAATCTTATTAGTACTGCATATTATTATAATTAATTTATTAAAGGGTCAATTTTTTTATTTCAAAATAATTAAAAAAAATTAAATTGTCGCCTTAATATATTATTTGATACTACCGACTTTTGCAAATCATGAATAGTTGACACAATATAAATTGTGTGAGAGACAGACACCTATAAAATGTAACAAGCAATGTTAAATGTTTTTTGTAACATAATAAATAATCATTGTGGGGTGACAGCATCAAAATGTGTTTTGGTAGTGAAATACTAGGTAAGATTTCATCACTCTGCCATAATTAGTCATTTAAAAAAGGTGCTCATGCATTTTAGCAATTGTTTTGGAAAACATTTGCTAATAGGATATAGTAGTTTGCTAATAGTGTGGTAAGGGGAGACATGGTAGTGTGTCCCTGATCAAAAAAAATAACTTGCACAATTTTATCTCACACTATCTCTAAAACGGATTTAGAGATCTGTTAAAATTGATTTTAAATTAACCTTGAGGGGGGGGGAACACAAACCCTATTGAAAACCAAGTTGTTGTGATGTTATTAACCCGGTTTGTTGAGTCAGAAACATTTTTAAAAAATAAGGTTAGTGTTTCTTGCAGCGTAAATGATTGTATGTTTTTTGGGCACTAAATAAAATGAAACCTCTCTAAAGTTAATACGACTGCTTTAAGTAACCAAAATGTAAAAAAACGGTGATAAATATTGAGGTAACCTAACTACGGTCAATAAACAATATATGTCAACTAGGGTGTCGTTTTTTGGGTGCTTAATCTATTAAAACTGGTTCTATGACTTCTCGATACTGTGTGAATCTTGGTTCCAACAATCATTTTTTATCTTCTTATTTATAGTATTTAATTTTATAATTTGGATCTTTCTCTGTTACGGTGGTCTCCAAACTGGGCAAATTTTCTTAGGAAAAACAAAAAAGTAAGAATTTGTGGCACTACTGCTCAGGTTATTAAGTATATACAGAAAACTTCTGTATTCATTTAAAAAAGAATATTTGCTCGGCTTGCAGACCTCTGCGCCAGAATTTTATAAAAAATTTACTTGCAAAATTATGAACATATTTTAAAAACGTTTCCATTTGTTTAAGTATGGCAAGTATTTTGTGTTTATTTTTAATATGTTACATGTTGGTTTATCCATACTGCCACTGTTTACTATATTACTGTATGCAGAGTGCATGAAAATCAAATTTTAAAATGAGTGGATAGTAAATAATAAATATATAATTAATGTTACCTTAGTTTTAAGACTTTAATCCAATAAATGTTATCCAAAGTGTTGTAGAAATGAAGTTTCTTATTCTAGTGTACTTCGGCTTGTAACAATATGTGCAATCTAATTGCCATATTTTATCCAACATTAATTTTAAAATTTTGTTATTTATTTTAAATATTACAATTATTTAAAAACTTCTGTTGTAAACGCTTTAGTTCTTAATATTATTTTAATTTACTTGGTTATTTAATAGTTATTAGTAAATAAATTTTATTTTTTCTTCTCTATAATATTTATCAATTTTAAATTTATTTTTATTGTTTTTAGCTGTATAACTTATTTGATATAATGTTATCACTAAGCACCATAACAATCTTATATGTTAAACTGATCATGTTGCTTAAAATACTAAAATCAAAATGTTGCGCATCGAAAAAAGCCAAAGAGTGGGGGTAAGCTAAAATACCCTAAGGAAAATTTTCCAAGCTCCTCCCAACATGGCTACTATGGTTGTATAACCTTACCCAAAAAAATCCATAAGCAAATAACATTTAAAAAAGTGCAGATGTACTTTTTTTTAGGGGGGATAGGGTTAAAAAAGTAAGGGGTGCTCAAAGGGTTGAGGTGCAGGGGAGCCCCTTTGTCATATAAGTCACCCTTTATCTGATCTCACCCCTTTACCAGAGCCTTCTAAACAAAGCATCCCATAAAAAAGGGTTAACTATTTTACTATTTTTTATGTACCCATTTATTTTTTATAAGTACTATTTACACACATTATCTCACTGTGTGTAAATTGTTTAATTTATAACAATATTTTTTATGATTAATATTTTATATATGTCATATATAAATGAATAATTAATTACTATCGACTAAAAACCATTTAGGCATTTGAATTTAATTCCTTATAAGTATGTTTAATAATAAAATTTATACTAATTATTTAAATTATTTTATGTACATACTTAAATTTTAATCATCCCAGTATCTCGAGTCAAAAAAAAAGAAAAGCTTAGCCCTTCCAAAGTATTCCCTTCTGTTAAGGTTATCCCATAAGAAAATTTTTAACAAAAATGGGCGGAGCCTATGAAAGAAAAGAGCCAATGGGGATCATTGTCAAAATACTTCCACGGAGTTAAGGTTGTTTTGCATTTCTTATTTTTAGTATTGGTTGAGATCTCCTATGGTAATAATGTTGTGTAGAGTTGTTAGACTTCAGTAATCTAATTTACATTATACTCCAATATAATGTTTTGTGCAATACCATTAATGTAATATTTATTTTACTTGTAATTTATGTGGTTTATTTATTTATTTATAATTACTATGCTAACTTTTAAATTATTATACTTAATCAAATGTAAGTAAATAAATATAACCAAACAAACTATTTTTTATTAACATTTTATTTTTATGTCATTTCAAAAATGTAATATTGCATTTCTTTAAATTCTTGAATTTTAATTATTATTTGTTGATTTTATTTTTCGCAAAGTTGTCTGTCTGTATGTGTGTGTTATCATCGTAGCTCCCAGCATATTTATGCTAAAGAGTTGAAACTTTGTACAAAAAATAGTCTACTGCTGTAGTTGAGGTATTCGGAAAAATCACTCTGCGGAAATTATGAAAAATCATGAAATTTGGCACGCATGTAGCCATGTATAAGACTAACATATGTCCCAAGTTTAATTTCATTATCAGCATTAGTTCAATATTTATTGAATGTTTTGTATACTTTTTTTGAAAAATGTTTAAAATCAGAAAATGATCCAATTAAGTTAAAATTTGGTTCAAGTATATACCTTTACGTAATATTAAGTATAATTAAATTGTATACTATGTTTTACTTGATGATTTTTAAGCATTTTCTCAAAAGAAAAAAATGAGCTACTTTTCAACCAAATAGTATGAAGTTTTTATACAAAGGATTACTATATAATCTTTGTGTTTTGTATTTTTAATTTATTAAAAATATAATCAATGTTATGGAAATATAAATAAAATCAACAAATAAATGTAGGTTAGGGGCTTATTTTTAACTTGCCAAATACCTTCTTATAATTTTCCAGGAAATTAAATTTTCAGAAAAAATTATTATTTTAAAAAAATACTCTAGAATTTTATGAACTAAGTAGTAGCTTCTAAATTGTTTTTAGTTTAATCAAAAGAACTAGTGAAGGTTATCAGAGGCAGTTGGCCTCTACGTGTTGTCCTTGATAAAGTTTTTTCCTGTGGATTACAGAAGTTGGGTTTTAGTGAGTTGCTACCAATTTTACATATCAAAATTGTATTTTTTTTATTTATATCCAGCCTTTTTAAAGTATCGCTGATATTGTTAGGTTTTATATCGTTTTTGGCTAGTTTATATAATGTATAAAAAGTCAAATTAGTCTTTTGTTACAAGTTTTAAATAAATTAAACTTATGTTTATATCCAATTGTTAAAAGTAGTTAAAAAAGGTTTTTTCTGCTTTGTTTGAATTTTCACTTGTGTTAGTTGATTTTCTTTTATTTATTTTTAATTATTAATAATTTTTATACTAACGAATTGGTTAGTAGATAAAACTTAGTTAATATTATTAGATAATGATTTATTTGGCCTATATCTAATCTAAAACTTCTTATCTGTATTATTCTTTTCTTGTAGAGTTAACAGGTTCAAATTCCTGTCTCCTAATAGTGATGTTGATTCTCATCCAGTGAAGTTTAAATGTTGTGTTTTATGTTTCTTATCTGTGAGTTTAATAGCTCCATATTTACAGTGAAAAGGGCGCGTTATATTAAAATTAATAAGAAGGTAAATAGTGAATTGTGATTGGTCTTAAATGTGTTTCCATGATCTATTTTTGGCCACAGACCTATCTTAATATTTCCCTCACACTGGCTGTCATTTTAATCTTTAAATTAAAATAAAGAAACTAATAATTGTAAGTAAACTAAAAATTAATTTTAATTAATATTATATTACAATATTGAAAACTTAGTGAGTGAAAACTATTTGATTAAAAAAATGAGTAAATTAATGTTAGCCTTTCTTTTATTAAATATAATAAGAATAGAATGCACTTCTATACCAGGGATTACTGATTCTGCTGCCCGATTCCAAACTAAGCAACCGATAAAATCTGGCATTCAAAGCTATGCAGGTTTTGTCAATGCCACTGAAACGGACCGTCTGTTCTTCTGGTTTTTTCCTTCCGAGAATAAAGCTTCAGATCCGCTAATAATATGGATTGAAGGTGATATGGTATCATCTTCAGTACGTGGATTATTTGAAAATAATGGACCAGTTTATGTCAAACCAGAAAAAGGTTTAAATGCACGTAAACATTATTGGTCTCAGAATTATAATGTTTTGTACCTAGACAGCTCAATATTTGTTGGTTTTAGTCATCGAAATTCTGATAAGAAATCTCCCATCAATTTGAACTCAGTGGTTAGTAATTTACATTCAGGAATTGATAATTTTTATGAAGTATTTCCAAGATTAAAAACAAATGACTTATACTTATCATCTTCTGGGTTGGGTTGTAAATTGATTACAAAATTAGCTCTTAAAGTTGATTCAGTGAAACGCTTTAATTTTAAAGGATTAATAATCGAAAATGGTCTTTGTGATCCTTTAAACTCAATGAGTTTAGCTCATCATTATTTAAATTTACGGCTGATTGATAAAAAGTATTATGATACAATGATGAACATTGAAATACAAATAGCAAATTTAATTAAAAGTAATAAACTAAATGAAGCTTTTGATATGTATGACACATATATAAAAAAGATTATTACTCCTTATCCAACGATTTTTAATAATTTAACTCATTTTAAAACTAGTTGGAATTTATTAGATAGCGAGCATGGTCGTAATTATGGTTCTTACATCAATCATGTTAATAAGAACAATATTAAATTTAATATTAATGTTAATAAAACTGAATTTCAGTTTACTACTGATGCAATTAAACAGCTCAAAAGTGAATTAATGAGGTCATCCTCTGTAGATCTTGCAACAATATTAAATAAATATAAAGTTTTAATGTATTATGGTCAAATGAACCCAGAAATCTCACCTAAAAGTAGTGTTGCTATCGCTTCTTCGATTAAATGGCGTGGTGGGGAGTATTTTAATGATGTAAATTATTTACCTTTAGTTTGTAATGGGGCCTTAAGTGGTTATTATATTGATGTTAGGAGCAGTGATGTAAGAGGAACTCTCACTTATGTTTTGATCAGGAATGCTGGCAAAGACGTTGCTGATTATAAACCTAATGAAATTTTAATTCTAGTAAATAAATTTGTTAATGGTAAATTAAATGAATAGATTGTCATGGACAACATATTTTTTATAGTTCCACCAATGAAAAGCTTGATTAAAAAACATATAGCTTTGATTACTTTATTTCTGTCTAACATGTTTTTAGATAAAAAAAATATAGTAAATAAACTATGTTTTTCAACTTAATGTTAAGTCCTGGGGGACCCCAGAATGTAAAACTCATGACTAAGCTGCCCATACAGTTTTGGATACCTCAAATTGTTCTCTCATGCTGATGACTGGAGTATACTGATTTTTAGAAAAACTTATTATTTGTAATTAAAAAAGGTAGAAAAAACATTATTGTCTTGAGGTGCTTTTTATTAATACAATAAGGTTAGTGGCCTCTTGAGGGTATTCTGCTAAATAAGGGTATTATATCCAATCACATGTAAAAAAAGATATCTCCAGCCTCGTAGGAAAATGTTAAGACATTTTTTTTAAATTTTTAAAGTAGGTTTTTAGTTTTCTACCATTACTTTTGTTCTGAATTTTTTTGGTTAATATATGTACTTTTATATTTTGTCTATCATTATTTACTTCTAAGTTTACTCCTAGATAATTTCAGTTTATAATACACATATTGTAGAAATGGTCAATACTGTTTAAATATATTAATTCACTTTGCTTAGTTGTATCAGTGTTTTGGCTTATGGAAATTAAAATGTATGCTCTATTAAAGAAGAATTATACTTACAAAATATCTTTGTTTGTACTTTTATGAATTGTTAATTTTATAACTTTACTTGTTGTTAATTTTGTAATTTACTTATAAGTTGCTGAGTCTGTTATAAAAATATTCTTATTCTTAAAATAAAACTTAAATGTGTAGAATTAAAATTAAAACGGTACCATCTTAAAAACTGAGATGTACAGATGTAATGACTACTTCCTGTTTTGTGATAGAGTCTTAAGGTTGTGGTCACCTTACCTCTCACCTTTTTCACATTCATACCTTGTGGTGACCTTAGTCTAGCATGTTCCTATTCTTGATAATTTAGAAATAGTTTAAAAACTTATTCAAAATTCTTCATTAAAACAAGCCTAAAACTGCTAGATGTGATTTTGGTATCAATATGACAATGATAAAAATTAACTGCTCGATTAACATGCTAGAAATAACATAGGAACTAATAAAAATAAAGCTGTGTAAGGTGAACATGAAGTGAAAAAAGAAATGATAACTAACTTAATGATCCAAGGTCAATTTAAAACAAGAGGCATTTGACCTCATGGCCGTTTTGAGCCTTGTCCGCTACACTGCTTAGCTGGACTCCCAAATGGTTGTTGTCCTATATCAGTTTGTCATATAATTGGCATACTGTCACGATATAATTATATTTTCAAATGTATTAGTAAAAAACGTGATTTGTGTACATTTTCTTATATATGTCAACCAATAGAACCAGAACCAATGCTGATAGTAAAATGTAACTTCATATATTTATTAACCACACATAGTAGTACAAGTGTGAAATGTTTCAGCCCGATCTAAACACTTTGAAGATTTGTAATTTTTAAAAATATTTACGGGGTCATTATTGTGGCGGTAATGTCGTCACACATATTTAATAAACTATAGGGTTCGTGACATTAACAAGGTTGATTTTTGTACCGATTTTTACTTCGATCAGAGAAAGTGTTTATGAGTTATCGTGTTCCATAAAAACCTCTATAATAGGAACAAAAATCTCATCACACAGACATATATATATATATATATATATATATATATATATATATATATAAATTATATAATATTTATATTCTTGATCAGTGGGGTCTCCCCTCTATAACCTCAACCTCATAAACTTATTTTTTCTTCAAGAATTTGCTTAAATATATACCTGTTATAATCAAAAATAACAATTTTGCATGTCAAAGAATTTTTTTGCTGGAAGTAGTGCAATTTGAAGGATTATTTTGGTAAAGAAAACTGTATATTATACAAATTTAAAGTATTTATAATAATATTGGTTTGATAATATGCCTGGTGTTATGGGCGAGCTATCATAAAGATAAAAAAAAGTGACATCTGAGCAACCAAAAAAAGAAAGGAAAAATGTCTCCTCAGTGTCTTATTATACATACTTTAATATAATCTGGATACCACCACAAGAAATAATAAAAATTTAGATGTTGAAAAATCTCATCTGAAAAAAGTTTTTTCATATTATTTTTCTCATTTTTTTGTAATTACCTTAATCTAATAATTAGTTCTTAAGTATTTTTTTTAATGTATTCTAATTGCAAAAAATATAACAAAACAAGAAACAAAAATTTGTTAAACCCAAAGTGTAAATGACATTTTTTAACTCTCCTGCATTTTTATCTGTTTTAAAAAAAATATAGAAAGGGTTGAAGGACTTTATTGGGAATGTTAACACAAAGCAATCCTTTGTTACCATTTGGTGTTAGGGTTGGATTTTTCTATGAATCTCAGTCAGCTACCTTAGGGTGAGGGTTGTTTTTTTCTATACCCCACCCTTAATATGAGAGATGGTGAGTTTATTGGGTACGTTTTTTTATTATGATTTTTATTTTTTTGTATATATTCAAATAATGTTTTGTGAATTGTTTTTAAACGAAAAAGAAAAATTATTAAATGTGTAGATTATATAATTAGCCTTGAAAAGTAAACAGCCGACCTTGTTAGACAAGAGTGTATTGCGTTGTAGTATACTTAACACGGAAGGCGTTTTTTAAACTATACTAGTTCTACTTAGAGTGCCTGTATAATGAATGAAGTGTGCCTGTTGTGAATGAATCGGTTTGTTTGTTATCCAAGCTTCCTTTTGCTATAAAAATTAATAAAGCCAGGACTTTTCCTTCCGTCCCTTATAGCACCATTAAACATTAGTTAATTCTAATTAAACTGTATAAAGTAAAATTGTTATATTAAACAGAAAAAAATTGTATCATTTGACATATAAAATTTTAAGCGACCTTATTAAAACACTTTTTACAATGCATTCAGCATCTACTTTCTCTATTATTAAATGTCCAACAGATCGAATTTGCGTTCCAATGACCTTGAGAATGGACCTATCATTTTTGAGCACCCAGTTGTCTTCACTCTGATTATACAGGCACTCTGGTTTAGTGAAGAATTTTTCAAAATCTCTTCTTCTTCTTAAATAAATTCTTTTTCCCGCTCTTTTGACTTAAGAAAAACCATAAAAATGGTATCTGTTTTTTTGAATGATTGCAATTTTTGTAATCGATGTGATTGTTGTTTGAATATGTGATTGTTTAGTTGTTTGGATATTTTTTTATATATATTTATTTTATTTTTGAATTATATAGAAATTATACAGTTTTTGAAATGGATGAGGGTTCCTACGTCTGTAGACTACTTAGAGATAAGGAAAATAACGCTCCTACCAATTACTCATCCATTTTTATTTTATTTATTAATTAAAATAAATAAAACACGGTCGATTATAGAAAATTTAGAAAAAATATTTGCAAAAAGTCTTTAAAAACGAAGGAAAGACCATTGAAAAAGCAATGTTTATTAAAATTTGTTATTGAGCTCTGTTCAATGATTGAATAAAATGTGTGTAGACGGTAGAAAGAAAAGTAGTCTAAATTACAGCTATAAGGCGCGGTCGAATATCTAGAACGTTGGATCACCAACAAACTTTTTTATAATTTTTTTTCAAATTTTCAGTAATTAGCCAGATTTGTGATAAATGAAGCCTATTTCCGTAATCTGCACGCTCTTTGGTTAATCTCAAAGAGTATTTACATTCACTCAAGATTTATTTTTAATGTAACTTTGGTACATGCATAACTACTGTTAGACGTCAATGTTGACATGTCAAAATATTGACGTTTTAACAGGTTATGTTGTTCCAAGTTAGATGAAAATAAATCGTTGAGTGAAAGTAAATACTCTTTGCAGATTGACAAAGAGCGTGCGATTACGGAAATAGGCTTCATTTATCACAAATCCGGCTTATTACTGAAAATTTTGAAAAAAATTATAAAAAAAGTTTGTTGGTGATCCAACGTTCTAGATATTCGACCGCGCCTTATATGTGTAATTGTAACTTTAAAACTTGACTTAAACAACTTAGAGGTTGTAGAGTGTTTTTACGGATCTCTAAGTCTAAAGAGCGGGGAATTTCAAAATAGTTTGTTCTAAGTGAGAAATTTTTCACTTCTTCGATTCTTCCTAACTTAACTTAAGGTTGTAGACGGGCCTCTACTGACCCTACAATTTAATATTGACATTATCAAATCACGAGCTACAACCAGTCAATAGAAAGTCATTAATAAATGATCAAACAACATCTTTTGGTTCCATCCAAAAATTTTTTTCTATGGCGTATACATTGTGACAGTAGTTTGACAAAAATAATTTTGGCGCGGAGGTCTGCAAGCCAGGGGAAAATTTTATTTGAAATGTGTGCTTTCTTTATTAAGTCCATTCTTGCTTAAGTTTATCCATGGTGCTTTATAACCTTAGATGTAGCGTCACAACTTATTATTTTCTTTATTTTTCCAAGATATTGTGCATTGTATTATCCCATATGTAATAAATGCATGGCACAGCATTATTGCTCAGTTTCTGTGAGAAAATATTAATTAAATTAAAAGTTATAATGCTACTGCTTAAGTTAGGAAACATATACCAAAAAATAAAGCAAGGAAGCACACATTTCAAAGAAAAATTGCCCAGCTTGCCAACCTCCACCTGGTTTAATTGGATTCAGCACCCCAAAAACATAACTAAGGACCTTTTTTCTGGTAAAAAATGTTAACCCTTAATATTGCCGATTTTTTAAGAAATCAACAAGCGGGGTCAATGACATCATGGATACCTGGTATTCAAAAGGATTCTTGTCCTCCCCAAGTTTGATTCAAAAATATTATTCTATTCGAACGATAACGTGTTAACAAGAATTTGCTAGAAATATATTAATCTGTGTATGTTTATATATATATATATATATATATATATATATATATTATATATATTATATATATATTATAAATAATACATATATTTTTACATATATATATATATATATATATACCTCTGGCACGGATTTTGAACACACTC
Source organism: Microvelia longipes (assembly GCA_018340805.1). Classification (NCBI taxonomy): domain Eukaryota; kingdom Metazoa; phylum Arthropoda; class Insecta; order Hemiptera; family Veliidae; genus Microvelia; species Microvelia longipes. The sequence goes on from JACMZG010000022.1 coordinate 28,107,703, forward strand.
ACAATTTTTTTTCAAAGAAATTTGCTAAAAGTAATTATTGTCTCTCTAAAGAAATCCATCCAGTCAGATTCTACTCACTATTAGTTTGCTGCCAAACCTAAACCTACTTGTAGGCTTATAGGTATAACCTTAGGCTCGCTATAAGGTACTCAAGGGCAACCTGATACATTTTGTGGCCTCTCCTTCATAGTATAGTTTATAATCTGATAAATTTTGTTGCCCCTCCTTATTTTATATTTCCTATAATGGGAGCGCCCATTACGTTGTTCTTGCCAATAAAATAACTTCTATAAAGTACTTCTACAGGAGCATTGAATTTCAAATTAACTTCTGTGAATAACATTGAAGATTGCTGAGCCGATGTATATTTTGTGGCAACATACTTACACGATTTATAAAACGTGATGGACCTTACGAGTTAATTATTCAAGTTAAACTATTTTTTTGTGGTTTAGTTCAGAGTTTGACCAACGATTGATGAAAATGTGGACAATTCAAATAAAAGTTGTAAATTAATGCAAGTAAATGTTTATGTGAGTAAATTTTGTGTATAACAAATAAAAGAATAAACATTTGCATTACGTATGATCTGATTGTTATTCTATGTGTTGCCGATATAAAAATCTTTTGACACAATTTATAAGTCTAATTATGAGAGTAAAGATCAAAATAAATAATTTATTAGTTGATTAGCCTCTAGCCATGATTAATTTTTATACCGAAACAAATTTTAGATAAGTAATCATTTGATAATACCTCACTTTCTTAGATTATACTAAAGCACAAAATACCGGTATACGCCTTATGTTTTCAAGTTATACTAAAGCCACAATACATACGTGTACTACTGGGACAGCAGACATCACGGACCGTGGGTAATCCTTTCGTTTGATCGTTCATTCTTAACAAAAGTATATAATACTTATATTATCTAAGAGTTGACGTCCCTTTTAAGTTTTCTACGAGTAGCTTTGCAAAAATTAACCAAAGAGATTAAAAAGAGTGATGACGCAGCAATACAGGGAGAATAGACTAAAATTTAAACAGGTAAGAATAAATAATAATAAGTTTAAAAAAGGTAAGAGCAGAATAGCTCTTACCCTGTCCAACTTGTTAGCTCCCAGTGTTTTATATTTTCCTAGTAAAATCCGCTTAAATTTTCATACAATATTATATCCCATTAAAATGTTTAACATAAGAGTTAATCATTTTCAAAATTTAAGTCTGTCCATTTTCAGCATTATATGTCAAACAATAAATTATCACATAATTTATGATAATTAAGATTATCACCTGTGCTACTCTTGTTTATAACAACTTTATTTTATCTGTAGGTTGATGAAATATGGATGATTTTTAAATTGCTCTCTATCTTAAACATGATAAGATGGAAAAACATAAAATTTTAAGGCTTTTGGGGGGTGTAAATTAGAGATCTTTGTTGTATTTTTGGTAATATTATAACAGTTATAAATCTAGTTCTATTTTACCGATTTTAATGGTTAAATCATTGATTTGTCGCAAAATTTAATGGACAAAAACAGAGCTCTAACTTATTTGGTAAAATCAATAGGGACAGCTCTAAAAAAACTGATTAGAAGGCCATTTTAGGATTTTAAGGGGCCGAAATTCCCCGATCTGAGATGGCAGACCACCTGGTCCTTTATCAGGGAGCCAAAATAAATCAATCTATGGGGTTAAACCAAGGAGTATAGTATTATAATTGGAGAAATTCAGTGTCAAAATACATGGAATGCTAATGTGTTGTACACACAAGCAACCATAGCTGGCTACAGGGTAGAAAATTAGGGATTCTTCTTGTGCAACAGATTTCGCTTTTAAAACTATACTCTTACTTACTTAGTTTAAAATTACTTTTATTACTTTAAAATATCTGATGGTAACAGTGGAAATAAGGAAATAAATTAGCAAGGAAATATGATGAAGAGAATGTAGGAAGAAGTTTAAATTGAGAATAGAAAAAAAAACCATAATAGTAAAACTCAACAATAACTACCTACCATTAAAGTTCACAGACTTGGATGAAGTATTATCCTGAGTTTATCCAAGGAGTTTTTCTCTAAATAGCTGGGATATTTTTTAAAAAGGGTGAATCACGGGGTATCTGACTATTTCATCCTTACTTCAAGCTTGATTACCAAAAGATTAAGGTGGTAAAACTTTGGTCTTGCTAAGCTCGACCTCAAAATAACATAGTGATTTAAACTAGAGTGTGTTATGACTTTGGACTTGCTTTGCTTGTCCTGAGAATTTCATGATTATTCAAAGCTTAAGCTGGTATTTCTTTGATGTCGATATGTTCGACCTCAGAATTATTAGGTAACCCAATGTCTAGGTTGTTTTAACTTTATAACAACCTAAAGTAATAGAGCCATTAAATCAGATAACATGAAACATATTTGGTTCACGAATACATTGAAACATTTGGCAGCCTATTTGTCATTACTTTTAATTCTTCACAAGGTTATTAGCAATCCAAAAAGTAAATGCCGACATGTAGGTAAATACTTTTTGATCTTATTATTCGTTAGTTAGACTTTTTGCAGCAAAATGTCATATTTTTTTAACAGCTGTACACAAACATTTACATATCATTTTAAGTGTGACAACAATAAATATTTAAGTGATGAAGAAATTCATACAGTTGGGGAGGGGGCGCGGGACACAGTGGTCTAACTCACCCAGAATAAGCTGTTTTAGACGGACCTGTTTTTAAATATGCCTTTTCTCCACTGGAGGTAGGTCAGTTCACCTTGTCCCAAATATAGAAAATATTTTTTTTTTTATTTCCAAGATTAAAATTATTTAAAGGGATTTTGAAAAATGTTCAAAATTATATTAATTGTTTTAAATGTATTTTTTTTATAAAATAGGAAAAATATAAATGATGTGTTATTTTTAACAAGATCTGATATGATAACCATGACGTGCAGAAATGAAAATTAATTTGAATGTTCATTTCCTTTTTTTTATTTGTTGTTTTAAATGGAAAAAAATGGTAAATTTATCTTATTTTTGAAACAAATAATCTTATAAACAACTAAAAATGTTCATATGTAACTTGAAAATTGTCTTGTTAACATTCTTTATAAACATAAATATACATTACGATTTAAAACTGATACCTAACAATATTGATAATTGGCGGCACAAGGTGAAAACTAGCACTCGGTGTGGTAGTTCAAGCAACTTACTCTTGTTTTAGGACCACCTCAAACCAGGAAAAACAAATAAAAGATACATTTCTTTTATTGCAAATAAAATAAATGTATCTCTTATTGGCAAGTACCAAAGGAGCAAGAGGAGAAACAAAAATGTGATTTAACATATCAATAACTCAATAATAATAAATAACATACCCTCCTGGGCATGAGGTTAAACTGCATCCACTGGTCCCTGCATTATGCAGGGTACCGGGACTGGTCAGAGCAGGAGCCTGACGGGAAGAGAAGCGTTCCCGGCCCACTTAAGCTAATCCCGTGTCTGAGTTCTAGTATGGGTACCAGGGCATATCGGTATCGCTGGCAATGAGGCATCAGATCAAGCTGCCAAGCGTGCGTCAGCGGAGAGAAGGGTGGTGGACTTTATTCTTGGACCCCAGCCTGTTAGCAAGAATAAAGATAAATCTAAGGGGAAAGATTACAGCACTGTCGAAGTCAAGACAAGACAGTGTCGTACTCATGCGTCTGAGGCTTGGACAGAGGCAGTTGACACATGGGTACTTCCTGTCAAATGAGCGTGCTCCACGATGCCGACACTGCAATGCAGAGCTAACAGTGTGTCACATATTTAAAGAGTGTGACGCACTTACTGAGCTGAGGACGGTCTGCGGAACACCGGCAAGTGTAGCAGTTGCACTCAACGAGGACTCTCACTTCGAATCAACTGTAGAATTCCTGTGAAGGGCAGGATTCTACCATAAGATTTAGGTTCAACAGAGCCAGGTTAGTCTTAGTTTATTAGGATAGTTTAGGTATAGTTCAGCGGCTGTCGTAACTGTCCCCCTGGACATTTGTTCAAACCGGATGGTGGACAGGTTCCAGTTGATGGTCGATGGGATACGGCAGTTGCCTCTTTTAATCTTCACCTTTCCCTTTCTGATTGGAGCTGGAAGTGGGAGGAAAGGGTAAGTTGGAGAAGCCACTCCCTCACTGGTCAGAAGTTAGCGGACCATGTGCTGAGACCGTGGTGGAGACTATTAGTCACGTGAAGGTGCAATACTTCTTGCCAATTAAGGCAAGGAGTGTTTGTACAAATACTGTACAAACACTCCAGCCATCCTTGAGCACGAGATTTGCTCCTTCGAAGATAAGCTATTATGAATTTTAGTTTTTAATTAATACAGTGAGTACCTTTGTTTTTATGTATACTACTATTTTATTATTTTTGTATAAACACATAAAACTATTAACATCCATAAAATATTCTTTACAAACTTAACTGTAAAATCTTTAAATATAACTTCTTTTTAACAAACAAAAATTGGTACTTCTATTAGTTTAACTATAAACTTTTCATTTTATCTCTCTTTCTCTTTTAAGCTGAATGATTAATTTTTAGTTTTATAAAGTTGACTGGCAAAGCCGAATATTTTTTGGCTCCCTGATCCATTTTAATTGGGAACATAAATTAAGTCTTTAGGATACAAATTATATTATTTCTTTTACTGAAAATACATCAGTGATTTCTTAGATAAAATTTGGTGTATGTATATAGTACTAATAACAAATCAGAGGGATATTTTCAATTAAAAAAATACTTTATTGCCAATATTAAAAACAAAAATAACATAAAATAAAACATATAATAGAAAATAAACTTAAAGCTATTGTTATAATCAATTATTTAAAGGGTTAAACATATTGCTTGAAATCATTTAAATACTACACTACAAGAACATACAACTGAAGTTGAGTGTTGAAAACAACTTCATATTTTCAAAATGGAGGCTTATAAAGCTGAATAAGTTGATTAATACATTTTTAAAAAGCCCAACAGGAATCAAGAAAAATTTTGACTCAATTTAACGTTCAGTATGGGGATTAAAATTATGAAAATATATCAAAAAGTTATGAGTTTCAGCAAAATGAAAAAGAAATATGTTCATTTTGACAAAATAGATATTATATGTTAGTTTAGATGCTTCGCAAGCCTCTTTTTACACATTGAAGTACTGGTTAATAAAAACTTAGCAAGCCACTCTTTACATATCACAATACTATAATATATCACATTTGTTACAATCAGTTATCAGTGTGGGAAAATAGTGTAGAGCACACTAAGGACAGGTCACCTTGATCAACCCTGTTTTCTGAGTCAGCAAATTTTTAGCTGGGAAAATCTTTATTATCTATCTTTTGAGGCTTTGAATCAAATAAAAGCATGCATCCCAGAGTTTATACAACCGGTGTCAAAAACATGGCCAAAAAACCATTTTATTGATCGAGAGTCAATAAAAAGCTCAAATCAAGTTACCTAGGTTCAAAAATTGGTAACATCAATAATTTAATATAGTTTTCAGAGTGCAATCACTGGATTGTTTCTCTTATCAGACTTCTCAAACCAATGAAACTTTATTATCTCTAATATTTGTAACAATAATGTCAAAAAAATGATCGTTTAATTTAGATTATACATGTTTATAACACATATCATTTTTAAAGCATCCATAATCTTGTAGACCTCCACAGAAGAATTATTATTTTTTCATAATAGTCACTTGAATAAAATAAAAGTGAAATGCTGTGATTGCACATTTCCTAAATGATGGTAATTATGAGTAGAACAAAGACAAGTGTACCCAAAAATATTCGGATTTTAAAATAAAAATAATACTTTACTACTTTTAATCCTTATTGGATTTTTAAACTTTAGTTTTTCATAACTTTTATTTGTTCAAGGTATTAGATTTTTCCGCACACCACCTAGAAGCCGTTCGCGTACCACCCTGGTGTAGAGGAACCAACGAGGTTGGCCTAATATGAAATTTTTGGTGTGGTTTAACACCCAGGACTGACCTCATTGGCTCCTTCGCATTATTTTCCCATGCTGTCAACTGATTATTACCGTGTGATATAATATAAAGCATGCAATGAGGTAAATCATTACATGTATAAATAACGAGCATAGAAAAAGGACTATAACAAGACAAGTAAGCCCCAAAGATTATGTAGTATACCTACTACTTTATAATCTATGGTAAGCCCTTGTTTTACTTTAATATTTATATGCAAGTCTCTTCCTAGTAAATTAAATCATAAATAAAAGCAATTAAAATTATACATTATCAAAATAAGCTATATAGCAAATGAAGCCTATTTATTTATTTAAAGCTTCTTAATATACTTTAACATCATAATAAACACATTATAACAAGCTAATCATCACCAACAGGCACAACTAACAATTCATTATCATCTTCATCTCTGATAGTAGGAATGCACAATGCTGGAGCTGACACTTTATAGGTGTTCACATTCGCCTAGTACCAGATAGTCTAGGTTCATCGATAATAAAAGATGAATTTTCATCGGCAAGATTATATAGTTGGTTATTTTATCTAAAAAAAAGGTATTAATAGAGCTAACACTTATCTAGAAAGGCAGTCAATTGTTTTGATAAAACCCCTAAGAAAATACTGATAACATATTATAGACAAGCCCCACTCTGTTTCAAAGTGGGATTGACATTATGTGAAGTCATATCCACCAAAAATGTCTGATGATGAAAAAGTTTTAGATAGAATTTGCTTGTAACGTTCCTAGGTGTCTTTTTCACAATTATATTGAGTTGACTACTGGTGTTTTGCAAAACTCAGACAATAAAGTGGTATGTGCCTTACGTGCTAAGTATGATTGTGACAAAAGAGCACCTCTCGTCACTGGTAAAAGCTTCATTTTTACAGCATACACACAGGTATCATATCAATTACGCATTTTTTTACCCAAACAAACAAAAACAATTTAGTCGATAAAGAAGAGAGACCACTACCTCTTGATCTGCCTTCATTAGCCTACAGTCCCAGACAGACGAGCTAAGCAGGCCCGCTTAGCAGAAGGACCTCAAAGGTTGTTCTTATGGTCATAGGCATTCTAAAACAACTGGAACTGGTTTCAGGTAAATCGGAGCATTATAAATGACAAATACCTTAATTATGACATCATTATCAATAAGTAAAAAGAAGGAGCAAATAATTGGTCAACGCTACCATCTTATTGTATATATCTATACACCTATATGGCCCAGATGGAGCTATAGCAAGCCTCACAGGGCCTTAGAGTGGGAATGTGAGACAAACATTACCTAAACACATGGCAAAATGCCATATAAAAAAAAATACTGTGAGAGTATTTACCAGAGACGAGCGGTGTTCTGAAGGCCCAAAAATAATAATTCAGTCCAGCATCCTGCAATATTTGGAGGAACTAGAACACTTTTAAGTTCAGGAGAATTTGCTCAGGACCATGTGAAGGGTGGGAGTTGAAATACTGTCTCTAAGTCAACCCATTATTTTTACATTAATTGATAACAGGTACCACGGTGACATCACAGGACAATCTGAGTACACCCCTCCTCCTCCCGGGGGCTTGCTTTAAACACACATTTCCTGAAAGAAAGAAATTACTAATCCAGATAATTACTGGTCCAGTAATTATCTGTGCTGCTGCTGTCACATCATTATGTTAAAAACAATACAATGTCAACATCTGGCACATTACGCTGGTAAGAAATTGATAACGATTGGGTGATCATTATTAGTCTTTAGTTAGTTAAAGGGGGTTTTGTGACGATTATTTCTTTACATTTTTTCTCAAAGTGCCTTAATTTAATTAATTTTAGGGGGTATGAACTCAGTGGAATCAGTATTTCATTGAAAAATAGGGGTTAGATGGGTTGTCACAAGGATTTAAATTAAATGATAAGTAGGTGAAATTCACATCAAAGTGTTTTATTTTATTTGTTGTTAATTAATGTTACCTTTAAATAAGTTTAGTTTTCACACAAAATGACCTTTTTATTGCATTAAATTGTTTAAATTAGTTGTAACAGGTATTTAGGTTAACTGATAACAAGCTGTTTTTATCAGTAATGGTGGTTTAATTTATTAATCCACTTTATTTACACTCTAAAATAATTAATAACTCAATAAATTCAATTTTTTGTTTATTTAAATTATCCGTTTAAGTTTTATTATTTCTGGGTTAAATTAAATATAGCACCGATGGCCGTTCTATTAATTTTTACCTTACTTATCACAAATTAACAAACTATGATTTTTTCCCTATGACCCTTTCGTTTTCCCGCCATTGGTATTGCCAACCTTACAACTATCTTTTCAAATCACGAATTACTGTGGGTGCATTCGCGACGCCCAAGTGCTCAGAGTGGTCTGAACAAGAGATGTATTTCGAGGTACACGGATCACTCGGATTTTGCTCAGGGGAGGAGCTTAAAAAAGCGGGAAGCTCGGCCGGGGTGATCCAACTAACCAGTTTGCTCACTTCTCCCCACTCTTTATTCAATTGAAACCTTCTTAGTGGGAAAATCAAAAATTTTATCTCACCTTCATCTTTACATGTCATGTGTTATTACTAATTTTTGATTTATACTACTAATACTTCCAATTTATAATTATACACTTTTATGTTTTCATTAATAAGTTTAATTGATATACATTTTTAATCATACATTTTAAATTTTGAAGAAAATACAATGGAGGCTGCAGGCTAACAACTGAACACACAAGCCTGTTTAAAACACGTTTGCGAGACCAAGTCTGATCAGTACGATGGTGGGGGAATAGGGGAATATATATGTCCCCACCATCCCCGTCTACCACTAAACATACTGACCCAAGCGCTTGGGCGTCGCGAATGCACCCTGTGATAGAGCATGATACTTTTTCAATGAACATGTTGAAAGTTACAAAGCGAGGAGTATAGATTCCCTCCGCATAGTTTATACAGTATATTTTACAATAGTATGACACAATATTAAAGTCAGTTGTTAGTAAGGGAAAATAGTGTTGAGGAACCAATGAGGTTAGCCAGATTAACCTTGTGTCATACTTTAGAAGACTGAATACGATCCTTGGATTCTATACGCTGAGTAAAAAGTAAATTTAATCAGATATACAACTAACCAACTTGAAAGAAATTGTGCTGATAGTGATAATACCTCGCCTGTCCTCTGCCTTGGGAATAATTAGGTCTCGTGAAACTCATAACCAATACTGCTATTAAACCGTGAACTACTAATTAACAGGATGACTCAATTTACATCCAAATTACCAAAATTTTACTTAAAACCCACAACAATCAACTGACTTGTTGTTGTTGTTGTTTACTTCTAAGCTTTTTAGAGCCTTAAACTTAATATGTCAGGCTTGAATTGTTTTTGTTTGTAGTTAATTCTTTGGAAGTAAATGTAATATATGACTTTGAGATTGTTCACTACAATCTCTACTACTTCACTTGCAGTTTCGGTCAGTCTGTGGCTTTTAAAAATTAATCTTCCTTCCTTGATTTTCGGTTCCACCTATAGCTACAACCACTATCCACTTATATCCAATAATGAATTTTATTTATTATTTTGTTTGTAAAGAAATATTTTTTTTTAAATAATGATATGTGTTGAAAGCGTTTAATTTGTTTGTTATTTTTTTTGCTGTTGTTGTGTAGCACTTTATTTAATTGTAGTGTATTCACTTTATCTTGATGTATTTATTAGTCCTTTTTTATATTTTGTTTAAGTTAGGATGATTTTCCAGTCCTTTTTATTTAATCTTTTGGTTAATAACTAAAAACTACCGCACTGCACTTGTTCAATAAGTTCACTTTCACAAATTAATGACCCCATTATCCCAATACGATTTTCAAAATTCCTATAAAGAGCCAGGGTAATGGCGTCCTTTTTTCTTCTTCTTCTTTATTATATTGTCTAAATAAATAATCCTAACAATACTTTCTGTATTTTGTTAAAATCCATCAAGTCTCTTTACTTCGACTTTTTGCAAATGATATTTCGTTCACTGAGGGCAGATTCCATAAAAAATGTAAACAAAAGTTAATCTTAAATCTCCTGATATAACAAAATAAATGTCATGGCTAGCAAATTATATTGCTTATAATATTCAATTGGTTTTGTTATGGTCTGTTCCGTGGATTGTAAACTTTTCAAGCTGATATAATATTTTTGGCTCAAATTGCCAAAAATAATGGAACAGAGGTTTAGGGGAAAATACAAATAATTAAGATTCTTTCATATATTAATTAATTTTTAACACATTTTTATGTTAATTATTTCAAAAATCCTGTTATATTCAAGATGTAAAGTTTCTATTTGCGGGTATAGTTCGATTTCGGTATAAAACTCATTTAATTTGAAATAATAGGAAATTTTCATTAGTTATTGTTAATTTTTAAGTTAATTAAGAGTTTTTGTTTAAGAAAATGTATCGATATGAAATATCGAATCGAAAAAATCATATCAGCTGATCTATTCCGCATAATTTTTTTTATTAGTTTTTGCTTTAGAATAATATAATAAATATATTTATTAAAATTTAATTGCAGAAATATATTAGTTAACAAATATTAATAAATTTAATCATAAATATGATGGAATTATAATCATTTGTTACAAGTTATTCAAGAGGAGTATATTAGGAAGGGCAGCTGGTTGTAAAGTCAGTCGACCTTCAGCCTTCATGCAGTTCGCAACGTCCGATGAAGTGAAGTAAGTGAACCACTTTATTGTTATTTTAAAACAATACATTTAATATTGTTTTGTTATATTAGTTAAGTTAATATTATATTAATATTAGTTAGTAACAATATTTAACTATAATAAATTGTAAAACATAATAAGACGAAGGAACAGAGGTGCGACGATCTTTTCGTCAGCCATATTGAATATTTTATTTCTTATTACTATTTTATACTTATAGTTCTAATCTATTAATATTATCTACTTAATAATACTAAAGTAATATATAAACCAAGTAGGGAAACAAACGCGATTTCTGTTAGACCTGGCATATTGTTCACATTTTGTCCACCAGGGAGTTAGCTCAAATCTTAGAATAATACTATATATAGAAGGAGCACTACTGATAACACGAAAGCCGGCTCACTGGTGCAACTAAGTAATGCTGCCACCCTAACAATATACAATTTTCTAAAAAAAAGTTGGCAATACTTCCGGTTGCTGAATTATTATGTTCTATTATTAATTAATGATTGATTATTCATAAAATACTAATATAAATATCGGTGCATTACAATATTTAAAGCATTTTAAATTGTAGTTTAACGTATTTATTAAAATTATATACAAATAGTAGTCCTCGTCAACTAAATGTAGATTCTTGTATTCCGCCACCCTTTTGCCATCTAAGACCAGTTTTATTAAATACTCAGCAGGTGTTTTAAGTTATTATATTTGTTCTTTACGATCTTTGTTCATTAATAGATATTTAAGACAAATATTTAAAATAATGTTTTGTTGTCAGGTTGGCAGCATTACTTAGTTGCACCAGTCAACCGGCTTTCGTGTTATCAGTGGAATTACATTGTGTTTACGGTCCTGTGCTCCTTCTATATATAGTATTATTCTAAGGCTCAAATTTTCCTAACAAAATGGCCGCGGCCATTTTGTTTTACCCTAGTAATGTAAACAAACTATTTACGGTACTTAAAGTTTTTGCTTTTATTGCATTTATTTAAACAGTTTAGTTTAAAATGTTAATATTTTGTGTAAGAAATACATTTTGCCACATCCTATAGTGGTCCGAATCTTTAAATACTAGGTATGTTTAAATTACCTAAAACGAGCGGCTAATTAAACTTTCTTTTCGTGTACACTACTTAATAGAGTGCCTATATAACATTTATAGGCATAGGTTATGTAGGCACTCTACTACTTAACTTAGTAGTACATTTTTGCAAATGATATTTGTTTTTTCCCCTTCAAATATTAATTGTAATTAGTAATTTAACCTATTTTTTTTAATGTAATAAAAGCAATCGTAATTTTAAGGCAATACACTGTCGTCTGCAATTTCTTCAAAATCTTAATAAAAACACGTGGTTTACCTTTACTATAGTTTCTCTTTTTCTTTAAACAAGTTATTTCTTTTTTTAAGTTATTATAACAATTATTTAACAGAATTTAATACAAAATCATTAAATTATCACGTACATATTAACATAGAGATATATACTAGAGGGCGCATAGCCTATCTTAATACATTGAGAGGCCTGAAACATTTTTAGTGGGGCTCTGTGTATCCTCATTGAAACTTCCTACAAGAGGGAGTTGAGGTTATAATTAATCGATTGTTTTGGGCTTCCTGCAGATTGTTTGTGTTGTGATTTGTATTTTAAATATCTACTATATAATTTACTGTTTTTTTTTCCTGATTATTGATGATAATGATAATCGAATGTGTCAGGTTACTTTTTCGATGTTTCAAAATTCAACCATAGGCCCCTCTAAAATATCTCTATGCAATTAAAAAACACAATGAAATGTAAACTCACCTAATTTTATCAGAGTTGCCAATAAAATTAAATAAAAATACCTAAATCCGAAAAGGCGCATGCGCAGTTATTCTAATTTTAGCCATTTTTTTTTTGAGCCAGCTATCAGCTGATCGGGCAGGTCTGAATTGTTTACATGTGTCAGTATAGGAGTTCCCTACTTGGTATATATATATATTACTTTAAATAATACTAATCCTATACAGTAATACTCCCCTACTGATACCATTACTGTTAGTCCAATTACTACTATTATTGCGGTTACTCTACTTACTAGTGTTGATATAACTAACATTATTTATCACTCTCCTCGTATTACCGTTTACCCACATTACTTTATTACTGTTTCTCTGACTATTACTGTAATTAATACAACTATTATCACTTCAGCAACTACTGCTAGTTGTGCTAGTAAATGAAATATTTAGATGTCTTGGTGACAAAGAAATCCAATCTTAAAAAATCTTTTAGAGATGACCATGGTGACAAGACAATATAAGCATACGTCGAGTTTCTGTGAGACTGTAGCTTACAAGTCATGCTTATTGATTGATGACTGAGTTAAGTCAAATCAAGAGTAAGTGGTCAATTAGTTGTATGTAATAGTGAAGGGTCTTCACATATTATATGTGTGTTTTTACAAATTTCAACTATATTAGTATTCTATCGAATATTTAAGAGATTTAAGCTATCTATTGGATATATAATATTTATGCTATTATGTGTTTTTAAATAATTAACATTTACCTTAAAAAATTCTACAGCCTCGGTTCAAAAAATATATTTTTTAATAGTTTAATTATCTGCTACTGCCGTTACATTCAAAGCTGCACCTGTGACAAAGAGCAGGGTGTGTTGAAAATGTTTTACAAGATAACCGAGGCTGAATGGAAGTTGCACTTGCCGCTCAAATTCTAAAAGCCCTGCAATGCTCATTTTCTACTTTTATTCTCGTTATGAATTATATGATAATTTTGATGAAAATACTCATGATCTTGTTTCAGATTGCCGAAGAAGCTCAAGAATTTTAATGTCGGGCTCTATTGTTGATGTGACCCTGATATTCCATGTTACCTTATCAGCCTGTATTTGGGGGGGTTTGGGGAAAACTAATTTGTTTTGGAAACTCTGATTAAGGTGATTATTTGTTTGTAATATTATATTATTACAGAGAGAAGGAGCTTAGCCCTAATGCACTACCAATTAAAGTCTTTTGTACAATCCCTTTTTGCATCTGATTTATTTATGCATTTATTATTAAACTGCGCATGCTTACAATTCTTACAACAGCAGGTCTTAAATTTTAGAAACAATCTTACCTCTTAATGGTTTCCCATTGTTTATTACTTGAGAAGGTTATAAACATGCTTAAATTGTCACTTACTAAAGTGGCTAAGTATAGTCCAAAATTTAAAATTAAGTTAGCACAAATGACTTAACAAGCACCACTAATATAACAATCTCGAGAAGCACAAGAAAAAGTTGAGAAGCAAACTAAGAGCAAAGTTATCAACCTTTTTTCCATTATAACCATGGGAAGGTAAGTTTGCTCCTATTTCTCTATCTCATACAACTTCCATTGGGTCAGAAAAGATCCTTAATGCGTCATCCCCTTTATTCAAGATCCTTGGATTGTACCATCGACAAACCGTTGCGTCTACAAGTTATTTGTTAACAGAATGATTTGTCAACACAACAATCCGTTTCGTAGCGTCAACAAATTTTTCCGTAGACTGTCGACGGAACGAAATCACACTGTTAAAAATATGAATGTACAAGGAACTACTGTATACAAGAGTAAAAAGGGCATTTTAAAATTTACTGAATGCTAAATGTTTAAATAAACTGGAAATAAAGATTAAGCTGTTTTGAAAGTTTCCTTTAGTTTTTTTTGTATTCTGGTTATATAATGTCTAATACAGAATGGTTATGGACTCTATATCATGTTTATTATCGTTGGTTACTTCTCAGTGGCCAATTTGGCACTAGATGACTGGTTTTACAACTGTGAGCCTTAGCATTATTGCTGTTTAGTATGATTTAGCATGTGGCCTAGTCATAGGGTTCAACCGGTAGTCAAGACCAGTGAATGAAAACAATGCCTACTTTAAGTAACTATTGTTATAGTAAAAGAGCAACTGCACTATTCTCCTGACATAACTCACTCTCTTTAGCCAGAGTAAATATGGCTGAAAGTGGAGGAATTACTTGGTCCTCATAGTCCTTTTCTATCCTACTTATTCTGCTTTGTTTAACTGAGACAAGGATGGTGTTGACCAAGTCAATGTAGTGTTTACAAACTATTTACTAATAGTTTTAATATTCATAAATTTAAACCCACACACTCAGAAGTTAAGTCTACACTTAATCCAAGTCAAATGAATTGAGAAGGTGGAAATTACAAATATTTGTTAGTCTTATATACTATTTACTACTTGCATAATACATACATTCAATAGTTTGTTTGCTGTTTCAATTCTGTACTCTATGGTCACAACCAATTTTTTTCATATATCATCATTCCTAGATTTTTCAAAATCATCTAAGATTTCTTTTAAATCCATTGTTATTTTATGATTTTCTCAATTTATCATAATTTCTTAAATTTTTTATTATTCATCATATTTTTAGCACTTCCATCTGATATTGAAGGAGTAAGCAAAAACAATAATTTTCTTTGAGAAACAGTGAAAAATAAATTCCCCTATACATGGTTAAATTGAATGATATAAAATGCTTTGAACTACAAGGTTCTCTTGTTTAACTACTTAATAAACCCATTGGCTATTCTTCTTAATTAAACATTTTTGTTCCTATGACTAATGGCTGAGTCTCCTCTCTTAGTGTGGAAATATTTATATTAATAATAATTTTTTATTTAAAAAATAATTTATAGAGTAATATACAATATATCATACAAAAGGCTCTAAAAGTTTTATTACATCTATTTACAATATTATTTGTTTATAATTAAAATCTTGCTAGCCACATAAGCTTAAGGCTTGTTTTTTGTTTGAATTTTTATTCTCAATTTATTTCTTGTTAGTATTTAATAATGATATTATGTTTAAGAGAAAAAAAGGTATTATAAATCGTTTTCTCTTTGAGTTTATATGATATATATGTAAAAGGAGCCAAATTTCTAATATATGTATACACACATACAAAGATTATCTAGTATACCACATACTCTTGTATACTGGTATACTACATAATCTTTGCACACATACACGCATATATATACTATATACCTACTCACACATACATACATAAAATAGATACACATAAAATTATTTATAGTCTTAGGTAGTTTCTTTCAATTATCTATTATAATTGTTCTTTATTTGCTTTCAGGTTGTTCTTGACGCTATCATGTGTAAATTGGGATATCTTGTGAATCTCTGGACTGAAGCCATCCTGATATCACATACTGTTTAAGTACAATTAGTATAAGATAACATTAGAATAGCTTGTTCACAACAATATTTGTCAGAGAAAGGTAATTGTAACTAAAATTGCATGTGGTATTGGAATGACAACATCCAAGTATACATATGTAATAAAATAGCTAAATTAATATTTGTTTTTAGAAAAATACTTATCTCTAGAAATATTGGTTACTGTTTGTACAGCTCTAGTTAGAAGCAAAAAAATCATCCTTTTATGGAGCTATACCTATATAAATAAGATATTGTTAAAGCAAAAAGCTATTTTAAGACAAGATACAAAATCCAAAAGCAGAGAATCCTGTAAAAGTAAAATTAAGGAGCTTAAAATCATGATTGTTGTGAACTTATACATTTACAAAACCCTATTGTACATAAATAAGTCTAACAAGGGTATTCTGGAACATTGTAAATATGTTCACAAAAATGAGACAAGAGATAAATATAATTTAAATATCTCAAATCATCATTTAAAGAAATCCAAAAAATTGGTCATTACATAAAAGGTATTATTTTTTGCAACAAGCTTCCTAAAAAAAACATGTTTTATGAAGAATTTAAAGAGGAAATGAAAAGGTTTTTAACTGAACAAGTACTTTATAATAAAAGAGGGTTCCTTGATTTTAAAATTTAATTTAAAACTTTTTTCTGACATATTTTCTCTTATAGGTTATTTTTGAAGAACTATCCGATAAAATGTAAAGTTATTCTTTAAAAAAAATAATGGATGTAAATGAATATAAATAAACTACAAAACTGTTCATGTCTTTCCCATTTAAAAGAAATTATTTGTTTAAATCGCATTTGAACAGTTGCCTTCATAGACTAAGGCTGTAGTTAATTTATAGGCTAGACTGCTATGTAGGGTAAAAGCACCAATACCTGGCACCCTTAAAGCGAGTTTTTTTGTCATTCTAGCTTTTATTCCACTTGTGATAAAGCTATAAAGTTGAAAAAAAATTATAGCAGGCTTTCTCAAGCAACAATGTTTTAATGCTTTTTTTGAAATATTTGGGTGGAAGTTCAACTACTGAAGCTAACTGATGGTAGAGATGAATAGCTAGACTAAATTTTGTACAAAGTTTCAACTCTATAGCATAAATACACTGGAGCAACAATGATAACAGACACTCGACACACACATTCAGACAGAAAACATTTGTGAAAACTACTAGTAGACATTAAAAACACCTGAAAGGGGTAATTCAGGTGACAACTCGGTTTCGGATTTTTTTGCAAACACAATACTTTTCCTATATACCTATGAGGAAAAATAAAAATCAGGTATGGAGAATTTCAGAACTTTTCCTTACGATAAGTTCAGTTTCTCTTTGCTCACCTTGTCCACCTAAGTAGAAACATCCAAAACACCCATCCAGGTAGTGACCTCAAACAATGCTACTTAAAATATTACAGATCCAATAAAACCCATAAATATGCTAGGATTTCAACTTAATTGGATTATTTTTCGGACTTAATTATTTAAAAAATAATAATGATAAAAAATCATTTTATAAAGATGTCATTAATGCTAATAACAGGATAAAACTTATCACATTTGTTTATCTTATAAGACTACATAGCTGCTACATTACATATCAAAGGAATCTTTTTATAAATTTCCTACATTTTTGCTGAGTCACTATGGTTCCATAGAAAATAATTTTTTGGATAAGACAGCTAGATCAAAAGATTAAGTTTCAATTTTCTTGAATAATCCATTCTATGTTTCATTAATGGCTTGTGATTAATTATCATTCTACTGTCACTTTTACTTGTAAGTCAATTTTTCTGGATTTTCAAAAAAGCTTATTTATACTTTTACAAGACTATATGCCTACTTTATTGCCAGCCAACATGTAGGACTGCCTAATGGGGCAAGGGCAATATACCCTGATTTACTTTCCTGCCCCCACTATTTCTTATTTCTTAATTAGTTGGAATTCAATCCATACAATGTTTTATTAATGGCTTTCGGTTAATTGTTATTCTACTGTCACCTTTACTTATAAGTCAATTTTTCTGGATTTTACAAAAATAGCTTATTTATACTTTTACAAGACCATATGCCTACTTTATTGCCAGCCAACATGTAGGACTGCCTAATGGGGCAAGGGCAATATACCCTGATTTACTTTCCTGCCCCACTATTTCTTATTTTGAAGTGTTAAAGGAACATATTGCTCTAAGGTTACTTCGTATTGCAATAAGATTTGCCTGCCTACCACTAATTTTTCTAATGTTAATTTATTTGGGTTTTAAAGGAACTGATTGCAATAGGATTCATCTTCCCCCACTTTTGCTTATGTGGATTTAAAGGTTCAGAATTTATTGAAATTAGATTTATTTTCCTTCCCCCTCTTTTCCTTTTGTTAATTTAATGGGGGTGTTAACTTATAAGGAGGAGTAAACTATAAGATTTTTTTCTCTACCCATACTTTTCTTGTATGTGTGCTAAAGGAACGTTGCAATAAGGTTCTCTCCGTTAAAGAAACCGATTGAAAAATCACCCCCTTCTTCCACTTTTCCTTATTTTGTTTTAAAGGGCTGTTAGTAAAAACTGTTTAAAATAATATATTGCAAGTAGATTTATCTCCCATCCCCTACTTTTCCTTATCTCTAATTAAAGGGGTTAAATGCCCAGATTCACCTTCTAACATTCACTTTACTTATGTATATTTAATGGGACGTTATTGCAATAAGACTCATTTCTTTACCCCTAGTTTTCTTTATGTAAATTTAAAAGGGTGTAATTTAAACTGATTGCAAAAACTTAATCTACCTAACCCCCCCCCCCGTTTGTTGAGTTAAAGGGGATGTTAAAAAACTTTGTGTTGATTCCAATGAGTGTTAAAGGAAATGATTGAAATAAGATTTATTTTTCTACTCTCACTTATTTATGAGGTTTTGAAAGAACTAATTGCAATGAGATTCAACTTCTTACCCTCCCCTCTTTTACTTTTGTTGACTTAAAAAAACATCAAAAAACTTATTGGAAGAAGATTCTTCTTCCAACCTTCACTTTTTCTTATGTTGATTTAATGGGATGGTAAAGAAATTTATTGCAAGAAGATTTGTCTCTCTACCCTTTTTTATGTTGATTTAAAGGACTATAAAAAGAACTGCTTTTAATATGGTTTATCTATCACTTACACTTTTCCTACATTAAGCATATTTTAGCCTTTCAAACCAAATTCATTTGTATAGAATTACGTTTTTCTTCTCTGCCGTCTCTATTTACTAACTCTTTGTTTTTAATCAAGGAGTATTGAACTTACAAGAGACTAGTACTTAGAGGGAGGATACAACAGCTCTTATCGTGGGACCATAACTGTACATTGGTGACGTCATTTTTTCATTTTTCATAATGCAATTTCTTGTAAATATTACTTTAATTTTTGACCATTTTGTCTTAAAATTAGTAAAATTCATTTAAAATATGTTGTAATTATTATCTTTCG
This sequence comes from Microvelia longipes, assembly GCA_018340805.1. Classification (NCBI taxonomy): domain Eukaryota; kingdom Metazoa; phylum Arthropoda; class Insecta; order Hemiptera; family Veliidae; genus Microvelia; species Microvelia longipes. Next base: position 28,127,173 of record JACMZG010000022.1, read on the forward strand.
CATATATTCTTTAAATATCTGTATTGTACAAAGTGATTTAATGTGATATCTCAGAAAAATGCCTGCTGTTTGTCTCCGATAAGAGTTGTAGAGGGGTGGGGAGTGTCTAATCTCCCCTAGGAAGACCTAGTTGAAGTAAGCTCTGTTATGGTACCCTCTTGTAACTGTCTCACTTCTAGACCTCATATCAGTGCATTATCCTACCTATGTACTCCCTCTAAGTATTAGTACCTTTGAGAACGGATTATAGGCTTTTTTAGCTTTAAAGTTAAAACAGAACTATTTGCTTCAGACTTTGTTGAAACTAAACTATAGGTTCATGTTGTACACAAAGTTAAATTCAGTTTATTTTCAAATAACTTGTAGATTGACCTACAAAAGTTGTATTGTTTTAACTTTTTTGCATTTAAATATATTTTTTTAATAACTATATTTTTATTACAATTTTTTCAGGACTAGTATGAAAATAAACTTGCTGAAGAATTACAGAACAACAATGTCATGTTTTGCTGAAGTTGTCAAGGATTCATCAAATGAAACTCTGAATAGAACTCACCATCAAGCCAAAAAACCAAGTATATACAACTCATATATTTGTAAAATACTAGAATAGTCAAATGAGTTGAAACACTTCACTTATTTTAGTAAATATAAATAAAAAACATTTATTATTTTCAAAAAGTTAATACAAAGAAACATAAAAAGTAACAAAAAATATAAATTTTTACATAACTAATGAAAATAATAGATGCTTATTATATAATATGCTATTTATTATTCTTGCTTATTATATAATAGATTCTTTAGAAAAGATGCAAGTTAAACTTCTTAGACATTACCATCGTAATGTTTTGAACACTTTTAAACTAAACTTAATTTTGGCAACACTCAAATATCCAGGTGTGGGCAAATTCATTTAGTGTTGTTTTTTCTACACTCTATTTTTCAAGCATTAACTGTCTGTCAATTTTTTTGAGGGTTTCTAATGGCTATTTGTTGTAAATTTCAGTATCTTTGGAATCATTTTAAAAATTAAAATTACTTTAAGTAAGTGAAGTGTCTCTCTTAAACATATCAGCCTATTATAAATTTTTATTTAAGCGATTTGCTGAAGTATTTTAGTGATTATTATGATTTTTTTATCTCTTTTAACTTATTAACTACCAGGTTTTACTTGTACTTCCCACTCAATCCCTACCATATCAAGTTGTTATAAAGCCAGAATGAGAATGTTTGGTATTTAAATCAGAGCTAAGGTCTGCAATCCGTTGTGAAATCTGACTGGTGTGGTAACTGATTCTTGTTTTCTTCTTTTTATCACCAAATATTCCACTGCAGTTTTTATGAGCTATCACTGAAATACTTCACACTGTCTAAATGTATTTATTGTTATTAATTTTTTATAATTATTAGAGAGAGATTGTTTAAACAATGGTTTGTTTATTTATTGATAATTTTGGGGTTAATTCCCACTAATCTTGATTTTATTTGATATTTTAGTAAAATAATTGATTTAAAAGGTGTTTTGTTCTTTATCCGGAAGTATCTGTGGTAATTATAGTTTTATGTTACCCATTTCATATTCACAATTTCTCTCTAAAAACACTTTACTGTATGGGCATGACTATTCTACTATTATTTATTTATTATTAAAAAATGTATTTAAATATTGTAAAAATCTCAACTCACAATATTTTGTAAATAAAATGTCTTATTCTGGTTTGTTTTCTTCCCCCGTTCTCCCTCATAAAGTTGTATTTATTGTAAAATAAACATTTGTATTGTATGGATACGAATGTTTGTTAATTAAATATTTTAGTGTTATTTAGTTTTAAGTTCAGTCTGGTAGGTCATATTTTTAAATACAATTTTCTTCTGGTAAAAGGGACTAGAGAAGTGAAATGGCTTGTAGAGTGTAGGAGTTTCAGTCGATGACTGTTTGAAGTTGTCACTGAAGAGTTAGGATTTGGTAGTGCATCAATGTCTTAACACCTATACATCAGGATATCAATGCCTGAGAGGTTATGATAAATGCTGCTCGCTGTAAAGCCAGATCAACTCCCTTTTTCATTTTCCTTTTGTTTAGAGGTTGGTTATAGCATCACTTTCTAAATCTGATGATAGGCCAATCCTCTTAACTTTAGTAGAAGATTAAGGGGTTGGTGGTGCATCAATGTCTTAACCAATATATTATCAGGTTCTATATGGTGAGAATGCGTAAGACTGAGAGGTGGGATAAATGCCACATAAATCAAATTCCTTTACTATCTATATCTCTTATTTTGAGCCTCCTTCACTTTAACAGACACCTTCTAACAGTAGAGCATTAAATTAAGCTATTTGCATAATTTATATTTGTTTCTTTAATAAGTAAAATCTCAGTATGACTTACCTTACTGGTGAAATATTGTAAAAATACATAATTTACGCTTAGAAATATTGCTAAAATGTAATGTAATGTTTGGGTACCTTTGCACCCACACGTTGCAAAGTCTGAATATTTGAATGTGATCAGTGGCGTATCAGGGCTGGTCATACTCCAGTAAAGCATTGGGATGCCATTCTCTTTATAAATGCTGGGAAGATTTGTGAATCTTCTCATCAGGAGTGGAATTTCTAGGGATTAGTTTAAGCATCACTGTCTGATAACCAATATATCAGGTCACTTCTAATGAGAATACGAATGACTAGCATAAAAGTTCCTGAGAGGTTGGACACATGCTACTTTGTGCTAATTCCCTTTACATCCGCTCCTGCTACAATGGCATCTTCCTGATTACACCACTGAATATAAAAAAAGAAAATAATGTAGTAGTTAATGCTTAAATAGTATTTAAGCATAAACTCACCCTTTTCTTGGCACTTCTGCCTGTTTGGTTGAGGTTATCATCCATTCATGCAGTGGGGTCATTTTTCTCCTCTTTGGGGAGGCTTTGAAGAATTGCCAGGGGATTCGTTGCTTGGCACATTGTTCACTGTCTCCTTATCCTCTTGGGTGGAATTAAAGTTGATCCGGGCTTTTTTGCCCGGATCGACTTTTTTTCCACCCTGGGGGAATGCCTTTATGAGAAATAAAATGAAAAACAAGGTTTTTTTAGCTTCTTTATTTAATTAAATATTATATAAATTACAATATCAAATACATAATTACAATATTGTTTCTACATTAGTTTTATATATAATATAATATGTTTCTATTAGTATATAATTATTATAATATTGTTTCTACATTAGTATATTATATTATAATATTGTTCTACATAGTATATAATTATAATTACTATATAATTATAATATTGTTCTACATTAGTATATTATAAATTACAATATTGTTTTCTGCATTAGTATATTTATTGTAATGTGTTAATTGTCTTGTTATTGTGTTTTATATTATTATTGTGTTTTAATGTTGTTATATTGTTTTGATACTGTATTATTGTGTTTGTAATATGTTGTGTTTTAATAATGAATGTGTGAATTATTGTGTTTTAATAATAATTGTGTGAATATATTGTCTTTTTATAATGTGTGTTTTATATTATTATTGTGTTTTAATAATGTTGTTAATATATTGTTTTTTGCCTTGTTATTGTGTGTTTTATATTATTATTGTGTTTTAATAATGTTGTTATATTGTTTTGATACTGTATTATTGTGTTTTAATAATGAATGTGTGAATATATTGTCTTTTTATAATGTGTGTTTTTTATTATTATTGTGTTTTAATAATGTTGTTAATATATTGTTTTGATACTGTATTGTTGTGTTTTAATAATGAATGTGTGAATATATTGTCTTTTTATACTGCATATATACATGTCTTTATACTGCATTATTGTTGTTCTAAATAATGTTGTTAATATATTGTCTTTTATTATTATTGTGTTTTAATAATGTATGTGTGTATTTTAGACTGTATTTTGTATATATATTGTATATATGTATTTTGAATATATTTAGTATATTCTGTTTTATTACTTTATTATTATTGTGTTGCAGACTGTAATTTTCTATATTCTGTTTTCTTACAACAGTATTTTTTTAACAGTGTTTACATGTAATAATGTACGTAGTTACATGTTTACAGTGTTACTGTGTTTTTAATAATGCTATATGTGTGTACTAGTATATTGTCTTTTTATACTGTATTATTGTGTTTTAATGTATATTGTCTTTAATTATTATATTGTGTTTTTACTGTCTATTGTAATTAGTATATTGTGTTTTAATACTATAACTAGTATATTGTGGATTGATAAAGCTGATTTTTTTTTTATATTGTCATTAAACATTTTATTTTTGTGTTTTAATACTGCAATTAGTATATTGTCTTCATAGTTGCTTACATATGTATTTGTTTTACTGTACTATTTTTTTGTTAAATAAAATAATATTACCTGACATTTTGTACAGAAATATTTTTACCTACCTTGTCCTTAAAATAGAAAAAATTCTGGTGCGCTAGTCCATGTGTCGTATGAGTTTCCTTTGGAATGTGTTTCCATGCTTAACAAGCCATATTTAGCTGAAGGTTCCAGTTTATACTTTATAACTAGAGCATTAACTCAATTTTCAAGCTCAAAGGAAATCCACATCATTATCCTGTTAGTTGTGCAAAACTATGCCTCTTAAATTAACAATACTTAGCATTATTTGCACTAGTTTTCTGTTCTCTAGTGATTAGTTTTCTGTTCTGCTTGATAATTGAGTTACTTAAGCAATGAAAAACACTTTCCAAAGGAAATTCATATGGCATAGGGACCGCTGAGAAGAATTGTTTTGCAGTTATTAGGTCGGTTATTACCGGCCGGCCGTATTTTAGGTTTGTACATAAGTAAGTTTGACACAATGTATCTTATGTGATCAGGGACAACTGAAATGGATTTTTGTCATGATCTGAGGTTCCTCTAATCACTCTCGCCATGAAACCTATCCCATTAGTGAATTTATCCCTAAGGAAAATTAGCTACAACGAATTTACAATAAGACTGGGGCAAAAAAGGACTTTTTCTACAAAAGTATAAAATAACAACAAATATTTTGTTATTTTATACTTTGAAAACTAGGGAAAACTAATCCCTAGAAATTCCACTCCTGATGAGAAGATTCACAAATCTTCCCAGCATTTATAAAGAGAATGGCATCCCAATGCTTTACTGGAGTATGACCAGCCCTGATACGCCACTGATCACATTCAAATATTCAGACTTTGCAACGTGTGGGTGCAAAGGTACCCAAACATTACATTACATTTTAGCAATATTTCTAAGCGTAAATTATGTATTTTTACAATATTTCACCAGTAAGGTAAGTCATACTGAGATTTTACTTATTAAAGAAACAAATATAAATTATGCAAATAGCTTAATTTAATGCTCTACTGTTAGAAGGTGTCTGTTAAAGTGAAGGAGGCTCAAAATAAGAGATATAGATAGTAAAGGAATTTGATTTATGTGGCATTTATCCCACCTCTCAGTCTTACGCATTCTCACCATATAGAACCTGATAATATATTGGTTAAGACATTGATGCACCACCAACCCCTTAATCTTCTACTAAAGTTAAGAGGATTGGCCTATCATCAGATTTAGAAAGTGATGCTATAACCAACCTCTAAACAAAAGTAAAATGAAAAAGGGAGTTGATCTGGCTTTACAGCGAGCAGCATTTATCATAACCTCTCAGGCATTGATATCCTGATGTATAGGTGTTAAGACATTGATGCACTACCAAATCCTAACTCTTCAGTGACAACTTCAAACAGTCATCGACTGAAACTCCTACACTCTACAAGCCATTTCACTTCTCTAGTCCCTTTTACCAGAAGAAAATTGTATTTAAAAATATGACCTACCAGACTGAACTTAAAACTAAATAACATTAAAAATATTTTTAATTAACAAACATTGTATCCATACAATACAAATGTTTATTTCACAATAAATACAACTTTATGAGGGAGAACGGGGGAAGAAAACAAACCAGAATAAGATATTTTATTTACAAAATATTGTGAGTTGAGATTTTTACAATATTTAAATACATTTTTAAAAATAAATAAATAATAGTAGAATAGTCATGCCCATACAGTAAAGTGTTTTTAGAGAGAAATTGTAACATAAACTAATTAGCACGGATACTTCCGGATAAAGAACAAAACACCTTTTAAATCAAATATTTTACTAAAATATCTAATAAAAATCAAGATTGTGGAATCAACCCTAAAATCATCAATAAATAAATAAACCATTTGTTTAAACAATCTCTCTCTAATAATTATAATAAATTAATAACAATAAATACATTTAGACAGTGTGAAGTATTTCAGCGATAGCTCATAAAAACTGCAGTGGAATATTTGGTGATAAAAAGAAGAAAACAAGAATCAGTCTTCATAGCGATTGCAGACCTTAGCACTGTTTAAATACCAGCATTCTCATTCTAGCTTTTAACAACTTGGTATGGTAGGGATCGAGTGGGAAGTACAAGTAAAACCTGATAGTTAATAAGTTAAAAGAGGTAAAAAAGTCATAATAATCACTAAAATACTTCAGCAAATCGCTTAAATAAAAATTTATAATACTGATATGTTTAAGAGAGACACTTCACTTACTTAAAGTAATTTAATTTTTAAAATGATTCCAAAGATACTGAAATTTACAGCAAATAGCCATTAGAAACCCTCAAAAAAATTGACAGACAGTTAATGCTTGAAAAATAGAGTGTAGAAAAAACAACAAAATTTGCCCACACCTGGATATTTGAGTGTTACCAAAATTAAGTTTAGTTTAAAAGTGCTCAAAACATTACGATGGTAATGTCTAAGAAGTTTAACTTGCATCTTTTCTAAAGCATCTATTATATAATAAGCAAGAAAATAAATAGCATTTATTAATAAGCATTCTATTATTTTCATTAGTTATGTAAAAATTTATATTTTTTGTTACTTTTTATGTTTCTTTGTATTAACTTTTTGAAAATAATAAATGTTTTTTATTTATATTTACTAAAATAAGTGAAGTGTTTCAACTCATTTGACTATTCTAGTATTTTACAAATATATGAGTTGTATATACTTGGTTTTTGGCTTGATGGAGTTCTATTCAGAGTTTCATTTGATAATCCTTGACAACTTCAGCAAAACATGACATTGTTGTTCTGTAATTCTTCAGCAAGTTTATTTTCATACTAGTCCTGAAAAAATTGTAATAAAAATATAGTTATTAAAAAAATATATTTAAATGCAAAAAAGTTAAAACAATACAACTTTTGTAGGTCAATCTACAAGTTATTTGAAAATAAACTGAATTTAACTTTGTGTACAACATGAACCTATAGTTTAGTTTCAACAAAGTCTGAAGCAAATAGTTCTGTTTTAACTTTAAAGCTAAAAAAGCCTATAATCCGTTCTCAAAGGTACTAATACTTAGAGGGAGTACATAGGTAGGATAATGCACTGATATGAGGTCTAGAAGTGAGACAGTTACAAGAGGGTACCATAACAGAGCTTACTTTCAACTAGGTCTTCCTAGGGGAGATTAGACCTCCCACCCCTCTACAACTCTTATCGGAGACAAACAGCAGGCATTTTTCTGAGATATCACATTAAATCACTTTGTACAATACAGATATTTAAAGAATATATGCGAAAGATAATAATTACAACATATTTTAAAATGAATTTTACTAATTTTAGAGACAAATGGTCAAAAATTAAAGTAATATTACAAGAATTGCATTATGAAAAATGAAAAAATGACGTCACCAATGTACAGTTATGGTACCACGATAAGAGCTGTTGTATCCTCCCTCTAAGTACTAGTCTCTTGTAAGTTCAATACTCCTTGATTAAAAACAAAGAGTTAGTAAATAGAGACGGCAGAGAAGAAAAACGTAATTCTATACAAATGAATTTGGTTTGAAAGGCTAAAATATGCTTAATGTAGGAAAAGTGTAAGTGATAGATAAACCATATTAAAAGCAGTTCTTTTTATAGTCCTTTAAATCAACATAAAAAGGGTAGAGAGAAAATCTTTTGCAATAAATTTTTTACCATCCCATTAAATCAACATAAGAAAAGTGAAGGTTGGAAGAGAATCTTCTTCCAATAAGTTTTTTGATGTTTTTTAAGTCAACAAAAGTAAAAGAGGGGAGGGTAAGAAGTTGAATCTCATTGCAATTAGTTCTTTCAAAACCTCATAAATAAGTGAGAGTAGAAATAAATCTTATTTCAATCATTTTCCTTTAACACTCATTGGAATCACACAAAGTTTTTAACATCCCCTTTAACTCAACAAACGGAGGGGGGGGGGGTTAGGTAGATTAAGTTTTTGCAATCAGTTTAAATTACACCCTTTTAAATTTACATAAAGAAAACTAGGGGTAAAGAAATGAGTCTTATTGCAATAACGTCCCATTAAATATACATAAGTAAAAGTGAATGTTAGAAGGTGAATCTGGGCATTTAACACCCCTTTAATTAGAGATAAGGAAAAGTAGGGGATGGGAGATAAATCTACTTGCAATATATTATTTTAAACAGTTTTTACTAACAGCCCTTTAAAACAAAATAAGGAAAAGTGGAAGAAGGGGGTGATTTTTCAATCGGTTTCTTTAACGGAGAGAAAAACCTTATTGCAACAAGTTCCTTTAGCACACATACAAGAAAAGTATGGGGTAGAGAAAAAAATCTTATAGTTTACTCCTCCTTATAAGTTAACACCCCCATTAAATTAACAAAAGGAAAAGAGGGGGAAGGAAAATAAATCTAATTTCAATAAATTCTGAACCTTTAAATCCACATAAGCAAAAGTGGGGGTAGGAAGATGAATCCTATTGCAATCAGTTCCTTTAAAACCCAAATAAATTAACATTAGAAAAATTAGTGGTAGGCAGGCAAATCTTATTGCAATACGAAGTAACCTTAGAGCAATATGTTCCTTTAACACTTCAAAATAAGAAATAGTGGGGGCAGGAAAGTAAATCAGGGTATATTGCCCTTGCCCCATTAGGCAGTCCTACATGTTGGCTGGCAATAAAGTAGGCATATGGTCTTGTAAAAGTATAAATAAGCTATTTTTGTAAAATCCAGAAAAATTGACTTATAAGTAAAGGTGACAGTAGAATAACAATTAACCGAAAGCCATTAATAAAACATTGTATGGATTGAATTCCAACTAATTAAGCATCTCAATGAATATTTGCTTGGCTTGAGGACCTCTGAGCCAGTATTGTAATGTTTTGGGGGCCCTTTAAATAAATGCTTTATTTCGTTTGATTATACAATGGGGTAAAGCATTTTAAAATCATCATTTGTATGCACTTATAATTAAAGGCTTCTTGCCAATCTATAATACATAAAATCATTTTAATTTAAAGAAACAATAAAAAAATTAGTAATTGTAAGGCCACAGGATAATTATTCCAATTTCCTTTGAAAAATACAGAAAAAATGAATAACGAGTAGTGCTTGATAATCGAGTGACTGCTCAAGTTATAAAGCATAAACCGGACACTTAAGCAACAAATGAATTGTTAAGCACGGAAACACGCATTCCAAACATTCTGGCACAGAGCACAGTGCCAGAATGTTTTTAGATTTTTATCAAATATTTTTGAATTGAAAGTCATCAAATGATGACTCATTTTATACAGTGAGCACCAGATATATTCTTTCAAGTTCATTGGACTATCATCCAAATGTATCAGTTTTGAGAGACACTGGAGAGGAAGTCTACCAGAGCTCATTTTAATATATTTTTTGTCAACACAATGTTATTGCCTAACTTAACTTGATATAGAGAGTCCTTGAAGCATATAGTGAGGACAGTGCTCACTAAATGCACGAGGAGGGGGAATAAGAAACTTTTGAACAATTTTGATTGAAAGCTTTTAAGTGACTCGAGATAGCTAATGCCACAACTGTAGAGTGTGGTTGATAATGTGCATCAAATATCCTTATTTTAGTTGTCCAACTGTCTGACTTAGATTGAGCTAAGATACTGAGCAGCCGTTTGAGAGAATTTATAGGTAAAGTAAAAAAGAGACCCCTATATACACATAGATAGGTGTATTTTTAACTTATTCGATTGTTTCACCTAAAAATGTTAGTGCTCTCAATCTTTCTCCTCTAGTACATTGTGTAAAGATGATTGCTTTTGTTTAGAAGTGTTAACTTAAAGTTAATTTTTATCACAGTATTGGGATAGAAGATTAAGCAGCTCTTGTGCTTCATTTTAACATTATACTAAGCATACTATGTCACTTTGTATGCATAGAGCAACATAAGTACTCTAATGAACTTTTGACTAATGAACTAATGAAGTTACCTTTAGATTTAAAATAAACAATGATGTCGGAGATAAATAAACTAAACAAAGAGCAGACAACGGTTCACCCTATAACAGGCCGACTGTTATATCTATTCTTTCAGAAAGACTGGTTTGACTTTTCTAAACCAATGAGTCACTAAACTAAAGAAGTGCCCTAATAATATTAAACTATATACAAATAAATAATCACCTTTATCAGAGTCCTAAACAAATTGGTTTTCCACAAACCCCTGCAAATACAGGCGACGAAGAAATAATCAATTCAGGAATCAAGTCCCTGAGGTCATCTTCACCAACAAATTTCTTAGAACCAACAATTTTCTTAGACAACAAACCCTCTCATAATACTTCTTACAACCTGAAACAAGATCATAAGTATTAGAGAGTGTGATAGTTGACTACCAAGATTTAACCCTGTATCAGTTAAATTAGAGCAGAATAACTGTTATGGTTGAACGTTAATTCAAAATATAACAGTCATAGTTTGTTTTTTAAGCTGCTATTTCACTGATAACTAGGTAATATTTAATGAAAGAAAGGAAGTCTCTCCATAAAACAAAACTTTATTGGCAAAGCGCTTTCAACCTAACTAGAGGCCGGTTTCAACCAAGCCAGAATTTGACTCTCATATCAAATAAAAAAAACATAAACTCACTTCTTTTCATATCAATGGTTTTGCACTGATGATGGCCTCTAGTTAGGTTAAAAGCGCTTTGCCAATAAAGTTTTGTTTTGTGGAGAGACTTCTTTTTTTTCATTATTTATAATGGACTCCATTCTAATGGATATAGGTAATATTTATTATAAATATAAAAGAAGGTTATTAAATAACTAAAAGAAAACCCAAACATTTTACAAATTACCACTTTAAAACAATAATTAAAATAAAACACAAATGTTAAAAACTAAAATCTTATCAGTTAAACATAAATAAGGTAGGCCAGGGAAATAACCAAACAAAGGAAAAGTGATCTTATGAGATTAGGGTTATGGAGGGGAAGTTGGTTTTTTATGAAAGGGCAGAATCACTAATCAAGAATATATAATCCTATTGTGTATGAAACATTTATTACGCTATATCCTACAATATTAACTCAGCAAAAACTTTACAAATTCCCTAAAATCAAATACTTAATATGTGAATACCACTTTGTAAGGCAAAAACGTGGTGAAGACAAAACATTTATCAGTGTAAGTAACAATTTTATTGTTTGACATATAACTTTTATGTTAAAAATTTATTTAACTTTAATTAAAAAAATCTGTTTTTAATAAAAAACATAAATGTTTTTAATTAAATAAAAGTATTCGATGGTTCTATATTTGTAACAGTTAAAATTATGATGTTATGTGACAAAAAAAATATCGTACTACAGGTTATGCACTTGCGATTTTCATAGTATTATAAACTAGTGCTTTCTAGTACATAGAAAAAGAACTAAAACACCTCATTATCTTACTAAATTCTCCCATTAAACTGTTAATGGGAGACTAATTAGTCATTATGTAACAGAGCATTAAAATATTTAGAGAAACTGGAACAAAAAACAAACTTAAGTATAACACACAGCTAAAATCAGTTGACAGTGTGTGAAAATAGTATTGAGGAACCAATAAGGATGGCCTGATTTGAAATTGAGGGCGTGGTTTAACATCCATTGACTAACCTCATTGGCTCCCTCGCATTATTTTCCCACACTGTCAACTGATTTTAGCCATGTGACATATTACAATTTAATGATAGATTAGCATAATAACATTTTTGACACATCTGTCAAATAGTATTGTTTACTTCTTTAATATCATGTAATATTGAACTATTTATTAATGTCCAATTTATTCAGTTGTTTACAAGTGTCATTTTTAACCACGCCCCATGACAATTAAGAATAAACAAACAAATGGAACATTAAAATTGGACTTAATTGAAGATTGATTTAGTTGAAAATTAATTATTGTTTTGAGGAACCACTCATAAACATCTAATCTATCATTAGTTTAATCTCCTATTTACTAATGCTTCATTGAAAAAATGTATGAGAAACAGGCATTATAGTAACATATACTCTTATATTAATGATTGGCTTATATTATTACATTTAATTGTAATTAAATATTATTATTACTTTTAAATCATTAATATTAATATAGTACAGAATTATAGTACAACAAACCGTGGGAAAATTGTGTTGAGGAACCAATGAAGTTAAGCTCATAGTGGTTCAACAACTAGGAGCCAATGAAGTGGCAACCTCATTCGCTTATTTTCTAACGCTGTCAACTGATTTAAACTGTTTTTGCTATAACGCTGTATACTTAATCAGTTTATCATCAGAGTATTTTTTTACATTTTTTGTCAGTTATAAATATTAAGACTCTTAACGAAATCTAAAATCTTTTAGACAATGTTTTAACTTTTAAAATTATTTAAGATGTAAAAATAAAAGTTGTATATAAAACAACTCTTATCAATATAAAAATACATAAATGCTAACTCTTCAGATATTATAAGGGCTGGAATATGGGGGGAGGGGGAAGGAAACTATAGGTATGGACAATTCCCCCAATTTTCAAAAACATGTAGGTCAAATTGACATAGATGGGTGACCTAGGGTTAAATGTTCATCAATTACAGTGTGTCAATAAGACATTAGACAAATTAGCTTAAGTTAAAAAAAAAAAATTACAAGTTAAAGAACCAAGCGGTAAATATAAAGCTAAAGTAATACATAAACCAAGTAGGGCAAATCCTATACTAATTTGTGTAAAAGAAATCAGACAAGCTTGATCAGTTGATAGCTGGCTCAAAAATAAAATATAGCTAAAATAGGAATAACTCTGCATGAGCCTTTTAGGATTTACGTTATTTTACTTAATGTTATTGGCAAACCCTGATAACATTAGGTGAGTTTTACTTTTAATCGTGTTTGGTACTTTAATAAGTATGTGATAGTTTAATGATTTTGAATTAAATTCTGTTAAATAATTGTTACAATAATTTAGTTACAGTAAAAGAGAAACTACAGTAAAGGTAAACCACATGTTTTTATTAAGATTTTGAAGAACATACAGACGACAATGTATTGCCTTAAATATGACTTAAAGTTATGATTGCTCTAATTATATTCAACATTTTTAGGTTAAAATTGTTAAATTACTAATTACAATTAATTGTTGCTCTTGAAAACCACCAATGGGGAGCTTGTTAGAGCTGTACAAGGAGTGTACCCATTGGAGGCCTCTGATTCCAGAACTACACTAGCCTGCACTAACCTTGTTCGGGGCACTATGTCCAAAGTATATGTCATTTGAATGACATATACCTTAAACATGTGAATTTTATATATACTTTTTATGACATTAAGTGTCATGATTTTAATATTTTCTGAGTTGTTAATTAACTGTCTATCTGATAACTGTTCTGTTCAATATACGAAGTTAAAATTGAACCTGTTATACATTTACCATTAATATTCAGAAAAATTAATATTTTAAGGGGAAAACAAGTATCACTCACAAAAATAGACTGACTTAAGAAGTGCACACGAAAAAAAAGTTTAATTGGCTCATTGTTTTAAGTAATTTAAACAAACCTAGTATTAAAGGATTCGCACTTCCTATTGAGGTGATCAAACGTATTTCTTACACAAATTATTAACATTTTATACAAAAATGTACAAATAAATGCAATAAAACAAAAACATTGAGAACCCTAAATTGTTTGTTTACATTTACAAGGGTAAAACAAAATGGCCACGCCCATGGGAAAATTTGAGCCAACTCCCTGGTGGACAAAATGTGAACTACACGCCAGGTCTGACAGAAATCACATGTGTTTCCCAACATGGTTTATATATTACTTTAGACTAAGCTAAGTAAGAAAAATCTCTTTACCTGACAAGAAAATATAGTCTACTATTGTAGGGCTTAAATTAAGTGCAGCAGATGCAATTTTTATTCTGCTTCTTGTTTTGACATGATTTACGTAAACTTCGGTTATCTTGTAAAATATTCTGGACACATCCTGCTCACTGTCATCACATTCACAGGTGCTGCTTAAATGTAGCTGCAACAGTAGAAAATTACATTATTAAAAAATAGCAAGTAATAGAATTTTTAAATGTATACATTCAATGTAAATATTGGTAATTAATTATAAGAAAAAACTAATAGCTTAAATACCAGGGTCTTAAATATATTATAGAAAACTAATACAGTTTTGCACACATGAGAATTAAGGATCAAATCAGATTTCTATCAACAAATCTCTGAAAAAATTTGACTTCCATTTAAGAGATTTATTTCACTTGTTTAAAAATGGTCAATCAAGTGAAACACACGATTTTTTACAATGAACACGCCTTTTTAAATGAGCCTCAAATAATGCTATTAATGTTACAAGGGATTTTTATGACGGTTAAAAACTTCAAGCTAGGGAGGGACTGTAACCCCAGGGACAAAACAAAAGAGAAAGGAAAGGGGTGGTTAGAGAAGAAGTCTAATAAAAAATAGGGACATAACCAGAGACTATAGATACTTAAACAGTAAGACTGTCGACTCAATGTAGGAAAATTTGGATTCCGGTTGACACTAGTGCAGTGTACCTTTCATTGAGTGGGCGTGTCTTGATTTCCTGCTTTTTGCCACAGTCAGATTGAAATTAAATTTTTATACTTTGTATAGTTATACATCTAACTAGCCGTACTGCTAGTTAACCAACTTAACCAAATTAAACAGAGAGGGTAGGTTAGCTCACAGGTTTTCCTTAAGAACAATAGGCAACAAGACAGATACCTATTTTAAAAGATAAATAAGTTTTTATAAAAACATTCAACAAGAAATCCAATTTTTAAGTAAATGAAAATGGCAACAAAACTTTACGGAGAAAATGATTTAGGCATCTTGTGTGACATACAGACTAAAGTGACATGCACAAACTAAACTAACATGTGACATGAATATAAAGACTGTTTAGCGGAGAGACTGTTGTTTATATTTTATGAAGAATAAAAATATAGACTGTATCCTCCCAATGGTCTTGGACTCTGCCATACATAAGAGCATAGCAGTTTAGTATCAATGCATTCCGGATGAGGAGGAAAAGCCTTTTTTTCGAGAGAATACCAAAAACATAACAAACTTGTGCATTATAGTCCACCAAGGCAATATGAGTAGAGCACTTATAAAATAAACTAATGCTAATAATTTGTACTAAAAGGATTAATTGGTAATGGTTGCAGTAAGAGTTATTGGTTATGGTCATATTAGGAAAAAAATAGTAATAAGGTCGTATAGTACTACTAGAAATAAGGTACAGCAGTAATGTAATGAGAGTTTAGTCAGTACTAAGAGTACCATGACTTGTACTCTTTTATGTATAGAGATATTATTACTAGAGGGGCCCTATAGGTTAAATTGTGAATCTTGACAATTAGGCTTGACAGTTAGGGTAAATAACCTGACCATCTTGTATTATAAAAACAATTAAATAATCAGTACAGACTTACAAAAACTTATATACAATGTTAACAACTGCAACAACAATGTTAAAAATGCAAATCAAAACACAAACAATTAGTACAGTCACATACACTCTAGATTCGCGGATCATATAGAATACGATTTCTTAATAGGTAATTAAGCTGTATAACCATGCGGAGGGGATCCGATCGATACGCTAGAACTAGGGGGATGGAATCTAAATGGATCCCTGTATGTATGTACCTTTTGAGACAATCGTATTTAACGGATAACCTTCTCATCGAACTTTTATTTCACTTCTATATTACCGTTTTTGATCAAATAACTTCTGGAATATTTTTTTAGTGTAACTTTATTATTATGCAAAGAAATCACAATTTAATTTAATACATTTTTTGTTTTAAACTTTCTTATAACCAAAAGTGAACCTTCACTATAAAAGACGCCATGTTTTAGCGGGATCAGTTTTCACGTAATCACACTCGATCGACTAAACAAATACACTAGAACCGTGAAGTTAGTTGACCATTTTGCATATGTATTCTATACGATCCGCGGATCTGGAGTGTGTGTGACCGTACTAAATGTGCAGGAAGCCAAAACCAATTGATTCATTATAACCTTCACTCACTCTTAAAGGAGGTTTCATTGAGGTTACACAGAGCCCCGAAAGATGGCCTCTCAATGCATTGAGATAGGCTATGCCCCCTCTAGTATATATCTCTAGGGATCTTTTTACTCTTTTAAGTGAGGGGTTAGTAGCAGCTTTTCTGATTGGTCAATCCCCAAAATACATATGACCTTGGGGACTTAATGTAAACGATGGACTGTAATACGAGTTAAGAGTTGACACAATATAATTTTGAGATGTTTTACTAAACTCGGTAGTATCAAATGATACTTAGTTATATATTATCGTAGTTACTAGTAGTTATATAAAGTTACTTCGTTCACACAATGAGTTTAGCAGGGGGTTTCAACACCAACTGTTTACACGGTATTGTTAACCTATACCCTTTAACTGCACAGTGGGTTGAACCCTCTACTAAACCCCACGTGTGAAAGAATAAGTATAAATAGTAATATAGCTACACACCCTTAAAATAAATAACAGTTAAATATAGAAGTCATACATTTACGAGAGTAAAGTGTTAAATGTAATAGATTTAGTAGACATATTATTATATTATAGGACACGGTTATTGCGAATTTTACATTATTATTCCTCGCTATCAACTGATTATAACCATGCATTAAATTAGTACGTTCACATCTACAGTGTGTGTGAACGTACTAAATTACTATAAGGAGATGAATAGTAAAATGGTAAGAGAAGAAATATATTCAAAATGGCGGACGATTCAATAAAAAAATTTGATCGTCGAATTATTGCGTTCAATCAACTTATAATAAATTTGCGAACTATTTTATAATTCTAGTAAAATGATAAGTAAATTGTTTTAAAAATTGAATAGAATAGTCAAAATTAAGTTTTAGACTCACTTTAATTCGTCCAGCAATCCGCATTGCATAGAGACCGAAGATCAACTGAATGGACACGTCCGGGCCTTCTTGATATATATTCTACCCCCGGCCATCTTGATTACCGCCGTAACAAATAATTATTTAACATTTTATTTTATTTTTGTTAAAAATAATTAATAGTTTTTAACAATTATAAATTTAAAATAACATTAAATTATTTATTTATTTGAGATCAAACTCTAAAAAGGTGCAGTCGATTTATCCACGGCCTCCTAGATGTAGAAATGGACATCTGATCTCCAACAAACCTTTTCCTTTCCT
>JACMZG010000022.1:28149790-28154741 GCA_018340805.1 Microvelia longipes
TAAAAAACTAAAAAGGGACTTCTCATTTTTTGTAAGATTATTAATACTAATAATTTTTATTAATATGTATACTTTATTTCCTTTAAATATTCTTTATCCTAATGCAGGAATTAACCCACTGAATGTGCCTGAAAAAATTCAGAAAATATTCACTTATATTCATAACTTTTTTATTTTTTTACATTTAGAATGTAATTTTTATTTTATTAATAATTTTAAACAATTAATTTTAAGTAGTATTCAGAATGTAAGAACAAAGTCATTTAATATAAACAAAGTATTATTATTATTGTCTAATTTGCATTCAGACGTCATTTTAATTAACAATGTATCTAGTTTTATTGTCACATTTTTATGTTTGTACTGTTTCATTGATGTATTATTAAAATTTTATGCAATTATAATTTTATTCTTTGGTAACTTTAAGTTTGTTTATAACTTTTATTTTATGGTATTTTATTTTTCTTATTACTACTACTCGGTATCTGATTATTTTATTATTATATTAATTTTATACTACATTTTTATATTGCCTTCACATCTAGAAAATGAGGTAGGTAATATTACAAATTTTGCAATACTTTTATTAATCTGTTTGTAAAGAGTGGTGTTTTATTTTATTTTACCTCTTATACAATGACACCGCCACCATAGACATAGAATTATCTAATCTACACGTTCCTCTGGTATTTATTATTAATTATACTATTTTCTAAAGAGAGCAAACAAATTAAGAATAGTGCCGTTTTAACACTATCTACCTCCACATCATATGAAACTTATTTGAAGTTGTTTACTTGTTTTCAACTTTAAATACCGCGTCAGATATTTAAAAAATATTACTTACTTGTCAACATATATTAAAATAATATATTAACAAAATAGACAGAGACTATAGGTACTTAAATAGGATGAAGCAAAGACTTAAAGGTACTTGAAAAAGATGGAGCAGAGACAATAAGAACTTACACTGACAAGCAGAGACTGCAGATACTTAGTCTAGAGTAGTGATTATAGATACTTAAATATGCTAAAACAGAGCTGAGCATATGGAAACTTAAACAGCCAGGACAGAGACTATAAATGTTAAAAAAAAATAAAGAATATAAGAAGACAAAAAAGAAACAGCAATATAGAAGAAGAAAAGGCTATTTTAAATGCTCTAATAATCCGAAGATAGGAGATATCCTTTTTGTAGGACATTAAAACTAGACAATTTTTAAATATTTTGATAAAATGTCTTTAAACATCCTAGATAACTCTGTATTTATATTAACATTATTAAGAATATCAGGATTGTGTTTTTTTGATCAAAACAGTTGTATATCACTTAAACTATTTTTATATTCTACCATAATAAATATTTCCCTTTTCATTGGATATTATTGGTTTTTTTGGTATGGTTTTGATTTAACCATGAATTTTTCCATAGGCAACATGACAAATCTAATTAAAAATTATTCCGGCTCATTTTTCATATTTATACATTTATATGTGGTGTATTTTAAATTCAGTGCATTGCTAACTCTCATTTTAAACATTCAAAGTTTAAAATCAAATTACTTTTGCAATAATGCGCTTTTAAAAATGGGAAATATAGTTATTTTTATTAAAATATTTGTAGTAGTTATAATAGTAACTATTAGCGTAATACCACGGAGTACTTAGAACCAGAGGCCCCACTATATGGGAGATTTTGTAAGGCTAGTTCTACCCCACCCTCACATTTTAGAAAATTTTCTTCTGTACAGTGTCGCTCTCAGGTAGCAACATGTTTAACTTTGGATAATAGAAAGAGACAACCAATTTTGCGATATATCCATCTTTGTCTTTAGATGTTCATCACATCAACTACTTTCTTCTACCTGACCCAACCCTACCTTGACAATTTTCACATAGCATTTAAATGGATTTACTTTTAAGTTCCACAAACCTAAGAGATGGTGATATTATTTTCTTTTTATCATAATGTTATATGTACAATGATATTAATGTTGCAATTAATCCTCCTCCAATATTTATTGTTAAAAAAATCATAATAATAATTTTAAAATAATTCTGGCGCGGTGGTCCGCATGTCGGGCGAATTTCCTTTGGATGCGTGTTTCCGTACTTAACAACTATAATGGTTGGAATGATCATTTTTATAGTTTCTCACATTATATAAGTTTACAACTACTAAATAAATAATTTCCGGCGCGGTGGTCCGCTGTCGGGCGAATTTTATTTAGAATGCGTGTTAAACAACCCATTTCTTGCTTATGCAAGAACCATGCCCATTGCGTGGTTCCGGTTCATGCTTTAGAACCTAAGTAGTTACTCAATTGTCAAGCACTGCTCTAACTCATTTTGTCTGTATTTTCCAAAGGAAAAGTGCATAATCCAGTTAATTGTAGAAAACTATGCGTCTAAAATTAGAAGTACGCACTATTATTTGCACTAGTTTAAAGCTTAGTTATTATCTTTAAGCTTAGTCAGTTATCTTTTAAGGTTTTAGCGCATTTCCTTAGAAAATACAGACCGAAGAAAGATAAAGAAGAGAAAAATATTAACCCTGAATTTTGCCGATTTTTTCAAAATTTTGCTTACTCAGCAAACCGGGTTAGTGACGCCACAGAACCTTTTCAATATGATTTTTGTACCAAGTTTGATTAAAAATATTAATCTGTTCGAAAGATAGAGTGTTTACAAGAAAGTGTCTAAATATATATATATATATATATATATATATATATATATATATATATATATATATATATATATATATATATATATATATATATATATATATAAAGTTTCGCGAAACGTATTTTTCGTCATTAGGGACCTCTGAAACAGATTTGTATCGTGGTCCGAGGTTCGAATTCCACCATGACGTCTATCCTATTAGCGAATTTTATTCCAAAGGAAATTCACTAAAATATATGTACATATTGACACTTGTAGTAATAATTTTTAAATGTAAATATTCATATTCAAATCGTACTCTGGGTTTAAACTAATTTATGATACGTTTACAGTACAATCATTACAAGCAGGCCTGGAAAAGATATCGCCCCCCCCCTCAAACGAAGTAAATTTCTGTCTAGGATTGGTTTTTCGTTTTATTCTCAGTGATTACTTATACAGCACTGCTTACGCTCAATGCTGCTTAACTTTTATGATCAAACAAAAATTATGGACATACTTAATGTATTTAAACGAGTAAGTTTAAGTGTAAGTCTTATACATAGCTACATGCGTCTAAATCTCAATCCAATCGCATCGAAATTTTAACTAAGACATTATTCAGGTTAATGACGCCATAAAAACATTTTTTCCTAACAGAACAACTACAGCTATAGACTGATTTTTATACAAGTTTCAACTCTAGCATATAAGCACTAGAAGTAATGAGACAATGATAATAGACAAATAAAACACACCAAACCACTCATGAGGTCTTCGAGACCTTCATGACCTTTTTGAAAAACACCTGAGGCGGATAATGTCAGTGTCATCCCAGTTGAAACTAAACGGTGTATTTACTTTTAGAGGACGAGCGAAGCGAGTCGAAGACGTGTCACAGCATACATTTGGCAAATTGCATATTCTAAAGACGAGCGAAGCAAGTCAGTCGTAGGAAAAATGAGCGAATCTGATGTGACGAGGAAAAGTTCTGAGGTACCCGTAACTGATTCTTGATTTAATCTAAAATATCCAGTAAATTGTTAGCAAGTTTAAGGTGTACTTATTTTGAATAATTTTTTCGCCGTATTTTTTTAAATCTGTGTATTTATTCCGAGTACTTTTTTCTTTGTTTTTTTCGTGTAAAAAAAATACAGGATATATATATTATATATATATATATATATATATATATATATAATATATATATATATATATATATATATATATATATATATATATATATATATATTATATATATATATATATATATATATATATATATATATATATATATATATATATATATATATATATATATATATATATATATATATATATATATATATATATAATATTATAATCGAATCTAGGAAAAAAGTACACAGGAAAAAATACAGTGAAAAACCCTGTATTTTTTCCTGTGTACTTTTTTCCTAGATTCAATTATATGTGATATTATGGTTATTCTTAATCATGAAAATTGTGAACCATTGTAAATATTACGTGATCTATACACAATATTAACATGTTCCTCCGAACCGAATATATTTTGTAATTGTTTATTAAATATATACACAATCTATAATATAAGTTATAGATTATTAAGATAGCACAGATTTTCGGCAGGGTTCTATGAATACATTTTAGTCTATGAGGCAAAAATAGGAGGGTATTGTTTATTTATATGCAAATCGATTATTTTATTTACCTTAAAAACTATATTTACCATTTGAAAAACATATACATTGTAGGATTTTGAGAACAAAATCTCTACGCCCTATGGGTAGAGGGAGAGAGAGGTAGAGAACAAGAATTTGAGATATAAAGACAATATTAATAATCGAGATAGAGTGTAATTATAGCAATCCGTGGCTTACTTGATTTCAAAGAAGATGTGACGTGAAGGTGACCAGGCCTGTGAAGCTGAACGTATCCAAAATTGACCGGAAGCACGGTGTACACAGCACAACAGAGCACGAATTGATATTTAGTTTACGCGACCACAACAGCACTGATTTCGGCACACGGAAAGTTAAGAAATGAAAAAATAATCGTTTATAATAAAATAGTAAGATATAATAAGAGATAACACTCGGAGAGGAAGAGGTAGAGAGAACGAACGGAACGATATCGAGGTTGGTAAATACAAGATGGCGAGGAAAAGTGTACGGAAAAGAGCGGGAAAGGTTAGGAAAATGCGGGAAAACACGAAGTTACATAAATAAGCATAAACGCAGCAGCAGACGGGATACGGTGCACTCTATCGAATTTATATTGAAAA
>JACMZG010000022.1:28155741-28250939 GCA_018340805.1 Microvelia longipes
ATTCCTCAATCTCATCTAATTAATATAAGTGGGTTGGTATCTATGTACTTTATTAGTTGACCTTTTACAATATTTTATATATTTTGTTTGACACCATTACTATCAGTCTGTAATAACAACATTGCTGTGGGTCTCCTGTTTTATATATTGCGCTAATTATTCTTAGTTTCAGTGTATAAGGAAATTGCCCAGGAGAAAAACTTATAATATATGACATTTAGGTATATATATAAATATTAGGGTGGCCCTTAGCTATAGGGGTGAAAAAAAAATGTTAGAAATGTTGTGCTCCCAACCCCTAATTTTGTTCGAATATATGAAAAAAAAATTCCATAAAAATTTTAGCCCGATCGGAGGTGATTAACAGGTGCCGCCGGGCCTTTGAAGTTTTACAGGTGTCAAAATTCGTCAAAATTGTGATTTTCGTGACAAATTTTTTTCTGTGATTTTTTACATTATTTTCTAAGTAAAAACAATACTTAATCCACTAATTAGACACTATGAACTTACCATTATGACCTGAAATCATCTTAGTTTGTACTTAATCTGACATTTAATGGTGGACATATATATTTTTTCTGAAAAAAATTTTAAAAAACATTTTTTTTTCTCTACACTGCAAAGTATAACTCATATAATATGTTTTTTGTTATCAATTCATTGACATATTATGTTCTTGTATACTGTTTTCTATAATTTAAAACCAATAATTGGTTATTTATACCAAAATTAGCAGACCTAATGTGAAACATACAAAACACTGTCATCCTATCTCGCAGTAGGTGAAAGCTAAGTAATGAGTATAATAGTCCAATTCAGTTTCAAGAATTTTCAATTTTTTTTGGTTTAAATTTATTTTCAAACAAGCCATTATTGTGACATCTGAAACTTAGTTTGTTCCCCCCCCCTTTGCTTGATACCCCCCCCCCCTCTTCCCTTACCAAATTTATTAACCATTAACAAATGGTAAAATTTTTTTTAGTACAGCATTGCATATTTTTAAATCTATAGCCTCGTTATTGACTAATGATTGAATAAAGTGCAAGTCAGACATTGGGGCCTTACTCGCACTTGTGTCACCATACCACGCTCTTAAATACACTCTAATAAGAAAAATGTTAAATTTTCTCATCGAAGATTTTTCTTTGGTAGACAACTTGAACTCACTTCTAAATAAATAAATTTTTAAACAATAGATCGCCTTCGACATCCATCTTGCATGGCTAATAGCACCTGGCTTTCTAAATGACACTCCTCGAGGCGGGGTCTCTCCTAGAAAAATCACTGCCAGCTCCATTAGCTCCCTGTAATCTTCTCTTAATTGTTTTTCTTTTAAACTTTTTACGAAGAAGTCAAGCATATCTCTTCTTAAACTTCTGGGACATCCTCCTTCAATACCAGAAGACTATTTTTTTGGGTCTATCTGACCCCATGAGTTTCTGAACCTAGAAAACAGTGGAACATCTGGCCCAAAAGTCGGTCCCACCAATTCATTGAATACACCCTTTAACACCACTTCAAATATGTGGTGCCTACAAGGCAGGTATAGAAAATCCTTTTCTAAGAGGTTCTCAATATTTCTGCAAGCTCCATTGTTCTTACCGGTGTTTGATGCCGTGGTGTCAAAACACGTCGCTTGGACTGAATCAAGAAGTCCTCATTCTTCAAGAAATTTATAAACTGCTGCGGCTTATTCTGCTCCAGTAGCCTGTGGTATGCTCGGAGCTCTTTTACGCCATATGAAATAAGAACTGCCAACCTCTCTATCTTATTGTCTTTTGTAATATTAGGATGAAGCTTCCCATCCCAATGCACAACAGCACACTGATTTCTATCAATACTAAAGGTTTTTAACATTTCCTTGTATCTAAGAATCCTTAACTGGGATCGTTTACGGCTTATTGACTTTTTATTAATTACCAAGTCCTTTGCATCATGGCCTAACGCTTCTGCTGTGGTAACTAATACATGAACAGCATCTCTGTCCCTAACTTTGCACCTATCTAACGTTGGTGCTAGGTGATAATTAAAAAAATCAACAGTTCCTCTAAAACCCAATGACGATGGAAAAATTGCATCAGAGACAAGCTCATCTGAAACTCCCTCATTGTCTTCTGTGCTACTACTGCTTCTGGTGCTTGGTAGCAATTCCGCAAACAAACTAGATCAATCAATATCCTCCAAGCATCGAGTTTTTCAACGGACCTCTTCCTCCTTCCGCTCTGCAGTTCTCTATTCTGCCCTGTGTAAATTAATGTCAACTCCCAGCATAACACCAGGTCGCCCCTTCATTCTTTGCATCCGCAAAAAATCTATGTCCTCCTGGATTTTTATTTGATTTTCGGCGTCACTATGGGCAATATCAAATAAATCATCCAGCCTGTCTGTAAAAGCAAAACAACTACTGATAGCAAACTCAGTTGTTTTAGAAGAATTTTTCTGAAGACAACAACAATGGTTAGAACGAAGAACTCTTACTTGTCATTTTATAACTTAAACAAACAACTTAAACCAAACACTTGATTTAAAAAAGAAATTAAAATATTTAATGGTAACAGCACGGAGTACTTAGAACCAGAGGCCCACCTATATGGGAGATTTTGGTAAGGCTAGTTCTACCCCACCCTCACATTTCTAGAAAATTTTCTTCTGTACAGTGTCGCTCTCAGGTAGCAACATGTTTAACTTTGGATAATAGAAAGAGACAACCAATTTTGCGATATATCCATCTTTGTCTTTAGATGTTCATCACATCAACTACTTTCTTCTACCTGAGCCAACCCTACCTTGACAATTTTCACAATAGCATTTAAATGGATTTACTTTTAAAGTTCCACAAACCTAAGAGATGGTGATATTATTTTCTTTTTATCATAATGTTATATATACTATGATATTAATGTTGCAATTAATCCTCCTCCAATATTTATTGTTAAAAAAATCATAATAATAATTTTAAAATAATTCTGGCGCGGTGGTCCGCATGTCGGGCGAATTCCTTTGGATGCGTGTTTCCGTGCTTAACAACTATAATGGTTGGAATGATCATTTTTATAGTTTCTCACATTATATAAGTTTACAACTACTAAATAAATAATTCCGGCGCGGTGGTCCGCTGTCGGGCGAATTTTATTTAGAATGTGTTAAACAACCCATTTCTTGTTTATGCAAGAACCATGCCCATTGCGTGGTTCCGGTTCATGCTTTAGAACCTAAGTAGTTACTCAATTGTCAAGCACTGCTCTTAACTCATTTTGTCTGTATTTTCCAAAGGAAAAGTGCATAATCCAGTTAATTGTAGAAAACTATGCGTCTAAAATTAGAAGTACGCACTATTATTTGCACTAGTTTAAAGCTTAGTTACTTATCTTTAAGCTTAGTCAGTTATCTTTTAAGGTTTTAGCGCATTTCCTTAAGAAAATACAGACCGAAGAAGAGATAAAGAAGAGAAAATATTCACCCTGAATTTTGCCGATTTTTTCAAAATTTTGCTTACTCAGCAAACCGGGTTAGTGACGCCACAAGAACCTTTTCAATATGATTTTTGTACCAAGTTTGATTAAAAAATATTAATCTGTTCGAAAGATAGAGTGTTTACAAGAAAGTGTCTAGATATATATATATATATATATTATATATATATATATATATATATATATATATATATATATATATATATATATATATATATATATATATATATATATATATATATATATATATATATATATATATATATATATATATATATATATATATATATATATATATATATATATATATATATATATATATATAATATATATATATATATATATATATATATATATATATATAAGTTTCGCGAAACGTATTTTTTCGTCATTAGGGACCTCTGAAACAGATTTGTATCGTGGTCCGAGGTTCGAATTCCACCATGACATCTATCCTATTAGCGAATTTTATTCCAAAAGGCAATTCACTAAAATATATGTACATATTGACACTTGTAGTAATAATTTTTAAATGTAAATATTCATATTCAAATCGTACTCTGGGTTTAAACTAATTTATGATACGTTTACAGTACAATCATTACAAGCAGGCCTGGAAAAGATATCGCCCCCCCCTCAAACGAAGTAAATTTCTGTCTAGGATTGTTTTCGTTTTATTCTCAGTGATTACTTATACAGCACTGCGTAACTGATTCTTAGATTTAATCTAAAATATCCAGTAAATTGTTAGCAAGTTTAAGGTGTACTTATTTTGAATAATTTTTTCGCCGTATTTTTTTAAATCTGTGTATTTATTCCGAGTACTTTTTTCTTTGTTTTTTCCGTGTAAAAAAAATACAGGATATATATATATATATATATATATATATATATATATATATATATATAATATATATATATATATATATATATATATATATATATATATATATATATATATATATATATATATATATATATATATATATATATATATATATATAATAATATCACATATAATCGAATCTAGGAAAAAAGTACACAGGAAAAAATACAGTGAAAAACCCTGTATTTTTTCCTGTGTACTTTTTTCCTAGATTCAATTATATGTGATATTATGGTTATTCTTAATCATGAAAATTGTGAACCATTGTAAATATTACGTGATCTATACACAATATTAACATGTTCCTCCGAACCGAATATATTTTGTAATTGTTTATTAATATATACACAATCTATAATATAAGTTATAGATTATTAAGATAGCACAGATTTTCGGCAGGGTTCTATGAATACATTTTAGTCTATGAGGCAAAAATAGGAGGGTATTGTTTATTTATATGCAAATCGATTATTTTATTTACCATAAAACTACATTTACCATTTGAAAAACATATACATTGTAGGATTTTGAGAACAAATCTCTACGCCCTATGGGTAGAGGGAGAGAGAGGTAGAGAACAAGAATTTGAGATATAAAGACAATATTAATAATCGAGATAGAGTGTAATTATAGCAATCCGTGGCTTACTTGATTTCAAAGAAGATTTGACGTGAAGGTGACCAGGCCTGGTGAAGCTGAACGTATCCAAAATTGACCGGAAGCACGGTGTACACAGCACAACAGAGCACGAATTGATATTTAGTTTACGCGACCACAACAGCACTGATTTCGGCACACGGAAAGTTAAGAAATGAAAATAATAATCGTTTATAATAAAATAGTAAGATATAATAAATGAGATAACACTCGGAGAGGAAGAGGTAGAGAGAACGAACGGAACGATATCGAGGTTGGTAAAATACAAGATGGCGAGGAAAAGTGTACGGAAAAAGAGCGGGAAAGGTTAGGAAAATGCGGGAAAACACGAAGTTACATAAATAAGCATAAGAACGCAGCAGCAGACGGGGATACGGTGCACTCTATCGAATTTATATTGAAAATAAAGATCAAATACTTAACATATATATTCACAAAAATTTTACTCTTTTTAATTTATTTTTTGTTAACCTTGAGTCTCTCCCGCTAATCCACTTTAACTTTTTACAGATTTTTACTTTTACCAATTGATTTAGCATGTCTCTACAATGATTAGCGCACACACTGTCTTCTTCAATGCCGCAGTTCTTTAAAATTTCAGGAATAACTGCACGAACCACTCTTTCTCTTATTCCTCTTTCAAAAATTACTTCTTCCCAAATGTCTTCCAATTTTCTTAGAGTTTGTCTTGTGGCGTCGACAAGGTTTTGTTTGGGGTACTTCAAAGAACGTGTTGTTCCTCCAAATTCTTTCTCTAATATCAACATATGGTCTTCGTCCATTAAATCGTTTGAATTAGACTCGATAAAACGACGTTCACAATCGACGCAATTGCTTTAACTTAACAACCAATACAATAGATAACCAGCCAGATAGATTTAAAGTAATACTGGAGTTGTCATTATCCTCCTCTTCTTCTGTTTCTGTACTTTCTACTTCTTCGACTCCTTCATCTTCCTCAAACTCTGTTTCCTCCTCTTCATTTTCAATTAAATCTTCTATCATATCAATTTCTTCTAGATCGATTCCAGGGTGAGTTATTACACTTTCTGCCTGAAAATTTTGTAATTCGATTACAGAGTCATCGTCGGCTTCACAATTTGATGACTTAGAAGGTTCCATCAAAGCCTGAGACAAGCAACTCCTAAATGTGCACCTAATAACTCGAGCTGTTGGATTTGAGTTGGAGCCTCCTTTTTGTCGCAATACAGAGAAGAAATTTTCTAGCGGATCTTGATTCAATCTTGAAGTTATTAGAAATCCTTCGCCATCGCCGCACTCAGGCAACTCATTGTATAAATTTAATATAGCCCTACATGTCCATACCATACCTGTGAAACATGGGGGAACACTTTGTATTCTTTTGGTAGCTGTCCGATGAGTTGCCACCTTTTCTAAAGTTGAAAATACTTTAATAGATTTTATTAAAATTTGCTCAATCCAAGGACTCGCTGATGAGATGGCGTTACTGTTTTCGTTTTTATTAAAGCATTTTCTGCTGTTAAGGGCATCAAAAAGGTCGTTCATGAACTGCTGTCATAAGTGCTTCCTCGTCCAACTCGGCTGTTCTCACGGCAACCCTCATAGCTGCTGCCATCGATGAACTAAAAAGTTGTACTGCAAGCCTAACATTCATTTTTTGAAATGCACCGGGCCAAATATGTGCACTGGTGATTCTAGGCAATGCTCTGGCTGTGCTGCTTCTCTCGTCTAGTAAGAATAGCTTCTCTATATGCTGAAAATCAGCAACCAGAGTTTTGTTGCCATTGTCGTCTTCAGCATAAATCTTGATTTTATGAGATTATTTCTTAGGCTCTTAATAAGGTGAGGGCATCAAAAATTACATGAAGCTTGTTGTTTCCAATTATGACAGAAGGTTCCATCTGAGTAGCTCCTAAATCTTTCACTACTTTTCTATTTATAGGGGCTTGATCACACACCATCGCCATTGGAATAAAGCCACACCATTTTAATGTGGAGACTGATTCTTCAAGTGCCTTTTTCATGTCACATGACTTCATGCCACCTTTTGTTAAATAGTAACACAAAGGTATTTTCCACGATGTCATTAAGCCTCTTGCCATAATCACATTAACACTTTGGGCTAGATCTGAGGTTCTGATCCAGCCATAATCGACAAATCCTTCCACTAGATCTAAAGAGTAATTGTATTCTAAATACTTTTTAATAATAGACATTTCGTCAAAACATAAAATGCAGTATTTTCTTTTGCGTCCATTGCAATAGCTTTTTGTCGAAGTTTATTCTGGAATGACTTTGAAATGCCGGGATGACAATCTTCTTTTGATAACCATCTCCTTATTGTAGATACACCAGCCAAATTTAGTCCAGTTCTCCTCATGTACTTGTATAGGCTCGGACCTCTGTAATAATAACTCATGCACAATTGTTTTTCTTTCTTAGTCCAAGCAGTTCGCTTCTTTTTGAACTGCATCTGTACAAACGTTTTAGGTGGAGACTTTTCTTTTTTCGATTCAATAGTATATTTCTTTAGCTCCTTTTTTGCTTTAGCCAATTGACTTTGTAAGTGTGTTACTTTCCTTTGGACCTTCCTCATTTTTCTGTCTACAGATTCTGCTTTGTTCTTCGATGAACATTCTGTGCTAAATAATTTTTTCTTTATTTGGTTTTCACGTCGTTTAAATCTTCTTGGTGTTTCAAACATTGATGTTCCTGGAGTCACTGACCAAGGAGACGTGCTAACGGATGGTGCTTCTTCCTCGTTTTCTGTCCGTAAACGTTTTTCAGGCGTTATCCAATTCTCTGGTACAGTAGCACTGACGTTAAATCTACTGTACGTTTTCCTAGGTGTTTTCACAGAAATGCTTCCTGATGGTTCTTCTGAATCCTCAGAAACCTTTGGACTGCCTGGTATCACAGAGAAATCTTTGTACTTTAAACAATCATCGACTTTAAGAGGTACTGCTCCATTCATAAGATTCCCACTCGGCATTATAACTTTATCCGGGAAATGCAAAGAACAGACTTTCTTTTTTCCAATAATATCCTCATCTTGTAACCTCAAGAGGTCAGCGTTACCTGTTAAAAAAATAAAGAAAAACTTATAAATAATCTTAAAACGTTTACAAATATTGTATAGAAATTATGAATGAAAAATTATGAAATAATGAAATAAGCATGCCAGCATGCTTACTTTGCTGCTATGCTAAATGTTAATTACACATTTGTCTGGTTGTTATTAAAATTAGGTGTAGGACCAAATTTTTTAAACGTTTCAGTAAAGGTTATGGTTAGTTAAAGCCATAGGTGATTATGGGGTGGAGGGCGATGTGTAACAAATTGTTTTTCTGAATAAGTTTTTTGAATAATTATTTTTCAATTATAATCTATTTCTATATTCTTATGAACATAAGAATATAAAATATATAAGGAAATATTAACATTTACTCACTTCGTACAAAATTAATTAAATAACTAATAAATTATAATAACAATAAGTAACATTTGTCATATAATAACATTTGTTGTCAATTGTATTAATCAAATAAAATTGTCAGGTATCAAATATAGCACTGAACTAATACGTAGGTCATCCGTAAAGTTTGATGTTTTTAACTTCTATACCAATGTTAGTTGTATCAACCAAACTGTAAAAGCTAATATAATATTCTAAGGAAAAATAATTAAAAAGAACGGTACATACCACAATTTGTCATCCAAGCAGATAAAAGTTTTTTATCTTTAGGGAATCCAAAAAAATTTAACACTACAGCCAGCTTCATACTTTGACGTGCAACCAAGATATTCGCATTTTTTACCCATATTATTTCCGTCGTCGTCCAAATTCTAAATTAAAAAGCCATAAAAACAGAAATGTAAGAACTTCTTGTCATAAAAAATGCTAGCATTGTGGCCCGAAAGGGGGGGGCGAATTTCCTTTGAAATGTGTGTTTAGAAATCCATTACTTGCTTAAGTTCTCAGTTTATACATTGAGCTGTCATTCATATATAAAACATTAATTGTTACCACACAGTGGTGGACTGAGACAAAGAGGCCAAAGGAGGATTTAGCCCAATCCTATTTCTCGGTGAGGCTAATAAGGGGGGGGTCGTATACTGCTTCTCATTAGAGGGGTCTTTTTAAATAGTAGATTAATGAATATAGAAAGCATAAATTTTCATTTAGTATTTCATCACATTAAATCAAATGAAATTATTTTATTTAAATAAATTAAAATGAACTTGAGTAAAATTAACACAAACTGAAATAAAACTTAAATTTAGATTCATTCATGTGGATTGTTGAGCACGGAAACACGCAGTTCAAAGGAAATTCGCTCGGCATGCGGACTATACCGCACCAGAATTATTTTAAGCGAATTTCCTTTGGAAAACGCTAAAAGGATAGGCGTCATGGCGGAATTCGGACCTCGGACCACGACACAAATCCGTTTCAGAGGTCCCTAATGACGAAAAAAATACGTTTCGCTAGACTTTACATATATATATATATATATATATATATATATATATATATATATATATATATATATATATATATATATATATATATATATATATATATATATATATATATATATATATATATATATATATATATATATATATATATCAGGTGGCCCTTAATTTTCAACTTTTTTTTAGTGGCCCTTAAACATTTTGTTTTGCTCCCAACCCCTAATTTTGTTCGAATATATGAAAAAAAAAATCCAGTAAAATTTTAGGCCGATCGGAGGAGATTAACCCTTGCCACTTTGAAGTTTGAATTGATTTGAAGTTTAAGATATGACAAAATGTGCGAAATTTGGTGTTTTTGTGTGTTAGAGTTAGCTTTAAGTATATATAGTAATATATAGTATGATAGTATATAGTATAATATGATGTATAGTATGATATATATAGTAAATATATCATTGTTCATAAAATAGACATATTAAACTTACTTTTGAGATCCTTAGTCAGCCAATTATAGACAAATTCTAAAAATTATTGGCTGTCATATAAAAAAAATTATGAAAATCCCATTTTTTTCTATTTTTTGCAAACAAAAAGCTATTTTGTGAGTAAAATGTTGGCTTTTTGTTTAAATCTTTATTATTTTATGTTTTTATACATTGTACACTTTAGTTTAATGCCAATATTCGTTATCTATTACTTAAAATTGCGCCGTTATTGGTTGACATACAAAACATTTACATTCTGTCTTGCAGAAGGTGACACCTGGTATAGTAAAATAATCAAGTATGTTTTGGTATTTCACTTAATTATTTTCAGTAATAATTGTATTTAAATTGATGATAGGCTTCAAAAATGTGTGCTACCCCCCCCCCCCCTTATAGGGGGAGGGGGTGTCCCACAATTTTTTTCTGCTTTTTTTTAAAGGAAAAAAACAACTTCTTGTTGATAGGTTTGGTCAATTGTAATTATATACAAATACTATATACATTTACAACATAGATTGATCATTGATAAGAGGGCACAAATGAGACTGCTATTTGTTTTACGGTACTTTATTTCATCCATACCTGGGCATATTCATGTAAAAGTAACAACTAAGAGTCGAAAAAATCAAAATGCATTTCTAAAAACATTTAAAATATATAATTTAATAAATAAATTTACTATGATTCTAAATAAATAAATATTTACAAAATAACTGACTACATCACAAACAAATAATAATTTTAATAGTAGAAATATTAATGTAAAAAAAAATTAAAAATGT
The DNA here is from genome assembly GCA_018340805.1 of Microvelia longipes. NCBI lineage: Eukaryota > Metazoa > Arthropoda > Insecta > Hemiptera > Veliidae > Microvelia > Microvelia longipes. The sequence continues at coordinate 28,166,486 of JACMZG010000022.1, forward strand.
ATCTACAATATTTAGATTTTTTAAAACTAAAAAGAAAGTTATATTTTATGTATACACTAAATAAATTACACACTAACATTGCTAAACCTTTAATCGTACTCGTTGAGCAAAGTAACTTTTGATCTATCTGGGTATTGGTGACGATAATTTTTAACTACATGAAGTATAAATCCTTTTTCCTCATCCTTCCTGGTTGGGTCAGGTCAATTTTAATTACAATTAATTATTGTATAGTAGCTTATCTTGGAGGGAGGGGGGGCTTTTACTGTTTTTACAATTTTTAATAGTATGAGTTGTAATTTTTATCTAAATAATTTTAGATAACAGTTATTTATAAAACAGTTATTTCTGTAAAGTAGATTTGAATTACACATACGATCTCAGGTACAGGTAAAAAAGGATTAACTCTGCCTGGCTTTCCCTACTTAATCTGCCTGACTCATGAGTTATGTAACATTTTTGAATATTTTTTTTAATTATTTAAAAAATTATGTTAATGTTAATTTATTTATTAAATTATATATTTTAAATGTTTTTAGAAATGCATTTTGATTTTTTCGACTCTTAGTTGTTACTTTTACATGAATATGCCCAGGTATGGATGAAATAAAGTACCGTAAAACAAATAGCAGTCTCATTTGTGCCCTCTTATCAATGATCAATCTATGTTGTAAATGTATATAGTATTTGTATATAACATTCTGCAAGACAGAATGTAAATGTTTTGTATGTCAACCAATAACGGCGCAATTTTAAGTAATAGATAACGAATATTGGCATTATACTAAAGTGTACAGTGTATAAAAACATAAAATAATAATAATTTAAACAAAAAGCCAACATTTTACTCACAAAATAGCTTTTTGTCTGCAAAAAATAGAAAAAAATGGGATTTTCATAATTTTTTTTACATGACAGCCAATAATTTTTAGAATTTGTCTATAATTGGCTGACTAAGGATCTCAAAAGTAAGTTTAATTTATAAAAAATAAAAAAGTCTATTTTATGAACAATGATATATTTATGTTAGAAATAGACTTCACTATACTTAAAGCTAACTCTAACACATTCGCACATTTTGTCATATCTCAAACTTAAAACAAAAAAAAGTGGCAAGGGTTAATCTCTTCCGATCGGCCTAAAATTTACTGGAACAAAATTAGGGGTTGGGAGCACATAAATTCTGACATTTTTTTTCACCTCTATAGCCAAGGGCCACCCAAATATATATATATATATATATATATATATATATATATATATATATATATATATATGGGTCCATATGTCAGGCGAATGTGTGTTTCCTTAACAATCCATTCCTTGCTTAAGGTTCTGGTCCATGTTTTAGAACCTAAGCAGTTACCCAATTGTCAAGCACTGCTCGCAACTCATTTCGTCTGTATTTTTCAAAGGAAATGGCAAATAACCTTTAAAGATAAACAGTAACTAAGCTTTGAACTAGTGCACATAATAGTGCACACTGCTAATTTTAGAGGTAGTTTTGTATAACCAACTGGATAATTAAGCGCATTTCCTTTGAAAAATACAGACAAAATGAGTTGCGAGCAGTGCTTGACAATTGAGTAACTGCTTAGGTTCCCATTTAAAAGAAGTGGATTGTTAAGGAAATACACATTCCAATGAAATTGGAATGCGGACCACCGCACCAGAATTATTTTGTTCAAGGGACAACAAAAGAAAATTTAATAATAATTAGTGTAATTAATTACGTACCTGTTAAAAAAGAAGAAGAGCAACTTCAACAGATGACAGCGATTCAAAAGTCTTTGTAATCACAATAGCACTATTCACTACACAACTATATATGCACTTAAATTTTATAATAGCAAGCAACTATGACGAAGAAATAAAAATTAATAATATTTGAAATTCAAATAATATACTGGCGAACTTACTACAACAGCTTTCAGAACGCAAGTGGACTTTAAATAAAAATAAGATCTGCTTATATACCTTTTTAAGCATGGTAAATCTTAATCTCAACTTATCTGATAAGCTGTAGCGTAGGATTTACCCCAGGTCAAATCCCTAGAATTTATCCTAGTAGCTTCTTCCAAACCATCTGTTATTAATCAATGTTAGTTATGAGCAAATTATTACATGCAAACAGTCATCATTGTTTTAGAGTTGCGTATGTTGATTTGAAAAACATGCTTTACCTCCTTAATAATGAATAATGCAAATAAGTTATGAATATCCTTAGAAAGCAAGAGAATTTCCTAAAGAAAAAGTATACATTGATTTCATAAAACAGTTTGATTGTTTTTTAAAAAAACTAAAAAGAGTTGCATTTTTCTAAAAAATTAAAAGAAAATAAAAATGTGTAGCTTAATAACTGTTTTAAAACAATAGAAAATCTTATCCGTCTTTTGGAAAAACTTCTTCGTTTAACACAGTTTTAATCAATACCAATATTATTTCCCATGTATAGGACAAAATTACCAGTAATTCGGAGTTAAAAAGGTGTTTTTAATTAATTTTTATCATTACCAAACAAACCTGGGTTTTTGCTTTGTTTACATTTTTGCCTTTTGTCAAAAAAAGAACAAATAATTATTGTTTTGTCTAATTAACTACCAATAAGTTTTATGTAATAATGTTAGAATAATTTAAGTCATCCATAAATTGTGATTTCTATTGTACCAATACAATTTTTTGAAAAATGTTTTGCATTTTATAAATAACACATAAAAATTCTGGCGCGGTGGTCCGCATGTCGTACGAATTTCCTTTGGATGCGTGTTTCCGTGCTTATAACAACAATCCTGGTTGGAATGATAATTTTTATAGTTTTTTAGATTATATAACTTTACAACTACTAAGTAAATAATTCCGGCGCGGTGGTCCGCTGTCGGGCGAATTCAATTTAGTAGAATGCGTGTTTCCGTGCTAAACAACCCATTTCTTGCTTATGCAAGAACCATGCCCATTGCGTGGTTCCGGTTCATGCTTTAGAACCTAAGCAGTTACTCAATTGTCAAGCACTGCTCGTAACTCATTTTGTCTGTATTTTCCAAAGGAAATGGGCATAATTATCCAGTTAGTTGTAGAAAACTATGCATCTAAAACTAGAAGTACGCACTATTATTTGCACTAGTTTAAAGCTTAGTTACTTATCTTTAAGCTTAGGCAGTTATCTTTAAAGGTTTTAGCGCATTTCCTTTGGAAAATACAGACAAAATGAGTTACGAGCAGTGCTTGACAATTAAGTAATTGCTTAGGTTCTAAAGCATAAACCGGAACCTCGCTCTGGGCATGGTTCTTGCATAAGCAAGAAATGGGTAGCACGGAAACACGCATTCTAAATGAAATTCGCCCCGACAAAGGACCAGCGTGCCGGAATTATTTATTTAGTAGTTGTAAACTTATGTAATGTAAAAAACTATAACAATTATCATTCCGACCAGGATTGTTGTTAAGCACGAAAACACGCATCCAAAGGAAATTCGCCCGACATGCGGAACACCATTATTTTGTAGTTGTAAACTTAAATTAGATACAAAAAGCGATAAAGAATTATCGTCCCTACTAGGATTTGAACCCAGGTACTCTGGGTTTGAGTGCTCGTATTGACTCCGGACCACTGGCATTCAACTCAGAAGCCCAAAGAACATGGAAATCGACACCCTACTCGAAATTTAATTTTCCACAACCGTAATTTTGGTTTTCTATAATTTTTTAGTTTTTTCGACTTTTGGTAACTTAGAGTGGTCGTATCGACTTCGGACTGGTTTCATTCGATTCAAACGCCTAACCTTACATAGAAAACGACACCCTACTCGAAATTTATTTTTTTCGACCTAAATTTTGGTTTCGGTAATTTACAATGGTTTTTTCGCCTTTTTTGTCACCTAAAGTGGTCGTATCGACTTCGGACCGGTTTCATTCGATTCAGCGTTTCATTCAACATCAACTTTTTTTGCGGCAAAAATGTTAACCCTGAATTTTGCCGATTTTTTGAAAATTTTGCTGACTCAGCAAACCGGGTTTAAAAAACCTGGTTTTTCAATAGGGTTTGTGTCCTCCCGAAGGTTAATTTTTATACTTAGTTTGATTAAAAAATAATAATCCGTTCGAAAGATAAAGTGGTTACAAGAAAGTGTCTAGAATATATATATATATATATATATATATATATATATATATATATATATATATATATATATATATATATATATATATATATATATATATGTATATATATAAGTCTCGCGAAATGTATGTTTTCGTTATTGGGGACCTCTGAAACGGATTTGTGTCGTGGTCTGAGGTTCGAATTCCGCCATGACGCCTACCCCAATAGCGAATTTTATTCCCAAAGGAAATTCGCCAAAAGGCGGAAAATGTGAACAAAGCAACAACCCAGGTTTTATTACGATTGGTAATGATAAAAATTAATTAAAAACACCTTTTAACTTCGATTACTGGTAATTTTGTCCTCTAAATGGCTAATGATATTGGTATTGTTCAAAACTATGTTAAACAAAGAAGTTTTTTCAAAAGTCGGATAGAAAATTTTCTATTGCTTTTAAAACAGTTATCAAGCAACATATTTTTTATTTTTTTTTTAATTTTTCAGAAAAATGCAACTTTTTTTAATAAACAATTAAACTGTTTTATGAAGTGAATGTATACTTTTTATTTAGGAAATGTTTTGGCTTTCCAACGATATTCATAACTTATTTGCATTATTCATACTTAAGGAGGTGAAGCATGTTTTTCAAACCAACATATGCCACCCTAACAAAATGATGAAATTTGACCTTTGTGGGAAAACGGTTGAGAATTGAGCCCTGGCCAATACCATGTTTTTTGTAGCTCTTAGGCATAGAATCATCCCATTCATTTTCTTACATATATCACCAATCAACCTCTTAATAATAGATGATGGGGCACTATATAGTGAGACACAAATTCTAATAATAAATTTTATTTTTTATTTACTTGCATTTTGGCGATGTAATGCTAATATTCCCATTTAACAAGAAAATTCGTATTTACAATTTAAAAAGTCGGGTTCGGAGTACCTCGGAACTTTTCCTCATTACATCGGATTTGCTACGATTATCCTCCCTGCTTCGGACTCGCTTCGCTCGTCCTGAGAAATACACTTCTTCAAATTTATACTGCAATATGCCTTGCTTTGCTCGACTTCAGATAGTAAATGCATTTGTATCATTCTGAGCGGTCACCCATACAGCACTGACCACGTTCAATGTTCCTTAATTTTTTTTTATTTATTATTAAGGTGCTTAACAGATAAAATACATATTAATTTTTATGATGCAACAAAAATCATAAATATACTTGTTGTATTGAAACGGAAATATTAGTAGGTAATAATACAAATTTCAACTCAATTAAACCTTTTCCTGATTTTTCCATATTTTTAACAAACATACACAAGTGATTAAAAAAAATAACTAACGCTGATAATGAGATGACACTTGAGATTTATATTAAAATTATGCATAGTCACATGCGTTTATGAAAATTTTTGATTTTCCAAATAAGTCGTTATTGCGGATTAATGACGTCATTAAAAAAAATATTTCTAAATAGCATAACTACAGCGGTAGACTGACCTTTGTACTCTCTCTAGCATAAATACACTGGGCTCTACGATGATAACAGACACACACACACATACAGACAGTCAACTTTGCTAAAACCACTCAGGAGGTCTTAAAAGCGCTGAAACGGATAATTCCGGTTTAATCCCGGTTTCAGATTTTTTTTGCAAGCACATACTTTTCCTATATACCTACGGTATATATTTGTTACGCGATTCTTCATAATTTCGGACTAAGTGATAAAGTAAGCAATCAATTTTATATTTCATAACATTTTTTAAAAATTAGAAACAAGTCATGAGTGTTTTATAAAAGAATAAAGAAGTTACATACAATTAAAAATTTTCAAAAATAATTTAAATTGTCGTACGAATATTAAGAACATCTTAGCACGATGCTGCTTGACACTATCCATCTATCATAAACCCTATATACCACTTTTCTTCATTAATTGTCGGACAATGGCCGATTCAAAGATACATTTGAAATTCTGTTTTGAAATTCTCCAGTGCTCTGCGGCTATAATAAATTGAGAGCTGTAATTAAGGTAATAATATTTTCGAAATTTAACTACATCAGATCAAAAAACCATAAGATTTTATCAATTTTCCGTGGAGTTATGGTGGTAAAATCAGAATAATATCGTGAAGAAGAAACAATTTTTAGATTGTTTACGTTAAAAAAAATGAAATATGGCTCATTTTTAACTTCAAATCCTTTGTTAATGATTTTAAATCGAAAGTAAACTAATAGAAATTAATTTTTAGACAATATACCAAGCTTTGAACTTTAGTTGCAAGAATTTTTTTATATTTTGTATTTCTACCAAGATATTAACGAAAATATGAAAAAGGGATACGTTTTGGTCCACTATGATCACAGCAAATTTAAGGGGCTTTTCTTTGGGTTATCCCTAAACATGTCCAAACAGATTCCCAAAATAAAATGTGAACTATATTGATTTTTTTGCAAAACAAACCGATCGCTGACTAGACTGTTAAGCGTGTTTTTCAAATATGTTTCTGCTTAATTAACTTATTCAAATAAGTTCTCTAATATTCTGCATATTCATTTTCATTTTTTAAACTCCATTTTCCTACTCTGACCTATAATAATTAATGTAAACCGGGAAAGTATGTTATATTTTCGTAAATTCTTAGAAATAAAGCGCGATGTTTTAAATTTGATAATTAATTATTTTTATTACTGTTTCAAAGAAATGAAATCTGCTTAACTTAAGCAGTAAGTTATTGGTTAAATATGAATTTATTAATAGGGTGAATGCAAAGAGGGTTCCTATCAAGTCTAAATTTTACCTAATGTCTGAAAAATTTTACTTGATTTCATTTATCCACCTGAAAGTGTTTCGCAGTCCACTTGAAACGTTTTCAAGGTTGTGAAATACTAACATTTTTAAGCAATGAAACCCCTGATAACACCTTTGATATTAGATATCAAAGTTAAAAAATTATCTTAAAATTAAACGTCACAAAGGATATAAATAGGGAATTTGCATGCATTTATTACCATCAGCAACAGTTGACCTATTTTTAAATACAATCTTGTAGTGAAAAGCTAATGAAGGCCTAAGTTTTTTGTTGGATATAATAATATATAATTACCAGATTTTTGTCTGTAATAAAAATATTAGTGTCAACATATTTTTGATGAAAATCTATTATTTAACAATAACTTAGCAAATAATATTAACCTAGTAAAAAACAGGTAAGGAAATTATGATTAAAAACTGTTAGAGGGTTAAAAGAAATGCAAGTTATTATTGAAAGTATTAAAATTAGAGATATAAGTTAAAAAGATTAGATCTAACACTTCTTATCTTATATTTTTACAATAATATTTGTGTGAAGGTATTATAGATAAAATTCCCATCCTTAAAAAATTGGTAAAAACCAATATGCAATAATAAATGAATTACAATGGACATAGGTAAGGGGATTAAGGATTAGGGGTATAAGATGTTATCCAGAGAAGTATGGCAGATAAGGGATGGAACCAAGGGTTGTTGACCATTTCAGGAGATATCTCTGTGTGAGGTGTGTAGTTTGCTTGTGTGTGTACGGAGTATGAGTCAGTGGCGCAATCCATCGAGGAAGTACGCAACTACTCCAAAACGACTGTGCTGCATCCTGGTGTCGAGGTACAAATATCGCCTTTAAACTAGACAAAAAAAATCCCATGAGGTGGTTCGTCTCTAATAGTCTCTGGTAATACCTTTTAATATATATTTTAAACACTTAGAACTCAGTAACAATGATCAACTTGTTTATTTAATTATTGCTTTGAGTATTCTTAACTTTTACCTTTTCATTTATAGCGAGTCTTATTCATATTTTATAAACATAATTAAATGTTTAGTGATAAGTTTAAATAATAACAGAAAACCTATCAACAAAAATAATCTATTGGTTTTATACGATACATGCGTAGATGTGTGCCACATAATTGAAAATGTATTTAGTGTTATGTTAACTTTTGTTTGCTTTTATGCTTTTGTTGATGTTTGGTTTAAAACTACCGTATTAAATTTATTTTATGTTACATTGGGTGACATCAAAAGTGTTTATAATAAAGTTTTGTTTTATTTGTTCTACGCCTTTTCAACAGCGTTAGAGTATTTTGTAGTTCCTTTAATTTTTTACAATATTTTTATTGGACCTTCTCAACTTCAAAATGCGGTAAGCACTATAAATGCATTATTTTAGTAAGCAGTTTATAGCTAAGCTTTAAAATGGTACACAAAATAAGTAATAATAGTACAATACTTGATAAATAAATCATAAAACAGGATTCAAAGTATCTAAAAATAAGATGTAAATAATCTGTAAAATATAAAAGAGCATCAAACTCAAATAGTTAACATTTCCCAACAAAATGTATTTGCTGAAATACAAAGCAATAACCATACACCGGGAACTACTTGTGAGTGGACCCGTGAAGTATTGACCTCGAACCAGCAAGGGGCTGAAGGCTGTGTTTTAGGGACTGTAAATAAAAATAAGGTTTATAAAAAATCCAACTACTAGTTTTTGGATTCAACTACTGATTTAATTTGAATCAGTAATATATATTCAACACCCTTTCCCCCCACAATTTTATACATGCATGTGTTTAACTAAAGACGATTATTAGGCTGGATTATTCAAGTTTATAGGTGGCTAGTCATTGGTTATACAAACGAGCAGTCTAATATATTAAAGAACTGAGTAGTACATAATACTATTACTACCTTTATACCATACTTATGAGAGAGAGAATGAAGTAGTTAAAGATGAAGTTTCTTTGAGCTATGAGCTTAGTTTGTATTATTCTCGTTCCCCTTTGCCCATATAATGGTCTAGGGCCTTTTAGTAATAACGATTATATAAAGTTGATCTTCCTTGTCATTTATTTACACATCCACTTATAATCACAACATAATTCTATTACTTAAATAAATAATTCCTGTATCGATTATTACAATACTTTCAACACATATTTTAATAAATTTTTAAAAACTGTCATTATATTTTTTTCTCTAATTTCCCTATTATTTTTCTAAACTTAATTCTTATTATTACTTCTTTTTGACTGTTTTCTTAATCAAACTAATTGGTTTTATTGTAAAAGCGCTATTTTAATTTTTTTTATAAGGAGAATTAAATATTTTTTTTTCTAAATTTGATTGCTAAAAATCCTTTGGTTTTGACAATGAAAAAAAATGATAACATATTTAGATTTTTGTACCCTGCTACAACCATTTTAAGTCTAACTGGTTCATTTATTTACAAAGATGATTATAAGTCCATTTCAACATTATCTTTATTATACTCTTTCATAATTAACAGTTTTTTATTCTTCTACTGTTGGTATTACAGTTATGAATATATTAATTATTATGTAACTGACGAAAATCATAGATATGTTGACAATACACCCGAAATAGTAAAAATGCTGCTAAATTCTTTAATTGTGTTAATTAAGATTTGTCTGACTTATTATAAACCATATAAGTTATCAAAATTAATAATAAAAATAAACAATTTGGTTAATAGGATCAAATTGTTTATTTCAGATGTTAAGTTTCAAAATGTTTATATTACGTTAAAACTCATTGTGATTTTATTGATCTTACTTTTTAGTTTAGCTTTAGAAAATAATTTTTTTAGATTTTATGATAAAGTTGAGCATTTAATTATTTTTGGCATCATTTTTGTTTCTTTAGAAGGCTATGCCCATTTAATAGATTTATTGTATCAAATATCTTGCCATTTATTGAAGATTTCTTTTAAAGTATATCAAATCATTCCAGAACCTCAGAACAAAAATAATTTGAATACACCAAATTATTTAATTTTACTTGATAGTTACTATGCTATTTGTAACGATATAATAAGAACATATGTTTATTTAATTTTATATTTTCATTTTCAAGGTATATATGTTACTTTATATTGGTGTCATGTATATATAATGAACAATGAACAAATGACATTGCTTGAGCAAATTAAGACTTTTAGTTATGAACTATGTTGCTATGGTGTTCTTGTCTTAACAATATGTTTCTTTAATTATTGTAGTAATCAAAATATTGCAGAAAAGGTAAGTTTTACTTTAGAAGTATCATCAAAGTATTAATTTGACTGTAGAAAGATTGAGAGGAGTGATCGTGTAACCTTCAAACTTTTAACATTGTTTCCAATTTCAATGTCAAAATATTCATTTAATAATTATTATTATGTCTTATTGGTTCTTTTTACGCTAATACCTAATAGTAATTGAGTTTACTTTGTAATTAGTATATTTCTCGACAAATTATTGTTAGTCTAATAATTTTATCGCCTAAGCAATAAAATTGTTCTTTAGTGACATTTTTGAGGCTGTAAATTAGAAGCTTCACAGCCGACCTCAAAAAATAATAAATGCTGAATTTAATCTCTTTTTAGTTTTGTCACATATTTATTTCCTACATGAGATTATTTACGTAACCATGGCTACAATTTAGTTAAATTCTTTATTATAATTCATTTGTAGATTTAGTATTTATTGGGAAATATACAATGATACTCCTTCTACTGAATTAATCCCTCTTAAGATAAAAACATTGGCGACAAGAATGGGATGTTCAATAGAAGCAACCCAGAATGGAACTTGTTCTAACTTATAGAGATACATAAAATAGAGAAATTATTTATAAGAAAATATACAATAATACTTGCTTTATTTATCTCTCTTAAAGATAAAACAAGTTCTATCACTTCTCTTAAAAGTCTTATCAAGCCATATTAACTAAGTACTTGCAACAACCATTTCTCAATAAAAATTTTAAAATACTTTTAGTCTTCAAGTGCCCATATAATTTTTATTATAATAGAGAATAATTCCAATTAATAATATTTTATTTCAAATTAATATTTCCATTATAAAATCCCCACTAACCACACTAAATATAATTTTAAAAGCATGTTTTAACCTGTCTGAATAATCAGCCAATTTTCATCATGAAAATGACATGATGAGATTGTTATTTTATTTTCAAAAACTTACACAGAAAGCAATATTTGATAATAATATATAACTTCTTATTATTAATGCTTAAGATGTTTTTACTTTTCATTATTTACACCGTAGGTATACAATAGGGAAAGTATTGTGTTTCAACTCAAATTCTGAAACCGGGATTGCACCTGAATTTTCAGTTTTAGGTGTTTTAAAACCTCTTGAGTAGTTTATTCCAAGTTGTCTGTTTGTATGTGTGGGTCAGTTAGTACCTCCCAATGTGTTTATATGCTAGAGAGTTGAAAATTGTTACAAAAAGCAATCTTTAGGTCTATTTGTGCAGTCCGGAAAACAATTATTTTATGACGTCACCCTATACAAAATTAGGTAAATAAATGGAGTACCTATAAAAGCCTTTAAAGCTGCTCTTAAGCTTTTAAGTTATTATTTTTTATTTATTATATTTTTAATATACACTTTATTAAATTTAATTTAATCATTTGAATTATAAAATATATTTTTTAAGAAATAATTATAAATAAGTTTGAATGATAAAAAGTGATATTAATGAAATTAATAAAAAAAATAGAAATAAAAGTTGGTGATAATTTATAGCCAACAACAAAATACTTATTATAAAAACAGGTTTCATTCCCTGACAGCTCTGAGTGTGGATGCTTTGTGGACACTGCTTGCCATTTAAATTACTAAAATTTTAGGAATATAAGATATTTATGCAGAAGAAAGCTATAAATAGTATCTAAGTATATATTGATCAAGTCATTCAAACTAATTCACCAATACTAAAATTTTGTTAACTACCTTAATTGTATTATTGATTTATATGAGAAGTATTTAAAATTTATGTTATTTATGTAAAACAATATATACAGTAGTAAGTGGTTTTGAAAAGGTTTTGAATACGAAAGTTTAAGTGCAGAACAAATTAAGTAAGATTTTAATTAATTTAAGCTTAACATTATATAATAATTTGGCCTAGAAATAATGTCCATTGATTGTATTATTGGCCTTTTAAGTCATTATATTGTTAGGAGTAACTGTTAATAATTTTAAATTATACATTAATTAATTATAATTATTTTAATTTGCAGCAATACTTTAAAAATAGTTTGTATTTATTTCTTTATTTTACCATGATTTCTATTCGTAACGTGTATTGTTATTTATTGCCTATTAGCATTATTTCTAGTTTCACTGGTTCATATTTGTACAAATTAAATCACAAAGAGTTATCAGCTTCGTTACTCGCGTATTCATTTCTATTTAATACTAGTATCTTATTTTACTTCATAAATTCTTTTCTGTCTCCAGCTTTAACGTCCTTTAAATCCCTATTCGAAAATACTTTAATTTGGAAATCAGTATATTTGTTACAATTCTTCCAAGTAATAATACACCCTGTGATTATTTTGTCAAAGGTGTATATTATATACAGTAAACCCTATGAAATAAGTAAAATAATAACTTCCATACATTTCATAAATACTCAAATTAAATTATGTGGAAGGGATACATATTTCAATATTCTATATTTTTACATTAGATTATTTATAATGATATTTTTATTTTTAACATTCGTACTATTTGCTCACACAACACCAGGTTTAGAATTTGATTTAGTTCTCACAGATATTTTAATATATTTCTCATTAGAACTGTATGCTCATCTATTTGACATAATGGGACAAATTGCTTGTTTTCTGCAAACAATTTTAACCCAAAATATTTTTCATACTAATTTTAACCTAGTAATAACTCAAAGAAATCCTTGTTGTCGCTTTAAATTAACAAATTATATAATATTATTAGAAAACTTTATATTGACTAATGAAAAAATAAGTTCAAATTATAGTTATCTCCTGGTTTTTATACACGTGCAAGGATATTACTTGCTATTAATGTGGAGTTATTATGTTTCTCATGCTCACGATTTGGTTACATTTTTAAAATGGGAAATATATAAATTAATTTTAGAAGTTACTTTAATTTCATTAATATATTATTTTAATTACTGGAGCACTGATTTTATACAAAGCAAAGTAAGTATGTATGATATTTGAAAAATCTGGTACAGTTCAGGAAAGAAATACAATTTATATTGTTTAAAAATGAGTGAAATCAGATTTGATAATAAAATTATAAAATATAATTTTTAGGCATATTTTATAATTTTAATTGGAAAAAATGAAAAACTCTATTGTTAAGTATTTTGACTTTTCTACTTTTCCTCATTTATACCGAAGGCATATAGGAAAAGTATTGTGTTTGTACTAGAGTCCAAAACCGAGATTTTACCTGACTTATCAGTTTCAATTTTTCACACACTCATCATCATCCCACACACTCACTCTTATGAAAAAGTTTTGATAGAATTATTCTCAAATAAAGTTTTACTGCCTACAAAATTTCCTATCATACATATCGTCTATAACAAACCTAATATCACACACACCTCAATTACTTAATATCGCAAGGTCTGCATGGAAAAGAAAAGTGCCAAGGTACCTTGTAACAGAATTTTAGCAAATTTTTGAAAACGGAGAAAGGAGTAGGGGGATGGATTCCCCTTAATGGAAGATAATAAAGGTTTAGGTACTACTAGATTGTTTCACAAATACTGAGGAATGAGTGTCGGGGTATTGACACTTTTCCTTTAACATTACTTTACTTTAATAAACATACTGATAGACAAAGTAGTATTAACAGTCTGTAAAGCAGTATGTGAAGATAGAATAACTTGTGAAAAATCTATTTAGTATTAAATAGTTTACTAAGCCGTTACTAAATTATTGTCGTTAAAATTTAAAATGCATACCATCTACAATATTCAAACATACCTTCAAAGAAACTATTGTGTGTCACCTTTTTTCCTAATCATGCTTTAGATAGAGGTGTGCTATATACTTGTGCTCAATATACCTTGGTATAGTAAGCACTTTGTGCGCTTAATTATCCCAAAATTAATTTTAGAAGTAAGTAAACACTGACTTCAAAACTTCTTGTTTTAGGTGACAGAAATAAAAGAAACATTATTTGAAATCGCTTCTGGAGATGTAAGCCCCTCTACTAGAGTGAGTAATAATTATTTTAATTTTATGACAATATCCCCTCCAATCTATGTTCAGTGTTGTCGACTTTCCTAAATTAGTGGAAAAGATAATAATGTCGTCGGGAATGATGGCTTCACTTGTAAAATCCGCACTAGTGATGTTGCAATCCATTGTAGACCCCCTAAAGGCTATTGAGAACTTCTACATGTACTAAGAACTGATGAATTGCTCTTCCACACTTATCAAGCCAAAGAAGATAACAAAAGAGTGCTTCACTCTTTTACTCATGTAGAATGTATATCTAATTGTATCCAAGCTTGAACAACTTGGGTTTCAAATGAGTAACATTACAAACATCAAAAAGGGGGAAGCTGCTTTAGTACTATTCTTCGTGAAACTGGAACAGAACCCGATAAACATTGGCATTTTTAACATCAGTACTGTTTGCCACTGCAAAGTCAAAGTTAAAGATACACTATCTTTGTTGTCAGAGACAGTGGTCCAGAGTACCAGATGTTAAAATCTCGGTCACTCTAGGAATTACTACAACAAGTGACAGAACTTTTGTTCTTACAGCCAAGCAGACATCCCAAGAAGCACCAACAAGCCAAATCGAATCCCAAACTGACCCTCAATTATACATTATTATTCATAACCTGATTTCAATAGTTACCCCACTGCCACCTCTGATGCTCTTCCCAAAAGAATCCATTTGCCTGCCTACATCCTTCCAATGTGTACTAACCAATGACTTCTCCTCGTACTTTAGACTTTTTTAAAACGATCTCCGCCTTATTTTAGAACCACTTTTTACTGCTCTATCGACCTTAACAACTCTCTTAAGTTAGGTTATTTCCGTCAGGGCAACAACTTTTTAAACCCCTTTTATCCTACTCTAGAACGCTAATGTTGCAACTACTGGCAGAAACTAGACCACATTTCAAGACAGAAGGATCGATATTTCATTACACTTTCGCATTTCGATAATTTTAACTACACTACATACAGAACAGATCATCCAAATTATACTGCACAAGAGGGCGGTGCGATCCTAAAACAAAATTCCATACACCACTATGTCCTTGTCTAAACCTGTATAGAAGAAATTTAGTGTATGTCTATTTCACTCAAATTGATTTCTTTCAACTATACTATTTCCTAAGTCTATTGTCCCCCTAGTCAAAGAGTTTCCAATCAAGATTTCATTACCTTATTCCAATCCTTACCTCCTAAATCCATCGATGGTGGATTTAGAAGCTATTACTCCTCCCACTATACCTCCAAAGCCAAAACTAATAACAGGGACATCTTTCAGACTTAAACAGAAACTTGACCAGACCATACCACTAAAAACAGCAATAGATGCAGATAACACAGTACAATTACTAACAGTCTCAATACAAACGTCAATCTGGGACTTAACAATTGAATAAAACTTAAAACGATGCAATAACCCTTTGAAACTAGCAAATATTTTTTATAAATTAAAAACAATGACTTTAATTCTATAATTTCATAAGCTATAAAATTAAGCTATGGCCATTTCACCCAACACTATGGGCATCATCAGGCTAATAAACTAAACACTACATTAACAACTAAAAATCACAGGAAACAAATAAAGCACATATACATAATAGACTAGAATAAATAAATAAAAAATCACAGAATTAGCTAAAACTTAACTTCGTCAACAAAATCAACAAAATTTTATAGCTTATTATTATTTTAGCTTAATTTTATAGCTTATGAAATTATAGAATTAAAGTCATTGTTTTTAATTTATAAAAAATATGTGTGAATTCTATAAACTTAAAAGTGAGACTAAGGATAAATTACTTAAACTAGCAAATGAAATGTGCACGCTATTTAGGGACAAGAGAAGAGCTAGAGCACAGTAGAACCGGACAAGAAACCCTTCTGACAAAAGGACATTAAATACGATTTGTAGAAAACGAACTAAACTTATTAGGCAATACAATAACCTTAACTTGAAATGAAAACTATTCTGTACAAATGAAATACAGAGACAAATCTTTATGGACAGCAAGACAACGGCTTTTTTCAAACAATGACATCCCTTCTTCATTTAAAAGACCCGCGTAGTCGAAAACAAATAAAGTTGATGTCTTCGCTCAGTTATTTTTTCTCTCTACATCCTGACATTCTAGACCAAAACCTGCTGACATTTTAGACCTATTAGCCTGCTTCCTGTCATAGGGAAAGTCCTCGAGAAAATCCTCCTTTGATTCCTTCCTTACATTAAACACAAATTCCCAAACCATTACTTTCTTTTCCACTCCCAGCACTCCGCAATTCAACAATATCATCGGGTAGTCAATGTCATTGCATTTTCCTTTTTCCTTTCTTGTGAGGAAAAAGTTTGGTTTGGCGATATTTCTTGATAAGGTCAAAGCCTTTGATAGAGTATGATATACCGGTCTTCTTAGGAAATTGAAGGAAGTCCTTCCTGTTACCTCATCATAAAATCCTTTTTCATTGATAGATTCTTCCGTGTTAGCTTGAGATGAACAGATGCTCCTTCTCCTCAACTCCTGCTCCCTATAGGAGCTGGTTTCCCGCAAGGTAGTATTCTCGGTCTTATCTTTTACTTCTTTTATATTGACAATATCCCAGTACATCCATCTACTATACTTGGAGCCTTTGCAGATGATATGGTCATCCTCTCTGCCCATAATAGTCATATAATCGCTTCTGATACCAGCACCATCTTTCCATCAGGAAAGATGATGCTATCTACTATCTTTAATGAAGGATAATGTGTTCAGAAAGTGTTCATTTCACTGTTACTCTCTCCTAAACCTCGACGGTAGTGTTAACCCGACTCTGTCAAGATAGAACTTATGTTAAGTGGAGAGATGTGGTTGTTATTAATTATTGGGTAGTACTCCACAGCGTTATTTCGAGTTATGTATTTTTATATTTTTAGTTTAAAATATCCATGGTGTTAACAATGGACAGAGAAATAAAGTTTACAGCTTTAGGTTTCTTCACTCTTGACAAAGAAACTTTACATTCCGTAAGTGAAAATTAATTTTGATAGTAGAGAACCTAATAATTAATTTATACCAGTTAATATAGATAAATATACTTCATAAGATAATTAGAAAAAATTATAATAGTGTGGGTTTCTCACCTAGAAACCCGCATAGAACTTAATTTAGGGAATATTCTAAATTACCCCGGGCTATGTAGTAACGCTTATGATTTGCTACAAAAGAAGGCGCCAACTTTAATTAATTCTTTGAACATCATAATTGTGTCCAAGCTGAAGAAATTCTCGCAATGTGATTACCCTAATGGGTTTTAATCAAGGATTTTGAATAAAGGGAATGACGCACTAAGCCAATTTGCCATACAAAAAAGTGACCGAAAACTAAAAAATAGAGGGAATTCAACATGAAACACACATCAAAAACCAACTGCACATGCTTAGTACAAACTGAGCATGCTTACAATTGTTACAACAGCACAGGTCTTAAATTTTAGAGGCAAACTTACCTCTTAATGGTTTCCCATTGAATATTGCTTGAGAAGGTTACAAACACGCTTAAATTATCATTCACTAAAGTGGCCAAAATTTAAAATTAAGTAAGCACAAATGACTTAACAAGCACCACAAAAAGGAAAAACTCCACAACCTTGCTACATAACCTGCGTTTGGCGCCTTTTTTTCATTCTAACCATAGGATGGTAAGTTTGCTCCTATTTTTCTATCTCATACATCTTCCATGGGGTCAGAAAAGTTCCGTAATGTGTCATCCCCTTTTTTTAAGATCCTTGGTTTAAATAATTATAAAATCATTACTGAGTGGGAGGTTTTATCCAGCAAAATTTTAAAGCATAATATAAATAATCTTTTTTTATGACTACAGTAGTAATAAAAATTACTACCTGTCATTATGTGTTTAATTTTATCAATTTCAGATATTTGCTACAATAATCACTTATTTAGTAATTTTAGTTCAATTTAGAAGAGATGAACAAGAATTTGAGTCCAAGCAGTCCTAAGCTATGTAAAAATTCAACTACATATAAGACATAAAAATCTACAGCCTTTTCCATTATTACCAACAACACAACAAAAAATTGGATACAATATCCACGAGAACTTTTTTTTTTTTAAATTTTATATCTAACAAATATTTAAATAAAAAAATATTTCAATAATAATGGTGTTTTATGGCGTCACTAAAATTTACCGAATATCTAGTGCATGCATTGACTTATTTTTGCAAAATTCATGATACAATCAGAAATATTTTATACCGACACACTTAATACTCATGATGGCAATATTACATTTTTTATAGCACTAAATATAAAAATCCTTTTTTGCAAAAAAGTATGGCATTTTTAGACAAATTAAAATGACACTTCTCTTTGGTATAACCCAAAACCCAATTAGTTCATCCTCTTTGGATTTTATAATTATAGATTATATTTTGGGTTTTATATTTATTATTGTTTCATTTTATCCTATTTTCAGTCAAATAGAATTAGCCAAATCAGCTAATATATTTATCTTGATAACCCCCCCCCCATCCAAATAGTATATTTTTAAAAATTTGCTTTTCTCTTGTAATAAAATATGAATATTATATGTACAGTGTCACAAAGTATTGAAATCTCCCTTTATAAAACGTTTTAATGGAAAACAAAATTATTAATTCACAACTTCTATTTCTCTACTTCTCACACCTTTAAGTGTTAGTCATTTCATTCAAATCAATAAAATTTAATATATTTTATTTACACAATAAACTTGATATTCATAATTCACAGACACACTTACTAATATCTACTCCAGGAAAATGAATAACACTATTAATTTTTTTTGTGACAAATAAACGCTAAAGTATTCTAATATTAAAATAAATAAAGCAGCGCCTGAGTGTACTAACACTTTAGAGATAAAACTAAAATTAGAATATATTAAACAAAAAATGCATTTCATTGTTTTAACATTACAATTGTAGTTATGTAATAAAAATTATGAAATCATTGTCAAATTTTAAGTTCTTTGAACGATCATTAAATAATTATATAAACGAATACTTAATATTTTTAAAATTTTCTGGCTCATTTATATTAGATAATAACTTACGATTTAACATGTATTTGTGTGCATATTCATTTTTTGTAAACGTTTACTTATTTAAAGTTAAGATTCCATATCTTTATTACTCTAGTATAAGTAACATGGGATTCAGTTCGTTACTTCCTTTTCGTTTAGTAGTGTATTTTGAACCTTATTGTATATTATTTCATATCAAGACTGTCTTTTTCCAGAGTAAAAAAATAAAAGAAATAATATCTAATTATAGGTCAATTCAGAAAGAATACGACAAAACATTTGTAACACCACCTTGTTTACTTCAATTTTTTTACTTAAAATGTTCACTCATTTTAATTTTATTAACATATTTGATTTTTAAAGAGCAACGATTTGAATTAATTTTAAATAAGATAGATCTCTATTTATATAACATTTTAACTCTTATATTTATAGATTATAGGAATACTTTTATTGAATCTTTAATTGTATTGTTGGATTTCGATTTAGCAGAAATAAGAACAAGATTTCAGGAGCCTGGTAGAACCGATGAATTTTTAAACAAGTTTGAAAAGTGCATCGAGTTACAAGCAATAAACGATATGTTCAACAATTCCCAAATTATTTATATTTGTTTTGTTGGATTGATACAAACGATGTGGTTAAGCGATTTAGCTATTTTATTTACTAATATTCATATTCAAGATTTATTGATTTGTCATCATGGAGCTCTAGTAAACTTTTCTTTTGTAGCAATAATAACTATTATTACGTTTTATTCAATATTTTTAGTATCTTCAAAACTTTATGATAAGGTATGTATTTGAGTTGTTATGTATGTGAGTTAATAAACTATTGGATATAGAAAATTCCTAGTCCTGGCCACACAATGTCCCAAATGTTTTTTGTCACAAATGGCTGGAGCAAAATATTTCAAGGCCTTTCAACTTGAATCATGACGCAAAAGGGCAATGTCACAAATGTTCGTTGGAGCAAATTAGTTAAAAACTTGATCAAAATAAGATTTTCTAGTAGTTTTTCTTCTTTAAACTTATCAAAACTTAAATATGTCAAAAATATTTTAAAGTAAGATTTATGAATCTTCACTCTTAACAACTCATTTGGCTTCTCAGTTTTTACAGCCTTATTAATTTCACAACATTTTTCACAAAACTACCCCTCTCCAAGAAATTGCTGGGTATTACAAAGTTTTGAGTTAAATTATGTCTTTTATCGTGTTGTAGAGGTTTTTTTGGACATAATTTTGTTAAAATCTTGGTATCTTGGTATTGTTGAGTGGATTCTATTCTACAGTACAACCAAAAAGAAACGTTTCAACCTTGTTTGCGCACAAAATTTCAAAATATTTTGGAATTTTTGTGCTTGCAGCGGAGATTTGAAACAATTTAAGATTTACAAATTTAAGAAGAAAATGTTCAATGAAACAACGAAAATTTTCAATATAAATACTTTTTTTGCAAAATATTCATTCATATTCTATAGAATCAATGAACGAGTATTCATTGTTTCTATAGAATCTTCATTCGTATAGATGACTATTTGCCATGGAAATTGTTCAAGAATGAAAAAGACAAGTGTTCCATGGAGCAATTGTCTTTTTTTGAAAATCACAGCCGGAAAACGCTTGAAAAATGTTGTCAACAATGTTCGTTTGAGCAGATTAGCCTGCTGAATGTAACCATTTGTGACATTCAACATTTGGGTCTAAGGAGGTGACTCATGCCAAATTACCAAAAGCTTATTCCCCAAACATTTGGGTTAGATCACACACTCAATGGACCATTTCTATTTTAAAGCTTGTTTAGAGGACCACTTAGAAATAGGCCTTCAATGTAACTTTCACCTATATAAATGGTTCATGACCAATCACTGATTTTTGTAAGCTTACTTGTATGCCACTTGTGCAGAATAATTTTGGGTAAATAATGAACTTGACAGACCCCATCATATGTATGATTGAATGTAAAAATGTTACAGATATCTGAAATAAAAGGGGTACTGCATGATATAGCCAATGAAAATATCACTTCGTCAACTAGGGTCAGTATTTTGTATTTAATATTATTTTTTAAATTCAAGGTACGTCCAGAATATATGGCCCATTTCAATATATCTCTGGTGCAGTGCTGCAATCTCAGTTTCGCACTTGCACGATAGAGGTCTTTATCAAGGAGAAGAAACATGGGCGATTTTGAGATAGCTTTCAACAACATACGCTTTTGCTGTGCTTGTTTACAATGTCGGTGTTTGAAAATCCCGTTGTTTGAGAAATAAGATCTGATATTTTTTTAAATATTCCAGGAAAGTGAATTTCATTGAAATTAATAGGTAAATTTGCAAAGTTTAAGGACCCATCTTCTCACCATCGAATTTTGTCCACAAACTTTGCAAATTATGCAACACTTTATGTGGATTTGTGATTTTTTGAAATGTTTGTGGGGTCATTACTGTGAGTTAATGACGTCACACATATTTCATAAACAATAGGGTTCAGGACAAGGTTGATTTTTGTACCAAGTTTCATTTTGATCCGAAAGCATTGTTATCGTGTTCTATAGAAACATCTAGGACACAAATATGTTTTTTTTGTATCTCTATGTATACATGTATATATATGCTATGTATGTGTATATATATATATATATATAATATATATATATATATATATATATATATATATATATATATATATATATATATATATAATGATATCGGTATGAGAAAAAATCATGCATTCTTATTTAATCATATTTTATTCATGATTTTCAGTTTAAAATATCAATGGCTTTAACAATAGACAGAGAAATAAAATGTAATGTACTTGGCTTTTTCAATCTAGACAAAGAAAATTTACATGGAGTAAGTTGAAGCGTTAAATGTAATGAAATCTTTACATCTTTAATCTTCTTATAATGGAAGAGGCAACAGGCATAAATTCATAGTCCTTTGTAATAACGAACGAATATTTCAATAATAGAACAGTTATGTTCAAAATAATTGATATTAATAATATAAAACAAATTTAAGTATTAATTTAATATTAAATCTTTTATTTAAAACTTATCTACTGAAAGTAAGTGGGTATGAAAAATGTTTAAATAATAGATTTATCAAGTTTCATTTTTAAATAACCACATTGCTCCGTTGCTGATGGTCATAGGTTTTTGCACAGATCCTCAACAAAGTGCTCTAAGTGCAGTGTCTTACAAATTCTAATTTTCTTGTAATAAACTGTCATTTTATCCTTTTTAAAAAATCTTACAACACAAAATGTCATATAAACCTAGATTATGTGCTTATTAAATATGATGCACGTATTATTCACGTAAATCTTGAGACCATAGTTTTTTTAAAAAACAATTTTTTAATACAAATTAAGATCTGAGACGCCACAAGCTCACAAAATATGTGAACATAGAAGATCAAAGAATAGCGGTAGAGAAGATCTTTGTCGCTTTCACACCGATGGCCTCAATATCATAATTTTCAATGGAAATTCAACAAGCATGCTAACTATTATGGTAATGAAAATTCAAAAACAATTGTATATATAAGGTAAAATAAATAGTATGGTAAACAAATAAAAGATTTTCATTTTGCATTAAGTTATCTTTTAGCTAATTTACTGTGAATAACTATGCTGGGATGGGTGGCATAAAAGGTGTTATGCCACCCTGTTGGTCTGGGACAGTAGGCTAATGAGGGCCGATCATGAGGGAGTGTTCTTTCTTTCATACAGAATCCCCATACTCAAACACTACCGAACCTAACATATGTATATATATATATATATATATATATATATATATATATATATATATATATATATATTATATATATATATATATATATTGTAGAGGTCATTGACCTAGACACATACAAGATTATATATATGTATATTGAAGATAATATTCGAAACCCTTATACTTTCTGTTGAGCGTCTGTCAGTCCAATTTTGCACCTCCAAAAGTACGATAGCTAAATACTTGAAATTCGGAACGCATGTGTAACTATTTCATCCAACAAAGGAAAAATATATCCAACTATTTATTATTATATAAGATAAGAAAAATGTACGGCACGTACATTTAATTATATGCTTTAGTTTCAATTTATTTTATTTTTAAACAAATATCTTTATCTATTTAATTAATATACAAAGTAAAAGTAAAAATTGATAGACATAAGCCAATCATGGCAAGCCACTAATAATATGATGAACTTCATAGGCCATAGGGAAGCACATTTAAATTCACAATTTAAACAAATGAAGAATATTTTTATGAGGAATGATATATTTATCCTTCAGTTTTTTTTTATTCAGAGTTAGTTATTTTTTTATATTTTTGTTTATTTAAATGAACAAAAATTATTCATTTTTGTTAGAGACCTTGCAAGTTTTGCAAGGTCTTGATAAAGGGAGAAGAAATTATAAGACATTGTAACATTTTTTCTTTAGTGTCTCTTTTGTATTTTGTTTGCTGCTGATTTTGAAGTTTTAAATAACCTTTTTTCTTATGCTTGGTTCCAGACCTTTTTAACAATTTTAACGTACTTAGTAGTTATGATACAGTTTGATATTGAAGAGGAAAACATAATTAAAACTACATAACAATAATTCAATATTTATATTGATAGAGCCTCTGCAAAAGAAGGAGCTTGTAATTACTGTTAAACTAAGATGCAGAACAAATATTTCAATGTGTTCAAAATTATAAATTTTTATAACCATTAAAAGTATTTTTTAGATCATGTATATTTTTTAATATAAAATTAAGTTGTAGTGTCTACGCCTTGAAGATTAAAAAATGTAGCAAGAAAGAGTATAGCTTCTAACTACATTAATAAATAAGACTGGGAAAGACTGCAGGTGCTTTGCTGGCAGTGAAAAATTATATCAAAGGTATAGAACACATGTTTTTAGAAGGTTGGAAAATGGATCCTGCTTATGATACATTTTTAAAATTTTAATAAATAAATATATATATATATATATATATATATATATATATATATATATATATATATATATATATATCGTAAAGAATCAAGATAGAACTAGAATTGTTATAAAAATAAACTGGACTTTATATAACAATCATATAAGTTAAAAATGGATGGAATTGCTTAAAAAATTAAAACAAGCAATTAAGGGGTTGAAAGAAGACACATTATGAATGAGCGAAGAAGTAAGACCAAGTCTAAATTCAAAATAAAGCTAATGTAGGATTAGAGGTTGAAATAGTGACCCTGTGTAAAGTATAAAACCATCAAGGAGAAGAGATAATAATCAAATTAAATAGCAATAGAAATAATAAATTAATTAATTAAATACATATGATTAAGTTACATAAAAAGAAAGAATACCAATTCTATCTAAGCAATTATCAAGGAGCAAAGAGACTAATATCTAGAGGTAGTACATGGTAGTACAAAGATTATGTAGTATACCATAAAGGTATAAGTGGTATACTACATAATCTTTGATGGGTAGAATAGCACAGTGATAAGGGGGCTAGGAGTGAGACAGCTTACTAGTTGCCATAACTGTACTTACCCCTACTATAGTCTCCAAAAAGAAAGATTAGATACTCCTCCACCCTTCTACAACCCCTATTGTAGCAAGCACTCTACAAACGGCAGGCATTTTTCAGTGATGCTATATTAAACCACTTTATTCAACACAGACAATTAAAGACTATATGCAATAGATAATAATTAAAACTTAGTTTAAATTCATTTTACTTAATTTATGACAAAATAGTTAAAAAATAATGTAATATTTTCATGAAATTGTAATTATTATTAACAATAAAAAAAATGACGTCACCAATGTTCAGTTACGGCACCTAGCTACCCAAGGAATGATAAGAGCTGTTGTATCCTCCCTCTGAGTATTAGCCTCTTTGTCAAGAAGCATCATAAAGTTATGTCATCCAACTATAGTCCCATTCTAAACTACAAACCAATACTAAATTGACAAGCAAATAATGAGAAAATATAAACTAAACAAGATTTATAATTTGTAATTTCATAAATATAATTCAAATTTATAATTTGTAATTTCAAATAAACAAAAGTTTAAAAAATCGTTGAAATATTATTTTATTTCTTTAAGTATAATCTATATTTTTATCAAACATTTATTATAGCAAATTCAATTTTAAATAACTAATTTATCAATAAAATATTTTAAAAAGAATGATTAAGTATTAAGTAGATTATAGAAATATATAGTATAGTAGAGTAGAGTAGTAGTTGTGTAGTAGTAGAGTATACTAGTATAGAATAGTAGAAAAATTATAGAATAGTATACATAGTATAGAAATACCAGGGGCTATTTAATAACTAACCTACTACTGAATTGGTTGGTCTTCTCTGAACTGTATAAGAATTAAAAGATACATAGCCATGGTAGCCAAAATCTGTAAGCAAGTACCATATAAGAAATTACATTAATATAAACTTGCCAAGAGAGTAAGTATTTATGTTATTGTTAGATCAGATACAAAAAATTGGGAACAGGGTACTTCGGAAATGTTCTTTATCTATTGAATTCGCTATGCTCATCCTCACTACTCCGGATTCACTTCACTCATCTTCAGATAATGAAAACTTAACTTGTATAGCAGTCTGTCTTCAGACAGGCTTCGTCTGAATTGGATGCTCCTTAACAACAGTTATCCAACAAAACCCATAGATATATTGGCTGTCTTGAAATGAATATTTTGAAAAGTGAAACATTTTCACCAAATTTAAACTCAATGGAATTATGTTTTGACTTTTAGCAATGTAAAAAAATATATACATGTGATTTGATACAAATTTAACAAATGCTAATATTAGTAGAAAAAGAGACCTTTTTTCAATCATTGGTTATTTGCCAATTCCACCACTAAGGATGGTTGATTTCAAGTTGATCCGATAATTTTTCCTCGTTTTAAGAATTTTTGAAAATTTCAAAGTCATCAATGACAGTTAATGAATGAAAAAAATATTTTCTGGATAGTTCGACTAATTCTATGGATTGATTTTTACCAAGTTTCAACTATGCACCATAAATATACAGAGAGCTACTATGAAAACAAACACACACAGAAAGACAACTTTGTAAAAGCCGCTTAGGAGGTCTAAAAATGCCTGTAACTAATAATTCAAAGGAAATCTCAGTTTCGGATTTTTTTGGACAAACAGAATACTTTTCCTACATACCTATACGGTATAAATGAGGAAAAGTAAAATATAAATACTCACTGAGTGAAAAGTTGATTTATCTATTTTAAATCCATAACCAACAAATTGTATCTTATAATCAAAGGCTAGTATCATTTCAGTTTTAAACTAAAACAAAGTTTAAAAAAAGAAAATAAAATTAATAGAAAATATTACAAGCTTGTTGTATTTATTGAATATCAATTGTTGGAAAAACTGTCTGTGGTAACCAGCAATAATAATAACAAAAAAATAACTAATTTTCTTCACATTTAATGATTTATAAGACTATTTTTTTAATTTAAAAAACCATGAAAATATAAAGTGAACTTTGGTATAAGCCTTTAGGTTTATGCCTGTAATAGTTTGGAAACCAATGAGGCAATGGAAATTAACTAGCCATTCAACTCCTTTAACTTCAATGACACAATAGTTAAATTAAAAGATACCACCTTAATGGATTTACTTGTTGTACTTCATATTTCCTGGAAGCATTTATTACAGTCATGATATTAAAAGTTGGCCTAAAAATACCATCAAAACATAGGGAGGGAAACAAACCAGTTAAAAATGCATAGGAAATCTTACAGATGACAGACCTATCCATTAGTTTTCCTCACAGGGTTTCGCTGATTTGGATTAGGGCCAACTCTTAATATTTGGACTTTCTTATTATTAAGATTTTTAGATTAAATCTATATTTTTAATGAACATTTTAAAAATGTGTTGGATATTAATATTTTTATTTACATTAATATTGTATGGTTCATAAATTACCAGAGCAGATTGTTGTTTTAAATCCTTGTAGTTATTTGAAATGAATTTATTCAGAGTTTTTGTCAATACTTCTCCCTAAAAAGGAATAAGTTTATTAGTATAAAGTTTTATTTATACTATTTTTATCCTCATGAACTTCTAATAGTAACGCCCTCTTAAGTCCAACTTATTACATACATGCTTTGTTAACAACTTACATTCTGCTTTGTTTCATGTTTGCATTCTGTGATTTTAGTTGTTAAAGTATAGTTTGTTTATTATCCTGATGATGCCCAGAGAGTTGGATGATTTGGCCATAGCTTAATTATACAGCTTATTTTCAAATAGCATTGAAGTCCTTATTTAATTTAAAATGTGTGAATTCTATAAACTTAAAAGTAAGACCTAGGATAAATTACTTAGTTGTCTTAATTTATAGGACTTAGAACTATAACAATTATAAATTAAACGCTAATCCCCAAATTTATGTCTAAAATAGATATTTATTAAAATTAATTAAATTAATGTAGGTATTACTCTCCTTTTTAATTTTAGCCGTAGGACAAAAAATAGCTGATTCACTTGTTTCAATTTAGTGTTCTATATAATTAAATTCATCAAATTATTACACTACCTTCTCACTTACAAATGAAGAATACATGTAAACATAAGCAAACACACTGCTGGTAAAACAAGTTGCCATTGCAGTCGCCAGCTGAGAACCATTAGTCTTGCTCAATATCCCTTTGTAAACTAAATATAAGTAAAATATGTTGTTCAGTATCGTACCAAATACACTGGATAAAATTGAAACATACTGCACAATAAAAGTCTCATTAATTAATTTACATATTTCAAAAATATTATATAAATTATCTATCAAATTAATTTCATTAAACTCTTTAGTTTTTAAATAGCCAGTTTTACAACACTTTAATTTATCTTTGTTTATTTTAAACTTTATTTCAGAATTATGAATTTTAACATTTAGATGGTTGCTTTTGCAATTATTGATTTTACCATTTATATTTCTTCTATTGCTCTTATAAGTTTCGAGTTTTTTTCTCTGATGGTTTTTCCGTTTAATAATTTTTAATCGTAAACATTTTTTTCTGTAAATATTAAATTTATAAAACCAAATACTTCTATACTTTTTATAAATTTTGTTACTTTTTTTAATGTTTTTATGCTTACCAATTAAATTAAAATTAAAACATTTATGGTAATTAATTATTGAATTTGTTTTATTTTTCTTGTTTAGTACAGCCCCTTTGACATTATTATCAATATGTGACTTATAATAACCAACTTTTTTATTTACTTCAAAATTATTTTCAATTTTATTCAATTTGTCAATATTCACTTTATTTATTTGAATACTTCTGTTATAATTGTTATTATAAGAATTGTCAATGAACCTAATAACAATATTTAACAAATCATTATAAGTACTTATTATATTTAAATAAAACTCATGAGCCAAAAAATATCTCCAGTGGAGGGAAGCAAAAGTAACAGATATTTTAATTTTATCAAAAATTTTGGGAACATCTTGCACACTATACTCTCTAATAATGTTACAAGTCATCATAAATATTATATAAATTATAAGTTTTAACAGTAAATATCTATAATTAATTTCATAATTATAAATATTATATTTATTAATATTGTAAGCTATAATTTTAATTATTGAAACAATATTTTTAATATTAATTATTTGAACCCACCACGGAATTACATGTCCAAATAACATTGATACTGTGAAAAATCTGGATGTTAATTTATCTATAAACGTTTTACGATCTCGCCCTATATATGTAGCTGCATGTAAAATAATACAAGTAAATATAATATTAAATATTATAATGAAATTCCTTCTAGAAAAATTTGCAATTTTAAAATTATTTGTTATTGGTACTGCAAGTGAATGACATAATAATTTATTAATTATTTTAAGTTTAGAAATCATGATGCTTACTTTACAATGTCAAATATTGATGTTTTAAAAGAAGTTATTTTTTAAGTCCAATTTTAGTGATAATTATACAGTATTTCTTTAAATTATTTAGAATTACCCGAAAAAACAAAATATTAACTACAACAAGTAACTTTTGGTTTTAAAATCATAAATATAAGATTAATTGAAATATTGGATTGCGATAAATGTTTTACTTGGTCTTCAAAATGACATTATACACAATGAAATAAAATTAAAGATATACATCTTAAATATATCTATCCTTTTTAATCTTAATGAGTTTTAATAATTAAATTATTAAAAACCCATTTAATAACAATTTGTATTAGTAGTTATTAATAGTCATAAGGTAGGAATTAAGATTAAAGTCCTGCCTGGACTTTGTTGGTCATATCAAAAAAATTGTCCCTAAAACTAAAAAAAACAAACAAAATTCATACCTATTTTACCAACCTGAACAACTTCTACATCTTAAAATTAAAATACCCTTTTAATAACGAGTAGTTGATTAAAGAGCTTATACCCATTAATGGATTGAATCAGAATTGCTGCCGTAGAATCTAAGGATTGGCTCC
This sequence comes from Microvelia longipes, assembly GCA_018340805.1. NCBI lineage: Eukaryota > Metazoa > Arthropoda > Insecta > Hemiptera > Veliidae > Microvelia > Microvelia longipes. Next base: position 28,196,272 of record JACMZG010000022.1, read on the forward strand.
TGCCTGGGTGTTGTCATATCAAAAAAAATTGTCCCTAAAAACTAAAAAAAAAAACGGTTTTTTTTTTTTCATTTGCTCTTCTAACAAAGATTTGTGTTTTATCATACCTGCACCACGAGATGAACGAGAGCTTAATACCAACCTGTATGAACTTAAAAAGAGTGATTCCGTCGTCACTTGGATACATGTTTATTTAGTTAATATTTTTTTCACATACTTTAATTTATATGTAAGTAATTATTATGTAAATAACAAACTGTGGAAAACATCAAGCTCACCTGGGTAGACCTGACATAGGTGGTAGCCAGTGTTGGGATTAATTGGATTAATTTTAGCCAATTTTCGAAAAACAAATGAGCTTAAGGGAGGGAGGTAGGGGTGGGAGTGGATATATATTAGAAAAGGGGCTCCATTGTTAAAGAATACATATAATATGTTGAGGTATTATATATATATATATATTATATATATATATATATATGGGTTTTTGTTCCTTGACGTTTATATGGAACACGGTAACTTTGGTATGCTTTCTCAGATAAAAATGAAACTTGGAACAAAAATCAACCTTGTTAATGTCCTGCGCTAAGGCCGCGGAACAGCTAAGAGGCTGAAGGCCCCTTGTTTTTACCAGTTACAAGCTTAGCCATTGATCAGTTTAATAAGATTTCAAACATCATACCGTTTCAACATTACTTTCTAAATAGTTATCTAAAAATAGACCATTTTTAGATAACTATTAATTGAAGCTCTAAATCAACCAATAATATTCTCTAAAGGACTGCTGTCTTTAATAATTAGTTGCCCGTTTAAAAAATCTATTTTCCTAATATGTACCTTATTCAAAAAATATAAAAAATATTTTATTTGATAAGAAATAAAAAATATTTTTTTAATAAATAGATATTATATTTTATGCTACATTATTATGAACATTTATTATGTTTATTGTAAATATATACAAAATAAATACTTATAGTGGCTTATGTTGTTTACATCTAGTACTCCAGTAATCAGTACAATGTTACCCATCCTAAAAATTAACATTTGAAAATATTAAATTTAAGTTTTACACAACTACTATAATAATTAAGTTAACACGGATAGGGAGGAATGAAACATTTAATCCAAGAGTAGGCTATTGACTACTAATTTTTTTTGTTTTATATATTTAAGCATTTATTGTATTTTATCTAGTATTTATTTATTTTGTTTGTTATGTAGGCACTGATGATGACCGTTAACGGTTGAAAGTCGGCTTTGTTATTAGTAATTATAATGAGTGGAGAGACAAAAACTTGTTTAGTTTCATTACTTCTTACTAAAATAGCAATTACTAAAATTATTTATAGAAACAATGTGTGTAACACAGTAAAGTAATTTTGGTTGTATTTAATGTAACTTTAATCATATGAGTATTGTGGAAGATCAGGCCGCCCTGAAATATTTCCACTTGCTAATGGAAATTATTTTTTTATATCATTTTATTTTTTATGCATAAAGATATACAGGGTAGAACATTTCAGGTGCATCTACAATTAAATTTAAAAAAAACCCTAAATTGACTCTTGTGAGTTTAAGTTTACTATTATCATTTTGGTAACTATTACCCAAATATGGTTATTCTGTCACCTCTTTTGGTAAATTTGAGATGTTAAATTAGATCATACCGTAAAATTGCTTGAAAGCTGCCGTGAAAACGAAATAATTTGATGCAAATATCACCATATTTCAGTAATTTTGATCAATCTATTATTTGACATATATCATAGATATCTGTTAAAAATATTTCTCTTTTATTGAAGAAAAATCTATGATATATTTCATAATAGCTTGATACCACAGGTAATTTCATAATTCTATATTATATTCAATAAAGAAATAATTATAAAGAACTTACATAGTTAAAATCGCCGAGAGTGAAAGGATAGTAATTTCTAGGGCCGTTTCGGTAATGTTCAGGGATGAGAGCAGTTCCATAGAAGGTAACAGCCACACTTCTAACATTACCTTCCCATGTTATCCAATCTGAATCTTCATTTTCCTTCTCCTGTTAACATTAATTTGACCCATTAGCAGTTGCTTGAATTACAATTGTGATAACTTTGACATGGAGATTTTTTGGTAGGAAATCTTCTTTGAGATTTCTTTGAGCTTATTCTTCAAGTCACCATTCTCTCTTTTTCATAGTGTGAGGTTGTTTTAAAACAGATTAAAGTTTTTAATTAAATTAATTAAAATAATTCCAGTTTTATGTAAAAGTCAAAAACAAAGAAGTTTAAATTTTAAGTATAAACAACTGATTCTTAGTTTACTGAGGTTAAGAAGTTAGTTTATTTTAAATATCCATTGGTCTACTAAAAATCTCATCTAAAGGATCCACTCATTCTATTCTTTTAAATTCTTCAAAAGAAAGATGGAAAAATGGGCTTGCAAAATAACATTTTAAAAATACCCTCGTTTTAACAGTGACAGTCCATATTCCAGCTGGATTTTCGCCCCAAAAATGTAGAGATAGTAGTTTCCATCCCCTTAAACCTATAGATGCTTCGTCCCTAAAACGTTCTTCCATCAAAGCACTTCTTGTTCCTGAAAAGTAAAATAGAGGGAAAACCTATAATTTAAGTTTTATGGGAGAAATTTTAAATAAAAAAAGGAATAAAAATTAATGTTTTGAAAGTGGAATAATAGATTAAGCTTAAACAACTTTATATTTTCTTACTTTGGAATATATATTTGTTGTATGTTATCACAGAATACACGTTATTATAAGAAGTTAAAACCAAAGAGTTTAATTGTAATAAGCTTCAAGCTTAAAAAAATATATCTATGGATACCTGAGGGAGAAGTCATATACACAGAAATTGATCCGCGCCTTGGATATCTAACACTTAACGTTAACAGTACATGTTCTATGTAATTAACAGTTGATTTCATTCCTTGGCAACCAGTTGTAGCAAATCTCATGTTAATTTCACTTCCTCGTGTCAAATTTCGATGACCTCTGGAACATAAAAAGTAAATCTATATACCATTTATAAGTAGAAACATACCAGTAAAAACTAAGTAGAATCAGATTCATACAAATACAATAAAAAGTATTAAGAACATTTCTTCCAATGAAGTCCAAAAAGGATGGTTCATTAAATAAATAAAAGGCTATGGTAATTGGCTGTTCTTTAGCTCTACTAGGCACTATAACCAGCACAAGAAGGTAATATAAATATTAGAGTATAATGACATATGAGAGAGATGACTTCTTTCTTTAGTTGTATTTTACAATTTTAAAATGAATTTATATATTCTTGGAGAACATTTAAGGGAAACAGCAATGAAATACCTCAATCTTACTGGTACATGACAATGTTGTTGCTTTGGTACAGTAGGAAACCCTCTAGAATGCTGAACAAGGCTGTGAGCATTAAGTAATCCAAATCCAAAGTCTGGACTGACCCAAAACCCTCCTCCATTTTTAGACCAATCTGGATTCCCTGATAATGGCGCCACTTGACTAGTCCATGCGATAAGATGTTGTACATCTCTCCAAGTTAATTCCGGACTGAAAAACAAAAGTGTTTTCAATAGGTCGAGTTATAATTGACAGTTTTATTTTTATAAGTTTATTGTACCATTACGTAATGCCTATAGTAGGACAAACCAGCAGACAGTAAAAGTCTTGAGTGTTTAAAGAGACTTATTAAAGCACTTTGGTCGAAAATAAAACTTAAATTAAGAACAAAATTCCATTTTGATATTCAATTTACAATATCTGTAATTTACAGAAAAATAAATTAACTCAGTGATAAATCCTTTAATGTGGAGGCAAGAATAGACTTGACTCACTTCTGCTGAAGAGATTCTTATATTTTACTTGTATTCTTCGTTTTTAATTGTATTGTTAGATTTTATCAGTAAGTTTTATACTTTCTTGTAATAGAAAATGATGATGACCAGTAAGTGATGCAATAGATAGATGATTCGGAAAGGTAATACTATAATTTAAAATTAATAGCACTCCATGTTAGAACAGTAAATTCAATAAAAACCTACATACATAATAACTAACTAGATTTTAATAATAACAACCTACTTTGCCTGTAATAGAAGTGTCATAATACCAGCGGCCAAAGGTGCTGCGGCAGAGGTTCCAGCAAATTTTAGAGTACATGTATTGTTTAGGTCGGTAGTAGCCTAAAAATGATAAACATAAGGTACGTTAGTGCATGGGTTTACTGAGGCGACTGTTTCTCTTAACTGCACTAGTAACAAATAACTGTACCCAAAAATATATATATAAAAAAACAGTATAAAATGTTAATCTCATGAAAACCAATTTTTTGATCATGGAGTCGAACCCATTATATTTCAATGTTGTGGTCATTCCAGAAAGCTTAACCGCACTGAGACAAAAAAATTTCTTTGGTCTTACTTTCTGAGAGGCCTTTGCAATATTAATATCAAAATTTAAGTTAAAAGGTCGTGGAGATGATCTAAAAGGTTTATCTAGCTACAATCTTAGTAAATTATTAATTTCTCATAATTTAGCTTCTTTTTGGAATCTTTTGTCATACTTAGTCTCATGATAATATTTTGAGGGAATTATTATCTAATGAAGTACACTGCATGAAAGAAAGCTCTTGAAGCACTCCAGGATTTCTCCTGAAGTACATCAGGAGATGAAGTATCATCTTGAAAACTTCTTATCACAGATACCTCTATCAGGTTACTTACAATCATTTCGTTGCGTGGTCCCCCACTTGAATAAGCTGTAGCCATAATAGCAGAGCATCTATCACCATAAAACACAGCTTTACCTTCTTGATTTGCTGATGCTATTGGGATAGTATACATTGAGTTAATGTAACCATCAGCTCCGCAGTTATCACCTAGATGTTTACCATTACCAGATGCAAAAATGTAAATGGCACCCTTTCCTTGTCTTCCCTAAAAATAAAAATATACATATTCCAGATATTATAGATTGACAGGTGATAGCTTGAAACAAGAGCAATGACAATCAAATAAAATGAGCAACTAATCCTGAACATTTTCTTAAGGTGTTACTTAGTTGACTAGATAACTAGAAGATAGTACCCAGCGCCCCAATCTTTAACTTCATGAGTTCAATCATGGTCATAAGAACCATGATTATTTACCTATTATTTCATAATAGGTACTTGTTCGATTACATTTTGCATGACTTGCTGATGTTTTATACAAACTTCAATGACTACGATTATCTTTAGTTAATCGTGACCCAATTTGTTTTATAAATGAGTCATGAATGTTAATTAATGAAAAAAGTTCAGACAAAAACAAATCCAAAAAATCATTAAATGGAGTTCGAGAATCTGTTTAGTTAGCAAAGGATAATTTTTTACATACTTTAAAAAAAACGTTGAAAACAAACTTTTATGAGATCTGGAATGAGGAATTGTAAATAAATCATTCTCTTTTATCAATCACAAAAACTTTACAGATGGTAATGGGTGAAGGTGGAAATTTTATGAGAACCTAATAGATCTAGATAGGCTAACGTCCTATGATAGCCAATCTAGGTCTATTGCTTTCTTTAATGTAACGTTCTTTAATCTTCAGATGTTTTTAAAAACAGTAAAAATTATTTTTTTCAGTATTGGGTCTAAAAAATCTGTTGAGTCGATCATTTAACATCCATTTGATGAAAATGAGTCAAATATATGAGCTAAATGTGATATTAATGTATTAAAACAATGGATCACAATTTTGTAAAATGTAGACAACCTGGGTAGATGATGTGATTTTGCTTTTCCATAAAATAGTTGAAAATCTATGTATCGAATAATGTGCCTGAGACGTGTTTAAATGGTTAATTCTTCTCAAAGGAAAGGTTAAAAGAACCATTAATTCGGTGTCAAACCCTTAACTCGAAGATATGCTCATCAGATGCATTTAATGTTTCATTATTTGATAAGTATTTGTATTTCTTGGAACACAAATACGTAAAAGAGTGTGATGAGATTGATACAAATAGTAATGTACGAATGAAACAAAAGTAACCACCCTGTGATGTCAGACCTAACCAGGTCTATTTTAGGAAGTTTTGTGTTGTAGCTAGGACAACATAAATAAATAGACATTAAACACATTATGTTATGTTATCACTAATACTAATAACTACATAGTATGGTAATATCCAATAACTGAATATATATATATTTCAAAATTAAATATAACATAATGTATTTATTATGTATCAATTCAACATAAATGTATAGAATTGATTAACATTTAAAAAATAGCTAGCGCACGGCTAGGCAGTATGACACATACTGGCTTCATAAAAATAGTAATAAATTGATAATAAATATATCTAGTGGACTTCAGTCTAAAATGCAGTTCATCTTTCCCCTTAAGAATGTACTCAGATTTGAGAAGATAACAAAAAGTTATTATGAACAATGAGGTAAGTTACCCCTAAGTACGAGGGTAACCATATGTGTAATATAGTTACCTCGTATGTGTAATACCATATGGGTGTTTACTAAAAATGCAAACAAATTATAAAATAATTAATTTTTAAATTTCAAAATATAAGTTCTTAACCAAGAAATATAGTTTAAAGTAAAAAAAGGAAATTAAGGTTCATTAAATAATAAAATTTATAAAAATAATCTTGATCAATTTTAACTCCAGCATTGAAATAAATTAAATAAAAGTTAATAAATAAAAAGAATATTATTCTTATCTTAGAATTGAAATTCTTTAAAAACTAAAACTAAATTCTTATAATAGTAGTGTTACAATTAACTAAGGAAAAAAGTTAATAATTAACATCTGACGTTATGACGGCAATTATGTCACTCCTGACGTCCTGACCTAAAGTCTTTAAACTTAAATGTTAAAGCTTTACAATTTAAAGTTAAAACGATACGAACTAGGAACCTGTAGGAAGTACCATCTAATTGTAATGATATAAATAAATACATTGTTGTGCATTTGTGTGTTCAATACCTCTAAAGCTCCTTTTTCCAACGCCATTGTTGTTAATTTTCCTGGACCTTCCAATGTTTTTCCATCGTCTGTTGGCCCCCAAGAGCTAGAATAAACATCCACCATATCCAAAGCATGGGTCAGAGCTTCGGCTTCCATCATATCGGTTGTAGGGCCATCGAGAAGTTTTACACCTAAAAATATTTAAAAAATTGTATAAAATGAATAATTTGTCTAATGATAAGGTAATGTAACTAATTGGAGTGACAAAGTGACATAAACGTTTTTGGAATCATTTATTCAGTAAAAAAATACCGTGACCTTGTGCACATCATAAATATGAAAATATAAGAATAATTAGTTTTTTTCATATCTATGATGTGCACATGATGTAGTCAATATTTGACTTAAAAATGCAAAAAGTTTCTCGTAAGTTACATCTTGACGAGCGGTTAATTTAAAAAAATGTTGAGACAAAACTTTTAAGTCGGCAAACACATGGCATATACACATTATATTATTGAGAGTAAAGGAGTTGGAGTGTTAAATATCTTTTATACCTTAAAAATACTAACATTTAAGTAACTACACTCATGTAGCTTAATATTACTTTAATTTACGACAGAAATATTTTTGACATGGAGGGTTGATACGTATCTTTTAACGGTAGGATTCTTAAAGATAATCCTTTATTTTATTGTAGCATTTTAAAGAAGGCGATTAAAGGGACTACGAAAAATTAATCTTGGTAAAATAGCTTATCAGTGGTTTCAACGGGAGTTCAACATACTGCAAAAATATTTAATTCATTCACATCATCGTTACTAGTACAGGTTGTGTTTTTATTTATCACATCATCGTTACTAGTACAGGTTGTGTTTTTATTTATTCACGTCATCGTTACCTAGTGACAGGTTTGTGTTTTTTATTATTTCACGTCATCGTTACTAGTACAGGTTCTTAGTTATTCACGACATCGCTATTAGTGTAGATAATGTTTTATTAGTTATTAATGACATCGGCTACTATGTACGGTCCTGTTTTTATTTAATTATTCACGTCATAGCTACTAATACAGGTTGTGTTTTTATTTATTTCTTCACGACATTGCTACTGTGTAGGTCGTATTTTTTTAGTCATAAAGATTTGTGATTTACAATCACAATTATCATACAATAAAGTAGCAATCACAAAAATAATAAGTTTCATATTATTATCAGTATTGGTTCCGGTTTTATTGATTGACAAATATATGTCAAACAAAACATTATGTCATTGATTGACATAATGTAAACAGATCACGTTTTTTGACTATAGTACGACACACGGCTAAAATCAATTGACAGCGAGCCAAAAATCTGTGAGGGAAAGATGTTCTATTGGTTCAGAGCCGACCACGCTTCTTCCTCTCCACCTCATGCCACCTCGGTATAAAAAATACCTTTTTCGTAATAAAATCATAAAAAGGGGCAGAAACAGCGTGGGTTGGGTGAAATTGTGTGTGGAGGACCTGCGGCGTCGCGTGTGTTATGTTTCGCCGTCACTGTGCACTAACTACACCCTGTTGAGTTTGGATTGCGTTCATGGTGTGCCAGAGATGTGTTCAACTTCAGTCCCCCCAACCTTTATTGCCCGCGACGCTCCTGTAATATGCATTCTGAGTGTCCTCATATCCTTGACCACATGGGACACTTCGACATCTCCTTCGACTTGGTTAAGTATGATGCATACGCATTCAATTATACAGATCTGGGTGAGGCAGCACCAAAAAGCAGTCTTGTTTTGGCACACAAAAGCTCTAATTCATAGCCTTGCACGACTTCTAGTGTTAGAAGTCGTGCGCAAACTTTTTCCACTCGGCTAGCCTAGAGACTGATGGGTGATCCATGTGCATTACGGCGAGATGTAACGAACGGCCTTCCTTTCCAACCCCCCACTCCCTATTTTCCACTACCTCCCTCCCCGGGCCCGCGAAACCACCAATCTTACCAGGGCGGAACGACTTAGTTGACCCCTACCCACACCACCCCATTCCTACTTAAAAGGAGTAAGATGAAAGTAGTTTAAAGAAATAGAAAGAAAGCGATATCAAATATGAACAAAGAGAGATAAGAATTGCAAGAACAGTGAAGCGCGTTGGACTTCAGTGTTGCGCAGAGTAGGATTTTTTGTGCGTCCTCACCCCTAACAACGAAGCGGACTTTTTTCGAGAGGGTTGATAACATTGAAATTTTGGCACGCTGTCAATTGATTTTAGCCGTGTGTCGTATTATAATACATTTGAAAACTTGCTTATATTATGGCAGTATTCCACTTTCATAAACCAGTAATACTGATAAAGTACAACAACTATGTGGCCGCGAAGAGGCTAAAGGAAGGCTCAGGGGTCGCGATGCGGCCCAATGAGCCCCTGAGAGTTCATTGGTGTCAAAGACGAACAATTCTGGGAGAATTCCACTAAACAATATTATAACCGACGCGACGGTATTTTCTATAATTAAATAGACCTGTTAATCAATTTAAAAATAACTTTATTGACCGCGTATAAAACATTTAAACTCCATTTCTATTAATAATATCTTACCCCTAAATAGGCCATATGATAATGGAATTGTGAACTATTAGCTCACAATTAAAAACTAAACTGTTATCTGCTGTCGTAGCCGTAATTGTATACTTGATTGGTACCGTTGTGCTTCCCAAGATTCGTAATTTAAAACAAAGCTTTTAGGATTGTAACACTGCAATGACCTTAAAAACGATATAAAAATCAAAAACTTGGGTTTAAAAACCCAAAGTTTATTATTTATTCTTAAAATACATCCTTACACTCTATCGATTGCTTTAAAAATCTTGACAGGTCAATTTAGGCACCACCGATTATTAAGAAAAAAATCCCTTGCAAGAAGAGAGCTAATGTAACAAAACCATGTAACAAATTAGGTTATTTTGCCCCTTATTTTCTTGGCGATGTTTTTTTTTTCATTTCTTTTGTGTAGTTTCATTTTAAAATATCATTTTCAAGATTAATTTCAAAATAATTTTCAAACAATGTAAACAAAGAAGAACCACAAACAATATGTAAACGATTGCTCGGAAGAAGGTTATTTCCCTACAGCTGGTTTATGGTGTAGGGATTTTTTTCGCGCTTCTTGAATTGAGGGGTTGGCATGTGGCTTCTCTGTATTGTCTAATCTCCCAAAATACTTATGACCTGGTGATTTTTAAACTAAAACGATTAGACTTGTAATTATAAGTGTTCACGTATTTATAGAACAAATGAACTAAAAATCCAAAAATTATCAAAACACAATAAAAATTAAAAATAAATTATGATTTATTAATAAACTTATAATTGAGTTATAATAAAATTCTATAAATCGCTAAAAACATAGATAAAATTAAATTGCCGTAAGTGTCTTTTAAATGTACCACCCTTCAGTTATTAACCAACGCACTAGCCAAGTTTGATTCGCGAAAGTGCTATCAGTTTTTATGAAAAGCTTTCGCTATTTATCTTTTTTGCAGATATTAATTGATAACTTGAAAATAATATAACCAACATACCTAAGGTTGTTTTTACCATACAGAAAAGCCCTTAAATGTCCCTTTATTAATTTGTTGAATGTCAACAACTAATTCATGACGTCACCATTTCTCTAGGAGCAAAGTGACTTTGCTAAACTGTAGAGGCAATATAGCCCAATACCAGTTATATAAAAAGGTAATACACATCGTAATTAACTTGACCTTGATTTCACATTGTCTCTTTACATCAAACCATTAAAAGCAACCGGTCGCGTTTTTTATTAGTAAAAAATAGTCCCCGGTTTAATACATTGTAGACCTTAATGTAATTTTTATTACAGTGTACGTTCGTCTTTTGTGCAAGTTGTATCGAAGCGAGTTAGTTCAGTTTTTCCTCGGAAATCCACTCGGCAACGTATTGCGGTATTTGTATTGATGGTAATGTAGGAGAGATTTTCTTGTCAAACCAAAAGTGTTATAGGTATTTAAGTGTTTTAGGTATCAAGTAGTTCATATAATAGTCGATTCTAGATTTCAGCTAGTAAAGAATAAATATGATTTGAAACTGACTAGTAATTTTCGTTTTAGAGTGATATCTTGCGGAAATGAAACAAGTTGATTTTGGTCTATAAAACGCTAAATATAATAATCATATTCTTTTGATTAAATATTCTGAAACAAACTCGACAAAAATATATTATGCAAAAAAATTGTTTTAAATTATTAATAACTTCCAAACTAAATTGTTTACGCCAATTTATTCACCAGACTTTTGGTCTGGTGAGGGCATTCTTCGGAATAGACAGTCATGAAAACAGGGTGTCTCCTCAAATGATGTATACTTGACATATCCAGATTTTTGATCCTAACAAATCATCACCAATGCCGGCGAGCAGAGAAGCAAAGAGTAAGAAAACAGCGGTAACAGTTCAGTCTGGAGTCAAGAGATTTATAGCTAGTCAGCTACAAATATCTCAACAAAACTGTGACCACTGTCTCCTGACTCATTTTGTTACTGCTCGCTGGCACTGATGATGATCTCTTAAGACTAAAAGCTGGCTATGTCAAATATACATCATTAGTGATCATTAGGTATTGATATTCATTAACATAAACAGTCATCAGGTGATCGTTTATATACTCTTGACTAGCAATTCCCCCCTCCCAAATAATTCACCTTTCCTCAATTCCCATCCCCCACCATGATCCAAACCTCATAAGCTTATGTGTTTAAAAATTCGCTAAAGAGAATATATTCCCTTTTTTGCTAATCCCACAAAGAGACGTGGTCAGAACGAATCAAGCTCCCCTCACTAATTCTTGGACGGCCATCAACACCCAGACCATTATAAGAAAAACAAAAAATGGTTTTAGTTGTTAATTGATATCAGATGTTGTTTTGTTGTGAATGTTAGCTCCATTCATAAATAAAGATTAAATCCAATTCATATTAAGAATAATAAAACTATACTTTAGTATTAAACAATCATTTATTAAAGAACAATAAACAAGATAAAATTGTTATCAGGTTTATTTATTTATAAAGTAAATATTCATCTCAGTAGTTGTTTATATAATATTTTTTTATAATAACCGTGATAATTAATATTTATAGAGTAGTAGACATTTCAGTTTAAGTGTTAACTGATCAAATTTCAAGGTAAGATTTTCTTTGTGTTTACTGTATTTTCAATATTTTACCAAACTAATTTTAAACCAACTAGAGTATAAAGTGCAAAGCTTATTTAACAGAACTATTAAGAAGAATCACGAAGGAGATTAGTTGTTATCACATAACAACTCAACTAATCTAACAGGCATTGTCGTACAATTTTACCAAATTTAATGCTGATTATGCTTTATTCATTACGATGATCAAAGTGTATCTTTGAGAATAAATCATGACAGGCGAGCCGTGGATGTACAATGGGTGCTAAAAAGAGCACTTAATAACTAAAGCAAGTCCTTATTGGAACTTAAAACCTTAAGAGACCTGAAACTAAAATACAAACATCTACCGCATTTACTTTATGTTTACATCCCGTGAAACATTGAAATAGAAACTTATTTTAATTTTATATACCCTCTCGTATATAAAATTTTCTTCCCTAGGGAAAGTAAAAAAGTGATGCCCCTTTTTTATTTAAAAAATAACAGGTTTGTGATTTTTTTGTCTTATATTTTAAACTTTAATTTTAAGTTTTTAGTGAAAATTTGTGTTTTAATAATTATAGCTAGGATCCGTTAGTATTGATTGACTCGAGATATAATTTACCATGCAACAGGGATGGAAGATTCGGTTTGTCTTCCTCGGCAGAGCCTCGGGAGCTATAGCTTATTTCCTTCGGTTAGTCGGTCTCGTTTCCTTTTTCGGCATTGCCTTAAATGAAACCTTGAAGTTGTAACCAAATGTTGGATAACAGTTTTCAGAAAATCCAAAGTTTTATCAGCTTCTTAATATATTAAAGGAAAATATATATGATATTAAAGGAAAAAGCTATTGATATAGAACAACTTTTACCTAAAAAAAATGTTGGGACATTTTTACCTAAAGGTAATTTCATCCTGAGAGGTTTTGTACATAGTAATTTTTAAATTGCAGGTCACAGGAAAACAAATATAAAGCATGGATAAATGGGAAGGAGCTGTGGCTGTTGTAACTGGAGCAAGTGCTGGCATTGGTAAAGCTATTGCTATTAAATTAGCACAACATGGAGTTATAGTTGCTGCAGTAGCTAGAAGATTAGATAAACTTCAGGTAATATTGCCCGTGAAAATTATTTCAATAGTTATTAATACTATTAACGAAAAAATTTGATAGTAAAATCATGTTTTTGAACAAATACAAGAGGTCTTTGGCCTCTTGACCGGTTCTGTACTTTTATATGATTAATATTTGTACCAAGTTTCATTCTGAACGAAGAAAACACATTAAACTTATTGTAAAACAAATAAACGCCTTAATTGTCAAAGAATTTGTAAACAAAACACACCAACACATATATACATACATATATATATATATATATATATATATATATATATATATATATATATATATAATATATATATATATATATATATAATATCACCTATCCCCTCTATAGCTTCAATCAAATAAACTCATTTTTCAGAAATTCGCTCAAATCATTAGAACTCATGTTTCATTAAAAGACAAAAAATGTTATAGGGACCTCTATTTTAAATATTCAAACTTTTGAGGAGGAATAGGTCCTAATTAATACAAAAAAAACTATTTTTGCCGAGCTTTCGATTTAATTTAATCTTTTCAAGGCTTAACATATTAAATAATAACAAAAACAGTTACATGGTGGTTTACACTAGATGTTTGGACAACAACAACAACAGTTGTTGTCCAAACATCTAGTGTAAACCACCATGTAACTGTTTTTGTTATTATTTAATATGTTAAGCCTTGAAAAAGATTAAATTAAATCGAAAGCTCGGCAAAAATAGTTTTTTTTGTATTAATTAGGACCTATTCCTCCTCAAAAGTTTGAATATGTTTCATTAAAAGTTAAATCGCTAGAATTGATGGAATTAACTGCACGAAATATTCTTCCAAATCATGGCAGCTGCGTTTCTCAGGATTGAGCAATTATTATATTTTAGTAGTTTCACAAGTTTAAATTACTAGTTAAATATAATCTGCTGAAGTGTGACGTCAAAATAATAATGCAGGCTCGTACCATAATCCAATTATACTTTATGAATAAGGAATAATGGATACCGGAAAAAACTATTGCATAGCCGTATTTAATATAAACGAACAATTTTTAATGCAACATTACAGGAGTCAAAACTTAATTTACCCCGAATCAATTAGAAGGCAGGGGAAACCAAAATATTCTAATTTAAATCTTATATTTTGCAGGAACTAGCAGAAAATAATAAAGAAAAAGGTCCAATAAAAGCGTATAAATGTGACGTAAGCAAATCTTCTGATATAGAACAAGTTATTAATCAAATCACTATAGAACTAGGCCCTATAAGAATACTTGTTAATAATGCAGGGCTGGCAACATATACACATATATTAGGTAAGGCCACAGAGCACCCATATATATGTGAGTGTGTGTGTGTGTCTGTGCGTGCGCGTGTGTGTGTGTTTATGGAGTTATGAGATGTTTTTGGAAATGTGTACGTAATTGAGATAAAGCATTTAGAGAGAATATTAAAGTTTTAATAATGAAATAACACAGGAAATAAAAAAGGCAAAAATATTATAAATTTGAATAAATTAAAACAGCAAATTAAGCAGCCAATACACGATATGTAAAACTGACAGAAGTTTCTTTATAACCTGATATCTCATCGTTCAGACAAGCGCTTTGAGAACACTACATCGATCCTCTTCATGCCTTTTCAAGAAGGGGTTTCAATATCCTTAACAATGTCAGCATAGCGTTTTGAAACCACAAAGAGTACCCAAATTTGTTTTGAGAAACGCCGCGCAAATCTACTAATTATAAATCATAGAAATAACTTCCCTTGCACTCTTTATTACTAGAATAGTAAATGATAATTTTGCTTATAACATTTAATAAAATTGTCCACTATTGCGTATTTTGTTATTACATATTTTTTATAGCTACATATTTTTAAAATTTTTTTTAATATAATGTATATAATATAATGTATATAATATAATATATATAATAATAATAAAAAATTAATTATATATTAATAATATATAATATATTATATAATATAATATAATTATATTATATAATTATAATTATAATTATATATATTATATAATATATTATATAATATATTATGTATAATTTAGCAATTATTTTTTCGTGACTCTACAATAATTTTCTGTGACCCAATTTTGAGTTGCAAAACGCTGCAATAAAGAGCCACATCGCTGACCTAAAACGTTATGCAACAACATTATCAGAATAAGTTATTGAAACCAAACCACCAAAAAATTCAGTATTGAACAATTTCGATTAAGATATTTTTAAACAAAAATGGAGGAAACAGACTAAATATGAAAAAACATATCAGGCAAAAGATATCGAAAGGGCTAATTTTATGATGTAACTACAATAATAAATATATATTACATTTCTATATTTACTTTAAACAAAAATAAATAAAGATTACCATTTCTAAATTTACTGTAAACTGTTTTAGATTTCTCAATAGAAAAATGGCGAGCTATGTTTGATGTTAATTTGTTTGGAATGTTTACTTGTATCAAACAATTTATCGAATCGGTAAAAGCGAGAAATGATAATAAAGTCGTCCATATTGTTAATATAAACAGGTAAATAATTTAATAATATGATCATAATTATTATATAAAAATAAATATTATTATTATTATAACATATATTAATAATAATAAAGTTATTTTAATTTAACCTTTTTTACTGGTATCCAAAAACTCACCTCAAAAGTATATAGTTTTCGTTGTATTCCCTGTTGTTTACGTATGGTTGGTATTTTTAAACACTCAAAATGAGCAAAAATTGTAAGTTCTAAAAAATGAACTTATTTTTATATATTTTTTAAAACGCAAACCCCGTAAGAAACTAGATACTATTCTCAATACTAAAATGTATTGCGTTTTAGTATGACTTTAGAAACGTAAGGCGTTAAAACAATCTAATACAATATAAATCATTCTCACTAAAATTCATAAACGCTTATGCAGATCAATATATAAATGAATATTTTACACACAAGTTTTTATTGTATTCTAAACAAAATTTATACAAGAAAAATTATAATAATGTTTGGTCAAAACGGCACATTTTAAATAAAAATTATTCTTCTTAAATCTATTAAAAACTAAAATAGTCAATTTGAAATAATTATCACCTCAAGGGAATAACTAGTATGGTAAAGCTTGACAAGTAGAAAAGTAAAACAATTTCAAGTAAAATCGACTCTAAAAGTATAATTACCCAATACATTTATGTAAAAAGAGTTATAAAATAACTCTCCAAAAGTTCTTGATTAAGTATTTTTCGTTGATACAATAATTAAAATGAACTCAAAGAATACAAGAGAATTAATTTAATTTAATTGTAATGTTTCAGTATTGCTGGACACCAGCAGTCTTCCTATCCTACGTCGTACGTATATTCAGCATCAAAGCACTGTGTAACTATGTTAACAAAGGGTTTGTTAAAACAACTAGCTACACACGGGCTAAACCATGTCAAAGTAACAGTAAGTCACTCATTACACATCGTAATTTTCATTTTAAAGCGTAATGCCAGTTAACGTTTATTACATAGAGATATTATTACTAGGGGCTCAATTGGTTGAATTTTGAAACATCGAAAAAGTAACCTGACCACCTACGTTAAAAATATAACCAAATAATCATTACAAAATTACAGTAACTTATACAGAAGAACGT
Organism: Microvelia longipes; assembly: GCA_018340805.1. Taxonomy (NCBI): domain Eukaryota; kingdom Metazoa; phylum Arthropoda; class Insecta; order Hemiptera; family Veliidae; genus Microvelia; species Microvelia longipes. The sequence goes on from JACMZG010000022.1 coordinate 28,213,175, forward strand.
TAACAATATAAATCAATACACAAACTATGTGCAGGAAGCCAAAAAAATTGATTTATTATAACCTTATCTCACTCTTAAAGAAGGTTTCAATGAGGTTGCACAGAGCCCCTTAGAGCCCCAAAACGATGTTTCAGGCCATTTAATAATGGCTATGCCCCCTATAATTATTATAATATAAGTGTTTATTATTATAGAAATAATCAATACGTATATATATATATATATATATATATATATATAATATATATATATAATATATAATATATAATGTTTTTCTTCCTTCATTTATACTAAATTACAAATCAAATAAAACAATTTGACATCAATGTATAGTACAAAATAGGATGGACTTTTTATCCTTCATTCTTCTCTTTTTCCTTTGTTGCACTTTTTCAGTTTGTCATATTACTGGTTTATGTAAGTGGAATACTGCCACGATATAAGCACGACATATCAAATGTATTAGTCAAAAAACGTGATTTGTTTACATTATGTCTATTAATGACATAATATTTTGTTTGACATACATATGTCATTTAATAAAACGGGAGCTAATACCCATAATAAAATGAAACATTGTATTTTTGTGAACCATGTAATTTTTTATATTTTATGAGAAAACAATGTCAGCCCACTCTAAACACTATTTGTGATTATTTGAAATGTTTGTGGATTAATGACGTCACACATATTTAATAAACAATATGGTTTAGGAGATTAGCAAGGATGATTTTCGTACCAAGTTCCATTTCAATCCGAGAAAGCGTTCAAAAGTTATCGTGTCCCGTATATAGAAACGTATATATATATATATATATATATATATATATATATATATATATATTATATTATATATATATATATATAATTATATATATTATATATATATATATATAATATATATATATAATATATAATCAGTTTTGCTGTAGTTGTGCAATTTGGAAATCTGTACAACTTAATTAAATATGTTTATTAAAACCTATATCCGAATATTTATTTCTGTTATACAGAGTTTGAGCCCAGGTGTAGTTGACACAGATATATTTGATGTTGGTGGTTGGGAGCAAATGGATATCAATAAAATAGCCCATTTAACGCCTGAAGAAGTTGCTAATGGTTTGATTGCAGCATTAAGTCAGCCAGAAAATGTCAATGTATGTACCAGTAGTTTAAGAAACATGTTCTATTTAAACATTACAATATTATGTTTCTAGCTCTTATTATTTACCATAAATTATACGCATATATTTATATACATATAAATATATGATAAACAAAGTTTACCTAGTGTAATCTTTCTTTAGAATATAATTTTAATATAGAGCATTTCTAGAGGTTAAACTATGACATATATATGCATGTTTTATACACACATACATACATATTCATGTTTAACTCAAGCTTAAGTAATGAATGTCGCGGAATAAAGTCAAAATTTTATTTAATTATAACTATTTTACCCCAAAGTTAAAAATGATTCACTTTTTCAAAGATTATTAAATTTACTTTAATGTTTATTAAACTAATTTTTCCAGATATCAGAATTGACAATAAAACCAGCTGGAGAGTTACTTTAAGGATTGGTGCCGTTTATTATTGAAAAGAACAAAAAAGGTTTAAGTTTGTTACGTATTACATGATTTTATTTTTAAGCAGATATTAGAGCACCAAGCACATTCTATTGAGAATATTTAGAATTAAACTTAATAAAACTAGTACCTATTATTTATTATTCACATTGATGCACATTCCTATGTTTGTATTTATGTTTCTTTTTAATCAAAAAAATTAAATTAATTAAAGTATATTTATTATAAACTGATACTGCATATTGTTTATTTTGTTTTACCCCTGATTAAATTTAAACAATGTTTGCGATTTAAGGTTATTTTTGCACTCTCAAACGTTTTAAAAAAGTTCACAATATCTTTTGACTAGTTCGCTAGTCCTTTTTTTAGATAGTAACCCTATCTAAAAAGCATTTATTTTATCACATGCCCCATTTAAAATATTTTTATTGTCTATTTATTGTCTATGTCCGCTTACTTCGAAAGTACAAAAAAATAGATTTTCAATTTCTTGTGTATATTTGTTGTATTTTACAATATCTAAAAACATGATAAATGCCAACTAGCATGTTTCACATTTGGCGTTATTGTTAGTCAAATATTTAAAAGTAATAACTTTAAAATGGATATTCGTTCCTCCCATTTCTCACAAATGTACTTAACATTTAGTCAACTTATAACGAATAATTTAAAATTTTAAAGACGCAGCTTAACAAGTTACTATATAGTAGAAAATAGTGCAAGGTTGAGAACTTTTTTCAATTAAGGTTCTACTTTCAATAAATGTTTATTATGCTATCTTTCAAATTACATCTTTCACTTATATTTTAAATTTTTAAGAAGGTTAAAAAATTGCTGGGAGGAGGGGTCAGAAAATTAAATAGATAAACAGGGTAGACCAAAATTCCCCCCCCCCTTAAATTTTTAACAGCATGATCCAAAAGTATTTAAACCAGGGGCTATTTTCTTGGGCAGAGATAACTTCATTTGAAAGGAAAGATATACTTAAGGTATCCCAGAATGATAAGAGTAAACATTTTGTCTGTCGAACTACAGAATACAAAGCATCTATTACATTAATCATATTAATACGTTGTGCGAGAGTTATGCGTGACACATACACACACAGACAGCATAATAAAAACCACTCAGAACGTCATGAAAATGTCTGAAATGGATAATGACGGTGAAATCTTGGTTTTGGATGTTTAGGGTTAACACAATGCTTTTCCTTATACCTACGGTAGTAGGTGAGGAAAATTTAAAACATTTCTTTAGATGTATTAATATTTTTGAGTTACAACTTCTAAAGAATTAAACCATTATTTTTCTATATCAGACTATTTTACTTTTCCTCACCTACCACCATACGTATAAGGAAAAATATTGTGTTCATCCAAAAAAATCCCGCTGTGTTTATGCTAGAGAGAGAGTTGGAACTTGACTCATAAATCATACTTTAGGTCTACTTGTGCTACATGGAAGCTGACATTTTTCAGACTACACTAACTTATTTTACTGATTCGCCAAACATTTATTAAAAATCGAAAATTCGACTGATCGAATTGACATTTAACATAAATATACATCTATAGACAGTGAGACCGAAGTAATACAACCTAAAGATTTGGATAATCATGACATCCTGAGGACAAGCGAAGTAGGTCTGAAGTTGTGAAGAAAAGTACAGAGGCACCCTGTACACAATTTTTATCCTTTATATAATAAAAGAATAATAGAATCAATAGAATTGATTCAATACAGACTTAAATGAAAAGCTTAAGTGAAGGTGAATGCAGCACTGCAATAAAAGTACAACTTAATCCTAAATTATAACTACTCTCAAAAATATAATATCGTGTTATGGTTGAGACACAATGAGAAATAGAAATTACAATTGCCTCTGCATTAAATAATCATTTGTATGTCAAACAAATTACCATAGATTATGGTATTTGTACTTACATTTTAAGTTTTATAGTTTTCATAAGCTTCTTTTTTTTATTTATTACAGAAGGTCATTCATAGAAGTATATATATACATCTGATATGCATAAAAAATATTATTCATATTTCAGTTAAGCAAGTGATAAAAAAATATCTACCAGCCCATTTGCATATATTATTAAGGTAAGTAGAAAACTACGCCTGTGTTATTGCTAATTTAAGGCCAGCCTACCGGGGTTACAGGGTAGTTTAATTATAAATTAGATTAAAAAATGTAAATTATTCAGCTAAACATTATTTTTCTTTTAAATGACAACATAGAAATTTGTTTTAAATGATAGCGTAGACATAACTCATAAAATAAAAAAGGAATATTTTAAAATATAAATAATTTATTACTGATAATTAAAAGTAAAGGATTTAAAGTATGAATAGTTTTAGTCGTATAGGTTCAGTAGTTCTTCTGTCCCATGGTAAGTAACACTAGTGTATTAGTTTTTATAGATTTCATCATTTCATGAAAATTGTTCATAAAAAATACCATTGAAACGTCTTGAAGAAGAAGTCATAACTAATAATTTAATAATTATAAATTTAAACTAAGTAATTATTCATAATTGATTGATTTAATCTAAATAATTATTCAAAATTGATTAATTTAAAATTGAATAATTTAAACTAATAATAATAATAAAGACCTTTATTTATATCACTGTACATTCTTGTTAACAATTTTATTAATTTATTTTAATTACTATTTATTACCTAAATTTATTTATTTTTGTTAATTTAATAGCTGATTGTATAAGCACAAGAAACACTAAAAAATACTTTGAAGGCTCACACTATAATCCTCTTAAATTGTCGGGTTGAGGTTTTTATTAAGTACATAATTATTGTTAAATAACTATATTAATGAATAATTCATTAATAGTTAAAGATTATTTTTACTTTTGCATTCTTGTAAGTGAAAGTTTTTAGTGGAAGAATTTATACCAAAAATATAACATTCTTATAGTTCAGGATTCATGTTGTTTTTTAAATTATTTTTACTTTCGTATCCGACAAAGATTATGTAGTATATCACTTAATCTTTGGTATTCGAATTTTTAGTTTTAAAACTTAATGAGTTTGTTTTAATAACTTACATTCTATATGCAATTAAAATGTTAAGGATACTTATAAAAAAATGGAGATTTACAGCGAACAGGTGTTCACTGTTAAACCTATTATTTAAACTAAGAAATTATTTAAAATTGATTGATTTAAATTTAATTAATTTAAACTAAGTAATTTATGAAATTGATAAATCGTTGTCGACACTTTTAAAGAAACTTTATAATAAAACCATCATCTTAAGTCATTTTTACGAATTAGTTAAAAAACAAAGAAAAGTTTGCAACAACAGAAGGTAACTTTCTTTCCTGTTGCCAATTTCCTAAGGAAAAATGAGCAACTGTTTTTAATTACAATATGGTTTATAAATAAATATGTCATCCATGGCTATTAACAAAAAATAATTAGCGAGGCTTAGGAATTAAAATTCTGGGAGATCTAGAGGTCTTGGCTTCCAAATAATAAATAATACTTAATTATCAAAATAATACTTAATTATCAATTATTATTTTTATCTACTTACGGCTACTAAATTAGTCATCACTGACTTGTTTTTAAGCTGCAAAATTTTACCATTTAACCAACACTGTCAACAAAATATTTAAAATCAGTGCAGGAACTTTGCTTGGTAATACTCTACCTCCTAGGAAGTTATGGTAAACATAATGCTAAAAAAGTCAAAACACCCTAGGAGGAGAAATGAATGAGTTGAGGTTGTTATGTTGCAGGTTATTGATTAATTCGGTGTTTTTCGTCAAGTAAACATAATTATTGTTTCTAATAATATTTTCTACGTATTATTACTTAAAATACGATGTATTATAAAGTATTAAACATTTTTATAAAATACCTAATAAATATAATTTTACATAAAATATTGGCAACACTGATATATACGGAGTGTTTTACTTTTTTACCAGCTGTTTATGAATAGTCAGATTTTTATTGTTTTTTTTTGTCACATATTTCATTATTTGTTGATTTTTCTTTAAATAAAGTCTCAAATGTAAAACGTTGTAAGTAATTACTAAAACTGTAGACAAGGTAAACTAATTTTGCTATAAAATATAATAAAAAAAAAAATACAAAACCAATTTTGCCAAATATCATGAGTTTTGCAACAACATTAAAACATTATTTGTTACCTCTAAAATCTTGTAGCAAGTATTTAAAAACCCTTTTCTACTTTTTTCTCAGTTACTTATCTTAATTTGTTATTGTTATCTTAATTTTTTTACTGTAACCGATAAAAATTAGACACAACAATTTAAAGAATAATATTCTTATGTTTATTTTTCATCCATAAGTAGATAAAATAGTATATGCTACTATGCAGCAAAGGAAACATTGCCGACTCATGTCAGCGATTACTTGCATCGACTCCGCCTCAGCAGGCAAATCGGCATTTCCCAGACTCGGCTTTGCCTTGTCAGTCAAATGAGTTAATTACCAGCCTCGGCTGAAAATTTCCATAGCCTACCCTCGCCTATGGCAAGGGGGGCTAATTTATAAAACTTGTCTGCAAAAATCCATTTTGCTGCCTAGTAGAATAATATACTAATATTTATTTATTTGTTAATATTGTTACACACATTCAAGAGTATAAGTAAGACAGTGTTAAACATTTATTGCAGAATAACTTCCAAACACTCAAACATTTTTTTTAAAGAAAATAATTTTTAAAAATGGAAAAATGGGAAGGTAAAGTAGCTGTAGTGACTGGAGCTAGTGCTGGTATTGGAAGAGCTATAGTTGTTAGATTAGCACAACATGGTGTATCAGTGGCAGCGTTGGCTAGAAGATTTGAAAAGCTTGAGGTAAGCATAAAAAGAAAATTTGAATAAAATATGCTTTTAACTTTTCTTACAAATTCCCTTTAATAAGTTAAATCCTCTTTCCTTTTTTCTCATTTACACACTAATCAATTTGTATCTATACATCGTAGCATTAATTATCTTAATAAACTCTGCAGAACTTCCCTTAATTAAATTTGACAGAATTGTTTTAAAATGTTGCTGACTCATCAAACCAGGTTAATGATGTTCCAACAACCTAGTTTTCAATAGAGTTCGTGTTCTCCCCAAAGACAATGTTTGTACAAAGCATGTTCACACACACAAACACACACACACACACACACACACACACACACACATATATATATATATATATATATATTATATATATATATATATATATATATATATATATATATATATATATATGAACCGTGATTTTACCTATATCATCTGTTTCAGGTGTTTTCAAGACCTGAGTGGTTTTCACAAATTTGTCCTTCTGTATGTGTGTGTTTGTGTCTGCTATTGTCATAGCCCCGCCCCCAAAGTGTTTATGCTATAGAGTTGAAATTGAGTACAAAAATTAATATTTTTTGGAAAAATTAAGGTCTTGGGCTATTCAGAAAAAAATATTTACCAACAATAATAACTCGCCAAAAATTTACAAAAGTTAGTACCCCCTTTATTACTTAAATAAGTATACTAAATTACAACTTGATAAGGCTAGCATTTCTACTGTTTTTGTTGGATCACTAATGCTATGCAGCATAGAGCAAGGATGTTTTCAGTCTGAGGACTAGCAAAGCAAGTCTGAAGACGCACTGCAATATAAATTTTGTGAATTTTGAGGATGAGCGTAGCAAATCCAATAAGATGAGAAAAAGTTCCAAGGAACCGAACCCATTTTTTAAAATATTTTCCTTGACGATTTTTTATCCAATAAATGTTTACTAACATAATATGATTTTTAAAACAGGAGTTACGTAATGAAGTTGGGAATGGAAAAATATTACCAGTAAAATGTGATGTTACTGATGTGCAAAGCGTGCAAAACGCATTTAAAAAAGTTTTTAATGAATTGGGACAGGTGAGCATTCTAGTGAATGCAGCAGGTATTATACTTGGAACAAAATTTTCAGGTATGAATTATAGTCGATTTTTATGTTTTTATATAACACTAAGGTTTATTGAAAACATTATAACCATTCTCTAATAATTGTTGAAACTGTAATTAAATAAGCCTAAAAATTTAAATTTATTTATCCTGAAATTTTGGGTTATTTTATGAAGATACAATTTTAAGGGACATTAAAAACTTATATAAAACTTATATACTTATATAAAAACTATATTCCTATTCTCAAGAATTTATAAATAAACTTAATAAATAAAGTACTTTCACTTAGAATTATGTAATACAGCTGTAATATAACATGTCTTGAATTACAGATTTCGAATTAGACAAATGGAAGAAAATGTTTAGTGTTAATGTATTTGGAGTGTTATGCTGTACCAAGCAAATGTTTAAAGCATATATGGACAGTGGAAGTCAAGAATTAGCTCAGATTATCAATATTAATAGGTAAATCTATCAAATCATTAAAAGTTAAAAATAAAACATTTACTGGAGTTAATGGAACATATATTAAAGAGTTAAGTTATTGTATTGATGAAAACATCAAGCAATCTTTTGACCTCGGCCAATAGCTTCGACTATTATATTATATAGGCACTCTTTCTAAATAGTAAAATTAAAAATAAATCTAAATATTTAATTTTTTTTATTTAATTATATTCATGCTTTTTTAGTATCGCTGGACAGACTGTATTTGATAATGTGGATTTCTGTCCCTATGCGGCCAGCAAGCATTCTTTGAAATACTTCACTGATATTATGGTAAAGTTAATGGCTCAAGAAAAAATCAACATTAGAGTCACAGTGAGTAGAAATTTTATGATAAATGTAAGATGAACAAAGATATATTCTATTATGTTCCAATTTATTCTGTTAATCCAATTTTTGCTCTGGTTTTTGGTGTATGAATTACAGTCAGAACAGCAGCATTTTACTTGTCTGTCAATTTTCATGGTTTTTTTTTTTATAGGAAATGCACATTTTATACCATAGGTTGTTCAAAACTAAGCTAAAATTCTGGGCTACATTTAGGCAGTCATACAGAGCTCAGTTTATGCTAATATATAAAATATTTTAATCCATGAAAATTGACAAAGACAAAAGAGCTACTGTTCCAACTATAAAGCATACACCGAAAACCTGAGCAGGAAAGCAGAAACAATTGAAATGGTGCGCAATAAAGCAAGCATTGCAAAGGAAATTTGCACAGCTGGCGGACCACCGCACTAGAATTATATTGTTGTTATAAACTTAAAAAGTGAAAATATATCGTAATAAATTTTCTCCTGAGCCAAGATTTGAACCCTCCCCCAGTTTGAGTACGTTGAGGACTCGGATTAACACAGGCCTAGCTTCATTCTACTCAGACCCTAAGAAAATTTTAAAATGACACTCTACTCGACATTTGTTGTTAACCTAGCGTATTTTTAATATTTTGGTTATTTATCTTTATTACTTCGACTTTTTGGTCACTTTGAGAGTAGTATCGACTCCAGACTGTGTTTGCTTGATTCTGTGGTGGTGTTTTTAAACACCATCCTACTCAAAATTATTTTTTACCAACCATTACAACAGTCTTTTCGAATTTTTGGTAATTGAGACAGGTCTTGGTTTTTTAATCAACGGACATTCCTTTTTTTGTAGTTATTTACAACAGTTTTTTTGACTTTTTGATCACTTAGAGTGGTATACAATTTTTTTGGACATCGTAACAAAAAGCCCTCCCCCCTCAACTTCCGGCATCAGTACAACAATTTATATTGTAATTATGTTTATTAATTATAAATACAATAAATATTATTAACTATTAATAGTAATAATTTTACCAAGAGAAAATTTATAATACAAAATTTATGCATTATTTTTTACTTTCAGAGCATTCATCCAGGAGTAGTTAAGACAGATTTGTTTGAAACGGGCGATTTTTATCGAGAGTTATTCAGAAGTGCAGTTAGCCTGCAAGCTAATGATGTTGCTGATACCGTCGTAAATGCATTATCAGCCCCACCAAATACTCTTGTAAGTTTATTATGATTTGTGTGTTAGACTAAAGTAAGCACAAAAGTCAACTTATGTTTAGACCTAACTCATTCTTTTTAGTTTTATCTAATTCATTCAAACGTCTTGGGAATGTGCATGAATGGGAGTTTATTACAAGTAATTTAAAGAAAAGTAACTCTGCATGTTCTGTGGATAGCCCTTTCTTTTTATTATTCATTTAAAGTATTCTAAATCAAACAAATTAATTTAAAGTATTAATTTAGATTGTTTTTAACCATTTTAACTGGTATTTATAATATTAACTTTTCAAATGTAAAATGTATTTTTTATCAATGAATTTATTTTTTCAGGTATCAAGCGTGACAATTAAACCTATGGGAGAATTATTTTGAGTTTTAAATTAAAATGGAACTATTAGCTTAGTTACAGTTTAATAAAGTTATATTTACTTTTATATTTGGTTTTTATTTAATGAGATTCCAGTTCAGCTTTGACGCTGAACGGTTAATGATTTTAATGGTTACACACAAACAGATATTATTACTATCAGTTGAAGTTTGAAATATCAAAAAAAGTAACGTGGACTATGTGATTATTGATTTTTCAAAACACAGTAAAATATTTGCATTACTTTTAAAGTTGGAAAGCATTCTGTCATAAATAAGAATAAAACAACAGGCTTTCGGCTCCTTTGCAGCTTTGTGGCCTTGGCGTTTGGCACATATATGCAGCTTTTCATAGCCACATGAATGTTGTCAGTCACTTTTATCAGTTTGTCATATTAATAGTTTATGTAAGTGACATACTGCCATGATATAAGTAAATTTTCAAATGAATTAAAATTTGATTTTAATACATAAAATCAAAAATAATAAAAACGTGATTTTTTTATCTATATATGTCAATCAATAATATCAGAACTAATGCAAACAATACAATTTGTTTCATATATATATATATATATATATATATATATATATATATATATATATAATATATATATATATATATATATATATATTATATATATATATATATTTAAAATTTTCACTATCATTATTGAGGGTAAACCACGTCATATTTATATATTCTGGTTCAGTAGGTCCCCCCTCCCTCACTCTATGATCCCAACCTCATAAGCTCATTTAAAAAAAATTATAAATCCAAGATTAATCTGATTGAGTTGAAATTCAGAGCAAGCATATCCCTTTATAAAGCTTAAGTATCATTTCAATATTGCATGTAAATATATGGGTTTTTATTGGAACACTAATGCTAAGCAGCATCGAGCAAGGACAGTTGCAGGATAGGTGACTGCAGGGAAAAATGTATTTTTTTACAGTTTGAGAACGAGTGAAATAAATTGGGAGACAATATAAATTATGTGATTTCCATATTCTGAGGACAATGTAGTAAGGATGAGCATAGGAAATTCCAGGAGGTGAGGAAACATTCCGAAGTACATTGTTCCGTTTTAGTGAATTTTTGAAGAAAAAATGAGCTTATGAGGTAGTTATTGTATATGGTAAGCCCACTTCATATGGATACTACTCATTGTAATAAAGAAGTACCAATACGCGTTTTAGGTACAATATTTATCTTTCTGTCCTTTATGTGGCAAATATTTAAAAATAATTACCTCCTATACTAGCATTGTATGCTATCCCAACACCACAGAGCTGATTATTAGCAACCATGGCTATCTCCCCAGCACATTTAGTCCCATGTGAATTAGATCCAAAAGAGTCATAACGAGGTGTTGGATCAAAATCGCCTTCATTTAAATCTATACTGATCTCAGGTTCCTGAAAAATCATCAATAATTTAATAAAAGTAACAAAAATCAAAAATAAATCATAGCATTATATTATAATAATTTTCGTTTACTTGTATAAGAATGATAATTTAAGAGAAAAAAATCGATCCATGATAAAAGTGGATAAAAGATAAAGTAGAGTACTTGATTTATTCAGAGAAGGGCTAAACAAATAAATAAGATTTCAAAGCTTTGTTAAAATTGGTTTTAGTTGAATTGACCATGGATTAGTTAAATTATTAGAGTTTCATTATACTTGTCTTTCTTATTTCATTTTAAAAGACACAAAAATTTTAAATATCTGATAAAAAAAGAGGTTAATTTTTAAGACCTCTTACAATTTTGAAAATGTCTTCAAAAACACTTTGCCATAAACTTACAAAATTCGGTGATATATCTTCATGGTCCTTCTCGAGACCGTCATCGACGACTACAACTCTAACTCCAGCCCCAGTGATTCCTTCAGCGTAGCAAGGAACTGCATTTAGATCAAGAACAGGTGCTTTGCTTGTCCTACGGTAATCTTGCTGAAACAATCATTTAATACAAGTTTCAAGTATCACGTGTTATATTAGCTCCCCTTCAATTTCTAATTGGTGAAAGGTAGCAACAAGCAAAAGGAAAGGAAAGGCAACAAGAAAAATTCAATAGTATTCTAGTCACAATGACATCTATTACTCATTAGAGCAAAACCTTTCCTCTCTCCACATTCCTGACAACCCCAAGCGACGTTTTAAACGTCAATGGCCCCGGGATCTCTTAAATGTAAACAATTGATCAAATTAATCATTCCTAAAGTCTAGCAGCCTCCATTGGCTGCCCTGCGGCAGGCCGGCGGGGACAATCATATTCACCATGTTGGTCCCTTCAGGTGCTCATGGGGGGTTGTTGGTGGAGGCTGCAAGTATTATCTAGAACAGTAATTTATCATAAGTTAAGAAGTACCATCACTGGGTGGCTTCTTCTGCTCTGTTTCTATCTGTGTTAGAGTTCTTAGACCAAAGTTACTTGTTATAATTAAATCATTTATAACTATCAAATAAAATAAAACAATGACATCTATTAATGTTAATTCCAAGCTTTTAGAAAGCTTATAGGGACAGAAAGAACAACTTTGTTTCATATCACCTTGTTTTATTTACTATCTAATCCTGTTGTCAACGGTAGTTTGGACAATAATCCTTCTCTTCCGTTTTGCCTAGTAGATTAAATGGATATGCTTTTGTTCATGACGCGCTTTAGTTTTAGGCCCGTATACAAAGACATCTTCCTAACTTTTTCCTAACATTCTCCTTGTTCCTTAAGGAGAATGTTAGGAAAATGTTAGGAGAATGTTAGGTAAATGTTAGGAAGATGTCTTTGAATACGGGCCATAGTTTATCTGGATTGCCTGAAAGTTCCTGTTATAGGTCTCGTTCCTAGGCAACGTAAACTAATCAAAATAAAGGGTAGGATTCGCGCGTAGGATTTGTGCGCTACATCAACTCAGATGTATTGTATAGTCGCGTAGACGTCCATTTCTTTAAAAAATCGAATCAAATTTAGTCGACTCAACTAAATTAATTTAAAATTTAAGAATGTATGTTTACACGAATGGTTGTTTAAGCGACTTTTACCTTATAAATATTGTAGCTAAAACGCCCAGTTAAGTTATTACAGTATAGCGCTCTCGTTCAAACTGTTAAAACTTGAAAGAAGAAATAAAACAAGTACAATCTAATAAAAACCCAGGTTTAATCACACAAAAAGAAAGATCATCTAAAAATGGAGTATTTATTAAGTTGTAAATTAAAAAGTCGACAGTTGAGAAACCATTGGTAGTAAATCTTTTGTTTCAGATGTTTTAACTGTATACTTTATTTAATAACAATAAATAAATTATATTGTTATTTTTATTGTGCGAAACAGAGTCAAATTATTATTTGGAATACTTAATTCTTTTAAACGGATTGTTTAAAACATTCAAATGTTTTTATACTTTTCGAGAAAAATTACAGAGCTACACTACGCCCCTGTTCCTAGACTCTTCATATTTGAATTGCAAGTCAATGAAAAAACTTGCACATTTTATTAAATAAAACTAGTTTGAGGGTGATAGAAATGTACACTCGAAGTTATATCTTTTTGCGATCACATATAAAATATTTTAATCATTTATAATTCATAAATAAGTAAAAGTAGCCTTACTTAAACTTATGTAATTTGAATAATCATGAAATATAAATTTTAAATATTCTATTTCTTTCATAACAAAACATTATACTATACCCGAAGTTAAGCAGAGTTACTAAAACTTGGGTTAGTAGTAAAGTTGTAGCGCAAATGCACATATATGTCCATAAAGTATAGCGGAAACATCCATTCTTGATTTTAGCGTAAATGAACTTATAACTCATTTACAGAGTTGGATGTATGCGCTACGGGATGTTAATGCTACTAAAGAGGGTTCTAGCGTCAAATATAAAAAAATCTCAAAAGGTCGTCTTCGCGCCTGGGCATCTTAGCGAGATAGTTTTGTAGCTTAGGTTTACAGTCGCGGAGACGACCTTTAGGGAAAATGACCAATCGCGTAAATACTCTTTTTCTTGTTGTATCCATAGAGATATATACTAGAGGGGGCATAGCCTATCTTAATACAATGAGAGGCCTGAAAAATTTTTAGTGAGGCTCTCAGGGACTCTGTGTAACCTCATTGAAGCCTCCTCTAAGAGGGAGTTAAGGTTATAATTAATCAATTGTTTTCGGCTTTCCGCAGATTGTTTGTGTTGTGATTTGTATTTTAAACATCAGTGGCGGTTCCAGCAGACCAGCTTGGGGGAGGGGGCACTTTTTCATAGTCAAAAGTTAATAGGAGGGGGGGACGATGTTCTGTTAAACTCTCCCTCTACTTAGAAAATGCATATAAAGCCATATGTCAATTTTTAATTTCTAAATATTGATGAATAAGCAATTTTTTTTTTAATTTCCATAGGAAAAAGATTTTTTTTACTTTTCCTAAACGGTATATAAGAAAAGTGTTTTTTTTTTCGTATACTACAACAATAACTTTTTCCAATTTTTCATATTTTTTTATTCATTTTAATTATTTTTTTCTTTTATTTACTTTTTTTTTCTTTTTGGGTTTGGGGAGGGGAGCGGGGGGCACGATCCCCCCCCCTGAAACCGCCACTGTTAAACATTCTAATATATAATTTACTGTTTTTTGTTATATTTATTTGATGATAATGATAATCGAATGTGGTCAGGTTACTTTTTCGATGATTCAAAATTCAACCAATAGGGCCCCTCTAGTAATATATCTCTATGGTTGTAGCTAGAATGTACAGTCGCGTTGCTGTACAGTAGCGATAAATGCCAAGACCCGCTGATGACTAGTTTTGGATTTTTAGGAGTTAGTAACAAAAAAGTCAAGTGAGCCACAAATTGAGAGAAACAATTTTATTGGTCCGCCAATTTGGATTTAGTCCTAGGACCAATAGAATCGTTTCCCTCACAAAAATTTGGGGCCGTTGTATATTAATACTAAAATACATACCATGTACCATTCTTTAGGCCAAAGTTTATCATTAAAAACTCTCGTATATCTGCTCCGTAACCATGAAAATATTCCTCTTTTAGATCTAACTTTAGAAGTTTGATGCTCCGCCCACATTACCTAATCGAAAATTTTAAAGAAATCAATTAACTTAAACTGATTCCAAGCAAAAATATTTGTAGTTTTTTATTAAGTTAAAGTAATGTTTATCTAAGAAATATAAAACCAAAATGCATTATGTGGCACAAAAATATATTTTTTGTATTTTTTTAAATAATTATTTTTATACTCCATTGTGCGTACAAGATTATGTCTAATTAGTCTTTCAGACTATGTCTGAATTCTTAAGTAATATGGATAGTAAAAGATTGAAAGTGTTGACAAGGGTACGAATAAAATATAAGTACAGTATCAAATAACTAGTGGGACCTCTATGAATGGCTACAACAACAGTAAAGGGACATTAACAAAAGACTTACCGATTAAGGGTTAGGGATTGCGTGTCTTTCTACTGCCTCTTGTTAATAGAAATGTTGCAATACCTCACTTTCAATGGGTGTGTAAATGACTCTTTACAAAGTATTGTATTTTTTATAGAGGTGCCACAAGAAATTGATTAAATCTTTTCAAAGATGAATAACAGATATGGAATAGATGCACATCTTATTCTCTTCTCTTCATTTGACATCAATGGTTCTTTTAATTATTTTTTTTTATTACTATACCATTTGACATTCCATTATATTTAAATAAAGAGTATCAGGATTTATTTAAAGAAACATTGGCACGCTTTCGCTTTCAAATTCGATTCAATCTATTGTGTTCTGTCCGTCAATTTGCTTGCAATGATGGCATAAAAATAATATTAAAGTCGTTTGCATTTTATATTCAAAATTGGACTTTTAGTTAAATTGAACGAAATATCACATTGATACGTAAGTATCTAACATATTTAACAACAATACCATATTGCGCCCTATTAATTCAACTGTTTTCAACTAAAAGTAGCAGTACAGCACATTAAATAGAGAGGGACTCCAGTAGGATACATTTTTGTAAAAGAATTGAATTGAGATAAACGATAAGTGTGCGCGATTTAAGTGCCATAGATACAATCGCGCATCTCCTCTTTTATCATCAGAAAACTTTGTTAAAAGAAAATTTATCTAGAGTAACAAATTCAAAAATAAATTTAGATTCAATTACATGAATATTCTAACAAACATACCTTAGGATCAGAATCTAATTGCCATCCATTTCTCTTTTGTACTTCTGAGTAAGGCCCTTTCTCTACGATATAAATATCATCGGCAAGATTCGACTAAACAATAAAATCAAGATATTCATCAACTATCTGAATATTTGCCACTCATTAACTTAGTTTGGGAGGAGAAATCAAGAGAAGAAGTAATGAGCAGATAGTGAATTCGGGGTTCATGGTCTATGGTTAAATGAACTAACAAGATTTAGGTCTTCCGGTGGTGACCGCGTCAATGTAGATGAAGAATCCGACGTTTCGCTTCCACTGTGGGAGGCATGGTCAGGGAGGTAGGACATCATGGATAGAAACACAATGCTCTACAAACCGAGTTCAGTTTGTATCTTCATGACAATAACCCTGGAAGCCTACCCAGTTTAAGAACTAAAAAGTTAAGTACAAAAAGAGGGATATCTAAACAAACTAAAGTTAAAATGTAAAGACCTAGTTCTTATTATAAAGCGTTCTTTCTAATATATAAAGAAAGAATATGAGCAATAGGTATTTAATAAATAATTTGGGTCGCATATAACTTTCCCATGCACTATCACTTATAATTCTATGTTTTATAAAAATCTTGGCAAAAATTAACAATATTATGATTAATTACAAAATATGTTAATTTCTTTAATTAATTACAAATCAATTAAATATTCAATGACGTCAGAAGAGTGGGACCAGGTGATACGAGGACAGATGTTAGAGAACCCAAGAAGTTGGAAAGCTCTGTGCAATCACGTGGGGTGATAACACTTGTTGATATCAGCACCCCCTAACTTAACCATACCGTTATCGATTTTTATTTCCATTGTTTTCACACACCGACATCTGTGAATCCGTAGCGGGTATCGATCGCTTTCGGTGCTCGCTTTAAGCTCCTATAAGTTCCTACTTTCCTGCTTAATACGGCCTCCGACGGCTGACCCTGGTGCCTCCAAGCCTGCCGCCCCCGCTAGATCGACTGCCTCGCGACCTAGAACTCTAAACAATCCCCTCGTAGTAAGGTTCTAAACCAGCATAGCACGTTTATTCGCCCCCTAAAGGCCTTCTACAAAGCCGCCTCTCTAATTCAAAAATCTCAGCAAGGACGCCGGAGGCCGGACGGCTATTGAACCTTCCTATGCATGTTTTTCTCAGCCTTACGAACACCTGCCAAGCTTTCTTGTACCAGCCAAACGCTTTCTGTTACGTCGTGTCTTTCAGTGCTTAACCTTATAAAATATTATCAAAAACGTGTTTTATACACTAAAATTCATACCTATATTCTATATCCATAAATCTTTTATAGAAAGTACAGAAATATAATTTATAGTATTTATCCACCTAACTAGTTTGTCGAACCAAAAATAGGAATCATGAACTTATTATTCCCTGTTGCAAGTTGAGAATACTTTTATTATTGTTTTTTATTTATTTTTTACTTTTCCTCACTAATTATCGTGGGTATACTAAATTAGTCTAGTGTTCACTCGGAAAATGCAAAAAATCGAGACTATCATAATCACCCGTTTCAGGTAATTTTATGACGTTCTGAGTGTTTTTATCATGATGTCTGTGTCTGTGTTACGGATTCCTTACGCTGTGTTCATGTTTTAAAGCTGAAACTTAGCACGTAAATAAGACTAAAGGTCTAGTTTTTTTGTATGCATACATATAATATATTTTCTGTTTAGAAGTCTCACTTCCTCTTTAAACTTGTATTTATCGTTAAAGCCCAACAAAAGTATACCTTCCAATTTACTTTTTTCTGTTATTCCCGGGAATTCGGTTGAGTGGGACACCCCAATTTAACTACACCACCAAAAATAAGTTCCCTGACACCCCCTAAAGGCCTTCTACAAAGCCGCCTCTCTAATACAAAGCGCAGCAAGAAGCCCCGTTAGCGCTAGCCCCGTCAAACCCAGAGACACCGATGATGTTGCTGAAGAAGCTGATGTGTTACAGGATAGTTAGGTTCAACAGAGTTTCCCACCGTGCCTCCCTAGGAGCGGACTTAACGCCAAGTTTAACAAATGGCCGGGAGAGCCCCGACACGGTTGGCCTACAGCATGGTCAGCCTAATCACAGAGATTGTCAACTGCCTTTTGCAAGAGACACGTCTCCCGAGGTATGTTCATACCTCGCGGTTTAAACATATTGGATAACAGTGGTCGATCTTAAACTAAACACTGACTAAATACCTAGTACTAGTTAAAACATATCTACACATGAGCTAGCCTTTTATCACATAATGCCGAGGACAAGCCAGCCAGCCGGTTTAAATAAACTGGCTAAACCGAAATATAACAGAATTTGGTTTGGGTGGTAGTTCCTCCAGCTACGCTGTGGACGCACATCTGGTTTTACCATATTTCTGAGGTGAGCATTAACTACCACCCTTAACTACCCCCATTAATCTAAATCTAGCCTTGTTTTAATACCACAGCCAAAACTACTCTAACTAACCTAGGTTAAAAGAAATAACTGGTGCTGGGGGACGGATAGGAGAGCCGCTAAACTAGTTCTATTAAAGAAACACTAACCTGACTCTGCTGAATCTAAAAGTGTACGGATATTATTTTTAAAGGAAGTTTTATATTTTTTGATTACATTAACAAGCAAGAAAATAAATATTATTGATTTGTTTTATTTTTATAATATCATTTGCTAGAAAGGAAAAAACTACAAAATAATTGTGTAAACCTGCTCAAACCTATGAAATAGCAAAAAGTTAAATTAAATTTGTCAGTTTAGACACACTAAATGGAATTAGATTACGAGGGTTGATATAAGTAAGACCTAAATCAAATAAAACACAGCAAGTAAGGTGAGTATTATTCAATCCCAAAACTGTTTAGACAAACAATCAAATTATTTTTAATCCATTTAAATGTTTATCGACGAAGTAAACGTCATACAAGTGACGCAACTCCCAATGGTTGAACACTTTGATCTATCCTATCGGTGCCATTATTCATAATTAATACCTTCAGCCATAAGTCGTCTATATTAATTTTGCTATTACAGAGTTACATCCCTTTAGATATAGGAAATAAGGAAGTAAAAGGAAATATGAGAGAAACTCTGAGAATGGATTTAAAATAATTAAAAATACACAGGATTAGTGAATGGACGTATTTTTTATCTTAAGAAAAACTTGAGGGGTTGTTGAAAAAGTCGAAAATATTGTTTGAAAAGGAATTAATAATTTAATTAAAATTTACTTTTTTGATTCCTCGCAAGATTTTTTTCTAAGGGTAAACTTGTGTTTGCTCAAATTATTTTCTCCTCTATCAAACGGTGTGATTCCTGCTATCAATTATAATTGAAGTTTTAAAAGTAGTTTCAAAATATTAATTTTTAGATTATTGTACACAACAGAAGTCTAGTACATAGCAAATTATGGACACAACAAATTGTGCTGAAGAGTCTAAAGTCTTCCGACTTTGATATAATGCATAAAAACTAACTTTTTAATTTTGATTTAAAAAATCTTACGTTCCATTCTGTAGGTTTTTAGTATGGCGTAAACCAAAATTGGTGCGATTGAGATAAAAATTGCCTGTTCGAAATTGAGACAAAAAAGTTTGGGGGATGAAATTGAATTTTCGAGGCTGTGAAAAGTCACAAGGTAAATAGTTAAACATTATGAAGTAAAAACAATATAAATAACGAACTTGATGATCTAAGATCAATTTGAAAAATAAACAAATAAAAGCAAGAATAAAAAGTTTACATTTATAGATGATTTCTTTTCAGTTAATTTTCAAAAATGAGATAGGGATCACGCTTCATTTTGTGAGGGTTCATAATAAACGATAACAAACATGTTTGTTATGGATTATTTTCTGATTAGGAAGGTCACTTCACAGCCCATCACTTGTGTCATCTAAAGAACTTAAAAGCGTAATTCTCTGAGGAAAATTTGCAAAAAGTGTATAAGTTAACGTATATCAGGGTAAATGTGTGTTTACTCGCAGTTTTTTTTTTCTATTCCTATACAATGAAGGGAAACGGAAATTAATTTAAATCCAATAAAAGAAAAGTCAAGGGATCAGAGGTTTAGGATTTATTTAACGAGACAAAGGTTTAACTTGTGACGCATACGAATTGACTAGGATTTAAACTTCGTGTCTAATTAGAATAAAATACACACACATAACACATACACACACATAAATAATCAGTGTAAGTCGCAAAATAAATCGTATAAAATATATTTTTCTTGATTTATATGGTTTCCTCGGTTTTAAGGAACTAATATTTATTAAAATTACAAATAACAGGCTTAAGCAAAACATCTAAATTTAAAGCAGTTCTTTTTTTATTTTTCTTCATGTTTTAGTCCTTATTTACGTTATCATGGCTAGTGAGATCCGAAAATATATTTTAGTGAATTATATTCTTTGTTCTTCTTCTTCTTCTCTTGCTTTCTTTTAGGGGCAAGCATTGTAATGAGAAAAATGTGAATTTCTAAGGAAAAAATGAGTTTATTTTTTTACATCCACTTTTTAGTGTCTACAGATATTTGAAAAAAGTTTATGTATACATGTAAAGAGAGGTGGATTGATTTTTTCATTTTTTCTTTTGTAAACAGGGTAAGAGCACGACTCAACAAAATAAAATAAAAGTTGGTCCATGCATCAAGTCCCACAAGAGGATTTGAAAAATGCTGAAACTAATTAAATTTTGGGGAAAATCTAAAATAGGGTCTTAAAATAAAGTTATCATAAAAAATTAGAAGGCATTATGAATAATAATATACGTTTACAGGCTTGTGATAATAAGCTTTGGTTAAAAACTCTATACAATGAACAAGTTCTATTCTAGTAAATATAAAGATCATGACTATAACAATGTGTAATGTATCCTTCGTCAAAGCAGAGTCAAGACAAAAGCGACACCTATCCATACTGACCTATACTTTGATATGCAATACACATTTGCATTGCTGGTTTAATCAGAAAATACATTTTCACGGCGCAAACAATAACCTCATATGAATACAACATTAGGTTCAAAGTCCGAGGTACTTTTTTGGTTGAAAGTTATAGGCCGTTAATGTTAAGGTAAAAGTAAATATTTTTATAATAGCGATCGATTTTAAAACGAAATTCGGTCCATGTATTCGTCAATGAATGTATGAATGAATAATGTATTTTTAAAATGAATTTGTGTCAAATTTCAACTCGACAGATCAAGATTTTGATTTTCATGACTTTTATTTAAGATCTGATACCTCAGGTTAAGATAGTAAAAAAAACTAAACCTCAAGACTGATTTTTGTCCATTTTAAACTTTTTAACTTGAACACAGAGGAAGTTGAACATGACACTGACAAACAAATGAATACTAATCAGAACACTATAAAAGTGCTTAAACGATGAATCTCAGTTTTGGATTTTTAGAATGAATACAATACTTTTCCAATATATCAGCGTAATAGGCGGGGAAAAGTAAATATGTAATTGCTATGTTAAATTAAAAAAAAAATTAATTTAGGAAGTAATAATCTATCTAATAATATGAAATTCGCTAAAAAATTAAATATAATAGTATGGTACAGGTACATGTTATTTAAAAATGCTAAGAAGGAGACAGTTGACATGACGTCACAATAAATATAAACTCAATTGTTCATTTGAATGTGACTTAATAAAAAAGTTTATATTTTACGCCTTTATTTATTTTCATAACTTGCATTGTAGTTTTTCCCCAGGAATAAATTTAAAAAACTTAATGCAGTAAAAGATTTATAGTAAATGATTATTATTTTTAACATAAAACCAGGCAGAGCCTAAGATTCAAATTAAAACTCCTGTTTTCATAAAATAATAAATTAAGAGCGGTGGGTGGCATTTAAGAACATTACTTGGGCTGTTTAGCAGATAAATAACTTTTGACCAATTCTGCTGTAAAATATTTCACTATTTTATCACGATTCATACCTGTGCAAGAAGCGAATATCCATGAGAAGCAGCTACAAGCTGTGCGACGTCCCTACCGCCTATTATCTTGGCTACCCATATATCTTGATGAGGTCGAGTAAATGTTGAATTCCACCTTCTCCTTCCTTCACATACTTCACCTGAAAAGAAAATTAAATATTAAACAAGGCATTACAGCCTGATAAAGAGGCAAAATACAAGGTTGAAATAGAAGGATTCGTTCTTCCAGTAGGGACAGGGACCTGTCAACATAGACGCGATGAATTTGACGAGATAACCTAATACTGGCGTGTATTCAAAGACTTTCTCCATCCTATTTTTTAAAGAAGCGTTAAGGCCTCTTTCAGGATCTTTTAAAGTGGCCTAAAGACATCTATAAAGATTCTTTAAGGAGACCTTAGGGCCTCTATCAAGGTCCCTTAAGGAGGCTTTAGGACCTCTTCAAAGATCTCTTAAGGAGACCTTAAAGCGTCTATAATGATCCCTTAAGGCCTCTTTAAGGGTCCCTTCAGGAATAGGTAAAGAAAATGTCTTTAAAAACATTCATACAACCTCGGAAGGCATCGCAGTTTGATATTGGTTGAAATTGTTAACACGTACTTCGTGTCTTTGTGACTCCGATGATTGCCAAAGTAAGCACAGTTTGTTGCCATAATTTATTAACTTGTGAAGCATCTCTCTTAATAAAGTAAAACAAAAACACCCAAAATGAATAGTACACTTTGGTCAGTCTTTAATAACAGCATATCCAGACTTAATTTTTACCAGATTTCAAGCCTGTTTCTTGAATAACAAAGCTATCTATTAACCATCGCCGTCCACAGGAGTTGCAAAAACGTATATGCCACCCCGTAGAAAATAAGGAAATATGCAATTAGACAAACATTTACAATAAGCATAATAATTTATCTGCATGACAGAAAATAGTGAAGTGTTACCGTTTTTACTCAGATTGATCTACAATACAGCAATAATTTAATACCATTAATTAAAAAAAAGATGAAAAAAAAATAAACAACATTTTTATCTCTAGTTTTACTAGAGTTTTTCTAGTAAAATGCAAAGAAATCAAACTGCAAAAGAAGAATTTAATCCTTCTTGTCGACAACAAATTAACATTAATAAATATTATATTATTTAGAGATCTAACAATGATATTTTTATTTCAGAGCATATTTTAGTAGCAGAACTTTACACTTTACGTGCTCTTTACTTCGCAGTCGTGATGTTTAACATAAGTTTGTTTTATTTGAACACCAGTTTAATTAGAACTTCGGATAATAGTGATAAAATTATATCTAAATATGTATGATAAACAAACTCCATAAATAATTTTTAGAGAATTAAGAAAGCTACTCTTTAGATGGACCAAGTTTAGGTGAATTCTCGCTGGAATAAGCCGAGCATAATCAAAACTTAATATTAATGGGGTAGTTCATATGTCAATGAATTAAGTGAGCTACTATTAAAATTGTACCCAGATAAACTAAGTTTGGTGAATTCTCGCTGGAATAAGCCAAACATAATCAAAACTAAACATAAATGTGAAATGTGGTAGTTTTATGTCAAAACTATGAATTTAAGATTAATTATCCAACAAGAAATCTGAAAAATATCATTTTACTCACCAAAAACTAATTACGACGACGATGAAAATTTTACTTTTGAAGCAGTAAAAAGTAATGTTACTGCTTGTAAACTATGTTTGACATTAAATAAAAACTAATTAAATAATTAGAGAAAACACAGAAAGTTCATACATTTTTAGCAATTAGAAGCACAAAAAGGAAACTTTATAAATGTCCAATTTAATTAAAATCTCTTAAGAATGTCAAGAGATTTTTTTCACAAATGGACTACACATTAAAATTATTTACCTATAAATTAAATGGTTCAACATACAAGAGTAATGAGATTAAATATCGTTTTGAAAACAATTAATAGAAGATTGAGATTAGTAGATTGTCATAACTAGGCTGTAAAACTAGATTTTGTGCTGCGGAGATTGGTTATATTGAGCGAAGCGGTGGATTAATTTACCACTTATAGATGCGTGTATACATTAGAGCATATCAACTCAAATATGATTTTTAACGAATAGCTTAATACAGTCTAAACTTTTATTCGTCTCAAGTGTCTTAAAGACCTCCTGAGAAGTTTTCACAAAAGTGTCTGTCCGTGTATGTGTGTGTATGTCTTTTACCATCGCAGAACCCAGTGTATTTATGCTTAAGATTAGAAACTTAGTAAAAAATCAATCTTTAGGCCTATTCTTACTATCAAGAAAATATTTTATGACGTCATTAACCGGGAATAATATAAAATAAAAGTGATAATTGGTATCATACAAATTATTATTTTAACATTAATAAATATATTTAAATACGAAAGCTAATTTAAAGCTATACAAATCTTGTTTATGATAAATTACAGTTTATGCCAAACTGAACATTTATTAATTGAAATATATTTGTTCACATAAAACAATTTCAAAGCTAATATAGTTTATTTATTAGCAATGTATAAAACATAGAAGCAATGATATTGTATAATATAATTATGTTTTAAAAAAATAAATCGATTTTCTTTTCATTCAACTTAATTAGTATCAATTTCAACTTGAAATTTTATTTTAAAACATACGTTTAAAAAGTCTTAGAAAATACTAAAAATTGAAATGCAACCAATAATAAGAGACAGTTTTATTTCCCTTGAATAAATTATAAGTTTTTTAACAGGTTCACAATATCAATACAAGTTAAATAATGATTACACAGCAATTACTCTTTTTCCAGATAAAAAAAACCAACAAGAAACGTAAAAGCATTTATAAAGGTAAGTTTTTATAAAAGTTTTAAATGAAAAAGAAAATCTGTATCTACAGCATAAAAAAATGAAATGGAAAAGTTTCTAGTTTATAAATCAATTTAAAGATTTTTAAAGTAAATAAAGTTCTCGGTAACTTGAATGACAACAGTTTGTTTATATATTTTTATATTTATTTATTTATAAATTCACAAAGAAGACGGCTTTCGCCAATGGCTTTGTTTGTAAGCACAAAAATAATAGAAAAAAGTAATATAAAGATACCATTTAAACATAAAACAACGACTACAATTTTAGACTACAAATATAATACATGTAAATAAAACACAACAAAACTAAATGTGTACTTATATTTTGTAATAATGGTTTGGTTTTGATAAAAGGGCTGTTTAGATATGACTAAGTTCGATACCGATAATCTTCGACATTGAAATGTTACCGATGTACTTGGGGTATATAACTTATTTCGTCATAAAAGGTTTACAGTTTGCAAGAAATAGAGAATTATAAGATAAATGTTTTTACAGATATCATTGTATAGATAGATAATACAAAACCTTCTTCGTAAATTTCTACACGATACACCTCTTTTTTTAAGTGAATAAAAGATACTCAAATGTTGCAATAAGGATTAATACCTATTCAGTATAAACAAAACAACGAAGTATATAAAAATGTTAATAATTCAAAAGTACAAAAAAATAAATATTTCACTATCCTCAACTACTGAACTGATTAAATTGTTAATACTTTTTAACAAAATTATGATAATGTTAACATTAGATTAACTTGACCCCCTACCATGATGTCAATCAATGTTACAATATGCTGATATGCATATTCAACATCAATATGTTAAATTATGTATTATCACTATTAAAAAGTTAAAACCTTGCTCCAATTTTATGTAAAAATGATTTTAATAATTTTACAATTAATGTAGGTGTTATATGTTTTAATATTAAAAATATATTAATTTTATTGTTAAAAAAATATTTTGCTTGTCACATACAAGTGCTTGTCACAGCGCATTCCTCATGTGCTTAATGTTGGTGTTTCCCATTTAAAGAAAAATCAAAAACATTATAATTTAGAAAGACGTTGGAAGACGCTTCTTTTCGTGGAAAGACGCTGTTGGTGTTAATATTATTATTATTTGAAACCACCGAGTTACGCTTATCATAAACACATAAAACAATAAATAGTTCCGAGTAACATATCTAGGTTTTGCACAATTAAGGTGTGTCAAATGCAAAAAAAGTTTAGTAAGTCTTCAAACAGCTACATGTTTATTATGCATCATAATAAGCATTTTTCGTAACTATTTTAGTAACTAGTAAAGCGTTGCATCAAGAAGTCTAAAGGATACATCAAATAAAAATGTTTATAAATGGACTAGCTTCGCTTGGTAAAATGAATTGGAAAACATTCCCTTCCAGGTTTTCTAAAATTTGAATGCCATTCGGGATTGCTTGATTCCGCGTATCAAAAATTCTGTATATATAATAAAAGCTTGCTTCGCAATTACAGCTTAATTCGCTTAGCTCGCTAGATTCCGCGTTAATAATTATGTATAAACAATTACTAATTGTTTATACATAACTATTTTTTTACACTAAAAAATTATGAGTAAATACATTAGTAATGTATAAACAATTACTAAGTTTATACATTACTAATTGTATAAATAAAATAAAAATAAAATAAAATACTTTTATTATTGCTTTAAGTACATAGTCAAGGTACAATCACAATTCGTCATTTTTAACAATAATTTAATAAATAAACAAAAAACAGAATTTTTCTCTGTATAAATAATACCTATTATAACTCATCACATCGACCCAAAGCTAAAAATTAACATAAACACAACAAAATACTAGAGTTAAAATATTTAAAACCTAAAATATATATCACACATTAAAAAACAAATATAACATAACATAACAATTATAATTAAATCATAATTTTTAAAATAACCCTTTGTGTAAAACTCTTCTACTTTGTAAATTGGTTTATTAACTAAGATATCGTAGAGCTCATCTCCAAATTTATGAATTTCTTTAATATCCTTTAAATACCCCGGCAAGCTGTTGTAAAGTTTAATACTAGCATACTGCTGGCTTTGCTCGAATTTGCTGGTCCGGTGCTTTTTGATTAATAAATTATTTTTATGCCTAGTGTCATAGGCATGAACATCAGAGTGTTTTTCTATATTACTTTGAAGAGCATGCATTTTTTATATTTCTAAAAACATACAAACCAGTAACCGTCAAACAGGTCTAACTTAGTGAACCATTTCTTGCATGACGCTCTATAAGGTAAGTCTAAAATTAACCTAACTATCTTTTTTTGGGTTCTTAAAATTCCAGCCTTAGATGAATTACCCATATTTCTATTGCATACAGCTTAGACACCACCAAGACCATAATAAATTTGAATTAGCTCTTCTTTGTTTAAATACTTTTTAAATGCTTTATAATATAATAGCTAGAATTAATTTTTGTTCACTGACTCTATATGTGTTTCCCAGTCAATATTATTGTTGATAAATAGACCTAAAACTTAGCTTCCTTGCATTCTACTAGCTCTTTCCATCATACATAACCCCCAAACTATTTGTATTTGAAAATTTCCCTAATCTCATAATTTCCGTTTTACCCTCATTTAATACTAATTTATTGTTTTGTATCCACTGTTTCAGGTGCTGCAGGACTCTATTACATCTCTGGACCAGTTCTATTTCATCTTTACCCTTCAAAATTATGGTAAGGTCGTCTGCAAATAAAACACAATCATCTGCCTCGGACAGGGCCCCAGGCAGATCATTGATATAAATTGAGAAAAGTAAGGGCCCCAAAATACTGCCTTGGGGCACCCCTCTCAAAATTTCCAGAAAGCTAGATTTTATTTCCCCATTATCATCACTGACCGAAGTGCATTGCGTTCTCCTACATAGGTAATCTTTTATCGCATCATATATTCTCCCTCTTATCCCTAACTTATACAGCTTTCTTAGCAAGATTTTGTGGTCGACCAAGTCAAAGGCCTTCGACATGTCGACCACAACCACAATGCATTTTTCTTTATTATCTAAACCCTCGTGAAATTGATTTGTGATATGGCTCAGTGCCGTAATTGTGGACCTATTTTTTCGATATCCATATTGGCTATCGCTTAGTAGTTTAAATTTCTCCAAGAAACAATAAACTCTACTGTGCAAAACCCTTTCAAAAACTTTCGACAGAATCGGTAGCATCGCTATCGGTCTGTAGTTAGCCATACTGGACCTTTCCCCTTTATGTTTATATAACGGAACAAGTTTACCAACTTTTAATTTATCTGGAAATACCCCCTCATTAAGCATGCAATTTATAAGCTCTGTTAAAGGGCTTATAAATGTATGAGAAATTTGTTTAAATAGCTTATTATTTATTCCATAAATATCAAAACTGGTTTTATTTTTAAACTGAGAAATTAATTTTTCTACCTCATCAGAGGTAAAGAAATTAACATAAATAGAGTTTTCTACCGTATCTAAACCCCCTAAATACTGATTCACGTCCGCCTGGTCAACACGAGCAGGTTTCACGTCCGGTAGTTGTTGGTAGTAATTGTTGAAAGCATTAGCGATTCCTTGGGAGTCGCTACACTTTTCCCCAGATTCTAACACAATTTCTTTTATATTTTTGGAACTATCTGAATCATTTTGAGATTTTTTTACTATTTTCCAGAGCTCCTTAGAATTATTAGTGTTAGGGTTTTCACTCTTATTGTTAACTTCTTCCCTCATTTTTAGTTTATGAAACTCTTTAACTAACTTTTTATAAATTTTCTTATATTTTTTATAATAACCCTCCATAGACTTGTCAGTTTTCTTCATAACATGCAGTTTTCTTAGTATTTCCCCGGAAACAAACAAACCCTGAGTTAAATATTTCTCTTTTGATTTTAAGTTCTTACATTTCCTTTTTTTAAAAGGCATGCAATTATTAATAGATTCCATTAAAGTGTCATTAAAAAAATTAAATTTAGCTATAAAATCACTAGCAGGGTCAAAGACTGGTGTCCAATCCTTGCCTTCCAAGTCTTCTATTAGTTTTTCCAAAGTTTCATCATTAACAACCCTCTTAGTTACACACTTCTTTGGCCTAACTTTTTGTTGGAACTGATTGGTCTCCACATGAAGTATTTTTTATTATGTTATTATTATTATTAACCACAAGCTTTATTAGAGCGAAGCGAGCACCTTTTTAATGTGTAGCTATATAATAATAATAATAACATAATAAAAAATACTCGCTTCGCTCGCTAAGTATCTAAAGTACATTATAATTGATCTTTATCATAAAAATTCTTTTAAAATCAGTAATAACTAATTGTTATATAAAATTATGGCCTCCATGTTGAATTTTTAGGAATTTGGTACATTACATATTATCTACTAATCAAGAGCTTCCTTTTAATTATCTTTTTGTTTGTTTGCCGCCATTTTTATTTTTTTTGGATATTTTTCAAATTTTGAACATGCAACATATATTTTTTTCTACTCTTTAAGTGCTTTAAAACGATATGCAGCACATATGGCCGCCATTTTAAAAATATTTGTTGTAATATAACCAAAAAATATGAGTAATTTTTCTTATACTGTCTATCAAAAACTGTCCCAATCAATATAAAAAACAGTTCAAATGTAAAAAATCTTTACCTCTATGTCGTTTCCTTGTTTAATCAATGATAATTATAGTTGTTGCGGAGAGCTAATAATGTCTAATTAAGCTCCACAAATTAATAAATAAAAAAAATATTCAACTCTGGCACATAATTAATTCTATATTTATACCAAATTTCAATTTGAAAATTTGTACACATGCTTAAAAAATTATACTGATTAAAAGTCTAACGTCTTTTAATTTTCAATTTGATGCAAAGAAACTTACTTTTAACGATTCATTTAAATTTTTATTGATACTTGACGCATTCCGCAGGTTTCAATATAACGTACACCAAATTCGGAGCGATCCTGATATAACCGTGGGCTTTGGGTGAAACTCACACCGGATGGCCAGTCCGGAACCCCACAGAAAAAGGGGATTCCTGACTAGAATCCTGCCTAATTAAGTCTGAAAATACAGTGGTAATCAGAAAACATAAGTAGCATTCAGAGTTAATACGTTTTATTGAAAATGTAAGCTGACATATATATTAAAATAATTTTATAATAGTAGTATGCTTAACAGGTCTAGGTAAGATCAGTCGTTCCTAAGTTACCCAATACTACTATGCACATAGCAAACGGTAAACTCTACTACAAGACAAAGAATTACTTACAGTCGCTGCGACGATAATGTGAGAGCATCTTACTCTTACTCGTTTCTCAAGCTGTACTAATTGTTACTGAAACCTTACTATTAAACGACTATCTGATTACTGTATTGGTTACTACTTTAATAACTCTTCTATCACTTCTGACCACGTCTCTCTCCATACTCTCCTAATCACTTCTCGACAACTCTCCTATCACTATCCATCACTGCTTGACAACTCACACTCCGAATTACCCTCCTACTCCTCGATCAACTCTCCTATCACTGCCTATCACTGCTCGACAACCAACCCTCGATACGTCTCCTAACGTACCTCACGATTGTCTCCAAGGCTAGCTTAAATAGCCAAGGGGGTAACCCCTTCCAGAAGACCAATCATATCGGCACTGTGCTCATTGAAACATAATCAAATTGGACATGTTAAATTCACGGGTTCACTCACACTCATTCACACTGACATAACAACGCATTCATTTACAGGCTTTCAAGGTTAAAAAGAACATTAATTAAAAACATCTGCCGATGTTATCTCATAGAAGCATAATCTATTTAGACATGTTAAACTCACGGGTTTCACTCACACTCATTCACACTGACATAACAACGCATTCATTTACAGGCTTTCAGGTTAAAAGAACATGTTAATTAAAAACATCTGCGCGAGTTATCTCGACCTGAATTGTCCCAACTCAGATGATCTCATCCTTCAAATATTGGTTCAAACAATAACAAACTTAATGGCAAGCTTAACCAATGTTCTTTCAAGGTTAAAAAAGAACATGTAATTAAAAACATCTTGCCGATTTATCTCATAGAAGCATAATCTATTAGACATGTTAAACTCACGGGTTTCACTCACACTCATTCACACTGACATAACAACGCATTCATTTACAGGCTTTCAGGTTAAAAGAACATGTTTTAATAAAAACATCTGCCGATTGTATCTCGACCCTGAGATTGTCCCAACTCAAGGAATCTCATCCTTCAAATATGTTGTGTTCCAAACTCAAAACAAACTTAATGCAAGCTTAACCAATGCTCGTGATAAATTCCCCGTAACAAAATTAAGCCGAAATTGGAAACTGGCCTGTGCCGATTTCCGACTACCCCGGATGCATAGCAACATGAGCAGTAGACTGATCCTGACTGACCCTAAAGCAATTTCCCTAGCAAAAAAAAAATCTATACAATAGTACTAATGCTAGAAATAGTATACATGTAAAATTTATAATAGAAAATAATATAAAAAATATTGACAACCTAATCACCCGATTAAACCATCTGCACAAAATAGGTAGAACAAAACATAATTGTGATAACCTAAAGTTCATAACACATAAATAGTTAACATAATGTAAATCAATTAAAATAATTATGTAAAGTAATAATAAATCAATAGAGATTAAGTAGTTTATGATCCAATATTAGTTTGGAATATAAACAATAAATATAGATACAATAAAGACATAACATAAATATACAAATAATTTAAAAAAATGATTAAGCATTTATCCCAAAAATAATAGTTCAACTAAGTATAACAGGTATAAAAGAGTATTAACCCTTTTGAACTGAGTAAGATAACAAAACTACTAAATAATACAAGAAACGCTTAACATAATTAGTCCAACACAGTCCCTCTATCAACATGATCATTACATACAATTCAGAAGGTCTGGTGTCTATCCTTCTCAATCGATCCTCCATGAGTATCGGATATCTTGTTACCACTTGAGGAAACAGAACCTGGTGTCGCAATGGTAGGTATGGATCGGCATAACGTGTTGGTGCTTCGGCGTGAAAGGTCGTCCGAACAGCCCGCACGAGCGGGATGAGCAGCACGCTCCGCCGTCCTAAGTAGTAAAAGTATACTAGCCCCAAGATACCGACATACTGTATGTCATCCGAGATGACAATGAAGATAGTAGTGTGGTCAGGTCTTGACTGCTGTTTCGTAGCATCCGTTGCTTCAAATAAAGTTATCATACGGAAAACTTGTGGATATAATCTCGCACCACCGGAAAGTGGCTTCCTTTCTGAGGTTCTCCTGCGTCATTAAGTAGCATTAATATGTTTGATCCGTGGTGACCAGGATATAATCAAAGTCTGGTAACAAGAGTAAGTAGTCTCTATTCGTACTGATATCTATAGGGTGGGAAAATGCAACAATGTCGACCCGGACAAGCTGCTACCAGTCGTGTACAGTTAGCGTCAATATATAGCCCTATATCAGCGTGTACCAGCCAGTCTGCCCTAACGATAGAACAATACAGGGTCAGTTGGTTTGCCTCCATAATAAATCTAGCCTGCCCTGTTATAGACTGTATTCCCCTGTATTGCTGAAGCGTAGAAAGGCGTAATAATTTGCCTCGTATGGCGGAGGTCTCCATGTAATGGACTATAAAAATCAGGTCAGACACATAAGATATGTCTGTAAAAAGGACATATCAGTGGCAACTTGATAACGACCTAATACTGCAAAATAAAATTTCATGAAACAACTACTGATCAAACCTATGGCTTAAGCTCGTTCAAGTCTCCTTGTTAGTCTTAATGTAAAGTCAGTATAAAAAAGTAACCAGGTCTCTCATAGTCTTAAGTCGATACAACTGTCTTTCTAAGCAAGTGCAGTAATGGACAAGTGGCCTTTTTTATTCCTTCCTGGACGAGGAATGTATGATACAACTAGAGGGTTATGTCTTAAGGCGCTACATTAAATTTATAATACCCCCAAGTTTTTTTTGTAAAGCTCTCCCGCCGGGAATCGAACACAAAGGGCTTGCTAAGGCTTTGTGGTATCCCATCTATTTACACCAGGTACGTAGTGTCCGTTTAAATCTATCTAAGTCCATATTTATATTAAATACACTGTAACATATATAAACAGATATAAACTTTATGTAATATTCTAGCAAAGTCGATTCGAATTATATCGCTCATACCTGCGCAAGTTAATAGATAACATTGCAATTATGAGTTTACAGTTCGATTTCAATAATTTTTTCATTTTAATTTATATAATTATTCTTAACCATTACTGAGAAGTTGGGTGTTCCCCTGACCGATTATTCGAAGTGCCTGTATTTATACATCGTATCATACATGCCGACTTTATACGTGCCACAATGCCTAAACAATTTATTTTACCCGTCCTTAACGTGCATTTATTAGGTGAAGTTGTCCTTTGAACGTAATTTATACGTGTATAAAT
Organism: Microvelia longipes; assembly: GCA_018340805.1. Classification (NCBI taxonomy): domain Eukaryota; kingdom Metazoa; phylum Arthropoda; class Insecta; order Hemiptera; family Veliidae; genus Microvelia; species Microvelia longipes. The sequence goes on from JACMZG010000022.1 coordinate 28,246,647, forward strand.
TACTCTCTCCTAGGCTTCCGGCATAACTCAACTTATAAATTTTCTTAATTAATTATTAAATAACCCGAATGAATCTTTTTACTATCACCAATACTAACCCCGCTAAGTATCTTTCTGCCCACTTCCATATTAGGTCACTGAAGGCCCCTTTATTTCCACGAAGGCCTAAATTACTGTAAGGCCTGGGAATATGTCCTTCCTACCATGGCAATTTTGCCGACTTAATTTATTTATTACTCAAGTCCTTCTTCCGAATAAAATTACCATCTTGTACCCTAATCATGTTGACTTAAAATCTATTATTCTCTCGTAATTATAATCTAAAGCCCTAACGCAGCACATTATTCATGTTCCTATTAATATCCTAATACTATTTTAGGATTCTGGTATGCTTTATAAAAAATTATTATAATCCATGTATCTTATCATAATTTATCGGAATTACGTTGTTTATTTATCTTTTTATATCAATATAATGTTATGTTTGCAGTAGTGATTTTTATACGTCTTAAATATTATCTTTATAAATATATTTATAACTGAAGTTTATAAATACCTATAAGTATTATCTTAATAACTAGAGTTTTATTTTTATTATTACCCTATAAAATATTCCCAAATACCATGGGTGGTATTCTTTGTTATTACCGTAACTACATTATTAATCCTAATCAATACTTGGGGTTGATCACTCTAAATCTTAAATTACTAAATTCTGTCTTCGATCATTCCTACGTTACTATAAGTATACATCAAGGAATCGACCCCAATTTTCGTAATTCGGAAGAGGTTACAAAAAAATTGTCTATCGCTTTTCAAGACATATATAATTTAATAATACTAATTATTGATTAATACATTAAGTGATTACTGTTATCGTCCCTAGAAATCACAGTCATCATCTACTTTATAACTGTGACCCTAAGCATAACAGTCTGCATGTTTGGGTTTAGGAATATTTATTCCTCGCTATACCTCAAACCAATCGACCTATCAAAACTTCTCAAGACAATGTCTACTCTTTCAAGACATATATATAAAACGCGAACTTTTGATTCTTCTTTATTTCCACGTATAATCCTCCCCTTCCACGTACGGGGTTTCTACTCTTGCCAGCTGAAGGGTTATCAGATAATATACTTTATAATATCCCCTCTCCAACCTATAATAATTTATTAATTATAAACACTTAATACTAATTATTGATTAATTAATGTCCTAAGAAATCGCAGTCATAACCACCTTAGAGAACTGTGATTTGAACCCTAGGAAATAACAGGTCTGGGCCATTGTTGGGTTTAGGAATATATTCCTCTGTTAATACTCAAACCAATCGTGACCTGATTCATAAATCCGAGACAATTCTAATCTCTCAGTACATATATACACTTAATAAACTTAATTATTAATTAAGTGATTAATTAATGTCCTAAATCACAGTCATCCATCTATCATACTTGTGACCCTAGTAATAACAGGTCTGCCATGTTTGGTTTAGGAATATTATTCCCTCGCCTATACCTCAAACCAAATCGTACGCTGATTCAAACTCCCTAGAGACAATGTCTATCTTTTAAGAACATAATAAATAAAAAGGGCATACTTTTGAATTTCTCTTTATCTTTCCATATATCCTCTCTCCCCCACTGTAGTCGGAGTCTCTACTTCTTGCCAGCTAGGGGTATCAGATATATATACTTTATCATACTTCCCCTCTCCACTATATAACCATTAATTAATACAACACTTATACTTAATTATTGAATTAATAAGTAAGTATTAAATTAATGTCCTAAGAATATCGCAGTCCAATCCACCTTAAGAGCTGTGAATTTCCCTAGGCAAATAACAGGTCTGCCATTGTTTTTGGGTTTAGGAATATATTCCCTCGCTCTTATACCTCAAACAATCGTTACCTGTATGAATCCAAATACTATTGTTCAAGATACTATCTTTCACCTGCCCGTTTTAGCCTCAGTGATATCAAAGAACAAATTAACTAATAGGACGGGTACAACAGTATTAGCTGTCTTTGAGTGATACACATCATGCGCACCTTGTAGCTAATTTATTTTATTTTTTTAACTTATTACATCATGAAATACATACATTAACAAAACGTGAATTAAGTGTTAAACTGTACCAATTAAAATTCGAACAACATTAATTATATCCACTCAATTTATTAAAAAAAATTATTGTTGTGGGTGTAAGATAACTTTTACTAAGCTATAATTTATTTCCCTTTTAGAACCTGTCCTCAATCCGGGTTTTTATCTGGTTTCCAAAACATACATCAAAAGTACAACATCCGATAGCTGATATAATACATTGAATTATATATATCATATATTTGTTTTAATGATTTAACTGCCTCATTCTAATGTGATCGGCCTGACCTTCTCTATTTTCCCCCGAAGGACAGGTCACCATTTAAACACCTGCCCTAAGTGTGTCCTCCCATCCTCTAAAAGTAAATTGAGAATTGTGGACGAATGTTCTAAAAAATGCTTTTTGGCTTTAAAATTGGCCAACTGCTTCCGCATTGTCAACGTGTATCCTAATTTTCTCTTTTAAAATTCGGACCGATATAGCAATTGCACTCAACCGAAATAACATTTCTCGTTTATTCTAACCTGGCAACTATATTTGAGATATAATGTTTTTTTTTTTTTTTTCTTTTAAATATCTTCCGTAAGTTTGCTCGAGTTCATTTTGAACTATAAACAAATTAAGGGCTAAATTTAGCTTCAATCTCTGGTCATTTTCTTTTTAATTTCTAGTTGATATTGTCCAGACTCATATTTTCACTACTACAATCACCCAATTCAATTTTAAGATCCTACCGACTGCGGCCACTTTAACGCGTGGGCTTGGGTGAAACTCACACAATCCGGATGGCCATTCCGGAACTCCCACGAAAAGGATCCGTTACTAGAAATCCTGGCCGAACTTAAGTCTGAAATATCAGGGGTGTTAATCAGAAACATAAGTACATTCAGAGTTAATACGTTATGATAAATGTCAGCTGAAATTAATATAAAATAATTTTAAATAGTAGGTAAATGCTTAACAGGTCTAGGTAAATCACAGATTCTAAGTACCCCAATACTATATGCAACATATCAAACGTAAACCACTACAAGCCACAGAAACTTAAGCTCGCTGCGACGATAACAATTAGAGCATCTTATCTCTACCGTTTCTCCTCAAGCCTGGTACTGATAATGTACGAAACCTACTATTAAACACTATCTGATACTGTATGTAACTGACTTTATACCTTCTATCATTCTTGACACTCCTGTCTCATTAACTCTCCTATCACTCTCGCCCAACTCTCCCTATCATCTCCCTACACGCTGGACACTCAACACCCTCGATACTCTCCTATCACCTCGACAACCTCCATCACTACTTCGAACAAACACTCCTATCACCTCCCTATCACTGCTTGCACGTCACACTCGATACTCTCCTGACCTGTATCTCTCGATGGTCTCCCAGAGCTAGCTAAATAGCCAAGGTGGTAACCCCTCCAGAAACCAATCATATCGGCACGTAGCCAATTGAAACATAATCTAAATTGGACATAAATTCACGGTTAACCACCATTCACGACGACAAAACAACGCATCATTTACAGCGTTCAAGGTAAAAGAACATGTAATTAAAACACATCTGCCGATGTTAACTCATAGAAGCAATAATCTATTTACGACATTTAAACTCAGCGTTTCACTCACACTCATTCACACTGACATAACCAACGCATTCATTACAGGCTTTTCAGGTTAAAGAAACATTAATAAAAACATCTCCGATGTTATCTCGACCCTGAGATGTCCCCAACTCAGGATGATCTCATCCTTCCAATATTGTCAAAACTCAATAACAAACTTAATGCAGCTTAACCAAGGTTCTTTCAAGGTTAAAAAGAACACATTTAATTAAAAAACATCTGCCTGATGTCATCCATAAACATAATCTATTTAGACAGTATAAACCACGGGTTTCACTCACACTCCATTCACACGCACATAACCAACGCATCATTTACAGCTTTCAAAGTAAAAGAACATGTTAATTAAAACATCGCCGATTATCTCCACCCTAGATTGTCCCAACTCAGATGATCTCATCCTTCAACATAGTTGTGTTAAACCTCAATAACAAACTTAATGCAACTAACCAATGCCGTGTTATAGATAAAAGTTGGTTTGGTCGGGAATTAAAAAAGAATTTTGTGCGATCAAATAGAGCTGCAACAGCTTTTAAATTTAAATCAATAGG
>JACMZG010000022.1:28251939-28336939 GCA_018340805.1 Microvelia longipes
GCTTTTGGCTAGGGCTTGTGTATTCCCATTCTATTTACACGCAGGTTACGTAGTGTCCCGTTTTATCTATCTAAGTCCATTATTTTATATAAATACATCCTGTTAACATATATTAAACAGTATTAAACTTTTGTATTACTTCTACAAAAGTCGATTCGAATTTATATCGGCTCATACCGCGCAATTTAATAGATTAACATTGCAATTTGAGTTTACATGTTCGATTTTCATAATTTTCATTTAATTATATAATTATTTCTACCACTGGAGAAGTCTGGGTGTTCCCCTGACCGATTTCTTCGAAGTGCCTGTATTATACATCTTTATCTAATGCCACTTTTCCGTGGCCACAATTTTGCATAACAATTTATTTTTTACCCTCCTAACGTATCATTATCTAGGTGAAGTTGTCTTTGAACGTATTTTATACGTTGTATATAATTTTTACTCTTCTAGGCTTTCCGGCTTACTCAACTTATAAATTTTTAATTAATTATTAATAAACCGAATAATCTTTTTTTACTATTCACCAAATACTAACCGCTAAGTATCTTTTTTTGCCCTGTCCAGTATTGTTCACTGGGAAGGCCTTTTTCCACGAAGGCCTAATTACTGTAGGCCTTGGGAATTATGCTTGCACCATGGCAATTTTGCCGACTTAATTATTTTTATTACAAGTCGCTTTTCTTCCGATAAATTTACCGATCTTTGTAACTAATAATGTTGACTTAAATCTAGTTATTTCTACGTAATTATAGTCTAAAGGCTATACGCACAATTTATCATGTGCCCTTATTATATTATCCCTTTATAGCTTATTTTATGGATCTGGTATGCTTTATAACAAAATTTATTTATAATCCTATGTTATCTATCATAATTTATCGTTTACTGTTTGTTATTTATCTTTTATTATCAATATATGTTATGTTTTTGCAGTAGTTGATTATATGTCTTAATATTATTTTTATAAATATTATTTTATAACTGAAGTTTTATACCAGATTACCTATGTTAAGTTTATCTTAATTAACTATGAGTTTTATTTTATTATTACCTATATTAATTATTATCCCAATATACCTGGGTGGTTATTTTGTTATTACCTATACTAATTATATCCTAATTATTTGGGTGATCACTCTAAATCTTAAATACTAAATGTTCTTGGTTCTTCTGATCATTCCTTACGTTTACTATAAGTAACATCATAATTGCATCGACCCAATTTTCGGTAATTCGGAGAGGTTAAAAAAAATTGTCTACCTTTCAAGACTATATAATTTAATAATACTTAATTATTGATTAATTAAGTTAAGTGATTACTTTATTCGTCCTAAAATCACAGTCATTAATCTATCTTATACTGTGCCCTAGCAATAACAGGTCTGCCATTGTTTGGTTTAGGAATATTTATTCTCTGCTTTATACCTCAACCCAATCTTACCTGATTCAAAACTTCTCAGACAATGTCGTTATCTTTCAAGACATATATATTACAAAAAACGGGCGATAATTTTGATTCTTCTTTATCTTCCAGTATATCCTCCCCTCCACTGTTATCGGGAGTTTCTACTCTTGCCAGCTGAGGAGGGTTATTCAGATATATATACTTTTATATCTCCCTCTCCAGTTATATAATTTATTAATTATAAACACTTAAATACTTAATTATTGATTAATTAATGTCCTAGAAATCGCAGTCATAATCCACCTTAGACTGTGATTTTGACCCTATGGAAATAACAGGTCTGCCATTGTTTGGGTTTAGGAATATTTATTCCTCTGTTTATACCTCAAACCAATCGTACCTGATCTCATAAATTCGAAAACAATGTCTATCTCTCAAGACATATATACACTTAATAAATACTTAATTATTAATTAAGTGATTAATTTAATGTCTAGAAATCACAGTCATAATCTATCTTATACTGTGACCCTAGGTATAAACAGGTCTGCCATTGTGGGTTTAGGATATTTATTCCTCCGCCTATATACCTCAAACCAATCGATACTGATTCAAAACTTCCTAAGACAATGTTATCTTTTAAGACATATAATATAATAAAAACGGGCAATACTTTTTGATTCTTCTTTATCTTTCAGTATATCCTCCCCTCCACTGTATCGGGAGTTTCTACTCTTGCCAGCTGAGAGGGTTATTCAGATATATATACTTTTATATACTCCCCTCTCCAGCTTATATAATTCATTAATTATAAACACTTAATACTTAATTATTGATTAATTAAGTAAGTGATTAAATTAATGTCCTAGAAATCGCAGTCCTAATCCACCTTAGACTGTGATTTGTCCCTAGCAATAACAGGTCTGCCATTGTTTGGGTTTAGGAATTTATTCCTCGCCTTATACCTCAAACCAATCGTACCTGTATAGTCCAAATACTTATTGTTTCAAGTATATTATCTTTCAGCCCTGCCGTTAGCCTTCAGTGATATCAAAACATAATACTAATAGGGACCGTTACAACGTATTAGCGTCTTTGAGGAACACATTCATTGCGAGCCTTGCTAATTTATTTATTTTACTATTATCATCAATGAAATACATTTACATTAATCAAATGAATTAAGTTGGTAAACTGATACGCAATTAAATTCGAATCAACATTAAATTATATTCCACTTCTAATTTATTAAAAAATATTTTTTTGTGGGTGTAAGGATTAACTTTACTAAGCTATTAATTTGTTTATTTCCTTTGAAACACTGTCTCATCCGGGGTTTTATCTGGTTCCCAAAACATACATTCAAAAGTAGCAACATCGAATAGTGATATATTACATTGGAATTATATATACATATATTTGTTTTTAATGATTTAACTGCCTCATCTAATAGTGATGCCTGACCTTCTATATTTTCCCCCTGAAGGACAGGTCACATTTAAACACCTGCCTTATAGTGTGTCCTCCCATCCTCTTAAAAGTAAATGAGAATTTGTGGACGAATGTTCTAAAATGTCTTTTTGCGCTTTAAATTTGGCCAACGCTCGCATTGTTCACGTTGTATCCTTAGATTTTCCTTTTTAAAAATTTTCGGACCGATATGCAATGTTGCATCAACCGAAATACATTTCTCGTTTATTTCATATACCTGGGCAACTTTTGAGTATCAATGTTTTTTCTTTTTATCTCCGTAAGTTTTGCGTCGAGTTTCATTTTGAACTATGAAACAAATTAGGGCTAAAATTAGCTTCATGTCTGGTCAGTTTTCTTTTTAATTTCTAGTTGATATTTTCAGACTTCATATTTTACTATCTACTATATCACCCAAATTTTCAATTTAAGGATCCTACCGACTGCGCCACTTTAACCGTGGGGCTTTGGTGAACTCACACCGGATGGCCAGTCCGGAAACCCCAAGAAAAAGGGGATTCCTTTGACTAGGAATCCTGGCCTACTTAAGTCTGAAAGATATCAGGGTGTTAATCAGAAAACATAAGTAGCATTCAGAGTTAATACGTTTATTGATAAATGTAAGCTGACATATATATTAAAATAATTTTATAATAGTAGGTATGCTTAACAGGTCTAGGTAAGATCAGTCAGTTTCCTAAGTTACCCAATACTACTATGCACATACAAACGGTAAACTCTATACAAGACAAAGAATTATTACAGGTCGCTGCGACGATAAATGTGAGGAGCATTTATCTCTTACTCGTTTCTCAAGCTGGTTACTAATGGTTACTTGAAACCTTACTATGTAAACGACTATCTGATTACTGTATTTTACTACTTTAATAATCTTCTATCACTTCTTGACAAACTCTCTCTCGATTACTCTCCTATCACTTCTCGACAACTCTCCTAATCACTCCCTATCACGCTTGACAACTCACCCTCGATTACTCTCCTATCACTTCTCGACCAACTCTCCTATCACTATCGACAAACTCTCTATCACTCCCTATCACTGCTTGACAACTCCCTTCGATTACTCTCTCTTGAACTGTTACTCTTCTCGATTGGTCTCCAGAGCTAGCTTAAAATAGCCAAGGGTGGTAAACCCCTTCCCAGAAGATTCAATCAATCGGCGTGTGCTCATTAAACATAATCTAATTGGGACATGTTAATTCACGGGTTTCACTCACACTCTTCACACTGACATAACAACGCATTCATTTACAGGCTCAAGGTTAAAAGAACATGTTAATTAAAAATTGCGATCTTATCTCATAGAAGCATTAATCTATTTAGACATGTTAAACTCACGGGTTTCACTCACATCATTCACACTGACATAACAACGCATTCATTTTACAGGCTTTCAGGGTTAAAAGAACATGTTAATTAAAAACTCTGCCGATGTTATCTCGACCTGAGTTGTCCCAACTCAGGATGATTTCATCCTTCAAATTGTTGTGTTTCAAACTCAATAACAACTTAATGGCAAGCTTAACAATGTTCTTCAAGTTAAAAGAACATGTTAATTAAAAACATTCTGCCGATGTTATTCATAGAAGCATAATCTATTTTAGACATGTTAAACTCACGGGTTTCACTCACACTCATTCACACTGACAAACAACGCATTCATTTACAGGCTTCAGGGTTAAAAGAACATGTTAATTAAAAACATCTGCCGATGTTATCTCGACCCTTGAGATTGTCCCAACTCAGGATGATCTCATCCTTCAAATATGGTTGTGTTCAAACTCAATAACAAAACTTAATGGCAAGCTTAACCAATGCTCGTGTTATAGATAAAAGTTTTGGTTGTGGTTCGGGGGATTAAAAAGAATTTTGTGCGATAAAAATAGAGCTGCAACAGCTTTTTAATATTTTAAGATCAATAGGTAAACATTATGGAATAAAATTAAGTTAACGAACTTAATGATTCAAAATAATTTTAAAGTATAAGAATGAATTATAACTGAAAATAAGAATTTTGTATTTTGTGTCAATATACGCATGCTCTTTCAATTTCATTGAAAAAGTTGAAACTATATAAATTAAGTTAATTTTAAGTATTGTACAAGTATATTTAACATTTACCTTATAGAGGAAGTTGTATATACAAAAGAAACAGTGCTGATATCTTTTATTTTTTATCTGAACTACAGTTTTAGGTAAAACAAATTCTAACTTAACTAAACATTAATTTCTACATACGCTTCGTTTAGTGGAGACTTTGTTTTAATATTGACATTTTCGCTTTAATAAACGCTTAAATAGAACACTTGATTATCTTTTAATTAAGACATCACACATAACATGATAAATAATACTTACTTTCGTGTTTAGAAAATTAAAAAAAAAATTATTCACGCTTTTTTTTGAACAATTTTTACTTAGCTTGGTTTAATTAAATAATAATTTCTTGATTTTATACTTAATTCAGGCAATATAAAGGTTAAAAAGATTTTATACATTTTAAAAATTTTGTAATTCAGTATTTAAAAATATAAGAGATTTTAGTTCCAAGTTCATTCGACAGAGTTCAGGAGTTGTATTAAACAAAAGAAAATGAAGAATAGTGAAGTTCTTCATATATACTTTATTCTGGTTAAAAAACTCGGTTTTTGAAGATTTAACAAAAATAAACTAAGCAATTGCTTTAAAAAGTCTAAATTCTGTTGTTAGCACAATAATTCAAAACAATTTATGGCAAACAAACTCATAATATTTTTATTTTAATTCATGACAAGTTTAATTCTTTTAATTTTAAATAACTGGTTCTATGAAATATCAATAAAAGTTCTAAATATTTTTTTTTATAAATTCCTATAAAATTGCACTTATCATTATCATTAATAAGTCCAAAAACAATAACTACTTCAGATATTGTCTATTGACTGACTATTTTACTGTGAGTTTTAAACTATAGTTCACTCTCCTATTTAAGCGGGTACCTTCCTGGTTCCAAATTCTATTTGAATCAGAATTTATTAAAGTAACAAATGACCTATTTCCTTTGAAAAGGATATAAAGCCAGTTATCCTAAGCCTATACGCTGTTTTTATAATCAAAATGCACCAGGAAGAAAACACGGATGATACCCGACAGCTCACTGGTGGCAGCAGGGATTCACAGCTTTAAATCTGTACGGGCGAATCGGAAGCTTTGAATCTGTACTGGTGAATCGGAAGCTATGAATCTGCACGAGCGAAAAAATGAAGAATCCGACGTCGGACCACCGGAAGACCTAAATCTTCATGACAATAACCGCGGAAGTCTACGCAGATCAAATATTTTATTTGTTCATGAATTATCAATAACAATAAATCATGAACAAATAATCAAGTTGTAAAGTTATGTTACTATCAAAACAGTAGACTACTAAGTACTATCAACTTAGATAAGTGAGTAGTCAATAAATATAAATGGGCGCATGCCGCAACAAATCCTAGTGAACTGTTTCAGCTCATCTGCATGAAGGTTGAACTTAAACACTTGGTTTTCACATTTGTGTTTAATGCATGGAGATATATGGATAGTTTATGTTATATTCCATAATAATATATGATTGTGTGATATAATCAATAATATAATAACACGATAGCAAAAAGGGCACAATGTCGTGGCTTATTTACTAGGTAATCTGTTACCCTTTTTCTATCACGCCCTTACCCAACTAGATGTTAACAATAAATAAAAATTAATTAATTACAAAATTATAAATTATCTTAAAAAATGCAGTAGTTTATACTAAAACATTAAAAGGAAAAAATACAAGTTAAAGTTCCAAGAATGTCGTTGGAAAAAATATTAAAAAGTTTTATTGAGCTTTATTACTCCTTTTAAATACTTAAGTATAACTGCAATAATTAAGATATTTTCCCCGAAACCTGACTTTGGGAATAAAGAAAAAGATAGAATTAACTATTGAATAAGTAAAGAGTTTAATAACTTTCAAAGTTTTATCGAAAAGAGGAAGGGGTAGAATTTGATGCAGGCCAAGAATAATAAATCAAGACGCATGACGGCCCAGAGACCCTATAACCTCCTCCGCCCTGGAGGCAGTTTGTAATCAAAATGAGCATCTTAGGAGTTAAAATCTAAGGGAAACTGGCAGCTGTAGCTCGGTAACAGAGAGAAATTTCTAAAACGTTTTCAGAATTTATCCTTCAAGAAACTGAGATGCTAGTTTTAGCGAGGGCAAAAGACAGTCGGAGAACCATTAATTTCCTAAGAGTGACTGAATCCTTCCTGCCCCCCTTCTCTCACTCATAAACTGATCGAGAAAATCTAGATTAATACTACGATACCCTCCATGAACTCTCGATTAATTCCCTTAGTATAAAGAGCTTCTTGGAAAGAGAAATAGAAATGAAGAGAAGAGACTTTCAATCCTAACTACTTTTTGACTAATGACTTTAAATATTTTAAAATCAATTGATTCAGTCTACTTTGATACTCAGAGCCTAGAGTAAGGTTTCGAATTGAGGCAACGTAAAATACCCTTTACCTTGGTTAAATTAGTAGCTCGGATAAAATCAATATACTAACAACTGATTAGAACTGGTAGAAAGTCGTCAAGATTTCAGAATAAGTGAACAATCTTAAGAGATGTAAAATAAGATACGGAGGCAAACCAAAGCACTTCGCACTTGAAACAAATCAAATCAATTAATTCTGTCAGATAATTACCCCCAAACCACCTACAGAAATAATAGCCCTTTCCGCCGCTTACATGTCCACGTCCTGATTAGCACGTTCTTCTTCGAACATTCCTGCTTAATACATGAATGAATAGTTAATTATTTTAATAAAATTTTCACGAAGATACTTGATGGGAAGTTAATTAGTCTATCTCGCTATTTTAGTCTAGTTAATATGATATCTAGTTAAATATAACTCTTTTCCCTAAAACATTAAGAGTTCAAGCACCATTCAGATAATATTTTAACCGACTCATCTGTACCTATACATTGCATTTTACCCTCACTCTCATAAGGGCCTAAAATTTAGTAATTAATTATTATTAATTACTAAAATAGGTATAATATTATATATTAAACCATTTAAGAGTTAGTAAAAGTAGCTTATATAGCTTCCACACATCATATATATATATATATATATATATATATATATATATATATATATATATATCATCACATAAAATAATTAAATCTCAAGAAGTAAAAGATTCTTGTCGCAACCTTAAAACTAATTACTAACACATGTTACCACATTTATCAATTTTCAAGTTTTAAAATTAAGGAGAAAATTTTAGCATAAATTTTCTCTTAATTTTAACTATAAAGGTAAAATTAACTTGGGAATAAATAATTACCATCTTAAATATTAGATTTGTGATGTTATTGTAAGAAAGAAGCTATGAGAAATGGCGGTAAGAAGATGTAGGTATATTAAGAATTCTAGTAAGGTAAGTACTTATGTGATGTAATATAGTGAAATACAGCCATATAGCTCTACACATAGTGCTACAAAATCCTTCCTCTCTCCTCCCTCCCACCCACAGTGGTTAAGTCACTGCCTTCCTTTAGAAGTAGACTTGGGAAAACATTAATTTAAAGCTTCTTCTAAACATGACAAAGTTTTCTTGTACCACTTTATAAAATATTATTTTTCAAAACGTCTCAGTTTTACTGATTATATATCAACGAAACAATGCATAAGTAAAATTAATTAAAAAGGAATAAAATAAAATCAATAATATTGGAGACTGATTAAATATTGTTGTATCATATATATATATAATATATATATATATATAATATATATATATATATATATATATATATATATATATTATATATTATTTTTCTATTTTTGCTTAGAAAGTTAAAATATGAATAGATACATTATAAAAAAATTTGTCCCAGGAAATAAATTCTATAAGGACTTAGTAATAGGAATTAAGCAGGCCGATAACCATCTAGCAAGAATATAGTTAGGATCTTTTTGGTAAAATTAATGCATATTATGATTAATATAGAAATAAACGAAGGATACCAAGGACCGGTAGCTCAGTGGTAGAGTGTTCCCCTTACGACCTGGAGGTCGACGGTTTAAATCTAGCCGGTGGAGGGTCTTGTATAAGGTTATCCCTCGTGCCGTACAATCGAGAGCTCTTGAATTAAAGGCTGACAAACCAAGCCAAGGTTTTAAATGATTCCTTTGGCCCTTACGCAAATGTGGGATTGGATTTCGTCTGAGACATGCCTGGATGAAAATGTGTTATCCACACTAACTCCAGGATTGCTACCGGCATTTGTCCCTATCGGGCTCAACCGAACTGGACGGAGCAGTAAGTATACGAGTATCTGGGGAGATTAGAGGAACTGGTGAAATTGGTAAACTCGTAACTGGTGGGCTAGATGAGACTAATGAGATCACAGTAGCTAGTGGGACTGGAGAAAATATACAAGACACACTGTAAACCTGGTTACACGTACAATCTCGTGAAGGGGAGGGTAGAAGTACCGAGGTCTTCCCAGGTGCAGTGTGTGCATAAACTCTAGGGGTTCTCAGTACAGTGCCATTAAGATGCGTAGAAACTCTAAAATAATCCGGTCTTTTATGACGGGTTTAACGGTAAAAGAACAGAAGGATTGTTCAAAATGTATTTTATAACACACAGAACATGCTTCTTTTACTAACAGTCATCGCACACAATATACACTAAATGTTCTTGTGGTCAATGCAATTGATTTTTGCAAGATTTTTGGGTAAATACAATTTTTAGATTAAAAGGAAACTAATAAACTGCGTAGGCTTCCGCGGTTATTGTCATGAAGATTTAGGTCTTCCGGTGGTGACCGCGTCAATGTAGATGAAGAATCCGACGTTTCGCTTCCACTGTGGGAGGCATCTTCAGGGATGTAGGACATCATGGATAGAAACACAATGCTCTACAAAACTGTTCAGTTTTGTAGAGCATTGTGTTTCTATCCATGATGTCCTACATCCCTGAAGATGCCTCCCACAGTGGAAGCGAAACGTCGGATTCTTCATCTACATTGACGCGGTCACCACCGGAAGACCTAAATCTTCTTAAAAAGAAACTCCTACCATACTACCCATTTAATTTCTACAAAGCCGATTTTTAAAAAAGAAAATTAGGTGAGAATATGTATTGACAATATTGTACAACTCGAGCGAAATTCCTGTATTACTAAATGATACATAATAATATAACATCCAGTTAATTTTAAGACCTTAAGCAATTTATTTAAAAATAAATAAATAAGAAAGTATAATATTTCACTGCCTACGCAAAAAAGGAAAATATTCAAATCGAATCCATCAAAGTAACAAAAAATAGAAAACCTAAATTTTCTTTTCCATCTCTGTTCAGAAAAAATATAGATAAGGTTTAAAAGAAGAAAGGAGTTATTCTTCACCTCCCGCCATTAGATCACGTCGAGGCGAAAAATGGAAATGAACAGAAGAGGATACAAAAAGACACGAGAACGAAATGGAAAATAACACATTATGATTGGGAGTCAAAAAGGAAAAAGTTTATGCTGTATGAAAATTGCTACCCTACCCGAGAATCAATTTGAATAAAATCCTTTATGTATTGAACTACATTTCTTCTTTCCTTTGGTATAGATTCATCTATTTCTTTGAGATGTACGATTTGACTGTAGACGTTAACAAGTAGAAATTGTTACTCCTTTACCTTTTGCAAATCGTTTTTATAATACTTGCCTATGGATATTGGGTGATAGAGCAATATCCCTCTTGCCTTTAGTGATATTTTTTTAATTTTGTAATAGAATAGGTAATATTAAAGTCTTGTAATAAAAAAAACTCGGTGACTGAGTTCAAAGATAATTTTTCTATTTTCTTAAAAATATTTTGAATTTTAGACTTAAAGGACTAGAGAATCCTTCAATAGAAAAAGCTTTAATCCAAAAGATTCCTTAAATATTTGATCCTAGTCAATATCGAAATTTTATATTACATCCTGTCTTTGCTGAAACAGGTTGGAACTAAGTTTCTGTTCCTGCTTTAAACTAAGATTGAGTTAAGCTCTACGTGGGTTTCATCAACAACGGATGAAAGGATTTAGGGAAAAAGTTATGGGAAAGTAGACAGGAGGACCTCTGATCTCTTCTTGCTGGTCCATATTTGGATCAATACCTTCAATGGGACACCAAGTTTAGTATTTTTAAAAGTAACAGTATTTAGGTGGAAATGTACAAGACTAGAGAATAAACAATTATTCGCCATTATTAGGAATTACCCAATGTATATGAGTCATATACATAAAAACTATATGCATTTTAGGTTTTTATCCAGGTACATAATTATAATATAAATAAAGAAAAATAAACATGTAATAAAGGATAAAAGAAAAAGTCTCTCCAATGTTACAATCATATAATGACATAGCCGGCTTTCAATCTTAACAGATCACCATCAGTGGTCTTAACAACAATGTGAACCAAGAATAAATATTAATTTATTTGTATTATTGCACATTTTTATTTATTTTCATGTTTTTTTGTTTTCATGTTTTTGTTTGTTTAATGTTTGTGGTTTTATTTATTGAATTAAAACCACAAATAAGCATTAATATAAATAGAAATATGCAATAATAAAAATTAAAAAAAAAATTAATTAATAAAAAAAATAATTTAATATAAAAAAAAAACAAAGCATTACCGGCGAGATGCAAAGAAATATACATAGGAACTGTAGTGATAGAGCCCTCCAACAATGACAAGGAGTCCAACACGGATGTTAAAATTGAAAGCTGGCTTTGTAAACAGCCAGCTTAATATAATATTAACAGTGGAGAGATTTTTTTCTTTTATCCTTTATTATTGGAATCCACAGCTCTGTTTACAAAATAATAAACAAGTAATAGTTTATTTTTTGTTTTTCACATTATGATTATGTCCCTTGATAAAGACTAATATAAATTTGAAAAGTTAGTAAATTGATTTTTACACTTAAGATCATTTTCACCAAAATGATAATTTAAAATATACTTGAATAATTAAATAAGACATTTTAATAATTTTAAATATTAATAATGGCCTTAACACATATGCATTAATGAAAAGAGGATAAATTAGTTAAATTTTGAACCTGATTGGAATTGGACAGGTGTGACATGTTATTTTATATCTCTATATTGGCGTGATATGTTATTCATACCAATTACTCAATATAAAAAATAAGAGCATGTAAGATTTGATCTGAATATAGGGTGTTGGAATATTAAGGGTACAAATATATTCTCATCTCAATTTCGTGGTATTTTTTCAAAACATTTCATGTTATATTCTCTAAGGTTTCCAAAAGAAAAAAACATTTTTTCCTTTTTTTACGTTATAGGACTGCTAGTGATCTATATGCAAAGGAGAGATGGAAAGGTCCAACCCTAAAAGGTAATCTCTTAGCTTGCATCCAAGATACAATATCAGAAGGTCTTTTCTTCATCCGAAGACCTTACAAACGTTAGAATCCCAAGCAATTTTTATCACTAAGATCTGACCTCTTCTATTTTCTTTAACATGGAAATATAAATTTCTCTAACACACACGAGTTACTGTAATACAACCTTGTTTAAAGTATATTTTATATTGATACATAACATGCTAACAGACAAAAAACCTCGGGGAGATTTAATAAGAAACTGTATATTGACTCAAAAAATGGGCCATTTTCAAGGACAATTTTTCTTGATATTGAATCAAAAAGTTGCATGGAAAGGGAAAAAAGGATATTGTACGAAATTATTGATTTCTTAGGGTTCAACTTTGACCTTTGCAAAAATAACAGAAATAACTAAGTCAAGAAATCTTATAAAATAATATCAATCATAAACATAAAAGAAAGCTATTGAACACACACAGTAGTAACTTTAAAATAAAAAATCGTCATGAGGTTTCTCGATACTTTTTTATACTTTTTTGCATTCGGTATGCTCATCCACCACTCTATCTCACTCGGTCATCTCACTACTTCAGACTCTAGAAGAAAGTATCCATAAGTAAGTTCCTAAGTAATCATTAATTAGGAATAGCTTCGCTTGTCCTCTTGCAGGAAGGATCTATTTTAACCCTAGAGGTCTCCCACCCACTAACTAACTACGCTTGATGCTACATAAAAATAAGATCCACCAAAATATACTAGGTAAAAATATGACCATGCAAACACACTCAGGTGCAACGATGATTGATATAGCCACATTCACAAACAGACGACTTAGTAATTGCAATCAGAAGATGAATTATTTGTTTTGGATTTTTAGCGCAAATATAATAATGTTCTATATTATATATCTACGGTACGCATTCTATACGGTAATCAGGTACGCATCACGGAAATTCAAACGGTTACCCAGCCAAGTACTGACTTCACCCGATACAGCTTAACACTAGAGATCCGACAAAAATCGTAGATAAGCTATTCGTATTAAAATGAAAATTTCGCATACGGTATCCACTCGTGCGTAATTTCAACTCAATTTAAAGTTTAAATTATTTTTGTCAGCAAAGGACGCTTATGAGGTTTAAATAATTAAAATTTAGATATTCAGCGAGAAATGCTAGAAAATTACTTGAGTTTGAACAAGACTTACATGACATATTCAGTCAGATATGACATATTTAGTTAGATATTACGTATATAGTCAGTCTTGCTATTGCGTAGACAGCGCAATAGCAGTATGTTAAAAAATTAAAATAAAGCAATTGATACGCACCGTGAGCATCTCTATGTTTAGTTTTTGTTTATCTCTTTTAACACAATTGGTCAATAAAAGAGAAATTGAGTTCTTTTAAATATGACATACGACTAAATCAATAATAACCTATTTCCGTGAAGTCGTAAAACCGGGAACCCCACAGCGTTACTCTCAAGAGTCAGATAAGGTTTAAATAGTTCACCAGAGTGCGGGTTTTCTATTAAAGGACAGATGTACTAAATAGAAAATTAGGGGAATAGTTGTTTTTTTATGTTTCTAATTTATTTTTATTAAACACAAGCTACTTACGCCCCTATAACCTACATCAGAATAATCTTCCGTATATGTTAACAGCATGTAAGATGAAAAGGACGTGAGCAAGCACTTCTTGTTACTAAGCGTTTCAAATTTTATCGTCTAGAAGCGTTTTGAGTAAAAAGCACAGTGTTCATTACTATTTTTTGAAATTGTATGCATTTAAACAAGTACAATAATCAAAACAAAGTAAAAAGTTTTTATTTTATTTTACAAAGCATTATTAGTAGCAATCCTTTAAAGCATCCTTTAAAATTTTATAAGTTGTATTGATATCTTTAAAAATTAAACGTAAAAAAATCTTGTATAAATAATTTTTCAAGAAGGGAACAATAACAAGGAGTGAAATAATGAAGTTATAAATAATTTTCCTGTTTACTTTTTAAATGAATCTTCACTGAATAAACAGAGATGATAAAAAAGAGACAAACATGGGATTCGTGAGAATAGAGGAGCATGTACAGGCATAATATGAGGAGAACCATTACGTCGGACATGCACTCAGTTTTTTTTATCTTTATTATTCATAATATACTTTTTTGTTTATATTTTATAAGTCAAACAAGGTTACGTATCTAAGGTAGGGAGTTTTTATGTGAGAATTCGCCTAAGGCGACATGATGAGGGCGCCACGCGCTTCCTTTATGACTTTATAACATCTCAATTTTTTTAGGAGTTGATTTTAAAATAAAATACTTAAAAGAAAATCAATCTGTCGAAGTATGTTTTAATAATGTTACAAAATTTCTCAATATTTTATAGCTAGACTTTATGAAGTATAGTTAAAGATCGTGATGTAAAATATTCTAAGAGGATTACAATGGATATGGATTTTGGAAAAAGTGAACTTTAAGTACAAAAACATTGACCGAAGGGTTTAGTAATATTTTCATTTCAAGGCTAATGCATCTAAAGACCCCAAAAATGATAAAACTTGAATTACAAACAAACTTGGCAATCCATTGTAAAAATTTAGAGCTTTAAAAAGTTAACTTAGAATTTAAATAACTTGATGCATATCTGGGGGCACGGTTGTGCCCCTGCCAAGTCTAGCGGTCACTAGTGTACCATCCTTTACAGGAAAAATCATGAGACTATTTTCAACCCCTCTTATATCTTTTTATTAAAGACATTAAAATATAATTTTAATATTAACTAAAAGATCTATCGAATTTCATATTTTTACAATTCACAGGTGTTGAGATATAATGGCTCAAAATTAGGCAGTTTTGACACTCACTCGGTCATAAAAATTCTAAGACATTACTAGCAATCGTAGATACTTGGAATTTGGTATGCAGATAAATGTTGATGTGAAAAATGTGATTGATGTGCAGATAAATGAAAAATGGTCAAAATCTAACATTTTTTAGTTCCTTCTGCGTAATATGTCTTACCTTAGGTGAAAGGTAATTTTAAGCTCAATTTTAAATACAAAGAAACATTTTGGCAATTAGCACTGCATAGTAGAGCACACCAAAACTAAGAATATCGAGAGTTTTATTTTGACATACGTGACAAAATATTTTCACGCCATTTGAATGAAAACAAGAGGCCTTTGGCTTCTATAGGTCGCCTCGCGGTGTCGGCGCTGGAGGCCGCTTTCCGGCCCCGCCCCTCCCTGTGGCCGCTCAAGCGGACCCCGCGCCTCCCAATGGCCGCTTGGAGGTTAGAGGTGGTTAATCTCGGTAAATGGCATACAGCTACAATATTACCGAATTTCCAAATGTATTAGTACAAAATCGGGTACGGAGTACCTCGGAACTTTTCCTCATCACATTGGAATCATCCTCATCCTACCGAGAAAGCGTTACAAAGAAATCATGAGATCACTCTCCATGAAGACCCAAACCCAAAAAGTGCGATTTCTTAGTTCTGCATTGGATTTTGGAAGCTGAAACTTTGAAATCTAATAGTACCAAAACCGAAAAATATATCCCTATACACCTACCAACAAAATTGAAGTTCCCAGCCTTAGCTTAACTTATCTTTCCACCTAAATATTAAATAAAAATTCTAAAGTTCATTATTAAACAGAACGATAAACTAAGATAACGAAAATAAGAACCTAACCTTGTCGAATGAGTTAAATGTAAGAAATATAAATTTCGGAAAGCCTAGATTAGCTACACCTGAAATACAGTATTATAGCTTAAGTAGAGCATACTCGATAACTCTTTTAAAGCTCGCCTACCATATCATTATTCTTACAAACTTATTTACTAACAACAAATTATAAAGTTGTTTCTTTCAATCAGAAATAAATTATTGAAGAAATATTTTGTTCAAAAATATAAAATTATTCATAAACAAATGTATTGAATGGTTTTAACTTAAAATGTCTTTTCAAAATTAATTCGGTTCATTGACTGCAGCGATATATCTTTTTATTTGAAAATATGTAAAATTTAAACTGTTTAAGGGTAAGATAGATACTCATCTTTTATGCAAAGGCTGAAAAGTAAAATCAAAATAAAAAGAAAGCGTAAAACGATCATTTTCTACATTATAAATTGTTCAAAGTTAATTTTATCAAAGTAAAATAATTTTCCTGATAAATAAATGTATTGATACTGATAGAAAAGTTTAACGCAATAAATATTATAAAAGGATTAAGGGGTCTTCTTACGTTAATTGTATTAAATGGAGTTGACAATAAGTTTAATACACAGAGACTTAAATTTTCAAAGCATCGATATCTGTCAAAGTACTTAAAGAAACTTATGAAGGGACCGGTTTTAGATTTTACCTGTCGTTACGATCATGAAAGGGTTTAAAGTTAAGAGAGAATAATTATTCCATGGTTTGAATCAACGCAAGGTAAGAGGGTGAAGTTTACCCGTGCGGCTAATTTATGAACCTTTGATGTCAACTTTACAGCAAAGGGAGTTGTCGCTCCAACTGCCTCCCACTTATGTTAACCTTTGCTAATAATTAATATCTACTTGCGGTCCTTTTATGCGTTATTGAACACTATTGATAAAGCTACTAACCTAGTTATTACGTTAAACTCCTGATAGGTAATAAATTTGAATTCAGTAATAATTTAACCTGTTATTAGTTTAAGATCACATTCAATTAGGCCAATTAAGAGTATTTAATACCTATCACGAAATATTTTTTTAAAAAAAATATTATTTGCCTCGTTTATTCCCTTGTTTTTCGTAAAAGTGTCTGATCATCTCATTAGTACTATAGCGTTTCTCAACCTTTTTCATCCGCGACCCAAAAAAAAATTGACGGACCCAATTCAGCGACTTTCAGGCTTAGTATTTTACTGGTTTTTCATTAATGACCGAATTTATTAACAAAATAGGAACTTATAGAGTACTGCATTTCGAGAATTGTAAAATGTGAATTTTTTGTGTATTGTACATTATTTTTTCCTTACAACATATAATTGTCTGCAGTTGCTTATTTTGTTGGAGCACGAGAAAAAATATAAATTGACTAATGCAGCAAGCCAGAAATTGTGCAGTATTTATCCAATATGCTTTTTATACAATATTTAGGACCTCTGAATACAAGTTAGAATATAAACAATTTAAGTTATAGTAATGAACCTATATATAGCCGTATGTAATGAATAGCGGAAGGAAATCGTCAAACACAAGGAGGTTAGCCGACCTAAGTTCTAATCCATGTTATTGTAAGCATGATCAAACTAAAAAATTAAGTTAATAAAATATTTTTTATACAATTTTTCAAAAGTACACCCACATATTTTCTAAAATTTTATAAAAAATAATGTACTTTACCAGCCATTTTTTAGCGACCCAACAATAATTGTTTGTGACCAAGTTTAAGAATTGAGAGTAAAGAAATGCTGGTATTAACTATCTCAAGCAATCACTCATTTTATCTGACAGATAGTAGGAAAAGTATACCTGGTCCTCTAATAATATATAGTCGTCCTTTAAAAAATGAAATAAAATAAAGCACCATGAAGCAAGAGATAAGGTATACTGTATATTTTTAATTAAATTAAAACAAGTAATTCTAATAGACAGGATTAGTGGAGGACCGAGTAGTTATAAGACTGATTGGTCAAACAATAATAATAAAAGTGACACTATATTTTAACATTTTAGCACTGTATTTTAATATTATATCATTTTTAAATTTATTTTTTGCAGTAAAACGTAATATTTTTACCAGATGTTAAGTTTGTCATACATCTTTAATTATCGTACCAATAAATATATAATTTTACCAATAACTAAGAAACTAAATAGCTAAGACATTTTAACACCTCAATCTTTATGTTTTACGTTATTTAGATATGTAAGTTAAAACGATAAAAACCTCGAGAGCTGTAGCCTATCAAAATTCAAAAAATCGAAAGTCAATATTTTCAAGATGGCGACCAATATAAATATGAAATTGGATTGATTTACTACTTACATTTGTCAAATTTCAATTAGATTTTTCAAGATTTTTTAAAATTATTTTTCAGCAATATAGGTTAACTTAGTTTAATAAATATTATCTTCAGGGTCAACACAACTGGACCTTAAGTCTGCTTTTTAAGTTACATACTATGCACCAAGTTTGAGAAACAGTACGATAAAAACCACTCAAAACTATATAAAAGTGCGAGGAGCGGATGGATGACAAAAAATTAGTTAGGGAATTATAGGGTGAACAAATACAATACTTTTACGATGGTACATTGATGTACCTACATACCTACATAGTGTAGTTGCGTAAAAATATTTTATGTTTTTTAACTTATTTTCAACAATTGTTAGTCGATTATAATCAAAATTAAGATTTATGAAATCAAATTAATCCTGTTTACAAAAGTGTTTCCAAGTTCATTTCACAGTTGATTCTCCGTTTAATCAAATTTTAATTTAATTTAATTATCACTCAAAAAAGAATAATGAATAAAGTTTCCATAATTTTTAATATTAAATTCATTTTTTGGTTCTTTAATTTATGATTTTAGTAGGTAATAATAAAAGGTATAACAATTCGAGCAAGTTTTATAGAGGTATAAGAATATTACAGCATTAATGCAAATTCTATATTAATCCGTAAAATGTCTTGAAAGTAAGAGAAAGAGGGAAAAGTCGAACTAAATGACTTCCATAATTTAGTCCCTACCCCGACCGTTGGACTTAGATTACTGTCATTTACATTTTCAGTAGCCCATTTAATTATGGTAAAATATCAAGAAATTTTAGAACCAAAACCACCCTTCCTCTAGCACTTGACTTTGCACCTCATAAATTTAATATAAATTTAACTTTCTTAATTAAATATAATAGCCATGGAGTAAAAAAAGGAGATCGGAGATCGCATCCCATCCCTCTTAAAAGAAGGCAGTAATTTATTTTAATAATGAAGAAATACAGTTTATAATCTTTTTATTTTTTTCTGGGTAAGTTGGTAACATACAACGGAAATTACGAGATAAGTGCTATTATTCAGATTAGGAAGCACAGAAGACAGGGACATTTTTTCAATTAAAAAAAATAACTTATAGAATCTCCTTTGTATTGTAAACTTAGTTGGACAATTTGCAATAGTAGACAATATATAGTCAGAATTAAGTTCCTAATAAAATTATATTTTCTGACCTTTTTTCTCATTATTGGACCAATCTAAATTCTAACTGTTTTTCATGTTTTTGTGTTGGACCTTCGTGTTCTGAAATAACATGAAGCAGTTCATAGAAGCTGGTCAAAGATCTCGTATATACTTTTTACGACACTAAAAGTAGTACACATTAACTTTCGACAATTAATATAATTTGCAAGACGTACCAGATTATATGAAGACCATATTATGTTAGTATTATACTAACGTATAAATCTACCACATTATACTTAGTATACTACATTTAGCATTGACCGTCTAACTCAGGAACGTGAAAAATTGTTGATTCTACATAATGTAAACTCTATATGGGACTTAGCAAGTTGATTAATCCACATAATAGGGTTTATAATGTGGATTAATCAACTTGTCAAGTCCTAAATAGAGAGGACATTTTATATACATTTATTTTTCACGTTCCTCAGTTTGATAAACTTATACTTCGCAACAGGATTCAAATTCACACTCGACGCTGCATGTTTAAGATAGACATGCATAAGTTGGTTTATTCCAAGCCAAAAAATCTATAGGGTTTATAGATCTTTTGGCTTGAAATAAATAATTGATAGAATCAAGGAATCAATTTTTTTACAGATTCTATCTAAACATTAAGATATTTTATTCTGCATTGGCTACTCTTTATTTTCTCGTCCTTTTAAATTTAGTTTTAACAGCTAATACTCATTTTAATTATACTTCGCAAATATATTGCAATTATATGAATAAGTATTTTTGGACTCTTAGGCCACTCCATCGAGTGGCACACTTATAATACAATTAAGTCAATCTATTACTTCGTATAGGTCCCTATTGTGGTCCTATTCAAATTATATTTCATCCAATAACTATTAACTCTATTTATACAGAGTTATGTTTTATGAATACATAAAACATGAATTCAACTCATGAATATTATAAAACTAAATACATGATGATAGTTCAAGCCGTGGAGTTCTAAAATAGAGAGAAAAAATATTTGTCTCACCACTGAATACTTATTTATTGACAAGCCGTTTTTCAAACTTAACTGTTCATCGACAGTGCTAGCTAAAACAAAATAAAGAGGCAAGATTACCTACATAATAGATTTATCTAGAGGCTGGTGTTGATGTCACACACCAGGAACCCACCTCTCGACTAGCCTATTACCAAGGTTCTTAACTTCGCTTTTAGTGACTTTCATATATAACCAAATTTGAAAATCGGCTATGTCAATAAATAATAACTAATAGATAGAAATTTCTTTCTCTAAATATATGATGTTATTTTTATTGTTAGAGAGCTATAAAATCATGGCCTTATTTGAAAATAATTTTATTGTTAAGAACTGAGATATTCAACGAAAGCAATGTTACACTAAATTTGGTTGAGTCTAAGATATTATAAAAGGCTCTCTATCTTTTTTATAACTTTATTTATTACCTACAATATTTCTTTTAGTTTACTGGTTTTGATTTAAAGTTAAAGAATTTGATCAGTATATCCTTAATTATTTTTACAATAAAAGAATTAGATTCATAACTAATTCTAAGGGGGCTAAAAACCCTCTGGTTTAAAATTAGCCCCTCCCCCAAAAAAAGAAAACATAAAACCTTTTAGCTACTAAACAACTAAAATTAAATTTAACTAATTTAAAATATATTAAGAAAATAAACAATGCAATTAATATAAATACAGATATTATATAAAGTATATAACAATATACCTTTCTATAGTACCTTTATATAGTATATTTACCTTTTGAGGCTCTGAAGTTAATAATCAAAAATTGTTTAGTGCCTAAATTTTGTAAATCTTTATGACTTATTTATAGTTATGTATGTATAAACTAATAATGAAATAAATAATAAATAAATACTTTCAACTTAGTTAATTTTTCTTAATTTTAATAGGTTTTTTTTAGCAAAGATTACCAATCAACATAATCTACTTTTTAGATTCAACCCTGTCAAATTGGAATAAGAGCAGTGTATGCAACTTGTATGAATAAAATAAAAAATAAACTACTTTTTAGTGAGATTAATCAGAATAAGAAGCGTAACTAAGGGTTACTATATCTTCTCCTCATGGTACTCAAGTAAGTTTTTTTTTATTTGGGATTAATTCACTTTTATACCACGTTAAAAACAAAGTAAATAAGTAAATGTATTCGGTTATCTCCGTTTCACGGTTAATAATATTTTGAGGAGAATTACGCTACGAATCAATATCTTAAATAACTGCAATGAGGACGTTTTTACAGAGAAAAAGAAACGCCGGTACTTTTTTATCAATCCAGTTTTCATAGGAAAAGTAATTATAATTATTATCTAATTATTCCTGCAGCAGTAGTTCTTCATATCATAAAAATGAATGTCCTACACATACAAAATACTCGAGTTATGTCGGTACTTTTTAATACAACTTTGTACTAGTTTCTCTCGTCATATTAATGCCATGTTTACCTAAAGAATAAGATGACATTATTTCGAATAAAGTAAACCAAAGTCTAGGATGTTAGGGTAATATATTCAGCTCTTCTTTTAGATAGCAAAATAATTAATAAAATATATGGGATAGAAGATATGATAAGTAAAAGATTAATTAAGAAAATAAAAAAACAGAGTTTTACACTAGGAAACTAATCAGAATTTAAACATTGCCTATTCATATACAAATACATTAAAGTTGTAATTTAATTCCTCTTTAAATAAGCTTTTTTTAAATTTTTGTATTATTTTTTTATACTATGTTCTTTTGTATTTTTTCTAAAATGTTGATATATTGATAAATTTATCTCAAACAAATGAGTTTATTTTGTAAAAGGTATATTCAAAGTAAGAATGTTTCTAGAAGTGTATTTAGCATTTGATTAAATAAATAAAAATGTTGAGAATTATAGCTGCAATGCTTTAGCGATAAGTTTTAAAAAAAATTATTAGAAAAATAATTTCATACTAAAACGGGTGATTCGGGAAATTGCAAAAGTTCAAGAACCAGGTGCAAAAGATTGTCAAGACCCTAATGTTTAACCTGTTGGATTGAATATTTTATCTCGTTGATAAAGAATCAGGTAGGCTATGCTAGATTGGCGAATTATGGTCCCAAACCTCTTTTAAGTTGTAAAATGGCCCCAAATTCAGGTTTCGCCCTATAGAAATGTTCAGTATGTTCAAATTAGTTTTATTTAGTACGTTGAAGGATTCGTTTTTTAATTGACAAATTAGCTACTATCGATACTTGCTGGCGGATATGAATATCCCGTGATTGGTTTCGGATTAATAACCTCTAGGCTCAATTAGTATACGACAAACCCTCTTAAGATCCTCTTATAACCTCTTTAATTTAATTTTAAGTTTATTAAAATATTAAAATTTAGACGAATTCTAGTCACCAAAATAAATAAAGGAAGAGAGTAGAAAAGGGTTTTATACAGGGGTATCTGAGTCAGTGCCGTGATCCTAATGAGCCAAGATGTTTGATTAAGCCTTCTGACGTTATGATACATCTATTACAAGACCTAGCCAGAAGTAATGTGAATAACGGTTCCAGGCTAGGTTCAAGGGGTTTCGCGGAGTTAGTTTTAGTTGGTATAAGGTAGACCTTGAGTCCAAAACTGTTGACAGATCGCTGTCTTCGTGCGAAAATGCATTTCTCTTTTTTTTTTGGTAACATTTTTACCGCAAGAAAAATTAGCCAAAAAAATTATGCATTTATTACGATAAGTATGACACCTACGTGCCATGGTTTTTTCGTTTTCAGTCAAGAACTACACTATTAGAAAATTTGCTGCCAAGTAGAATCACAGGCTTTTAATGCATTCCTGAACATAATATACCAAGTATTGCCCGTATTATTTAATGCCTATATACTGTATTACTATAACAAGCTTTAATTAAACTTAGGCTATAACACCCTAGAAATTGGGTTACATAAAAAAATCTGAGGTCAAGCGTAGCGATACTAAAGTATGCCACTTTAGGCGGCGGGAAATCATAACAATCTGAGGAAGTATAAAGCGAGGCCGAAGTCATAACACCCTAGACTTAGGATAACTACTTCAGAACAGTAGGACAAAAGTAATACCATCTTAGGCTATGGATTATTATGACATTCTGAGGACCCGCTCTGCTCGGCAAGCGAGCCCAACGATGAGAGTAAAAGCCGTGATAAAAGTTTCGATAACTCTGTACTTAAAGCTACAATAAGATTCTATAATGTCTTTTATTTTATAATATGAACTGATTTTATAATTGACCCTATTTAAGTCCACTTCGTTTAGTAAGAAAATTCAAGACATTTGTGCGAATATTTTTTTGGTATGATTACATCAGTAAAATTAAAGGTTCCGATACCAAAAAGAAGCACAGATATCGTTTAAAGAAGTTTTAGTCCAATATTAGTCTGGAGATAAATCTTATTTTAAAATGGCTTCACAAGTAGAGAAGCTTGTGCAGTCATACAGATGTTTAGAACGTCGTGGTATTCTTTTTTAGTATTGGAACATTGTAAGCAAACCCAACAGTGTAAGCAAAATTATTGATAGCTTCGGCAATAAGGTATTAGATCTTACTTTGAAAAAAATTAAGACCAACATAATCAGGAATTTTACTATTTTTCCTCTATAAGTAAATTAAACCGAAGAAGCTAAAAAATTACGGAGCTGTTGTTACTGCAAAATATAGTTTATTTTAAAATCTACAAAAACAATAAAAACCCTACAATTTGTATTTGTCCTTCAATCGAAAAGGTCACCGGTGTGTTATTTCAAAAGGGATAAACTTCTCTTAAAAATATTTGTTTTTTTGAGAAATTTGATGCGATTTAAAACCATGACACGTGGGAAAATATACCGATGAGTTTTCAACCCTTATTTGTAAACCCATTGTATTTGTAGATCTCTTGACTAATATCCGCAAACCCCTAGAAGAAATAAAAAAAACTAAGAGATGAACCTAAAAATGAATACAGAGTATAGCTGGAAATAATTTTTAAATTCAATAGAGAAGTTAATTCTTGTGTTTATTTTTCGGATAAAAACTTATCTGCTATAATTTTCTTAAATAAAGAAGAGCGTTACATAATACGTCATAATTACTTTAAAAAAAATAAAAAGTAATTTTTCACACGTAAGTTTTATTTTAAATATTACTATTAGAGTCAAGTGAGGTTTTTGGTAGTATTTATCAAAGCAAGGGGACAATTTTGAACATCAGCCATCGTTGATACTAGCTGTTGGATATGAACATCCCTGTACCGGTTTCGGATAAACGACATTATCAGCAGGCGGAGCAACACAAGAGCTCTCAACTAATAAAGTATATCAGTGAATAACATCTAGCCTCAACGAGGAGGACGAGTCCTGCTCGTTAAGACTCCTGCTCCTACGAGGAGTAGGAGAGATTGGGTAATATAATGAAATGTGTACCTCAGCATGACCCTAAAGAGGCAAAACGTTTGAGTGAGTCATCTGTCGTTTTGATGCGTCGTATCTTATATTATGATGTGTACCGGTGTCATGGTATTTATTTTTCCAAGTTTTGGTTTGAGAACCAAAAAAGTAATGTTAATTGTTCGTTAGTAATAGTCTTGTCAGTAAGTAAATTGATGTTTGATGTATATTTAAAGTCTTTCTAGTAAGTCAAGTTTAGGCCCTTGATTGTTTTATGCTGAGTTATTCACTCAATGGAACTGCTAATTTGCTGTAAATACAAATTTTTTAATCAAACCATTTTTATTTAAAAAAATCTATACAAAAAAAATATTATTTGCAAAGCTCTTTAGACCTAATATGAGGAAATCATCAGAGGCTGTACAAACAAGTAAACTAAACTTCAATTTAATATTACATAAACCTTAATCAAAACCAAAAGTTACATGAAACACAACAAATAAATAGAAAAATAATAATTGATAATTGACTGTTAATTACTGGGTTTGTCATTGAACTATAGCATCAGGGGAGCGACTTGTTTTTCCCCTTATATTATCACTCCACAACTCTATTTTATATACTAAAATCTAAAATGTCTGTTTACGTACAAAGAAATAAAAAATAAATATAAATAATTTTAATTGTATATATTTATTATTTACTTGTTTACTTAAACGGCATTATATATTAGATATAACATCTAGATATACCTATACATAAAGGGATATATTATCTATGCATCAGTGTATGAGTTACCAAGTTATCTTTTTAGATTGAACTAAAATGTCATTAATTTGTTTAATTAAAATTACATAATAAATAATTTTGTTTTATCAATTAAAAGAATATCAATGTTATTGACAAAAATGCCAATAACTGCCAATCTTAATTTTATTTTTATTTCAGAATAATATTATTTCACAATTACGTTTTTCTCTTCTTTTTCCTTTACTCATTTTTTACCTTCTACCCACCAAGTCTTGTAATTTGTAATAAAAAAACTATTCTTTATTTATATTTTCAGAGCTACTGTAAAATAGAAAAAAAAAAAATTTTTCTCTGAGAGAATCTTCACTGAGTGATTTTTAAAATTAATTTACATAAGTAAAAAAAATATTCATTTCTAGTGGAAAAATGTTGTTAATTAAAAAAATTATACTTGTATACCTTTTTCTTGAATTAAGGG
This sequence comes from Microvelia longipes, assembly GCA_018340805.1. NCBI lineage: Eukaryota > Metazoa > Arthropoda > Insecta > Hemiptera > Veliidae > Microvelia > Microvelia longipes. The sequence continues at coordinate 28,278,101 of JACMZG010000022.1, forward strand.
AGGCGCTAGATACTTTATTTTTCCGGTACTTGGTATGAAAAAAAGTTGAATTACTGTTCTTTTGCTGTCGTGCGAGTTTATTAAAGCCTATTAGAAGGGAGAAAAAGTTGCCTTTGGACAAAATTTATTTTTAGTGTCTGCCGGCAGGGGCTTAATTTTAAGTCTTGTTCCTTCCCCCATTCCTACGTACTTAATGTTAAGAAAAAAGTTGCTTTTTATTCTTTTTTTTTTTAAAAAAAGAATGTCTCCTACCAATATTCTACACCTGATGACTAAAAAATTGTACAAAGTTTTTGTTATAAAAAACTGTATAAAATAATGTTTTTTACGGTTAAAAATGCACGCCTAGCTTGCAAGGACATATAAGAGTTTATCATCTGAATTTATTCTGAGTTTATCTTACTTCTAGAGATAAATTAACACATATTAACGACAAGGAAAATTGTTTAATTTAATATCGGAGTAATAGTTTTAGCGACCTTTAAGAGGTATGGTTTGAAGGATAGTTTTTATTTTCTTTTTAATTTAGTTTAGGAACGGACTTAATGTTTTAGTAAGTAGTTTCCTGCTTATTTGAGACAAAGACAACTTTACCTCAAGGCATTACTTTATTAATACTAAGCAGTCAAAACAGCAGTTAATTTAAGCAGTTAAGTTAAGATGAAGTCAAAACTACCTTAATTGATTCCATAATTTGATTATGCATACAGACTCCTGCTTTCGTATTCGCTGCATATTTAATTATTAAAATTAAATATGCAATTCGTACATTATTGACAATATTGAAAACTTTATTCTAATATCATAATATTTTATTCACGACCGAACAAATATTTTTTTAAGTAGTCATGATCAGCAAATCTCTGAGGAGAAAATTTTGAATAAAAACCGTATCAATTTCTATGAATAACACATAAATACAAACCACAGCGCGCTCCTTCGGGGAACACATAGAACTATGTGTTTGCTAATACGACAAATACAATGCTTATAGAATTAATTCTGTCAGCAACTACTTGTATTAATATTCTTAAAGAAACAAAAGCAAGAAAAAAACGAATTTTACGCTCTTTAATTTATCTACTTAGCTACTTAAAGAGCATTTAACTAAATGTGTGTCCTAGGATACTGTACAACATGTTGTGTGAAGATTTTTCTTAATTCTTCTCGCACCAAGCTTCATATTTACCTCTGTTCTTTCTAAGCCCTTTTCATCCGAGTTAATTATTTTTTCGTTACTCTTCTAATGGATATAAAGCACCTTCAACCGGATTTACTTTTTAAACCTTTCCAACCTCTTTTAAAAATATATTTTCTCACTCTTCTTTATTTTTATCTCATTTATTACAATTATTTATATCACTAAACTGAACAGTGAAAATTAAAGAGATAAAGATAGATTAAAAAAATAAATAAAAGATCAAAAATAAACTTTATCTATATAATGTTTAAATAATTAAAATTTTATTAATCGCATTAGGCGATGGATATATTCATAATGATATTGATCATATAAACCAATGTTTTAAGGTCAGGTTCTAGTTTGAATTCATTGTTATAGAAAACTATTAGAGTTAACTGAAAAATACTTAAGGTACTTCAGGTAACAAATGTATAATGGACAATATTAACATAATAGAATTAAATCACTTAACTAATGACAGTGATCCTTCACTGCACTGTACCAGAGACTAGTTAGTAGCACTTAGTATTACTGGAAAGATATTTTGGTTGGTTACTCAGAAGAGTGTTAAGCATATAAACTCTGGAAACCAGATAATTATATTAACAATAACTATATTGACTACAGTTTAATCAGTAAATCAAATTACTTAAAAATCAAAGATTCAGGGGGCAACGATAAAACAGTAAATGTTAGTCACATGGCCACCCGAAGGATTTTTTCCGGGGGGGGGTCAAAGCTTCCAAGTTCAGTAATCAGTAATGTGCTGCGGGTATAGTTTTCAGCACCCAAAAAACCACAGTGGGAGTCCAAAAAACCACAGGAGTGGGGATTTGCTAAATAAATGTTAGTGTATTGACAAAAATTATGTAACATATTGTGCTGAAATAAATATTTTAATTCTTTTAGAACTTCAGCGAGCGAAAAGAGTTTCATCAAACATATTAAATAAGGGTTTTTATCAACCCTTATAATAGAAGCAAGCCTCTATTACTATACATAATTTTTAATTAGAACAATCTAGCAAGCGAAGCATGCTCCTTTTAGCGTATCTTATAATATACTTTAGCAATCCTGTGAGCAATGAGAGCCTCTTTTCCAACATTCACGCTTATGTGACCCGTTTGATCCCCCCCCCCTGCTGCGCCAATGTTAGTCACCTATCCCTTATTTATCAAATCCAAATTCATTACTAAATCCTGACTCTACTTTCGACTAGTTTAGATAATCTAAATTCAAACAATCCTGAACCTCTACTGATGAACCTCTTATGAAAACCAACAATTGTTTTCTTGACATATCAATGCAAGAAGCTATGGAAGGCAACGAAAGAAATCGGTGGCTTGAAGCAATGCACACTGATTATGATTCCTCGATGGAAAAAAGTATTTGATTGTCAGTCGATCTACAAGAAGGAAGAACCGCAGTATAATGTCGATGGGTACCTTAAAAAGTACAAATTTGATGGCACACTGAAGTGACACAAAGTTCGACGCGTAGCAAGAGGATTTTCTCAGCGACATGGAGTAGATTACGATGAAACTTACTCGCCAGTGGTTATAAGTCATATCGGCAGAACTTAACATAGTAATCATGGATCAACATCAAATGGATGTTACTACGGCATATCTCAAAGGGGACTTAGATACAAAAGTGTATATGGACCAACTCCAAGAATTTGCAATAAAAGGAAGTGAAGGCAAAGTTAAGTTTTTTAACAATAAAGACTATAAGATTAACGCTATAAGACTATCATTATAGCGTTGCTCCTAGACGATCTTACAATCGTAAGATCATATCATCTTCTCTAGAATGTATACATAAAGCAAAGTCACAGCTATCTTAAAACTTTAAAATGAAGTGTTTGAGTGAGCTTCGCTATTTACTAGGAGTAAGATAGAGAAGTAAGAAAACTCGATTATGCTGATATAATATCTACGATGTATCAATCTCGATACATCTTAAAGATTATAGAGAAGTTTTGCATGAGCGCCTGCAGACCCACAACATCACTGATGGCTGCAAAATTAAAACTCTTAAAAGACCATAAAGATGTGGGACTCAGAGTTTATGGTTATTTATCTCCAGCTGCAGCTTCGCATTCATTTTCAGCTTTAGTTTCTAGTAGCTCCGATTTCAAGTGCTCATGGGTAGCTGATCATCGCGAATTGTCGAAATATTCATTTCTACTAATGTATATATATATATATAATATATATATAATATATATATATATATATATATATATATATATATATATATATATATATATATATATATAGATAGATAGATAGATAGATAATAGATATCGCCTAGATACTCCAATATAAAGGTTTTATGGTAAGAGAAGTTATAAAAATGCACTCCCTATACTATATATATATATATATATATATATATATATATATATATATATATATATATATATATATATAATATATATATATAATAATACTATATCCCTATATAAGTATACTACACCTTATACAACAGAGGAAACTATTGATTCCGAGCACGCACAAACAGTAATAGAATCAGGAAAGAAACATTAAGAATTTTGGATTAACCGGATTAATTTAACCCGGATGATGTTAAGTCGTTGAGAGGAGTGAAAATGTCTTACAAGATAAAGGCTATTTCCTGGAGGTTTTTCTGTTGAAGCCTCTATTTTCCTAGTGTTTCCCCAGGGTCTACTTACAAGGGTTAAACTCTATGATTCTTGGACCAAAGGACAGTTTTTACTAAGATTTTTATACGCTTTACTGAAAAAAGGGTCAGCCATGCATACAACCATAACATAGTCGAAATGGTCTTTTCAACCAATTCTACTTAACAACACTCTGTTAAATCCTAGAAAATTGGTACATAAATTTTTAAAAATTTATGCATTTATTCCATTCTTTTTACGGTCTTCTTTAATATATTCAAGCACTATGGTTATACTTGATTGCTCAGTTACAAAGTAAAATGAGAAAAATGCTTTAAAAACTTTAGAGATTTACTCAGTGTTTTTCACATATTAAACATTTCAAAAACTAACAGCACAAACTATTTATGGTAACACTTAATTTTAACTTTAATTACATAACTGTCCAATTTGATAAATGTTAATTAAAATTTATCTAACGTGTTAAGAGAATAATTTAACTGTCACTTAAGATGTATCACACAGCAAAAAAAACTAGAAAAAGGGTGTAAACAATGATCTTATCAAGTGTAAGAAATATTACAAACTTACTAAGTAAAGAACAAGCTTATAAAAAACTTTGAATAACAAAGCTTATTTGTATTCATTCCTATTGTAAATAAAGCTAAAAATAAGCTTTAATTCTATTCCTTTCATGGACTGATTCCAAAGCTTGAAATACAGAACTGAATAAAGAACATTTAAAGTATAATATCAAGCCAAAACTTTATCATTAAGGGATCTATAAGACTTAAAGCTTTAGGGGAATATTTAAAGTAAGACTTGTAAATAAACTGGAGCTGGTAATGAAATTGCAAGACTGCCAAAACATAGATTTTGGTAAGCCAATGAGGATTTTCTTTCCTTTAAATTTCTTTAGAGTAATTATATAATAGAATGTATTCGAATATAGACGGTACTTTATTGTTTTTAAAGAAAGATGTCCGATTAAGAAATCTCATGAATATAACAGAATAGCATTATTAGGGAGGTATAAAGCGAATAATAGGGAATTTTAAATTTATTTAAGTATAATAAGAAAGTTATTTGTGCCATAAGAGAAAGAAAGATAAATGTCATTTTTAGGGCTTTCTTCTACAAGCGAAGCAACGCTTTACTCCATTCTCTTTCAAGGTAGAAAGCCTAGCAAAATTGGTTATGAGTTCTTCTATTAAGTCTACTGTTGTTTCTATTAATTTCGTTATATATTTGGTAAATCTGTAGTTGTTGTTTCAGGTATATGGTCATGAGACAAAAACCGAACGCAAAAAAACTTCGTTTTGTACACAGGGGGAGCATAAAAGTAAGAAAGTGTTGCCACCGTTTTCAAGGAAAATTGATGGGCATGGGACAACTTGTCCAAGATAGAGATTAAATGCATTGGAGAAGCAAATAAAGTTAGTGTTTTTCACTTTTAAGATCTAACACGCTTTAAGTCAACAGACTTTATTTGTAGTAATTTCTTATTTTCTTAGGATTCATAACATTATAACCTTAAATAAGGTAAGAATACTATAAAATATGTACAATTAACTACTACACAATAATAAAGAACTAATACTTAACTCAACGTGTTTATAACCTGACGATAGGAAGGATTTAGTAGTGCTACTAGTGCCCGAAGGAGTAGCGGTGGGGGTTGGCGACACCTTTTTGCATTGTGAGATCCTGCTATGTTCCTTCCACTTTATATTGGTTCTTTGGTTTTGTATTACCTTCGAACCAAAGTCAAATACGAATTATAAATTAAGAAAATACATTTAAATTTACCAAGAACCGAAGCAAATATTTAAGTATGGCTACTTCTTTGATTTGCTTTGTTAAGAACAATATATTTTTTGTAACATTCCTTACATTATCATGGTAATGCAAATATAAAATTTTTGCGTAAAGTTTTTTGCTCGTGATATAAGAATTCGAATATTTGAACTTACTCGAATATATTTTTTACTTAAAATAAACATATTTCAAATACCCCATTAGTAGGTAGCTCAGACATTTTTTTCTTATAATAAATTAACTGTACATATAGGTCCGTAAATTCCCAATAATTTGATTTTAGCGACTTGCTGCGTCTTGTGTTTATTTCATGATTATATTAATTAAAGTTTAAATCCATAATTATTAAATAATTATTGAAAAATAAAATATAATTCTAAAATTATATTTTTTCATAAATAATACTTTTCATAATTGCACATGACTTGGCGTCTAAGCGGCGTCTCTAGCGCTATTCAACAAAATTGTGTGTTTAACTTCTTTAAAAATTAAAAAAATAATCTTTAAAAATTATTTATTTTTAGACAAAATTCGACAGAGAGAAGTTAAAAATATTACAGCCTATTATACAAGATTATATAGTATAGCCATATATTTTTTTAATAGTTTTTTTAACTAAAGTAAAAAATGAAATTAATAACTGAAAAGAGTCTTTTATCTTTGTTTTAACTCGCTACTAAGCCCTTAATTGAAATTTATAAGGCCAAGTTAACTTTTCATTAAAATTGTTAAAGGGTTATAATAAAATGTTATATGAGATATGAAATTGAAAAAGTAATAAAGCATAGTACGTGAGACAGTATAGGGATTAATTAGATTAAATAACAAAAACAATTTTTTGGAGAGCGGTTATTATTATTATTCGATTAAATTATCAATAATATTCCACAATTTCTATCGAAATTTTTCGGAATTAAGGATGTTTTCAGATACGTATCAGCCACAATTATGCCTTATGGATAAAACAAAAATTTCTTAATCAATATGCATAAAACGACGTTTTAGACTAAATGCCATTAACATATATTAGATATGATACTGACAATTTATGAAATCGGCCAACCAGAGCAGGCAATATAGGAAATGTTGCCAGATTTCCCATATTGTCTGGGCATTGTGCAATAATTTATTTTATTAGTTTCCTTTAAGTATTTAATATTGACACCATAGACACTTGAACAACCTCCACTCCCTCTCTGTATATTGTGTATAAACCCAAAAAATTTTAGAAATTTTATTCTATCTGCAAACCATAATAGAACTTATATTTATCTTAAGAACTTATGGTATAAGTTAAGTTAATAAAAGCTTATCTTAACTTAAAGTAATTACCTAAAAGTAAATCACAGGTAAATAGTAGAAATTATTAAAATTTTTAAAATACTTTTAAACTTAACTGATACCACACATCACAAAAACTTTAACAAGAAAAAAAGAAGCTTTAACAAAGCTTACAATAAAAGTTAACTTTATCTAAGAAGAAAGACAGCAATAAATCTTGGTAAAAGTTGTATTAAGCCATTTCTTAGAGTAAAGTTTTATCAAAGAGGTGTTAAGTGTGGTATAAGGAAATGAAAATTAGTCAGCTTAACTTTGAACTTTCATTTTGGTTTTGTTTGTTTTGTTTTGTTTAAAACAAAACCGTTCGTAATTAACAAAGTTAAAAATGAACATGTTACTGCATGGAGAATTGAAAATCTTATTTTGAAGGTATTATTGTCTTCCTTTTATAAGCTAAAACACTTTATGCTTAGTTAAAGCAGTATGTTAAGCAGTCATTTCCTTGTTTTTGAAAGATAAGAAGATAAATATAATTATACGTTGCAAATTTGACAAAAAGCAAAATTCAAATGTATCCTTTCTTCCCTATTCTAAAACTTGGAAAGATATAAATTAATCTATAGGTTTTCCCTCAAAAATATGTATGTTTTAGCAGATAATACCTTTACGTATAAAAATGTCAAAATAACCTACAAACATATATTGGGACACCAAAACGAACAAAAATATATATTTTTTTCATTTAAAAATTCATTCAAACAAAGTCAAGTTGACAGTGAATTTAAAAATATTTACAGTAATATTGAAAAAATAATCAAAAGAGCAGGTTTGAATAACTGATAAAACTGGCAGTCTTAACTGTAAAGGGCAAGGAATATTCAATGTGAAAAGAGGAGGGAGGAGTGATTAACTTTTTCCGTGTGCTAATTTTAGACTCTAAATAAAACTAAAGTATCTGTCCAAAATCCAAAGGGGGAATGAATTGCCGCAGGAGTGGACACCCAATTTGAAATCTTTACGTTCAGGCTGTGATCAATTGACCAGTCGCTATAAAATGCAGTAACAAAATAGAGATAATCACGTTTCAAAGAGACATTTTGAGGTTAGACTATATTGGTGGACCAAACACGCCATAGTTAGTTTCGGGGTGTTAATCTAAATTGGGTTGGAAAACATTGGTTACATAAAACTCCTATATTAAACGGATGTAAAAGTCTGTCCTAGGAATAATCTATTGGCAAATAATTAGGGGAGAAGTAGAACCTATTCGCGATTTAAAGTCCGTAGCAGCGCCACCGTCGCTGATTAGAAATTGATAACGAAAAGGTGATCGTTGTTAGAAAGTCCTGGGGTTTTTTTGGTTTTTCTTATTTGTGACGAACATTTCTTTACATTTTTTCTCAAGGTGCTTTAATTTAATTAATTTTAGGGCGTATGAACTCAGTAGAATCACAATTTCATTAAAAAAAATAGGGTTTTAAAGGGTTGTCACGAATATTTAAATTGAGTGATAAGAAGGTGAAAACCACAATATAAAGTTTTATTTTATTTATTGTTAATTAATTTTACTTTTAAATAATATTAGTCTGCACAAACACACAAAATTACCTTTTTATTGCATTAAATTAGTTGTAGCAGGTATTTAAATAACCCGATAACAAGCTAATTTTCACCATAATGGTGTTTTAATATATTAATTGTTAATCAATTTAATTTACTCACTAAAATAATTAATAACTCACTTAATTCACTCTTTTTTGTAAAATCTTTGTTTAAATTATTTGTTTAGGTTTTATTATTTCTGGGTTAAATCGGAAAATCCAAGTTTGTAGTGATAAGAGCCTGATTCTATATTTAAAATTCTGGAATAATAGAAGAATTTATCCATGTAATATTGACAATTTTTTTAGCACCGATGATCGTTCTATTAATTTTTAACTTATTTATCACAAATTAACTAACTAAAGAAATGAAAGATGAATTTTTATCGGTTCCCATGCTAAACCTATCATAAAAAAATGTTGATCACCCTTTCGTTTTCCCGCCATTGGTATTGCCAACCTTACAACTGTCTCGTTAAATCGCGAATAAAAGAGAGGAGAGTCTAAATACTTAGAAGGAAAGGAGACCAAAATTTAAAAAAAATTGGACCGGAAGTTTACTTGAAGCATACGAAACCAGAAACAAACTTATTTACTCATCCTCTCTTTAACCTCTCCCCTTATTTGAAGCAAGTTTTAGAAATCTGTCGTTGTCACTCTGACCGCACTGTTTCCCCTAAGGTTAGGCCAGGATTTAATTAAAATATTCACGATAGCGTTTCAACTCTTAACCCTCTCAAACTTAAAAACTTTAAATTTAATTGAAAAGCCTTATCTGAATGTTAAAGGAAAGTGAAATTAATACTTAGCAACAAGAGTCATAACAATTTTAAATAAAAGAATAATGGATAAGGCAAGCAAGGAGAAAAATGTTTTTAGACAATAATTGGTTTCCCAAAAAGTTTTTTGAGTTATCAAAAATTTTCTAAGACAAGCGAAGAAAAATAAGTGAAAGTGGAAATAAGTTTAGTAAATAAATAATGAAAATAACTTGAAACGTTGAGTTTTATCTTTTTATTTATTTATTAAAAAGAGTGTGATGCAAGGGATAAAAACTTTTACTATTTATTTAAATCAATATTAAGAAAAACGGTTAAATTGAGCGCTAACAACGCACTGAAGAGCAAAAATAGCCAGACAAGACAGACAATTTTCAATAGGAAGCTTGCCTCAAACGTAACAGATTTGGTGAAAAGCTTTTTTAAATTTTAAAGAGTCAACATTTTTGCAGTAGAATTAAAAAATATGTAGTTAACCATTAACTTATTCCCCCTTATAGACGATTAAAAACGTATAATAGTTATTTATACACCGAGTAACGAATGCTATTACTTCCCTAAACAGATACTTGGTTCCTATGGCGTAAGCCGAGGAAACCAAAGCATTTAACTTTCAAAGTGAAGCCGAGGGTTTACGTGTTTAACTCCCGAGGCAAAGCAGAGGAAGGTATGACTATTAATTAGGTAATTGCGAGGGGAATAATAGCATTTTACTATCAAGGTGCATATACGATTTTATCTCCAGAAGTTGACGTCATCTAATTATTGTTTTATTCTTATTTTTATAAGTTATTGTTTTGTTTTTATACGTTTGTTGCATTTTATTCCAATATTTTTGGTCGGGTCCCCCTAATAAATTTTGGGGGTGCCGGCTCTCAAAAAAGTATTACAAAAATTTATCGGTACTCTCTATAAATTTAAAGATACCACTCCCCTAAAAATGGATATAATTGGCTCTAATGCCCCAATAATAGGAAAAACTTTATTCCCACTTTGGAGTGAAAAGTGCTTCTTTACTCCCCAAAAACTAGTCAATAAACTTCACATTATACACCATCTGGAGATAAAACTATTGTAAATTATACACTATTAAAGCGCATGCTGAAAATTTAATAATACAATCAAGCAAGTCCCTACTCTCTTGAATGTCTGCTTTCATTCAGGAACAAGCATCAGGTAAGGAAAGAAGTCGATTTATGAGGAAAAGAATCGACTACTACTTCTCTTTTACAATATAAACCGAAATTAAATTATTTGAAATCTTCCCTGACACCAGACAATATGTGTTTTACAGGTAGAAATATAGGTTGTAACTTGTCCAACATGTCAAACCTTTCATTCTCATATTTGTCATGTGTCCTAATTTCCAACTTCTAAGATCCTATGGGCCAACTTTAAGGATCTCACACCTTATAAGCGTCAACTCCCTCCTATAAAATGTATTTTTATACCTAACATATTTATGGGATCAATTAAAATGTTTCAAATTATACAATCAAAACTGTAGGAGGGGAAGTTGAGCTCCTAAAAAATGTCATTTTTACCAACGGGGAGGAATCACGAATCCCCCATTTAAAGATTTAAGACTTTTTAACGTAAGAATTTATATTTAAACAAAAAATGTCTTAAATACTTAGAAAAAAAAAAAGATAACACAAACTACATTATTCTACAAATATTTTATTTTAGACAGAGCCGACAAAAAGATCTAGAACAACTATTGATGGAAATAAAATAAATAATAGAAGGGATGACGTTGCCTATTTTAATCATAACCAGACTACTACGAGCGCGATATGAGACAGCTACTGAAGCAAAGCATTAGTCTATTTATTATTGCTAATAAATCCTTCATCGTTAAAAAAATTAATCCATTTAACTAATTAATAAATAAAAAGTAAAGTCTTTCTTAAACATAAAAATAAAGAAGTGAATTTTTTAAAAAGAAAATTGATTTTATACAGATTCATTCTTTCGTAAAATACCGATAATCAATCAGAATAATCAATTCGATCTTATATAATAATTCTTCGAAAAGTCTTTAGGAGGTATTTTAGGGAAACTGGATATAAATAAAACGTTAACTTTTTATATTCTTTACTAATTCTTTGTTAAAACCCGAAGATTTGATGTAAGATAAAAACCTGAAATTAGGTAGAAAATTACAGGCTACTAAACAAACAATGGAATTAAACTTATTGGTAGTTAATAACATAAATATCAAGTCAATTTAGTGGGTTTAGATTCTTTAAGTTATAGTTTTTGTTTTCCTTTGAAATCTTTCTTCTTTTGAAAATGGTTATAAAAGTAGAAATGCTTAGAAAAGTGCGGGGAGGATACAGAGTCATGCTATAAGAAGATGTTTAAGATACTAAGAGCATAACGGAAAAAATAAAGAAGATAACTTAGCAAGTAAGTAACTAAGTATTGATGATTATTAATACAGTATAGATTATATGTTTAATTAAATAGTATAATTTAATTATAGCGACATTTTTTTGACGAGTTAAGAGAAGTCCAAACAATTGTTCTATCTTTTATTCTTTGCAATTTATTTTAGACAAAAATCAGTAAAAATGGACTAAAAATTTATTAACCACAAGAATTTATAATACCCGTTTAGAATCTTTCGCACCAGATTCTAACCACTGGACTTCCAGACCAGATTTTAACTCTGGACTAACCGCCATGATGGCTCCTCAAAGGGCCATCATAAATATCAGTGTTTTCTACAGTGACCTGCAGGAACCACCTCAGGGAGTGGTGATGAAATATAGACGCTTTGTAGATACCTAAAATTGACTTCATATTAATCTCGATCTTAATTTATTCGATTGAACTAGATTATTTTTTAAACTCCTGCCCACAAAATTCAAGGAACTGTAACATTACTTAACGAACTAGAAAATGTATTAAAACCATTTAAATTCGACACCATATTGTAGAAAGTTCGTAATCTTTTATTTCTAACCCTTCAAAACATATCACAGAAAAATACAGTTGACAGTCTGCTGCTTTGTCTTTTATAAGCTGTTTTTTTAATTGTGGTTAAATAAAGGAAAAAATAAAGGAATATCCATTAATATGACTTAGGAAGATAATATCATGTGGTAAACGGTTAGAAACAAATGTGGAACACATGCCACTAAGCGATACCCGATACCTAAAGCCTGTGGTGTTTGTTACTCTAGAACTATTAATAAAAATACGAAAGGCTTCCTACTTCCTATAACTGAGTATTGACATTTACACTGCGGCAAATTAAACACCTGTAGGTAGGCTTCTAGAGATAGCAATTTTTATTGTTAGGTCATTTTATGGTTACGAGATTGAGCAAGACTTATTACTGAGACCTTGGGTTTGAAACTTGATACATAGAAACTACAATAAAATTTAGAGGATATTTGATATATTAATTATGAGAAACCATCAAAGTCACGCAGAAATCATACTTAAGATTTTAATAAAATAATACATGGGGAGTATGTTTATAAAATATATGTTAATATAATTCATGTAGATTTCTTTCTTCTCCAATAGAAAATATTAAAAAAAAACTTAATATAAAGATTCTTCTATCATTTTTGGTAACTTATATTGAATATAAGATTTGTAAGAACGATGCAAATACGTCTGTACAATGTCTTGAGAAGAGGATCTAGGGAGTTCAATTCGTATTGAATTCATATCGATTTCATAGAAAAGTAAAAGGTAAAAAAGTGCAACCATAAGGTGTGGTTTTCATAAGTTAATTCACTAATGATTTTTTATAGCCTACCGAATGGGTAAAATATGAGTAAGCTCTATGGGTAGAAAACAAGGCCGAGATTACTTTGTGTGAAACCTCAAAAACCCTTAACTAAAGTATTAATCAATTCCTAGCACTCGGCTAAACGTAGTAACAGTTAAAAAAGTTGATAAAAAAATAATGAATTCAATGTTCAAAACCAACTTCAGGATTACAGGCTCTATTGTACCTGATCAAAATATTATAGGTTACAGGTGTATACCTGATCACAATAGAAGACGTGGATATCTTTCTCGCTACAGATTCAAAAAATCAATCTGCAGGTACCGGAATAATAGGTTCAAACCCAATATTGATGGAATAATGACAAGCCTTCCACAATGTTCTGTCTGTTATACCTGAGTTTTAAACGTAGCGTCGGCACCTACTTCTTTACAAACACCTATTATTAACAAGTAGAGTAAAAAGGCCTGTAAATGGTAATTATCTTATTTTCATATTTTTTGTGGCATTTAAAAAAGGTGTTAATCTAATATACATTTTGTTGGTATTACTTACAGTGAATGTATTTAGAATTATTTACTATAGATCGTTTTTATTAAATGCTTTGTAAGTCCCTATTCTTTAACTAGAGACAAGTTAAAGCGACTAAAGAAAACATACTGTAAATAAATTATTCCTCCGTTTACATGCGTTAAGTTTTAGTGTGTCTTCTCTGTGATACTAGTACAGGACAATAACAGTGTAACAGGTAATCCAAAATCTCCGAGGTCATGCCCGCAACAAAATTGGAGAGGAGAGGGGGCAATACCAGAAGGGGCGAAATTTTCATACACATTTAAATGACTTCCGCTGAAAACTACTTCGTCAGGAGGCGACATTGTTTTAAGGGGACGCAACAATCCCCCCCCTGGCAAAAGGCCTGCCTGTGTAAGAAGAACATAAGTTTTTTTTTCCAGAATAACTATAAGAATATACATACTCAATGTTTTAACAACTAGCCTTAACTTAAACCCTGAATTTAGACCCTAGGCGGAAGTTAGCTGAAAATTAACTGCCTCCAGCTATCATACCTTGGACCACTCAAATTATTCGGGGGATCTCTAAATTGATTACGTCAAACATTACTGATAATGTCATAAAATATAATGCACTAAAATACTATGCTGATGCTAAAGGACAAACGATAACAACAAACTTGGACCAAAGGTCTAAAATAACCAATTGTTAACCTTCACAGTCACAATGGTTGAAGCCCGACATTTATGAGTTTTAAAATTATACAAAAATACCTATATAATAAATTTGAAATTATAATAACATGCTGGAATAACATAGTCTTATCAAAACAAAACAAAAAACATAATAACTAAGCAATCGAGAAACCAGCATGGCTCTTAAAGAAGAATAAAAACTGCATGCATTTCACACCTGTTGAGACATTTCCCCTAGATATGTGAAATCCCAAAAAATAGTGTCCCACACAAATATCCCGGAGAGACTTTTACAAAATACTTTTTGTTTTATTCAATGCTTATAGGCCTTTTGGGGATATTAATATTTAAACAAAGTGATACCACACTCTTCCTCAACATATATCTCAACTTAGGATTAGTGTTTAGTGAATTTATCTTCTCCATTTCCAAGTACTTATTGGTAGCTGATCAGTGCGTGTTGTCTAATTCTTCACTTTCTGTGAGTTAAATTATATTTTACCTTTATGTAGAGTTATACGATCGTAGTGCGACTTTAGGATTCATGTTATGTATTGTGATACCTAAATCCGAGAGTCATTTTTAGCAATACATGTGTTTACCTGTTTTGCCTCTTCACCCTTCTAATGATCTTATATATTTTTGTTTGTCGTATTTATACTTTTGTTTGAGTTATTGATCTACTATTCTACGACAGCATCCACTTCACTTAATCATCATCAGACTTCATTCGCTTCATTCATTCATTCACTTAAGCATCAGATTCACTTAAATCAAGTTGATCGTGTCTTTTTGGCTCTTTAAGAACTAACCGATACAGCTAGAAAACTCTGGCGAGGTGAGAGCTGTGGCACCACTCGACAGCAAGTATTTTTTCTAACCTTCCTGAAAGTCCATTGGTAAGAGCCTAGCATTTTTAACCTTCCTCGGCTTTGCATTCATTTTTTAGCTTTCGTTTTCACGTAATTATTAGTAGCTGATCATCGGGTATTGTCCAATTTTTAACTTTCTGTTTATAGAATATATTTGTATTATTTGTACATTTGTATCTTTATTAGTATATATATATATATATAATATATATATATATATATATATATATATATATATATATATATATATATATATATATATATATATATATATATTTAAATTATTATAACAATTAATAGATCTTTAAATAACTGGTGGACTTAAGTTACATTAGTTTCCAATAATTTATTGCAAAATAATCATGAAAACGTTCTTAATAATATATTCAGATAAATACTGATATGAAAACGGATAAGAGACGTAAATTATCGTATGATTATTTAATTAAAATTAACATAAATCCAATGTGTTAGAGCCACCTGTAAAGCAATATGGCGTATTTGCTTTGCTTTAAAATATAACAGTAATGTTAAATAAATTGGCTAAGAGCCATATGTTTGAAAGGATGACGGCCAGAAATCATTCCTAACCAATTGTTTTAAGAGCAAAAACCTCAAAATAATGTTTTGTAATGATTTAAATAATTTATGTTGCTAATCTTTAGTTGAATTGAAGTAACTGAACATTGAGCTTAGATTTAATCATGACATTACAACGTTATGCAAAGCTACAACCCATGCCTTTCTCTATGCATTTTATCTTCATATACATTTAAAATATCAATAGTACAGTGTGTCCCCGTGTGGGCATACCTATAGGAGTAAATAATAAACATTTAATTTTTCAAGAAAAAATCACCCTTCATAAAAATTTATACTTGTTTAAAAATAAACATTTATCCTAATTATGTTGTACCAGAAACCTTACACCAAAGAAGTACACTTCTTAAAAAGCGGACCAAGAGAAAGTTGAAAGTTTAACAAAATTTTATTATTTATAAAAATGTCCCCTTAAAATTGAAATGTTTGACAAAAAGTTTTTAAACGAATTATTTCTCCTCTTGCCTACCTCAATATTGGGCCCTTATTCAGGGCACTAGAATATATTATTATTAATAATAAAAAGTATTATTAATACTTTATTAATTTTGAATGTATAAACATTTTTTTTTAATCCATGGCGTTGATTGGAGAACTTACGGAAGGCTACAGTAAAGGGGGAGGCTAAAAATTATATTTGTATTATGTTAAAAGGAATAAAGTTTAGTTTTACATAAAAATTTTATATTTTAAAATAAAAAAAAGATTCCCTTTAAAAAAACGAAATGTTTTGGTCACATTACTTACGCGCAAGCCAATATGTAGACAGTTAAAAAAATTGTTCAAGAGAGAAGTAAGATAATAATAGAGTTGACGAAGAAAAGTTACTCTTATAATTCAAACTTTTGCTAGATTTAAAAGCAAGATAAAATTCAATATTTTGTTCTTAAAATCACAAAGAGATTTTATTCTTTTACTCTTTTAAAAAATAAAAGTGTAATATAGGCTACAAATTAAACCTATTGGGTTAACAATAAATAAGTATAGATAAAAAAATTAAGTTAAGTTTTTTGAAGGGTGACTTTTTCATAAGAAATTAAATTATTTGTCATTTATACCTATTATAAAGTCCATGTGGGGACACACTGTATAATTGATAAATAATATTGTATCACATCATTGGCGTATATTTCATCTGCTGAACAGTAGAGTTTGAGAAAGTTAGTCAAATATTTCAATATAAGCTTCAATCTCTAGCTCAGAGTTACGCTAGAAGTGGTCCGCAGAAAGATGTTAAGAGGTCCGTGAGCAAATGGTAAAAAAATTATAAAAATATGTAACAATAATTAATTAACTTTAATGCTATTACAATAATAATTATAATAACAGTTTTCACGTGATAATGGCCTCATGTTAGGTTGAAAGCGCTTTGAATAAATTATTGTTTTAGTGGAGAGACTTTTTTCTCTGCTCTTATAGTTTAAACTCAGTTTTATTATCCTTCTAGGGAATTTCTACAGAAAAAAATGAGCTTATTAAAGTGTTAATGTCCATTTGCGTACTTATGTAAGTACGCCAATGAATCAAGAAATTATCAACCAAGTTTTTATTAGTAAATATAAAGATCTGTTTTTCTGTTGTTTGTAAGATGGCTAAAAAATAGGGGTCCAAACATTTATTATTACAGTAAGTCTTTTGCTTGGTAGAACTTAAGACTTACTCATCTTATTTTATGAAATAAAACAAAATGAAGGCTATGTAAAAAATTGGTTGATTCACAAGTTCGCGGTTTATCAGAGGACTACGAAACTATAAATTTATAGTAAATTTACTGTAAACTATTGCAACAATAATTTACAGTAAACTTTAATTTACAGTAAACGAATAATTTACAGTAAACTTTAAGCCTTGCTTCGCAAGGCTAAATTTAGAACGTTATCCGGAACGAGTTCCCCGCATTATCTGAACTTACGTACGCGGTATCGAACTCAGCCAACTCATCAACTGTTAAACAAATCGTCTCATCCAACTGTGCGTCATCTAACTAGCTTCAACTTTTACGAGCCTCTTAATCTTTTCAACTTATATAACATTAACTTTGGTTTGGCGTTATATCTAAAGTGCGTTTTGTATATCGTATAAATCTGATCTTCTCTTAACTTAACGTTATAGCTTCCGTATTCGACCGTGTTTTCCGTCGTGTCGTGGTCGCGAACCGTGCGAGGGCAGAACATTACGCCTCCTGCCTTTCCAACGTTCAACTTTGGTGCTTTGTAATACAACTCAAGAACATAATCAAAGCAACTGGTTCCATGTTTTCTATAAGCCAACTACTATCATCTGGACTCATCTGAACATAAGTCTAGCAATATCTTGCTAGAAGGACGTAAAACCCCTTTATCTATTATCTAACTTATCCTCATTAATTATCTTACAGCTTTTGGACTTATTTGTTGTTTAATCAATGCTATTATATTTTATTTACATTTTAATATCATCTGAATTTGCAACAACTCAAAGTCTCTTTAGTGTGTTTTACCTTATCTACCAGACAGGAGGTGTTGACAGGGCCGGCAATCTATGTAACAGTAAGTTTGTTGTCAGGTGGAGAATTTCGACACCCCGTCATCTTTACAATGACGGGGTGTCATTGTAAAGACACCGTCTTTGTCCGTCTTTATCTACAATGGAGGTCCGCGGGGCTGTAAAGTTTGCGCATCCCTGCTCTAGCATATGCAAAATAATAAGGTGGTTTACTTTCTTTACAAGTGTCCTATTTATAAAAAATTAAATTAAATTAAATTTATAAAAATTAAATTGGTACCTTGGAACTCCTCGCCTTATCCTACTTGCTACGTTCATTCTCATCACTTTGGACTCGCTACACAAGTGTTGATATTTCAAAATAAATTGAAAGGGTTCTTAAATCATTACTACGATGCTGGTTAGTTGATTCTAACTGTTGATTCTACAACAGTTTTCAAAAATGTGTTGAAAGACATCCCAGTTTTCTGCTTGTACATCAACTGTAACAAATAAATTGTCTAATTATAATAAGTTAAGGTAAAAGAAAAACAGGAATATCGATGGCTCTTAGTGAATGATGTAACCAAGTTAACAATGCTATCGAAGGCTCTTTTAAAATAAAAGGGCAGAGAAAATATGCCATTTTTACAGAAGGCTAAATGATTAGTCAATGAATAAAATTTCTATAGGATTTGGAATAATTAATACTAAACAAAACATGAAAGGATCCTGAGATATATCTCTGGTTCCGGACATTATCTCAAGATCCGGAGATATAAATAAAAGGATACATTTCTTTCATGTGGTAAGAGGTGAGATAATACGACGTTGTGTCGGACTTGTACATGAATACATAAATAATATAACAATTTATAGAGAACTAATTAGTGTTGCTACTTTAAATAAAATAATAACTTAAATAATATAAAATTAAACGGAATTTTTATTAAATTAACACTCCAAATTCTTTACGTATGCTCGAAACTTTATCAAACAAAATTCTTTGAAATTTCAACGCATGACATGTTTAAATCCCGCAGAGGTTACTAATACTTTTATATCTTATATGCATGACTGTGTTGTAGGTTAAAAATAACAAAATTTGAAGGCCTCTAAACCAAATAAACTTTTCTCTTTAATTAGCTTTCTCGTTAATTAATTTAACATTTTAACCCAAAAGCGAAAAAAGAGAGATTTTTTCATTGCAGTTTTTCATCACAGAGTTTAAAGCTTTAATTAAATTTTGTTAAATACATTAAGTTTAATTTTATTTACAAACTATCTATTTATAAAAACTGAAATAATCTTGAAAAAGATAATATTTCATAATTAATGGCATTTTTTAAAAAGTAAAAATTATAGCTTGCATATCGATCTATACCTTTATGAATATTAATGGAATTGTAAGTTTATTCCTTTTATTAAAAAGAACACAATTTCTCGAAGGATAAAATGTAATAAAAAAATGTATGGATATTGCGTCTCTTGGGATCATAAAGTTACATGTAAAATGCAAAGTAAAGAACCTCCATGGGACAAGCATGTCCCTGAAAACTATTAATAGAACAGATGTATAAAAACATAATGTGCAGTAGTTTCAATACGCAGGTCATTGCAGTTGTTGCTTTAAGAGTATTCGCACAAAAACAGATCAAAAATATTTTGGTTAGTAAATGTTATTCTTCAATTATCTAGATAAATAGTGAAGCCATTCCATTCTGGGGATTTATTTCATAAGGTAGAAAGTAGTAGCGAATTCGTTTTTGTAAAAAAAGATCGCACAACTACTGCTAAAATTTAGTTAAGTTTGAAATGTTTTTTTTGGATTTGACAGACAAATAGTGGTTAAAAAAACCAGGTAGACTTAAAAGAAGGAAAGAAATATTTACAAGAAAGAATGCTTACTACAAGAACAATGTTGTTGAGATTATTATTTATTTGTAGTTTTTAAAGTAAAAAACGATTTTCTTAATGATTTAAAAGATTGATTGTCTCAAATTATTACGGGCCTAATAGGTTCCAGTAGTTTTAAGTAGTCTTTGACTAGAGGAAATTTTATTTTCCCCTATGAATTACATCTGTATCTATAATAACAGAGACCCACCCATATACACACATACAATCAGGCAACTTGCCAAATAACTGCTTAGAAGGTCTTTCAACACCTAAAACGGACAGTTCAGTTAAAATCCCGGTTTCGGATACCTAGTGCAAAAACATACCTTTTTATATATACCTATGGCTTAAGTGAGGAAAAGTATAAAAATTAATGAGATAAATTAAAATCAATTTTCAAAATTTTTGCAGAGTCATTATTGCCGCTAAATGACATCTTAAAAAAAATATTTTTCGGATTGTAAAATTAGACTTAGGGATTGATTTTCGCAATAAGAAAATACAATAGGAACTACAGAGATAACAGACAAACACTAAGATACAGACAGAAAAGTTTGTAAAACCACTCAGGAGATCTATAAAGACACCTGAAACGAATTATTATGATGAAATCTAAGTTTCGTAATTTATTGCAAACACAATGCTTTTCACCCACTTCATGATACATATTTTTAAAATCAGTAGGCCCAGCGGAATCCCCTCCACTTCCGTAATTTGAACGAACTCATAAACGTAATTTTCTGATATAAACTCTCTAAAAAAATTAGAATAATTTAAATAAATTTAGAATATTTATATAAAAATGTTAAGAATACAATATATCAGTATCAGATACATAAAGCAAGGGTTAAATGTTACAAAGAAAGCCATTTTTAATTAAAGTAACATATGAGCATAAAAAATATAAAATTCATCTAACTGAACATAACACCTTAACAAATATAAGGAAAACAAACAAAAACGTGTCATGAAAAAAACAAATACCAAAACCAGATCTGTATTTAGATTTTAGAGCTTTTCCGTTTTAATATTATTTGAGGATAATCACATAAGGTATACTTACACTAAAAATGAAAAAAAGGAGAAAGAATTTGGAATTAAAGACAATGAAAAGGAATCGCAATGAATAGGATTTTGGGGTTATTGTGGGAGTGAAAAGAGAAAATTAATTAAAATAACTTGTTGTTTATAACTTCCACTGGAAAGAAAATGGAAATTATAGGATTAGAAGTCTAACTTAAACCCTTGCCTAATAATAGCAGGTGTACTGACTGGTAGACAAAATATGACCCAGAACTTGCTATTGGCTTAGCAAAAGTAAAAGCTCTATTCTCAATATTTTTATTACACACGTTTTAAAGATGCGCCAGTCTGTTCGATATGTAAAAGCAACGCTGAAACTGTTTTGCACTTGCAAGGTGCATGCCAAACCTATAGCAGTCTAAGGTTCAGAATGTTTAGCTTAAAAACTGTTTACTAGAAGAAACAATTACGAATTACCTTGGAAGAAAATATTTGAATTTGCACATCAGGGTGATATAAAGCCAAAATTTAATAGGAAATATTAATTAAAAAATAACTATTTTTTTCAAATTCCAAGTTAAAATTTTTCAATTTGAACGAAAAGAAAGGTAAGCAACAAGCACCTGAAAATTTATCACAGTTGACGTTTTAATGTTTATCATACGATTGTGGACAAAACATTTTATAATAACGAAAAGAAAAACAAAATATTACCACCAATATTTCATTTTATAAATATATAATTGATAACAATAGAGTTCAAAATTATTTATCACCGTTAAAAAACATCGATAACATACAAATTATTGAGAACAGAAGTGATAATAGGGACTTCCTGTCAGATCATTATTTTACCCAACTTTACTCGGTCTTTTAAGAGGTCTAATTGCAGCTTAGAGTAGGATTTTTAAAGCCCAAAATTCCTCACAGAGATTGTAGAGCAGTCTACAGCAGTATAAAGTACGACTTGAACGTTCCNAATGCAAACCTCAAGTAGAAAAACATTATTACCCTGTTTCTGCCGTCACATCTCGAGGATTCCAACGACTCCAACATCTTCACTAAGCTTTAATTTCGCTATTGTATTATTTACTATACATATTATTTTAAAAAAATACATTTTATACATTAATCATGTAAAATTTATTAATATGTTTCTTTATTTAAAAATATGAAAAAAATACTTTATAGGTGCTCTGAAAGTTTAATAAAGTAAATTGAAGTAATTGAAATAAATTTGAAGTAAATTTATGTTTTAAGTGATTTAAATAATTTAAACTAAAGCTTTTAGCTGTGTTCAAAATTTAAATTTTAGACCTACATTATGTTCTTGGTTTATATCAATTAAATGGAAAATAATTAAAACAAAAAGGTTTATCTGTTTTTAATACAAATCAAGACAACAAATACATTTGTGGTGCAAAAGTTCACTGCTGACTGATATTATCGATTTTGACCACGTTTGCAAAAATATTCCTGTATGTAAAAATAAAAAGGCTAAGATTAGAAGATAATGTATTTTGTTAATCAAATTCATCAATTATTTGAGGGTTTTATTTTTCTCAGCATCCTATAAGAAATTATAATATTATTTCACTTTGTTTCTAATCTATGTGAATTCTAACTTCTTTTTCCATTAGTTTTATCTTTTTTTATTATTTATTTTTATAATAACTTCAGAGCACCTATTGTCATTAACTTCTAATGGCAAAAATCAAAATTATCAAATTGATAATTGTTTAATAATTTCTATCTTACTTGACACTTGTTAAAATGTAATGCACAAGCAAAGGCGTTACCTAAGGATTCGTTTACCAAAAGACTTCTTTGAGTATTTTTATCAATAAAAAGGTAACAAATATTGTAGAAATATTTGCTGGCGATAGATTTTGCTTGATGCTTAAAAAGTTTATTTAAGTATATACATTATACAGTATTAAAAATTAGTAAAACAGAGCAATATTTAGGTTAATAAAGCAATATTATTATTTAAAACACTTTAAGAAGCTTTAGATTAAATAAGCAACAAACATTCACTTTATTATATCATGCACAGCAATTTTATTTTA
This sequence comes from Microvelia longipes, assembly GCA_018340805.1. NCBI lineage: Eukaryota > Metazoa > Arthropoda > Insecta > Hemiptera > Veliidae > Microvelia > Microvelia longipes. Next base: position 28,301,298 of record JACMZG010000022.1, read on the forward strand.
CATAAAACAACAATATAAAATACTCATTTATATTGTCTAAAACATTGTTAATATAGTTTTATTATAATATATATTATAAAGAACACTATTGAATTTCACTATTAGGCTAGGTTTACAAAACATACACAAGTTACTGCTGCTGGTTGCAAACCTGCCCATTAGATTACGCACACAACATGGTATTAATAAAGATAAATAACTGCAAATGCTTTTAAAAGACACATTTTTCAACAAACGTTGAAAAGTAAATAATTTCTACATATTCAGTTTAAGCTTATGTATAATTGCTATAGTTTTTTACTTGTATAAATCATATTATGCTATAATCATTTATATTTTTAAGGAAATTGGTACTAACTTTGTATTTTAGGTGCAATTTCTTAAAGTATTGTATCTTTTAAATTGTATAAGGCAAATGTTTCATTAACGTAACTACATAGGCTTACACTTTTAATAAAAATATTCTGTGAAATCTAAAGATTACACTACTCAGGGGTGTCACACTCAAGTGATGTCAATTTTCACTTATAAACTTGAATCAGGGTGTTCATATTGATATCATCACAAAAAACAGAACTCATTAAAGAAATTATTTTTTTAAAGAAAATAGTGGAATTTTTATAATTCCACCCAGGACATGGGTTTTGGGGTGGGAAAGGGTGATTACCACCTTGACTTTGAGGTTATTAAGACTCTAGATTACCTAGAGTGGCAAATTACAGATTACCTAGAGCTGCATATAACATAGCTATGATACTTTAAGAGTTAGGTTAAATTTAAAATATTACACTAACTTTAACATGTTAACAGTCTAGATCAGGGATACGCAAACTTTAGAGGCCCGCAAACCCCCTATTGTTGATAAATGGTACTTGGCGATTCCCTGTCCTTTGGTCCCCCCCCCTCCCCAATCTAATAAATTCAATTACTTATACTGATCGCTAAAACTTCCTATTTTTTTAACATTTTAAATTTAGCTTCGCAAACCAGCTAAAATTATATACATTAATCTCCATTAATTTTTATAGTTTCCTAGCTCCCTGATGTATCCCGATAACTTGTAGAACAACTAATTTGATAAAATATGAAGAGGAGAACGTCTTAACTAATACTACCAACAAATAGAATCTATGTAATTAATATCTGGCTCCCATTTTATCACCCTTCTTACTGACATAGGAAATAGATGTTTATATTTACCAATAAAAAACTGGGTTGATAATGCTATCGAAGGTCTGTTAAAATAAAAAGAGGGGCAGAGAAAATATGCCATTTTTACAGAAGGCTAAATGATTAGTCAATGAATAAAATTTTATAGGATTTGGAATAATTAATACTAAACAAAACATGAAAGGATCCTGAGATATATCTCTGGTTCCGGACATTATCTCAAGATCCGGAGATATAAATAAAAGGATACATTTCTTTCATGTGGTAAGAGGTGAGATAATACGACGTTGTGTCGGACTTGTACATGAATACATAAATAATATAACAATTTATAGAGAACTAATTAGTGTTGCTACTTTAAATAAAATAATAACTTAAATAATATAAATTAAACGGAATTTTTATTAAATTAACACTCCAAATTCTTTACGTATGCTCGAAACTTTATCAAACAAAATTCTTTGAAATTTCAACGCATGACATGTTTAATCCCGCAGAGGTTACTAATACTTTTATATCTTATATGCATGACTGTGTTGTAGGTTAAAAATAACAAAATTTGAAGGCCTCTAAACCAAATAAACTTTTCTCTTTAATTAGCTTTCTCGTTAATTAATTTAACATTTAACCAAAAGCGAAAAAAGAGAGATTTTTTCATTGCAGTTTTTCATCACAGAGTTTAAAGCTTTAATTAAATTTTTGTTAAATACATTAAGTTTAATTTTATTTACAAACTATCTATTTATAAAAACTGAAATAATCTTGAAAAAGATAATATTTCATAATTAATGGCATTTTTTAAAAAGTAAAAATTATAGCTTGCATATCGATCTATACCTTTATGAATATTAATGGAATTGTAAGTTTATTCCTTTTATTAAAAAGAACACAATTTCTCGAAGGATAAAATGTAATAAAAAAATGTATGGATATTGCGTCTCTTGGGATCATAAAGTTACATGTAAAATGCAAAGTAAAGAACCTCCATGGACAAGCATGTCCTGAAAACTATTAATAGAAACAGATGTATAAAAACATAATGTGCAGTAGTTTCAATACGCAGGTCATTGCAGTTGTTGCTTTAAGAGTATTCGCACAAAAACAGATCAAAAAATATTTGGTTAGTAAATGTTATTCTTCAATTACTAGATAAATAGTGAAGCCATTCCATTCTGGGGATTTATTTCATAAGTAGAAAGTAGTAGCGAATTCGTTTTTGTAAAAAAAAAGATCGCACAACTACTGCTAAAATTTAGTTAAGTTTGAAATGTTTTTTTTGGATTTGACAGACAATAGTGGTTAAAAAAACCAGTAGACTTAAAAGAAGGAAAGAAATATTTACAAGAAAGAATGCTTACTACAAGAACAATGTTGTTGAGATTATTATTTATTTGTAGTTTTTAAAGTAAAAAACGATTTTCTGTAATGATTTAAAGATTGATTGTCTCAAATTATTACGGGCCTAATAGGTTCCAGTAGTTTTAAGTAGTCTTTGACTAGAGGAAATTTTATTTTCCCCTATGAATTACATCTGTATCTATAATAACAGAGACCCACCCATATACACACATACAATCAGGCAACTTGCCAAATAACTGCTTAGAAGGTCTTTCAACACCTAAAACGGACAGTTCAGTTAAAATCCCGGTTTCGGATACCTAGTGCAAAAACATACCTTTTTATATATACCTATGGCTTAAGTGAGGAAAAGTATAAAAATTAATGAGATAAATTAAAATCAATTTTCAAAATTTTTGCAGAGTCATTATTGCCGCTAAATGACATCTTAAAAAAAATATTTTTCGGATTGTAAAATTAGACTTAGGGATTGATTTTCGCAATAAGAAAATACAATAGGAACTACAGAGATAACAGACAAACACTAAGATACAGACAGAAAAGTTGTAAACCACTCAGGAGATCTATAAAGACACCTGAAACGAATTATTATGATGAAATCTAAGTTTCGTAATTTATTGCAAACACAATGCTTTTCACCCACTTCATGATACATATTTTTAAAATCAGTAGGCCCAGCGGAATCCCCTCCACTTCCGTAATTTGAACGAACTCATAAACGTAATTTTCTGATATAAACTCTCTAAAAAATTAGAATAATTTAAATAAATTTAGAATATTTATATAAAAATGTTAAGAATACAATATATCAGTATCAGATACATAAAGCAAGGGTTAAATGTTACAAAGAAAGCCATTTTTAATTAAAGTAACATATGAGCATAAAAAATATAAAATTCATCTAACTGAACATAACACCTTAACAAATATAAGGAAAACAAACAAAAACGTGTCATGAAAAAAACAAATACCAAAACCAGATCTGTATTTAGATTTTAGAGCTTTTCCGTTTAATATTATTTGAGGATAATCACATAAGGTATACTTACACTAAAATGAAAAAAAGGAGAAAGAATTTGGAATTAAAGACAATGAAAAGGAATCGCAATGAATAGGATTTTGGGGTTATTGTGGGAGTGAAAAGAGAAAATTAATTAAAATAACTTGTTGTTATAACTTCCACTGGAAAGAAAATGGAAATTATAGGATTAGAAGTCTAACTTAAACCCTTGCCTAATATAGCAGGTGTACTGACTGGTAGACAAATATGACCCAGAACTTGCTATTGGCTTAGCAAAAGTAAAAGCTCTATTCTCAATATTTTTATTACACACGTTTTAAAGATGCGCCAGTCTGTTCGATATGTAAAAGCAACGCTGAAACTGTTTTGCACTTGCAAGGTGCATGCCAAACCTATAGCAGTCTAAGGTTCAGAATGTTTAGCTTAAAAACTGTTTACTAGAAGAAACAATTACGAATTACCTTGGAAGAAAATATTTGAATTTGCACATCAGGGTGATATAAAGCCAAAATTTAATAGGAAATATTAATTAAAAATAACTATTTTTTTCAAATTCCAAGTTAAAATTTTTCAATTTGAACGAAAAGAAAGGTAAGCAACAAGCACCTGAAAATTTATCACAGTTGACGTTTTAATGTTTATCATACGATTGTGGACAAAACATTTTATAATAACGAAAAGAAAAACAAAATATTACCACCAATATTTCATTTTATAAATATATAATTGATAACAATAGAGTTCAAAATTATTTATCACCGTTAAAAAACATCGATAACATACAAATTATTGAGAACAGAAGTGATAATAGGGACTTCCTGTCAGATCATTATTTTACCCAACTTTACTCGGTCTTTTAAGAGGTCTAATTGCAGCTTAGAGTAGGATTTTTAAAGCCCAAAATTCCTCACAGAGATTGTAGAGCAGTCTACAGCAGTATAAAGTACGACCTTGAACGTTCCTGAACAGTTCTTACTCTAGGTGACTCTAGTCACCCGTCAGTATGTCAAAAGTGTTTAATATGCCAAACAAACCTAATATAATTTCGACCAACATGCCGAATACCAAATTATACTCGTATAACAGTCGTTATGCGTGCAAATAAACTTTGGATAATTTTAACGTTAACCGATCTTATCACTATAAAGTTATAGGAAGTAGGAATATAAAATATTTTCGACCGGTTTCTTGCTCATCAATTTTAAAATACAAAATTCTTGCTTAATTTTTTTTTTGTAAACCATTGTTTGGTCAGTAACACATAGACTTGTAAGTTAAGTTTTCTGAATTTTTCAAAGAAAACGCGCATGTTTATTCATGTGCTGTACTCATCTTTTCATAGTGAGCTCTTTTTACAGCCTAAATGTATGCTGATTATTAAAATATATAAGTACAGTTTCTTTAAGAAAATTCAGACAAATTTCCAGAAAAGATGAAGTATTAATGACTCGACAAAATGCAGAATCCTTAACATCAGCCAAGAAAGATTGTTAGACAAGATCAAGTATTCATAAAAAAATCATCTGGCTTGCGGAATTATTTTATTTTTTTTTATAAACCAAAATAGTGTAAATAAAATCATAAAAACCAAATCATAAAAACCACCAGGTTTCGACCCCAAGAATCTAGTAGCTGTAAATACTTTCCGTATTCGTATAGAACCGAGGCTACTTGTATTTGACTCAGCGCCCCAAAGAACAGAAACGACACCTCATTTAAATTTTAATTGTGAATAAGACACTCAAAAATCACACGTGAAATCAATAATTCAAAGATTTTTAACTCATGCGAAACTTAAGATGTTATAGAAGTCACCAAAAAGTCACAAAAACGTTAATTCCATAAAAAACTAATTTCGCGGAAATCGAAATTTGTAACATAAACGCTTTGTCTGTTAAAATATAAGAATCGTATTTTATGATGAGCATTAACAAAATTATATATACAAAGGTAGTTCTTTTTTTTAAAAAAAGAGAAACATTTTTAAAATGATGGCAAATTTTGAACAGAATTTTAATGTCTTATTTAACGACCTATTTTCAGATTTTATTACTCAAGCCATAATAATAAGATACAAATCTTTAAAACCGAAATGTTAAATTTAAATGCGAGTCTAACATTTTAAAAACTAAATTTAAAAATGTTAATTTTTATGGGTTTAACTAAAGAAAAATTAGTACAAACAAAGAAATGACAAATTTTAATATTCCTAGATTTAATGGAAAAAGTTATAAAAGCTCTTGCTATAAAGATTTGATTTTCAAACATCATCAAGAGATAATTTGAGGCTTTTAGTTTGTTAAGGAATATTCTCACTTCCAGGGAATGTTAAAGCAAAAATTTTACCATTTTGGTTATGCAGGGTCAATTTAAAGAAATATAAAAAATAACGAGAAACGATGAAATAATATTATTGCTTATAAAACTATCAACCCGCAACAAATATAGAAATCTCCAGAAAATTCTCTTTTTGATTATGTAATTTATAATATATTATTATTATGTTGCAGCAACGAATGCTACAAAAGTACGGGGAAATGATTTAATTTAAACGACTGCCCGTGAATTATCTTAGCATAAAATTAAGAAAATAAAAAACGAAAATAACTAAGCGTCCGGTTCAGTCCCTTGTTTTCTTCAAAAAATAGTTATGCTTGTAAGTTTTTCTTCTTTAGAAAAGACGATTTTCTTCAACATTTCTAAAATAAACTTAAAATTCGTACACGCCTTAGGATACATTATAATGTATAAGATGCCCTAAGGATTCCTTCAGGGATTTTTAAAGAATTCTTAAGGATCCGTCAAGAACTGCTTAAGGACCTCCACGCCCAAGTCATGCTATTATTATGGTCAGCTTGGTCATTATTACGGACAGACATGTGAAACGGATTTATGACACAGTCCTGACTTATTCGACTTAGACTGCCGCCATTGCACCATCTGATTAACGAATTGTTTTAAAAGAAATGCGCTTGAAGAAATTCTTATTAACTGTTGAACTGTTAATTAGAAACATGAAAATTATAGGTTAAAAATTGACACACACATATTACAATGGAACAATTATAAGGGAGTATTAATAAACAATCAATATCAACCTAGCTGAAACATAATACTGAATTAGAGAAAAAGCTAATTTTGGAAAGTTTTCAACGCCTTAATTATATTTTCACACAGGTATTGAATTAAAATAGAAATAGACAAAGATAGAGAGAGATTGTAAGAGTCACAGTAAGTCAGTGTGTGTTTGGTTAGGTTGGATCTACACAAGATCAAATTACTCGTTATTAATTACGCTTTAGAGTAGAGAGTATGTGAGAGACGTGAAATTTAAATCCGCTATAGAAATACAAAGGCCTTAAATCTATTGTGGAATAAGTGAATTGCTAATAGTATGTACACAATAGATTCTGATTTCATAGTATTTTATCTTTTTTCAAATTTACCAGTTCGTTTAGGAAACTTTCATGGAAAAATTACGCTCATGTGGTTGAAGTGGGAGGGGAAGTGGGAAAGGTAGATTTAGATTTGCTTCCTGATTCCAAAAATACATATTGTTTCAAAATTATATATATACACAAAAAACTATAATATATATATATATATATATATATATATATATATATATATATATATATATATATATATATATATATATATATATATATATATAATATATATATATATTATATATATATATATATAATATATATATATATATATATATATATATATATATATATATATATTATATATAATATATATATAATATATATATATATATATATATATACATATATAGTATAATATTTAAATCCGTGGGTGAGATTCAGCTTGGTTTCCATTGTTTTTAACTTCTCCGTTTTTTTAAATTTAATTTTAATTTTTTTTTTATTTAGTACTTACTTTAAATTTAAGTAGTTTTTTAAGTAACGATTTTTTTCTCTTTCTGCGTCTTTATGTATATTTTTATCTTGGAGTTATATGATCGTGGTGCGACTTAAAATTGCATGTTGTATATAGTGAGACCTGACTCAGTGAGTCATGTCTGTATTTTCTTAATGCTATAAGTGTTTCAATTTATTCACCACCTAGTTTGCTCCTTCGCACTTCTAATGTAATTTTATCTTTTGCCTTGTCATCTTTATACTTTTTATGTTTGTGTTATCGTCCTACTATTCTACGACTGCATGCTATAAGTTCCACTTAAATCCACAGTTTCAACATAGGATTTACATCCAAGAAGGATGTAAGGGAGAAGGTTGATCTTACCTTCTTGGATCTTCAAGAGTTATTCTTTGTCTTATTCCGATTACATTATGCTTAACATTATTATGCTTGTTATAGTGCGGGTCTTGTGATACTTGCGTTGCTCGCCAGTTCTTCCCAGAATCCCGAAACATACCGTTAGTATGTTTCAGGATTCCGGGGAGAATTGGCGAACAACGCAACTTTCACAAGATCTGCACCATAACAAGCATCAATCTATCTAACAGGCGCACCGTTTTAATATGTATATATATATATATATATATATATATATATATATTATATATATATATATATATATATATATATATATATATATATATATATATATATAATATATATATATATATATATATATATATATATATTGTCTGTATGGAAATAAAGATATATTCTTAAAAACTGACATATAAGACAGGATAATAAGGGAGCCTTCGAGGTGTGGTTTTACATAAAGACATTTGCTAAATACGAGGCAATATGCAATGTAATAACAAATAATGATAAAACAATAAAAATCAATACAATGGTGAGTTCTTCAATGGGTCTGTAAAGCCGTGGCCGCGAATGGCAAAGGTTGAAGGCCCCTGTTTCTTTATTCAACTCTTGTTTAAGAAGAACAAAGATGTTAGTATGGTAAACAGAATAAATCCATCGAATAGGTAAAGTTATAATTTAACAACCAACGATGTTAATGGTTAAAATTACGTCGATAAAAAAATGAATTTTACATTTAAACCAGACTCATGCGCTTCAATTGGATCAAGGGGTTTTAGGTGGAACATGATGGGAGGGAAAACGAACCACTAATGGAAGTAAAGAAATAAATCTATAGGGTAATCTTTCCAGGGGGACCCTAAAGGTTTCACCAGGTCTAGGACGTAAAAGACCTCTAATAAGAAGGGTAACAAGGACTGAGAGGGGTTACGAGGACTAAGGATAGTCATACTAATAGGGAAATAACGGGTCTCCTTAACAAGCTGTCACCTAGAATTAAACCCACTGTCTTCATATTTTTATTTAACTTTTTAACACACTTTTTAGAAAGAGATTTCCAAGATAAAAAAATTAAATGAACATGGAAAATGTAAACACAAGAGTACCACAATAAACAAGAAAATAAAGGCAATTTGACTAAAATAAAAAATAATGATAAATATAACAAATATGATAAAATGCTGTTTTTGTAAATCATGATTTACATCGTTTTTACTGCAGTTTTATGTTCTCTTTTTATCAATAAAAAAATGATACCTACTAGAACGTTGAAAAAATGTTCTCCTATTTTAACTAAAAAATCAAGAAAAGCACATCGTGTAATCAGATGAGAACAACAAGCATATTAAACTTTATGTCCAATAGAAACGTAAATCTCCAGATTAGGTTTTGTCAAGTTATAGAATCAAAGGACTACCACCAGAGGGTTCAGCAGCGATGTTGGACGGAGTATTTCTCTAGGAGGAGTATTCAGGGAGAATGTCATAATTTTCTTACAGACGGAGTATTAGTGACGCTAATTTGACTGGCTTCATTAGTATGATACGAATTTATTATCAATATTATATTTGAATCCATTATATCTTCAATCTTCTTCAAAATTCGGGATACTTTTGATTTTTTTAATTGTGAAGTAAGACTACCATCCAAAGAAGTGATAACGCATAACCATGTTTATAAATCTTTACTATCACGCGGCTTTTCTATGTCCAGTTCTTTGTTACGTTACTCGTTGAGTTTTAAAAGTCTAAGCAAATTATAAATTTTTTAATCCAAAAAGGCTACAGGTGTATTAGAGAATTTAATCCCAGGGTATAAAGTGAAGGGCAAACTGTTTTGTGTATGTAAGAATTGATAAAAATATAATTATGTTAGTAAAACAAACCAATAGATAAATTTCTCCAACTTAAGTTTGCAAAAAGCAGTATGCAACAGTATTGGATGTTTATATCAATATTGTTATTATGATTTAGTTTGATATTTTGTCTATTTCCTGAAGAAAAAGTTTTATATCTAAAAGTAATTCATCTTTTTACACCAAATAAGATTAAATATTCCATATTTCCTCAGAAAACTAAAAGTTGTTTTAGTTAAGATTTACACGTTCTACATGAATTTTGAAGTGGTAAAGACGAAATTTTCCTAAACTTATAAGGAATTTTCTCCCTCTTTAAATATCAGATATTCATGAGGTACTTCATCCAAGTTGAAGATGTCTCAAGACGTAAAGCGTTGAGTTTTGTCTCCCTGACGTTTTATGAACATAAAGTTTTACCAAGTGATGAGGTGGAACGTCACAAGTCATATTAAAGTTGACAGTTAAAACCTCATCTTTACGAATATCCCATCACTATTATGAAGTTATAACGACAGAGATAAGAAAATATTTCTTCACCAGGTATGTTATGATTTGACTTTTTACCAGTCTTCCTCTGCAAGACGTTTTATCATCGCTAAATTTCATTTTTCAGCTCTTGTGAATTTCCAACAAGCTTTATTTTATATAAGAGGAAATAAAATCCTCTATTTTTAAAAGAGTATAAATATGGTATTAATCCTACTTTCTTCTTCACCTTATAATTTACACTTTCCTGTTTGCTAACAATATTTCTTAGCGGTAGAATAGAGATCTACTTCCCTTAGAGATTCTGTGTCATTTAGACACACAATAATAAATTTAGTTTCCTAACTTTCATACTGTAATACTTTTGGCGCAAAATATTCACAGCACTCAACGTTTTACCAATTTAACAACGTTAACCAAAAGCGACATTCTATTATTTTAGCCCAAAACTTTACACTAAGCGTTATTGACGCTACCGTGTGAGCGGAAAGTCAACATCTCGTGATTAGACCGCACCCTCAAGCCCTTGAAAAGTTAGGTTTAAAGTAAAAATACAAACCGTGAAACCGAATAGTAACATTTTAAACGTGAATTTCGCCTTTATTATCTTATAAGTTTTAAGAAGGCTTAATTAAGAAACACCAAAACAAGCAGAAAAAATGTACACATTTACATACTTTATATTTTATACATAGGATATACTTGAATTGAAGTAAATTTAGCCCCACTTTTACAAGAACCTGAAGAAGATTTTTTTACCGCGTATATCTTTTAAAGATTACATTTTACAATTGTATTTTACAGAATTATATTTTATAGTTATGTATTTTTATATCAATTTTATATATTTTTATATATTATATTTAATTTTTTATCACGCTTAAACTCGTAGGGTTCATCGTTTCTTCTCTCCTGAATGCCACTCTACTGAGAATCCTTAAAGTTTATGCACACCAGAGAAGACTCTGGTACCTAAACGCTTACTTTTACGGGACTGCACCTGTGATAGGTTCACAGTTTTTCAGTATATTTTCTCTAATACCACTGGCTACTCTCATCATTCCTAATCACCTACGTCATTCGTGGGACCACGGACACCGCTGAATCCGGGTCTCCGCTTTCACAGTGATCAGTCCGAACATTTAATGTCTTTCCTACCCTCTACCGGTTTGCAGAACTTGATCTTAACATGAGCTGGAGACACCAAAAACGTGGATTCATTCTTGCACCAGACGATATTCAACCCGGCACTTGCGTAACAGCCGAAAGAAATTGGGTAAAACTAAGCTGGGTTGGCCGGTATTGAATTCAAGGCCACCCCAGAGAACGGTACAAGGGGTAATCTTATATAATGTCATCCCCGGCTAGATTTGAACTCTCGACCTCCAGGTCGTAAGGCGAGTGCTCTATCACTGAGCTACCGTTCCTTGGTCAGTTAAAATTTATTATATTCACAATTTTATAATTATATCTTATGGTATTTTTAGAAGTAGAGATTTAAAAAATCTAAGATACTTTTGAAAATCTGCATACAGATTTGAGCATGTATATATGTTTCCGTCCTTCAGTTCAACCAGCGGGATAATCTGACGCGTAAACACACCTTATGGTAATTGGCGCATAGGAAATATAAAGGATAGGAATGGTACAGTCAGTTTTAGGAAACCTTAAACTAACGATGACCACAAAAAAACCGCAGATTAATTTAATTGATTGAAGGAGATGTGCATGACATCTCCTTCCTTTTCAATTTCTATTAAAAATAGCAGCATCTTCTTCTTCAACTAGACAACTTATTATAGCATTCTAATTAATAATAACTGTATACAACATTTAGTCATTTCTGTTCTTTTATAATTTTTACAAAATTATTAGGACAACGATGTTTGTCGCGTTATCTATTATTTTATATGTAACCTTTAATTTATTATTTAAAAACCACAAAATTTACAAGCATATAAAACACAACACAGTTGATATCTGAAAAATAATGAATAATAAAATTTGTATAGAAATAAAATCTAGTCATTTTCGTAACTTGATATTTTATGCTCAATAAAATATGATATCTTTCAATATGTTTTCAAGTCTGGTTTTCAATAGCAGTCAGAATAAATATTTAATTTCACAATCATAATAAGTAGAGTCCTTCAATAGAGATATTTAGTTACTTGGTGTTTGTTTCTAGTGAGGTTATGAGAATGCAAATCAAGTCTAGATATAACTGCATATAACAATATGTTCTACCGTATAGATACAGAGTGAAAGGTTTGAAAACACAGCAGCAGGTGTAATTTTATAAACGAAGTAAATTTCTTGGACTTTTATCTTAGATTTTAGATGTTTTACATCCTATTCCGCTAAAATGGACACACAGTTCTAAGCAAAATCTGGGGTTCTGAATAAAAGTAGTAATTATTTCCTTAAATTTTAATTTTGCATTATTTAATTCCTGTAATTTAATATTAAATGCTAGACATTATGTATACTGTACGCAACAAAGTTGATGTTTTGAGGGTCTGTAACGTTAAAACGGCTTACGGTATATAAATAATAGTATAATAGCTTTAAAGGGCGTGTCTTGTAGATCAAATATACATAAAAAATCATTCAAATTAGCCAAGTAGAAGTGGAGAAAAAGAGGTTTGGAAATTACATTTTTTATGAGTTCTTATTCTTGTTGACGGTCCTACATTCTAAACTACTGAGCAGATTTTGATGTGTGGAGACATTTTTTATTCGTCTCATGCTTATGTGCATTTCTACTTAATAATTTCTCTAATTCGACATTCTTATGCTGAGTACGGAGCGAAAAACTATGCTAGCGAACGATACTTTTTTATACATTGACCCACCTGCAACCTTTAATACTGAATTGGTTTTGGTGTTTGTGAATTTTTGGATTTGTCTGATGCTTTTCAAGATTTCTGTATCAATAAATATTCATGATTCCTATGTTTTACGCGCCGCAGAAAGCAGAGCTTGTAAGTCGTATATAAACAACATCTTCGCATATTTTACAACTTTATCTACAACACGTAACTTGCTTACTTCTGTTTTTACATTAAACAATCGTCCAACTATTAGTGTAACCGAACTTACTCTTACCAAAAAACCTCTTGCATGGTAGAAAAACTCCCCATCAAGTCTTCAAAAAAGTTGTGAAATCAAATTTTATATTCCGCTGATTGAGACGTTGTTGAAAAGGGTGTAGTTTCCGACTATACCCTTATTTATTAATTCATTTCATTTGTTTGGTCCTGGACCTACAGAGGTAAAACTGCTGCAAATATTACAACTGCTAAACTCTATAATTATCTCCACGAACACATCTGAATTGTATAATATCTCATAAAAATTCAGAAAAAATATATTCTTTACACTGCTAGCATGCCGCCAAGGAGAAGAAGCTGATGATTGCCTCTCAATTTAAATAAGGCTCTTTAGTAGTAGCGTACCGAATCGGATATGTCGAGGAAAAGTTCTATATCCTACTGTAACCGTATGTTTTCCTTCTTCGACATTCCTCCTAACCGTCACCAATCTTTACATTATAAATTTGCATTATTGAAACTTTTTATAATGTTCTAGATTTTTAAGATTATCCGAAGAACTAAATAAATTTATAAAAAGATTAAATAAAACTCATCTACTGAAGTCTAAAAAAGTCAATAAAACGACATATCGGATTTACCATAAGTGTTCAAGGATACATAAAATTAGTTATGCAAAAAAATAAAACACAAGCAATTAAATATCTTAAACTTAGCAGCGGAGGAACTATCGATAGTAAAAAATCCATAAATAAATAAAACGCGTGTAATTAAATTAAACCTGTCAGTAATAGATAAAACTAGTATATAATAAATTAAACTAAAGCTTCGTGTCTCATGCAAATGCTTTAAGCCCTCCAGTCAAATCGTATGCAGGAAATAACTTATACGTCAAACGTAATTTAGCATAAGCAACATCAATTCAGGAGTATAAAACTAATTCATATATAGGCAAATTAATTAAGCAAGCATAAGTAAACATAACTTAAGTATAAGTTCACTTAATTTGCAAAGAAAGCATATAAGCTGGATTAAAAAACTTATGTATCAAAAGTATCTAATGCAGTAAAAGTTAGTTGAGCCACATAACGGTGGTTCTGAGCCTGTGCGATGTCAAGTACTTGTAGAAGATAAATAATTAAATATATATATATATATATATATATATATAATATATATATATATATATATATATATATATATATTATATATATATATATATATATATATATTATATATATATATAATATATATATATAATATATATATATATATATATTATATATATATAAATTAATTAATTGAAATTATTTTTAATCAGGAAATCTAAGTCTGGCAGTAGGGCTTGTGTTGTGTAAGTTAAAGGTATAGGGGCTCATAGTAAAGCCAGGGCTCTTCTGTGGATTAAACGCAAAATGCCTGCACTAAGACTTATTAGGTAGAACATGTCTTCTATCTAAGGGAGTAAGCAAAAAGACCCTAAAATGCGGTCTACTTGGTAGGTGATCTCACCCCTCCCTAATTAGTATCACTATTACTCATTGATTTAACTTTAGACTTTTTCTAATTACTCTATCAAACACTCATGAACTTACAATAAACAAAACTAAAACATTATATCTTTGCATCTCGCCTATCTTTTCCTATTTTATGTTTGTTTTTATCCTATTTATTAAATAAAAAAAAGTATTTTCTTTATTTATTTTTATTATTGTATAATTTTATCTTTTTTTTAAAGCTTATTTGTGGTTTATTTTTTTTACTAGGCATTTCGACGGTTTTATATTATTTATATTGATTATTATGATATCCATTTTTTTTATTTATTTATGGTTTTACTTTGTTAGTAAGCCAAAAATAAATAAACTAAATAGACACTGATGATGATCTGTAAAGATTAAAGCGAGCAATGTCTTTATATGATTAATTATCAGTGGAGAAACTTTTTTTATCCATTGAAAATAAAACAGTCTTCGATCAAAACAAGACAATAAAATGTAACCACTTGTTCTAAATTTAATTCATACCATTACTTTACATCCTCTAGCAATAAAGTATGATTTTATTGTAACACAAATTTGTTAATTGACGGTCAGAAAAGTAATTATATAAATATGTTATTTTTTTTATTCCACGTAGGCAGTAAAGTAAAAAAAGTACTATACAGTTTTATGACAGATAAATCTTTCTTTAAATACAAGGTTTAGGTTACAAAATAACAAAGAGCTGTGTAAAAATGTCATATAGCATGCAGTATTCTGAGTAAGACTATATGGTAACTCAGCAATGCTAGTTACCTCTATGTAGTTCTCTTTAGACCTATAAGTACATTATCATTATTCCTGTTTTTTTTTAAAAAAAAGAATTCAAATTTTATAGCTTTAGCCAAAAAATATATATATTAAAAAAGATTTAAAAACACCCAGAGTTTATAAAAAGAACATAATTAATACTTCAACAAAAATAATACCGGCGGAAGTACACAACAAAACAAAACACAAACAATTCTCTTGTTTAGACAAACTCATTAGAAGTTAAAAATAGGTAAAATAATCCTTTCAAAATAAAAATAAACAAAATTGTACTAGTAAGTAGTTTAAAATAGAGAAATTATAAATAAGTAGGTGTAGAGCACTAATGGAAAATGAAAGCTTGTATTGAGTAAATTGGTTCTATGTACGTATTTTAAAAAGTATGTTAATAAATATAATGTTTGAAATAAAATATAAATAAAGAAATAAAAGTAAAACATAATTTTACATACATAATTATATTTTATTTAGTTTCTTAGAATATATAAGTATAACAAGGTACATAATGTTTTATTTAAAGGGACAAATTAATCTAACAATAGTTCCCTTTAATAAGGAACTAAAGGGATTAGATGAGGAAAGGAACAATTATCTGACACCTAAAAGAGAGCCTCGTAAAAGAATACGGCTAGTTCGTTTGGCTTGAGGGGAGGAGGTTGGGTTGCCAGAATAAACCTTCAGTCTCTGGACCCATCAAACGGACGTACTCAGTCGCTTAAAAGCATCCGTGGACTAAGCGTCTGTAAAAACACTCGTACGCTGTTCCTTATTATTTACGTGTACATTTTTTTTAATGACAAGTATATTTTTTAGCATTAATTAAAGAATACTTAAACAATTGATTCCAACTTTTTTGGATCCAAATAAGTAAAATTAATTGGACTAATTAAAAAAATTACAATGTGAAAAAATTCTTAATATTACACAAAGTGGTAATTAGTGGTTAATTTAAAATAAATATTGGAATTAATTAATTAAAATCTGTAATGATAATAGCAAGGTGATGTTGTCGATATCGTATATCGTATTTCTCGTTATCCTCAACCAACCATTTTTATCACATTCAGGTAATTAACGAGTTAATTAAAAATGTTGCATTTTTTAAGATAATTAAATTTATAATTAGATTGGAGATTGTATCCACTGAACTGTGCGATTTGAGGTTTTTCTGTTGTTAATCTACAAGTAGGTAGAGCCTACGAATAAGTTAAATTAATGGTACTAAGAAATATTAAA
Organism: Microvelia longipes; assembly: GCA_018340805.1. NCBI lineage: Eukaryota > Metazoa > Arthropoda > Insecta > Hemiptera > Veliidae > Microvelia > Microvelia longipes. Next base: position 28,318,059 of record JACMZG010000022.1, read on the forward strand.
TCCTAAACTAAACTAAATGTTAAACTGAAAGAAAGAATTGTTGCGAGACAGTATAAAAATTAATACAGAAAATACTACCTACAATGCCAACAATTGTACTCGCTACAAATGATTTGGAAAACATAGCCAAATGAAATGCGTAAAAAAGTAAAAATAAATGCATATTACTTGAACTGTTGCAAATATATTGCATACATAAAACCATATTGTACGCCAATTTTACAAAAAATATATCATTTGTAAATCATACAAAATAAGTTTCCCAGAATAAAATGTAAAAAGAAATCAAATCTGGACAACCATCACCAAATTATAAGTAAACTTTCCTAGATATAAAAACAAAAAAAAAAGTAACATCAAATACAATTATCACTATTATAGTAGAAAAGGTTTACTGTCGGTTTACTTTGGTGTAAGATAAAAAATATATTTAATTCTTAGTCTAAAATCTGCTGTTTTATCATTTTCGTTATAAAATAAATTATCAACCTTTTCACTTTTATAGTGATAATTTTTATTTGATGTTTGTTTATGTTTGCACTATCTTTTATTCGTAAATTATACATATTTTCAAAATAAGGACTGAAGTCTTCATTTATCTTTAGCAAGTACTAAAGTTGTTGACAGTCCAATATTTTTTTATAATAATGTAGATTGCTTATTCTGAAACAAATTAAAGATTTGATTTTTTGATTACACCCGCGCTTTTGACTACACCCGCACATTCAGACCAGTTATTTAACTAGAATTTTCTTTACGCGGTTCTAAAACTGGCATAAAGTAGTTATCAACCGTTTATGTCATAGAGATATATTACTAGAGGAGCACTATTGGTTGAATTTTGAAACATCGAAAAAGTAACCTGACCACATTCGATTATCATTATCATCAAATAAACATAACAAAAAACAGTAAATTATATAGTAGAATGTTTAAAATACAAATCACAACACAAACAATATGCGGGAAGCCGAAAACAATTGATTAATTATAACCTCTGCTCCCTCTTGGAGGAGGTTTCAATGAGGTTACACAGAGCCCCTGAGAGCCCCACTAAAAATGTTTCAGGCCTCTCAATGTATTAAGATAGGCTATGCCCCCTCTAGTATATATCTCTATGGTTTATGTACTGTTAATAAAAAGTGACATTAACTGGCCGTTTACATTGACAATAAAAGAAAATTTATATAAGACGGATAAACTATTAACTGCAGTGACGTTCCGTCGGCATTAATTCGATTCCTAATTTTCTAAGTAACAGTTAATAAAATTAAATAATAAAATAACAAAAAAAAATAAAATAAAACATAACATAATAATATGTTAGTTTATATTTATTTTATCATATAAATATGATAAAATTTTAAATAATAAATAATTTTCAAATATAAATTTTTGAGAAAGTAAATGTGTTCTACTCATAATCCAAATAAGAGTAAAGTGTGTTAAGTGTTGTTTTCTTATTTGGTATGTTGTCATGCTTTTCTTGTATAATAAGCTATACCGGGGTGCTTCCCTGATGCCGGATAGATAATACGCCTAGCCTTGGCTGCTCGGTAAAACCCTTTCTCGTCAGTATTTGGATAGGTGACCAAATAATCCAAAACTATTAGTCATTTTAGTAGTTAAACGGGTATAGGGAAGCCAAGCTTGGTGAGTAGATCCCACTTTTAGTTTTATTTCACAAACCCCGAAATTGGCCATCCACCACTTCCACCGTTTCCTAACCCTTAACAAACGTCCTGCAACGATGGATGAAGATAAAAAGGTCCTGCCATAGATACTCCTCTTGCGGTAAAACCCTTTCACGTCTAACAATGGAATTAAAGCAGTATCGAACGAGAATGAGTGACCAACTAATCCAAAACTGATTGCGTGGGATAAGGACGAAACTGGAGTTGACGGTGCTCGATATATTACTATGGTATCTTACACAGTATATGCTACTAGGGTAATCAAAAAGTTAGATTTGTTGTGTCAGACATGCAGTTCATTCTAGTAGTACTTAAGAAATTATTAAAAATTAAGTAATTAACATGTTTACTTAACATGTCATATCTAAATGTCTATATGATCTTAGTAAACCAGTGCTTACAAACCAAATAAAAAACTGTTGTAGATATATTTATAAAAATAAATAAGTCTAACAATTGTGAAAGAAAATAGAAAAAATACAGTAAAAACCTTAACTAAATCAAAATATTTCATCTTTGCTCCAAAAAGAGTGCTTATTATTTACCTAAAAATGTATTATACAAAAAAATACCGAAAACTTCGAACACTAAAACCATAAAAAGACATTTATATTCATTGCTTTTTATAATTTGGCAATGTGACCCTATTTTTTCCTTAAATTTTTCCCCAGAAATAATACCTACCTACACTCAATTGTTGAAAAAGTTTTAGGGTCTCTAGGGCACCACTTGACCCTTTCAAAATTATTAAAAGGCCACCTAATAATCGTTAAACAAATTTTAAGACCTTAAAAACGAAGTCTCTATACGAGGTAGATCCAAAATTCATAACCAAGTATTTTGCCCACTTTTCATAGAAAACTCACACAGATATAACATAAAGCCAGGTAGTAAAGATAGACACCGAAACAGGTTAATTTTTAAAATTGAATAATAGACAATATGTACATTTTATTAAGATGACAGATGTTATCTCTAACTTTCGTTATAGAAAGAGCTGTGCGGTCATGCTTTACATAAACTGAGTTCACATAAAATCATAAGCAAACTTTCAGGAATAACAACATGTTGTGTCTAATTAGAACAATTTTTTGATTTTGGAAGAATAGAGAATGTACTTTTTTTCTATGATAATCCTAATTCCTCGGCCTAAGGCTAGGAAATAAAATAATTACCAAAACTGTCTCAAAAATGGTTACAGATGGGAATTGATCATAAAATAAGTTGAATTTTAAACTTAAATCTTACTATTTCCAATTCTTGTTACTTAAAATTTAGTACACAAAGTTGAATTTAAAAAGTTTTGATCAAAACTTAATTTCCTTCGACGCTATTTTCAGGGGTTTTTTCAAGATATTTCTTTACCTAGCTATTTAAACTTTGACTTGAGGTAGGATTAAATTAAAGAATTAGAAAAACAGAATAAAAATTTAAAGAGGTACAAAAATTAAATATTGTGGTCACGTATTGGGCTTTCCCGTTTTCGTGATATTTAAACTTCTTATTTCCTTTCTATTTTTTTTTTGTACTAAAAGACTACAACAATCAGAAGTGAATTGCTAAAAAATATTTTTGTATGTACATGTACTGAGGCCTAAGTCCTTCATAGAGTTTTAAACTACAGGTAAAAATAAGATAAGTTTTACTTGATAGTGTGAAAAAAAAAAAAACATTTTTGTGAATAATTATGTTCCTATCCTAACAATATTTAATACTATGTTGCTCAAACCTTTTTTAAACCCGAAATTGTTTATTCCCTATTTTTGTCAACTCATAAAATTACACGATCCTAGAACCCGAAAATGGTTTTTATCCTCAGCAAGTTGACCTATGAGAGCCCGAAACTTCCATTATATCTGGGCACCTATTAACCAAACATAGCAATCCTGCTAAAACTCCCGGCAACACTGGAGTGTCAAACAGGAGAAGACCACTCTTCTGGAAACCACATTAAACTCCTTGAAGACACCAAGATTGCCAAAATGTGATAATGTTACACTCCGGCAACCTTTTACTAATCTACAATATGATGTACATCACAGATAATTTTCAAAACCTAGAAAAACGAGTATTAAACAAAAATATGATACAGATAATTCTTCAAAACCTGAAGAAACACGTATTAATCATACATACGATGTATGTCCAACAATAACTCGGTCAAAAATAAGATAAACGTAGTGATAATATAATGAAACTACACAAGACTCAATGTGGTTTCCAAAACAGTCACCTCTACAGCATTTAAACCTACCAAAAGTTTCAACAAAACTACCATATTCAGGCAACATCTACCAAATCGAAAATTGTAAACCCTTAACCCACCAAGAGCAGAACCAAAAGAATGAAGCCATAGTTTAGGGTCGTAATTTAAAAATAAAATGCTAAAGCATTTAGAATTAAAAGGAAATAAAATTTTGTTTTTGTTACATCACGTAAACGCTAAGCGTCGCATGTTACATCTTATAAGCAAAGAATGAAATCGTGGCTTTACACTGCAGAAGGCAGCTGATGCATGTTCTTCCAGATTTAATCATTTCGCTAAAATATAATAATTACCTTCAACCAAGTAATTCACGTTTTTTCAATAAAGTAGATGCTTTGATAGACGTTTCGAATTATTAATTAATTAATTCGTGGATCATGATAATAAACTGACTTGCACATTTATGGATAAATATCCATGTATGTGGAAGTCATTTTATTGTAAATACAAGTAAAAACTGAGTATCAATCAACCGATGATTTAATAAAAAAAATAAATAGAACTTTAAAATTTAAGCAGTTCCAGAAATAATAAAACCAATATTCTTTTCTGCATCGGTAGCTCCAGAGTCAACTTCACCATCAAGGAATTAGTATACAACCATGATATCCTAAAGTCTTGTGACAAGAAAAATAAAAATAAAAACGACTTTACTTATCAATTATTTGTTTCATCATAATTAAAAAATTCTGGCGCAGTGGTCCGCATGTCGGGCGAATTTCCTTTGGATGCGTGTTTCCGTGCTTAACAACAATCCTGGTTGGAATGATAATTTTTATAGTTTTTTACATTATATAAGTAACAACTACAAAACAAGAACACTGGGTTTACAACTACTAAATAAATAATTCCGGCGCGGTGGTCCGCTGTCGGGCGAATTTCATTTAGAATGCGTGTTTCCGTGCTAAAATACCCATTTCTTGCTTGTGCAAGAACCATGCCCGTTGCGTGGTTCCGGTTCATGCTTTAGAACCTAAGCAGTTACTCAATTGTCAAGCTCTGCTCGTAACTCATTTTGACTGTATTTTCCAAAGGAAATGCCCATAATTAACCAGTTGGTTGTACAAAACTATGCCTCTAAAATTAGTAGTACGCACTATTATTTGCACTAGTCTAAAGCTCATAGTTACTTACCTTTAAACTTAGTTATCTTTAAAGGTTTTAGCGCATTTCCTTTGGAAAATACAGACAAAATCCCCCATCATTCTCTGATGGAATTCGTATGTATAAAATAGCTTTAATTATTACCTCCGCACTTATTATGAAGTGCAGATAATATTTGCATGGTTTTATACGACGCTTTCAATTCAAATTTATAACATTAGAAAACATGTTCCCAACCTCATAAGATAATTTTTTAAAATTTTTGCTGTAATTATGAACTCATTTCAGGCATTGAGTAATAATGCCATCATAAAAAGGACAAGTGATGCAAGTCCTCACAGTACCATAAGAGTAAAGTCATTTTGCATTTTGAGGACGAGCGAAGTAGTCCAAAATGTTTATAAAATAAGTACATTGTTTTATTCTACGGTTAAACTTACAAAAGAAATTAACTGTAAGCTATACGTTCCGTAAGGACAAGTCCAAAGTTATAGGGAAAAGTAAAGAGGCACCCGATTTTCTTAACTTTATCATAAAAGTAATAAAACTTTCAAAGGAACAAAAATATTTTTAATGCATTTATACGGATACTAAGGAAGACAGTTCGTTAAGTTTTTAGATCGCGAAAAATATTTTTTTCTTAAGGGGTTTATTTTATATATTTTTTGCAATATATTAATAACAAACTAAAAATGTGACACACATGTGTGGTTCTGACAAGAAAATGCGAAACATATAAAAAGTTAGTATATTTTCGATGGAACCTAATATTATATCCCAGTAAAACAAAAGTTCCACGACATTTTATAACATCCGGCAATAAATTGCCAAAATGTCCGACAGCAAACATATGAACTGTTTAGTTCTCTTTTAAAGAAATATCAAAGAAGCTTATTTTCTTAGAAACGTCTCAATAAAATAACAATTCACCTCCATGAAGGTCCAAATATTTTGATAATATTAAGCCTAACTAAATAAGCTTTAAACTTTTTTTAAAATAAGTATTTAAAAAAAATTATACTGGGTACCCCGGTTTTTTTACCATTACTACTTCGATATTTTTCAAGTCACTGGTGACACCATAAAATGGTGGCATAAAATGTTATTTATGCCATAAGGCTGAGAAGTGTGTCTTTATGTCACGGCAATTAGATTTACCGACGAGCGAAGTGAGTCGGGAAAAATTGCCAAGACATAAAGACATTCTCAGCCGGATGGCATACACTATTTTTTTTGAGGTAGCACTCAGCGCTATATACTTAATTGAAAAAAAAAACAAACATCCAATTAACTCCATATTATCGTCGTCATTGAATTCATCCATAGCTTCACACTTTTACTCAAAAATGTAAAAGCTTTACAAATAAACACACAAAAATTGTCAATTAGTTAGAACACCTTTTAAAAACGAAAAAAAATAGTCTACGAACAAAAACAGAAACAAAATTAACGTTTTTTAAAGAAAACTTATGAAGGTTTAACACAGATTGTTTTTTGAACACGCTACATTACAGTAATGGCGGCAATATATGAATTACTTTTACGTCCTAGGAGTTTTTTTACATTCATTATTGTCCTCGGAGGTGAAAAGTACTAAATAACCTCCTATAACAATAATGATTAACTTCTCATCCTAAAAACGGTCCAATAAAGTGCTCAATTACGTACTACCTCAAAAAAAAAAAATAATAATTTCCGGATAGCACACTCAGACCTATTGGTTTTTGTACTAAGTGAAAACCCGGTTTCGGAATTTTTATTACAAACATATATACGGTATAAAGAGAAAAAGGGATATATTGAATTTCGTTTTTTTGTATACGTTGTAAACTTATATTGCTAAGTCAGATAAGTATGTAGTTGAAGATATGACTGCTTGAGTTGGACATCTTAAAAATCATAGCATTGAGTAAAGTTAAAGTGTCCACAACTTGACATGAACTCATCAATCTAGTTTGATTGAGTTTAAGAAACCTTACACCTATTACAAAAATCTTATTAACCTTTTTTTTCGTAACATTTTAACTATTTTTTGTTCGCAACACAAGCTTCGGACTTTACAGTGTACATTGACACACAAGTTTGACCATATTTGTTTCTTTGAGAATAATTTTGACTTTACGTAATAGCACTGAAATAGGAAATCGTAAATTGTATAATATATTATATTTTATTTGTACCCAAATAATTATATTTTTTTTACTTGGTAGGGTGGGACGCTGTTGCGTTCCTAAATAATTCTTAAGTATTAAGATATAAAGTATTTATTTATTAAAAAATATAATTGATGCTTGAAAAAATATTGTAAGCTTTTGGAATGAAACTCATTTAACTACTTCAGTATAAACTCCAATATCTTTCAAAACAAATTACAAAGTATTTGCTAGTTGTGTTTATGAATTCAGAAGAATAGAAGCTCGAGTTAGAACCTCATTATTTTAAAATAAAGCAATTCTTTTTAATAAAAATGACAGTAAGTTTTACAGCAAGTAACGAGTTTTTAATTATTTAAATTAACCTAGGGAATATCTTAATGAAGAAGATCGTTAAATAAAACTATGTAGTTCATTTTTATGAGACTAAGATGATGAAAAATAGTGTTTAAGGATTAAGAAGTTAAAGAAAGGAATATTGTGACTGTTCATTTATTAAAATACATTTATTACTTTGTTAAAAGTAAAGCTAAACAAAAGCAATTTTTCGAAAAAAATGCAATCGTAGAATAATCGAACTAAAGTTGTTTTATGAAATGTGCATTGAACTTCATAGTTTATGACTTCTACACTCGATTGTTTTTTCAAAGTAGTTGAGTGTTAATGCTACGATTATATAGCGTTACTCTAAGGTCTTAAATTACGATAAGAGGAATAATATTAACGGCAACTATCTTTGTCTATCATATTAATCACTGTAATAATCTCTTGTCTCATTCTTATAGCTTAAATTGTTTAAGCCAAAAGATTCTACTATATGTATATCCATTATTATTCTAGACTCATAAGCATACGGAGAGGGGGGGGGTCAAATGGGGCACTTGAATGTCAAAAAAAGGGCTCACAACGCTCACAAAATTGCTAAAGTATATTTCAAATTACATTAAGAGGACCTCGCTTTGCTTACTGGGTTGAAAAACCCTTATTTTATGTGCTTGAAAGAACTGGCTACCCTCATTAAAGGTCTAAATAAATTAAAATATTTATTTCAGCACAATAAATAAAATATTACAGAACTTTTGTCAATACATTAACATTTAGTTTATTAAATCCCCACTCATCTGGTTTGCTGGACTCCTATCTTATGACACTTATATAAACTAGCAATGTGACAAAATGATATAGGACAACAACCATGCGGCCGCGGAGCGGCCAAGAGATTGATTGATTTTTAATTTGATGACTCAGCAAGATGATTATAACATAGTCTTAAAAAATATCATCTCCCAAGCTAGACAACTAAACCTTATGTCTGAGTTTTGTGGCAAGTTTTAACTATCTCGCATGATCACAGCGGATAATTTGAGACACAGACACATTCACACAGAAAAAATGATGAAAACCACTTAGGAAAACAAAGAAAGTGCCTGAAAAGGATGATTATGATAAAATCTTATATAGTTTCGGATTACTATGATAAAGACAATAATTTCCCTGTACTATTTCAACGGTAACCGTAGTAATTTCTCTATACTATTTCTACGGCAACCACAATAATTTTCCTATACTATATCTACTAAACACAATAACTATACAATCTCTATACAATAATTACGGTCGCAGATGAGAAAATGAAAAAGTATAAAAGTTTAATCATCTTTATAGCACAGTCAAAAACAGTGTCTGTTTGTGATTGTGTTATGAGAACTACTCGAAAAGACATAAAAGTGCCTGAAACGGAAGAAAATAATACATTTTTGGTTTCATATTTTTAGAGTAAAAACAGAACTTCTCTAGTAAACTACCTTACAAGGTAGTAGGTGAGCAAAAATGAAAAATATCTAAAATTTAAGCATCTTAATAGCACAGTTAATTTAAATTTAATTTTTAAACTATATTAATAAGCGGACTTTTACCAGTTCATATATAACTCAAAAAATATTTAAATATTATGCTGAAATAAATTTTATATTTTCACTTTTAATTTTTAAGATTGAATTTATAAAATTATCATTACTCATGCTAAGGCGTACGTTTTTTGGACAATAAAGATGTATTTATAGTAAATAATCGTGATCAGAATTAAATTGATGCATTTAACAAGTAGATTAGGCGCAACAAAGCTGGACTAATAATTAAGTTCTGCTGGATCCCTAGCCATGTAGGAATCAAGGAAAACGAAAAAGCTGACCAACTAGCCAAAACAGCCATACTTAACGGTGTTCCAACGGATTCATTGGTCACTGCGAAGGACCTTGAAGGAAATATCAAAGCAGCCTTACAAAGACAATGGCAGAATGACTGGACAAACAGTAAACGACAAATTAAAATATGTTAAACCAATACTATCCAACTGGCAGACAAGTTTCAGGAACAATAGACACGAAGAAATTATGCTGACCCGCCTACGTATTGGGCACACTAGACTGACGCATGGATATCTCATAACAAAACAAGATAAACCTCAATGTTCAAGATGCGGCCAAATTCTCACTGTCTATCATATTTTATGCGACTGCCACCAGTTAGAACCACTCCGTAAGCAAATTCCCTACCAGCTAACATGCCTGAAATTCTTAAGGACGACGAACAAACGTGCAAATACTGCGATACTCCAACAAGCTGACCTAATTACAGACCTTTAAACTAAATTATATTTATCTCTCATCTAACTCCTTGTTATTTTGTACCTTAAAAACATCTATATTTTACTTAAACCTAAATTTATTATTATAACCAAAATATCAAATAATTTTCTTAGACCTTATTTAATTAACTACCATGGAGGAACATAACCCTGCAGTTGACCTCCAAAAAAAAAAAAAAAAAAAAAAAAAAAAAAAAAAAAAAAAAAAGATTAGGTAGTTAATAGAGAATTATTAAACTCTGTTATTAGAATAAGTCATAGACACTATAATACCGGAACAGTGAGCACGTAATGGAATTTACTTGCCACTAACTAGTACGCACTGGACCTTCTGATCACACCATTTGCCGAACCCGAAAGTTAATTTCAGGCTGTCTTAATATAATAATAAAGAATCGCTATACAATTTTAGGGTCATAGAAAAAACGTAGGAAGAAGCAATATATTAATAAACGCAATTTAAAAACTTGTTTTATTTTACACAACAGATAAAAATAAATAATTAAAAATCCATGGATTTGATTACGAAATTAAATAATAACACTTCTATTAATTAAAATCGGGAAGCCGAGGCTGCGAATTTCACGATCCAAAGTCTAGCAGTCACAGTATTAGTCTGATCACGCGAACTTCTTTGACAGTCGCAATAATTTATTAAGGAAATTCAACTCTATATCTTATCCAATAACTGCTAATATTGGAGTTATACTCTTACAACAACATAACGCAACGTAACGTACTCTTACCCAACATAATGCAACGTTTTATAGAAACGAATGGAGGTGTTTAAATTGTATAGGTTATTACATATAATACATTCCGTGTACGGTATTTGGTCTCAGTACAGATTTTATTTTACTTTAATGAACCGGATCTCAAATGTTGTGTGGGCATAAAACTAATTAACACAAATCTTTAAAATCAAACAAAGTTAATAACATTTCATGCTATTTAAGAACAAAATGCAAAATAATCTATGGCGTAAAATCACGTTTAAATTGTAGAAAAAAATTATATTTCCTATTAAATAAAATTATCTATGAAAAATTTAATCTATGAAAAATCTCCACGGTTTTATGTTTAATAAATATAAATTTCTATAGAGAAGTCATTATCTAAAATTTTCTTTAATTATATATATATTTTACAAAAAAATTTATATTCTTCAATAACCCGATTTTAGTGTAATGTATTCGTCGGTAAATTAATTTAAGGAAGCTGTTTTAGGTATGGCTCAATTAAGAAATTTTAAAATGCAACGTTTTATAGAAACGAATGGAGGTGTTTAAATTGTATAGGTTATTACATATAATACATTCCGTGTATAAGTAAATAAGAGGACTTTCCTTAAATTAAGGAAACACTAGCTTTCTTAGACAATAAATTAAGTCTGATGACCAACATAATGGTAAAACTAATGGTCATACTTGGTTGCCTAGTTTTTATTAGTTTTATTTTTTTATATAAAAATATTAGAAACATAGATAGTATAACACTATATACGGCCTATGGAAATATATTTTATCATAAAAACAAATGGTTACTAATTTTTTTTCTGAGGTTAAGAAGTTAACAATGGTTTATGAGTTAAGGTTCACTTAAGTTCCTTTTGTGCAGAACGTGAAATGCAAAATTTGTATCCACAGTAAACAAAAGGCCAAAGGCCTTTTGTTTACTGTTTTTTTAATGTGTTTGTATGTTTCACTTTATCTGACGATGTTATTTTCGTCAAATAACAGCAAAAAATTTTAAAGTAAATAGGCTGTCAACGTTTGAAAAATTCTAAGTCAATAATTCCTAAATAAAATTAAATGGATTGATTCACTAACTTATATAAATATAAGATGTAAATTTGTGTCAAATACCAACATCATTAATGAAATTTTCTAAAAATGTATAACTCTACATTACTTAATTAACGATTTCTACACTTTTTGATGACTCATCAAAATAGGTTGATATTGTTTTAAAATTTATTTTCCGTGGAGCACTACTAGACTTTGAGTTTAATAATTTGTATGCCAATTTTAATGGTTATTGTCAACTATTTAGCTTAAACAAGACGGGATTTATGCATAACACAGACAGACAAACAAGCACACAGACAGCATAATAAAAACCATTACGATCGCCAATGAAGTGGCTAATTTAGATAATTATGATGAAACCTCGAAGTAGGAGTTTAGAGAAGACACAATACGGTTTCCTCATACCTACAATACAAGGTGAGGAGAAACAAAAATAAATTTGTAGAAAGAAAATAATATAAAAATGAGATCCTACTAGACCTCCAACATAGATGTGGCCAACACAGTTTTCAAGGGTTGAAATTTTGCAAAGCGCCCAGTTTTATTTTTGCAATACTTTAAAAAGAATCTTTGAATTTTATATTAGCAGCTTGTTTCAAAATTATTTCAATCCTTGAGAATAGTTTTTAAAGATAATAGCAGTATATAATTTAAAAATGGTTTAATTGAGGCTAAAGAATTCATTTTTTTTATTTTCAGTTCATTTTTCCTTTCAAAATCCACTAAAATTTAGTATTTGTTATCCGAAATATCTGTTTCCTTATAAAACATTCTGTACAAATATTTAACTTTAAAAAAAACGAACAAATATTTTTTAAGCGTCTAAAGAAAGAAAATAATAAAAACCAATAAAAGCTCATAACTCTTAAAACAATAAATTCCAAAAATACATTTTATTGTCCGTAATCTTTTTAAAATGAGCCGATAGAAAGCTAACACATATTCCTAAATGGTCCAGAAAAATAAATAAAAAAATAAAATCCAGAATATATAACAGGTTTTGTTGTAGGCACAGCTGTGTGGAAAAACAGTCTATTGTTATTTTATTTTAGAACTCAATATTTGTTACTAAAAATAATGTAGAAATTTTTATTAGGTATATTTTTTACGAGTTTTGTGCCCCTTTGAATATGACCCCGCACTAAATAACTTAATTTTATTACAATTGTTGTCTATTTTATAATAAGAGTACGAGAGAGGATAAGAATTAGACTAGAAACATGTAAAGGTATAATAAATTCAAGAATAAAAATAAATAATAAATAAGAACATTCTTATTTCCATTGCTCGACAAAATAATTAACTGAACAGCTACATTTAATAAATTGAAAAATTGCTTTTAAAAAATATTTTAACTTTAAGGTTATCCTGATGAAATTTATAATAAAAAGCATATTTTATATAAAGAGAAAAAATGATCATTTCTTCCTACTTTTATCGTTACACCCTATTCAAAAAAATTCTGGCACGGTGGTCCGCATGTCAGGCGAATTTCCTTTGGATCGCGGCTTTCCATGCTTAACAACCCATTTCTTGCTTAAGGTTCCGGTATATGCTATGTAACCCGAGCAGTGACTCAATTATCAAGCACTGCTTGAAACTCATTTTGTCTGTATTTATCAAAGAAAATGCGCATAATTATTCAGTTGGTTATAAAAAACTATACCTCTAAAATTAGCAGTGTCCACTATTATTTGCACTAGTTTAAAGCTAAGTTAGTGTTCATCTTTAAAGGTTTTAGCGCATTTTCTTTGAAAAATACGGACACATTAAGTTAAGCAATAAAAAATTATCGTCCTTACCGGGATTCGAACCCAGTAACCAGGTTTTAAGTACTTTGATAGCTTGTATCGACTCCGAACCATCTTAATTTAACTCACATCCCCAAAAAACATCATAAACGACTTGTGTTCGCAAAAATATCCGAAACCGTGCTGTCACTAGAATTATCCGTTTTGGGTGCCTTTAAAATCTTCTGAAATTCGGTACAAGTCTAAAACTTTACGTAATAAATAAGTGAAGTAAGTTACGTTTCAATACGGCAATTAAATCTATGGATTTTTTGTATCATCAAAGTTAAACGGCATCGAGCGAGGTTAGTGCCTGGATGGATGACCGCTGGGAATAAAACTAATGCAATTACTAACTAAAGACGAGCGAAGCAAATCTAAAGACTAGTAGCGGTATAAATTTGGCCAACTGAATAATTTGAAGACGAGCGAAGTGAGTTCTAAGTCGGGAGGATGAGAGTAGCGACTCCGATGTTTGAGGAAAAGTTCTGAGGTACCCTGTACCCCATTTTTTTAATTGTTTAATATAATTAATATTATAATTATAAATTAGTATAATAGTCATATTTTTTCAATAAAATTATATATTTTATAATTTGTCGTAATTATATATTTTATATATCCGTGTCGCAACGGAGTTGCGACACGGAGTTTAAAAATTATTGCTCTCTTGGCTAAAGCCTCTGATGAAACCAACATAAACATATAGGGTGTAATGACTGTTTTTTCCCTTGGTACGTAAATAACCATTAAATACGCACATTTTTCGTGAAATAACTTCATCTGTCTATTATAAAATGAATATAAAAATGTGAGTGGGCAGTTTGTTATAGATTTAGCACCTATTTCTATAGATCACTTGTTTAATATTCTGAGTGTGATGGTTTATGTCTTAAACTTCTCTAGCCAGTTTAGTTTTGGACTATAACATTAAGATTTGTTTCTGAGATTATTTCTTCAATTGATTGATGTATGTAGCTACTGGAATTTTTAGTCAGAAAAACTGATAAGTCATTTGTAGAAGAGTTATTAATGATTTTTTAACATATGCGTTAAATAAAAAAGCCGAATCATTTTTCATCTGTTTTCTTAATATTGTAAATACTTTTTAAAATTTGATTCGTTCTAAATTAAATTATCTTTATTCTACAAAATTTGAAGGACACACTACAAGTGCATAGATTTGAGACATTTTATTTTCACACAGGAGAATTAACAGAGATAATCATAAAACGTATTTGGTGATTTGGAAAGTTTAATACTTAAAGGTTATTCATTTTAGGAAACGATGAAAAGTCTCTCCACAAAAATAATTGTTTAATGCCAGGAAGATAAATAATTTTCATGGCGCAATAATTTTTTTTTTATCTTCATGGCACTGATGATGACCTCATGTTAGGTTGAAAGCGCTTTGCCACTAAACAATTATTTTCTTGGAGTGACTCTTTTTTCGTTTCCTAGTATAAATAAAACTCCACTTGTGCTCAATCATATTTGAATGAAAGTTATTAATTTTATTTATTTTATACAACAAGCTTCTAAAGATAATTGTTTAGTAAATTTTAAAATAAAAATCAGGTACGAGGTACCTCGGAACTTTTCTTACCTCATCGGATTCAATGAGCTAAAAGTATTTCTGTCATTTAGCTAATTTTCACAACTTCGGACTAGCTTCGCTCCTCTACAGAATATGGAATTCACCGCAAGTTTATATTTCAGTAGATGTAGCAATAAGTAACATCTATTCAATATGCAGTGGTCACCTATACAGGTACTGACATCTCTCAAAACTGTTTAAAATTCTTTTTTTATTCTTCCATAATTTTACTTCAGAGATTTAAATCTTAAAATAAATTAAGATATTCATTTATCTTCAAATTAAAGTGCTCAACTGTTATCTATAAACTGTAACTATAAGAAACTATTGTTACAAAATACAAACTAATTTAGTAACAATTGTTACTTAGTTACAAAAAGTCGAAGTTAATTAAAGTCTCTTCTGGTTTAATTATATTTGCTAAAGTTTTGACAATAATGAGAGGTCTAAAGGGAAAGGTTTACCGAGAACCCTATTCAACTGGTCTAGGATTGAGACTGTACTGACCTAGACTCCAAATTAGGACTTTCTCATCTAAGTTTATTAGAGTTAAAGTAAAACTAATTGGCAATATGAGAGCCTTATTGATGTAAATCTTAATCAAGATCGGGTGCTCGAGAAAGAAGGTAATGATGAAAAACCTTGATGTCAAACAAGTTCTCGATATCAATAATTAAAAAAGAAAACAAATTAAATTTGTAAATTTAAATGACATGATTCGAAATTTTGATGATATTATTTATTTCTGATATGATGACATGAAAATCATTATGATGATATTAAAATTTGTTTAGGTGCATCTCAGAACATTTTTTCATAATTTAGATTTGCTCTAATTTAGATTGATTTAATTGAATTTATATTTGATACAAATTGGACTGATAATGAGATAAAGTTTTTGTTTAATTTGTTTTATTTTATATTCATTGGCACAGTTGATGGTATTTTATAGGTATAAAAGCTAAATTTAAATGACATGATTCGAAATTTTGATATTTTATCATCATTATGATGATATTAAAAATTGTTTTAAATTTCCAATGGTGAAACTTTTAAATTAAAACATTTGCTAAGGTGCATCTCAGAACATTTTTTATAATTTAGATTTGCTCTAATTTAGATTGATT
Organism: Microvelia longipes; assembly: GCA_018340805.1. Lineage (NCBI taxonomy): Eukaryota > Metazoa > Arthropoda > Insecta > Hemiptera > Veliidae > Microvelia > Microvelia longipes. The sequence goes on from JACMZG010000022.1 coordinate 28,334,245, forward strand.
AAATTGAATTTATATTTTATACAAATTGGACTATAATGAGATAAATCTTTTGTTTAATTTGTTTTATTTTATATTTATTGGCACATTTGCTGGTATTTTATAGGTATAAAAGCGTGATAAATCGATCCATTTTTAGTGCTGAATTAGTTTTAGTTTGTTGTGCTAAGTCATAAATTACGGTTAATAACTTTAAGATTGATTATATACTAGGTTTTAACTCTTTTGCGTAAACACACTGAGCTACGTTAACAGATGTTCTCACATAAAATACAGTTTGGTAAAAACCACTTAAAATTTTTTAAAATAGCATCTGAAACGGATAATGCAGATGTAATCTGGGTTTCTGATTATTAGTGCTAGCACAATGCATTTCCTACATACCTACGGTATATGTTAAATGAATAAAGATAAAAAAGAAATCTTTCATATACAGAGATCAAAGACAATGAGAATAGATCTGAGGACGTCAGATATATACGAAGAAGTAGAAGTGTATATAAAAGATTTTTAATCAATAATATTTATTAAGAAAACAAAATATACTAAAAAAGATATTTTAATCAACAATATTTATGAAGAATCTAAGTTCTGCAAAATCACTTAATATCCCACATAAAATAAAATGATTAAACAAATTTAATTATTAAAACCAGAAATAGGTAAAGTATAAAAATAAATGTATTCTTTTTGTTCTTATGAATATTAATATCACTAATTTGTTAAATTAAATAAAGCTTTAGTGTATGGTTTTTATATGATTTATGTTCTATTGAAGATGTTTTTTATCTTAAACTCCATTCTTTATAATATTAAAAGCTTTGAAAACATGTTTATTTATTTTTTATAAAAAGGTCATACGAGAGGTCGTATGAAAAATTTACTGGGAATAAAATTATTCTTTTGATATTTGTTTCCACAAGAAGTGATAATTATGTTCAAAAGAAATATAAATTCAAAATGACAATAGATCTATAAACAAAATTAAGCAAAGTGTGGTAAATGTGACCCCTACAGATAAGATCTTATTTTTAGAAAAGAAAAATTAAGATTTATTATTTTTTTGGCAAAAAGACAAGAGAGCCAAAAAAGTAAAAGGGATACAACAACACTTAATACGTCACACCGAAAAAGTGACGTAATTTTAGAAAAATCATATGTGTGGATACAAATACCGTTGCTAAGATACGAAGTTTTTGGAATTCGATGATCGTTTGCCAAAATATTTGGTTTAAAACAAAAGAAGTGTTTATAGATATTGACAATATGCCAGATTGTGGAGTCCTATTTGGCAATGTTTAACAAAAACAGTAAAATGAAACCGTAGTGTTTATTAATTATTAGGATTTATAATTAGAAATTAATTATATAGTAAATACACGTAAATGAGCAGATAATTTATAATTATTATGGTTTATGGGAGATATTTAAGCATATTTGTAACCCGGCATGTTAGTTGTACATGTAATGTTATAGCTACTTATACGGCATGGTTATAAGTTGTACATGTAATGCGTTATAGCATAACTTATACCCACATAAGTTGTATCTTGTAATTGCAGTATACATAACTGATAACACATAGTTATAAGTTGTACTTGTAATTGCTTATAACAGCAATTATAAGTTTTTCAATCAAAATATTAGTAATTAATTCTTTTTAGTATTTTCTGAGAAATCATGTTGAGTTTTTAAAGGAGAATGTTAAAAGACTCAATAATTCCTAGAAGCACTATCATATTGCATTTGAAAGTCTCTTTGGTAAATATTAATGAAAGTGTTAATAAAGTTCAATTCTAAGCTTATTAACTTGATATTCATTTACATATTTAAGAGTGTTATGTCACTAAGGAGAAAAAAAACATCAACAATGTACAAATATTATTTTGATTATGACTGAGGCTTATATTAAATTGACCAAAAATTATTTTTTTTATTTCATAAAGTTTGAGATGTTTATTAAATTTGTGACGTTCCAATGATTTATTTTTAAAGCTGAAAAAATGTATTTTATTTCCTAAACTGAAGTAGCAATTTTCATCAGAAGTGTACCACATTTAATAAACGTTGTATAAAAACCTGCTGTATGCTAGGCGCATTTTTGAGTTTTTACTTTTCCTCTTTTAAACCGTACGTATATAAGAAAAATTCGCTAAAAGTATTCCGTTTTCAAAAAAAATCCAAAACCGGGTTTTTACCTGTATTATCTGTTTAGGTGTTTTAATACCTCATGAGTGGTTTTCACAAAGTTATCAGTCTATATTTGTCGATCGGTTTGATATATGGCACACATGTAGTCATATATAAGAAGAAAATATATGTTAAGTTTTATCTCATATCAGTATTTGCTTAATTTTTATAGAATAACTTTTATACATTTTCTTAAAAATAACCAAAAATTGAAGAATAATATATTTAAGTCAAAATTAAGTATAGGCTCTTTACGTAATAAATAAGTATATTAAGATTCGTTCCAATACGACAAGTATATCCACTGTTTATGGATAATGGTTTATTTATAATCCACTGTTTTATGTTTATGGATAGTAAAAGTTACGAAAGAATAGAGCGAGGTCAGTACCTGGATGAGTGACCATTGGGATAAAATTAATGTTTTCATTACTATTTGAGGACGAGCGAAGTTAGTCGGAAGACTTGTTGCAGAATACATTTGGCGACTTGTAAACCCTAAGGATGA
>JACMZG010000022.1:28341939-28403329 GCA_018340805.1 Microvelia longipes
TTGTAAACTTATATATTGTAAAAAGCACGGAAACACGCATCCAAAGGAAATTCGCCCGACATGCGGAACTCCGCGCCAGAATTTTTTATCTAACCATTTTTTATATTTTAGCCTTTCATATTTTATTGCTAATGTTTAGCTCTTTAAATTACTACGTCTTTATTGTCCTAATAAACCTAAAAGTATATATACACGAACAAAAAACTCTAAAATAATATGATTTCATCAAATTATTTCTTAGAACGCTACAGGTAAAACTTAAACAAAGGTTAAATAATGTGTAATTTTGCAGGTAATAACATTTGAAATGGGATAATAATTGTAATTATCTGTCTAAAAGACGAGCAACGATGTTTAGTATACTTCATAATTTTCAATGTCATGAGTTCTTTAAGCTTTTACATCTATTAATAATCCTTGGTTAACTAGAACCAATGAATGATATTAAAAAATATTTAACAAACATAACATACATACTAAAAATACGTACAATTTTTTTTTACAAATTAATTAAAAATAATTAATCATTTGAAATAAATTATTTAAAATTTGTCAATATCACTGCTTTCCAACACAGACCTCAGCAGAGTATTCGCACTATAGTGCCAACTTAAACCATTTAGGACTTGTGCAAGGATTCACCTTAAGAAGGTATTCACCTAGAATTAAAACCCCGTTCACACATCGGGGTCCAATCTATGCACAAGAAGAAAATATTAGGCGCAGAACATATCTACATCCTCCTGTACACGTGATACGACTTTAACCGATGCAAATTAAGACTTGAGTCAGCTACTTCGATATTTATGCAGATATCGATCCCGCATATGAGCCGAGCCTTCAACGTACATTAAGCCCGCATATAAAAACGGATTTCATGAACCCATGTAAACCTCAACTTGGTTCCCCTGTTTTGAGGTAGCCAGTCTCAAAGACTTCCCTAGTGCAAGGATGCCTGGTGTTAAAATTGAATTGATCTAAGTAGGCGTAGAAGATCAGTGATTTGAGTGTAACTATATTGTATATAATCCATGCTGCGTAGAACTATTAACATCATAATTATTCTAATTCATGCGGAACTCTATACTTTTCCAACCCTTCGTTCCGGCTGCTCGCGGAACACAATCAACGAAGCCATTTCGATTGTTAACAAAAGAAGCAGAAACAATTTTAGTCTCTTGATTTTTCATGGCACCAAAAATCATTATTTTCTTATTTATTTTTACTCATTACAAAGAAAATTACGCAAAGGCCTAATATCATAATCTAAAACAATCTTTAGTCTAATTTGAGCATATTAAATCATATGTTTTACAATAACAGTATTAAAAATACCGCTGTAGCACACTAAATGGATCACATAACTTTGCTGTTCTTTAACTTATAAAAATAATTACTAACTATTATTAATAGTTTATATTTTCAACATTTGACTGTTTCGTTTTAGTAATTATACAAGTATCATAATTTTCATTAATGACTGAAAATTTATTGTTATTATTTCAAAATAAAATATAACGGCAATAGACTTAAAATCCCCTTAAGCACACTTAATACTTGATGAGTAATTTCTAAATAATTACTAGGTTTATACAAAAGCTACAAGGTTAGGTAATTACTATCGATTAAATTATAGTCCGCAAAGTAGGTTATAAGTTACAAGCCACTCTAATTGAAGATTAATGTTAGAATTATCTAATCGTTAGAGATAGAGAAATTGTTAATTTTGTTTCTATGTTAAACAAGTGCATAAAACATCAAACAACTTTACATCAAAATTTAAACACATAATTTTCAAATTATTATTATTACTATTACTATCAGTATCAGATATGTGAAAACAGTTCGTTTTTACTTTTCCACATTTATACCGTAAATATATAGGAAAAGCAATGTGTTTGCATTAAACATGCGAAAACGGGATTTCCCATGAAAACATCGGTTTTTAGGCGTTTTTAAGACCTCCAAGATTTCACCAAGATGTCAATCTGTATTCAGGACTTGTATCATTTGGAGTATTACTTTAGACTGCTAATATATCAAAATGTATACTGGGTTGAGAAGGCACTTTATTGGTATTAGAAAATATAGTAAAGTTTTTTTTAACATTTTTATATTAAAAAATGTACTTGAGGTCGATTAAAACTGGGTGTGTTCGTTACGATCGTAGCTCATAGTGCGTTTATACGAGCAACTTAAATCTTGAAACAAAAACCAATTTAAGGTCTAGTTGTGCTATCCGAAAACTAAGTTTTTCAAGCCGTCATTAATCGCGTCTTTAATGAATCAGCAAAAATTTTTAAAAATCCACAAAACAGGAAAATATCGAATTGATTTAAATTTAAATTTAACTTCATTATGAGAATTATTTAAGTGATAAGAATGACGAATATAAAGGTTTTTTTGAATCGAAAAAAACATATTAATTGAGTTGAAGTTTAGGTCGAGTGTATCCTTGTAGGTAACACATGTATACGAAGTTTCATGCTAATGCGGTCAGAATATCTACGGTTTTAGTGGATGACTAAAGGTTAGCAGAATTCAGCGAGGACAGTACCTGAATATCCCGCTGAATACCCACTGTTGGGAATAAATTGATGTTATTACTGCCTGAGGACGAGCGAAGCGATTCTAAAGACGTACTGCAATATAAATTAGATGATTTTCATATTCTGAGTATAAGAGTAATAACCCTAATATGGCGAAGAAAATGTTTCGAAGTACTCTTGACCCGATATTTTTATTGATTTACACAGACAAAAAAGTTAAATCTTAAATTGATGTAATGTATTATTATTATTCAATCTGATCTATTTCTTTTAAAAAATACCAAAACTAAAAATGAGCTAATTGTTAAATAATTTGTTTAAACAACAATTTAGTTAACTAGCTAACTTATTGAACATCAGTAGGTAAGCACAGTCAAAGAAACTTTTAACGGGTTTGTGAAGTCATTAATATCCAGAAGATATATATCATTTGATACTACCGAGTTTGATACATATCCAGAAGATATGTTGATTACGACTCCGGCAGACCTTAGAATGAACGCATTCAAGGATATGTCCCCCAGAGGCAGAACTGCCAATCGCGCATTTCTAAAAACTGCTCGAAAGAGGAATCTAAGACGGCGCACAGTTGATTGAACTCCATACTCCAGTGTACACTTAGGTAGCTTTTCAACAGTGGTGTATTTGCGAGTAAGTAGTTGAGGAATACTAGACACAATATTTGTTATGACTATAACCAGGAGTGCTCTTATAACATCTAATTGGATAGCACCGAGAATGGAGTTGCGAGCTTTGGCATTAGAGTCTACTTTCAGCTCTGGAAATTAAGATGTAACGGAAAGTATTCTAGACTATCGTGAAGACCGCACGTTCCTGAATAAAAGGCGATGAAGATCCTTATAAACAATTTGTAGTCAGTAGAATAGAGGTTATAAAAGAACATTTATACGTGGCAGACTTTAAGAGTTCGTTCTCATTATGGCAAATAGGTCCGAGTTTCTTAGAAGAGTTGGTCAGAACTTTTTAAATTAAAAGACGAACTAGAGAGGAAGCCAAGCGCAAGAACCCCCCTACAGGATTGCATGTAAACATTAAGGTAAATGTGATTCCGATCACATAAGTAAGTTCTCTTCTTGGCTAAGACTTCTCAGAGTAACGCCATGGATAAAGGAAAAAGTCTAGATATGGCAGAATCAAATTCCAGGGAGTCAAAGTCGCTTTAAATCCAACATTGAGGGAGCAATATCCTAGAGATGTAAAAATTTCTAACTTTGTTAACCAGTATAGAGGCAACTTTAAATTGGCAACCATTAACGGATACATCAGATGAACCGCTTGATGAATGAGATATAAACTCTCGACAATTTTTTTATGGCGCCATTTAAAATGAAAATAAATGAGTACGATTGTACGATGCGTATACAAAAAAAGGTTCTGCCAAAGTCTTTTTGTGAGAAATTGGTGCGGAAGAGTTTCTTCTTCACAAGAGAGAAATTGTTTAGAGTCGCTCCACCAAAGATTCTCGAATAAGTGATAATCGCCGACGGTCAAAACACAGACTCTTGGCCAAGAGGAAAAATCTCCAGAATGTTTGAAGAAAAGGATAGGCAAGTACGAACGGTAGAAGTGACCACAACAAAAGAAGTTTTTAAAAGACCTACGACCAAGATTGTGATTATAGAGAGACGAAATATGTTAAATAACTTGTTTGGTTTTATTTTAATTAAAAAAATTGTATTCACTTATAATATTACGTTGATTATAATATTAAGTTATCTCTATTAATTCTTTCATTTCATTGGACGTTAAGAAATAGACACTATTTTTTTTATATTTATATCGATTTCAATATCAAAGAAAATAGGAAAATAATTAATGTAATTAATTTTACAGCTCTACCAGACTTAAAGGTTTATGTCCTAACCCTCTACCATGAAAATAATTTAATATAATAATATAATTTAAATTAAATCATATTATAAATTAAAAGGATTTATAAATAATGTAATTTGATAATTAAAAATTTACCAGGAAAGAAAAAATAGATTAAAAATATCCCGCTATAATTCCTTAAAAGAACGAAATAAACAAAAATGAAAAAGGTATAAAAAACTATTGAAGTAGGAAAAAAGCAATTGAAGGGATTATCCTAAACCCCTGGAAAACTATAGGTAGACTTTTTAAAAACACTCCGATCCCTGAAAAAAATCTCTAAGCTCTACTTGTGAAGTAACTAAAGGATTTTATTATAGGAATACATTAAGTTTCGGAAAAAGGAAAAATAGCAATTTTTTCTCAATCCCTGTCTCGAACAAGTATCTCATGAATAAAGAAAAGTGTTTTTTCTCAATTTTATTGATTGCCTGTCTATTTTTCTGTTCATAAGTTCTTCTAGCGGAGTATATAAGGCTATATTAATAATAGATAAAATATAATCATTAAACATTTTTAACAAAATATTAAAGTAAGGAAGTCAACAAATAATAGCACACGAGTAAGTCCCTAAGCAAAGTCTGTTTTTAATTAAAACAGCCAGTCAAAATGTAACATTATTCTTGTTTGGTTTTTAACATTTATATCAAATTTATATAAATAAATTATGTACATTAAAACCAAAAGTATGTAATATTTCTTTTATTTCAACACGCTATAATTAAAATTGGATCAAATAGGGATTACAACAAATTATAAATAAAAATTTGAATTTTACCTTTATTGATTTGCTGATCGTAGTTCGTCAACGCATTTCTGACGAGAGTAACTGAAACAAAAATTAAACATTTATTAGATCAACTATTTGCAATTAAAACAGGAAACATCAGAACTAATAAGAGATAGGGGCGATAGGCGGATCTACATCCTCAGATGTACAACTATAAACAGTTCGACATCTAGAACTGTTTACACAAGTAGTAACTTGTACATTACCAAATTATATGAGAGCCAAATAGAATATGTTTGGCGTGTTAAGCATGGTTTAAAAAACTAATATTAAAGAGACCAATTGAGTAAGGGCTATGCAAAAGTTATAATAAGTTATAAAGAACGTTATAACAGAGAGTAAAGGCATTTATATCGTTTAAATAATGACAAATAATAAAACAGATTCCAGAAGTATTTTCTAGTTCTGTAGTAGATAGGTTTCTCTTAAATATATTTATCAAGTTAATTATACAAACCTTAAAACAATAATGAATTATTTTAAATAATATTTAAATTATTCAAACATTATATTTTTTGAAAAAGTATTAAAAATCAATCCAGGTACAGGATAACCCAAAACTTTACCATATCAGATCTGCTACCTTCATCGTAACTACTTTAGACTTGCTTCGCTCATCTTCAAAATATGTAATTAGATTATTTTTCTTATATCTTTAAAAATTAAAAAAGAATTACACGTCATTTGATAAAAAAAATCGAAATAATGCTGATAATGAAATGCTACTTTAATATTTTATAAGAGAGCAATATAGGAGTGCATGCGTGTCAAATTTTAAATCGAATTAAACATTTTTTAGTTATTAATGACGTCATAAATCATTACTATCCGTATTGCAAGTCCCAAGTTAAGGTGCATTCACAATACTGCGGTAGTGATGCGTCGGTCCGTTGCATGCGGCGACAGCTCAAATTTCAACTTATGTAATCGTATAGGAGGTTCTTAAACAGCTTGCGGTAGCGTTGCGGAAAATGGAAATTTTCGCAAACCTACTAAGCCCGTACAAATGATCCAGTGATAAGCATTTGATTGATTACAAAAGACCTTAGAGACCTGACGCGAAAGAAACATTTTTTCAAAGTTTTAGATTTTTTCTTACCCCTTCTTCTGATTTAGAGAAGAATACTTTTGTTTGGGTTTTGATTTTTTCTGTACTTAAAGTCGTTTTAATTTGATTTTAATAAAAGATTTATGATTTTATCTGAAAAATGAATATTATCTTGTTATTATAACACAATATTGTTATTTTATTACTTTTATTTGTGCTGTGTCTTTTTAAAGTGATTAATTTTTCCTTTTAGTTTTTATTAGTTCATAGTTTTTTTTTCTTTTAAATTTCTATTCTTAAATCAAATTTATTTCTTAATATTCTTGGAGTTCGCCAATTTGAATGTTATAGTTTTATTATCTTGATCAGTTTATTTTATCTTAATGTAATTGTTCTGAAATTTTATTCATTTTTTTTCTTTTGGTTTTACTGCCTAAATAATATTTAACAGTAGATTAATAGATAGTATTAAAAGTAGATCCCGGAATTAAAATGTTTTTTGAAAAAACAATACTATTAATTACATTTTATAACAAGTGCATTGCAATATAATAAAGAAAACAAGTAAATTCTTTGCCGTTTTGATCGGGTTGGTCAGTTAAAAAATATTCCCATTATCATCAGACACAAGTAAAAAAAAAATTAAAATAATGAAGACATATAAATAAAATCTTTTAAATAAAAGACTCTCGTCCAAAACAACCTCTTCTTCTTCGTCTTTTTCATCTTCTGGTGAGAAAAATATATTGTTGTTTCCGAAATTCGGAACTAGAGGGGGGACGTAGCCTCGATTATTGTGGAACCATAATTTTCCGCATCGCAATGACCGCTACGCACGCAACGGACGGACGGACGCATCGCTACCGCAGTCTTGTGAATGAACCTTTACAACTCCTACCTTAAACACACTGCGGGAACTTCAACGATAACAGATTTACACAAACGCATATGCACACACTTAAAAACAGAAAAAACTTGTTCAAAACCACACAGGTCTTGAGAACACATGAAACGGGTAATTTCGTTAAAATCTCAGTTTCTGATTTTAGTGAAATCGCAATACTTTTCCAATATATCTTGGGTATAAATGGGGAAAAGGAAAAATATATTAAAGCAAATATAAAAATATAACAAAGAAAGTTATATAAGAATATAACATTTTATATACATAAAATACAAAGTGACAAAATGAGTAAATATATTTTGTTTTTGAAATTATATGTCTGTCAATAATATCAAGTGTCAATAATATTAAGTTAATTTTAGTTCGTCTATCCTGTAATAGCAAAACTTAAAAAGCAAACAAAACAGAAAAAGTTTAGTTTTATATAAGTTTTTATACTACTCATTATAGTTTTTTTTCACAATTTCAATATAGTTAATCTAAGTCAAGAAAATCTACTGTTACAGAATTCCTCGTAAATTTTTATTCAAGTTTTCTTAAGAGTTTCCGACATATTTTACCTCTCAGTATGTAAGACGGGCGAGCATTGAAAAAAAGCAGGAAGGTAAAAATATGAACGAATAAGAAGCCTAGGGAGCCAATCTAAGCAGAGTGGTTTCTCAATCATTACTTCAACTCTAACCAATATTGAAGTTAGGAAGGAAAATCCACGAGATAAAAATCGTTTCTTAGATTTCTAGATTACCTTCCACGTCAATAATTTGGCAATATGTTCTATATTACGAGGAAATTCATTTTTATAAATAACTAACTCACGTTAACAGAATTATTCAGAATAAACTCAGGAGCTAATTTTTATTGGACAAACAAAGGTTTCTTGTTTGGATTTGCCCTGTAAAACCTTTTCTATACATTTTTGTACGAATAACTATTGAAACATGTGAAAATTAATAAAAGAGAAACCGTATTTTTTCTATTATGGATGTATAGTATACAAAAATTAACATGACTTTACCTCTTGAAATTTAAAGTATTGCAGGGTTTATGATTTAGTAGCTGCTACATTAATTTTACAATAATGCTAATGAATAAAATTTAGCATTGCACAGTGAATGAAATTTAAAAGTGTTGGCAATATGAAATAAAATCTTTGAGAGTTGACAAGTTCATTTTTGAGAAACGACAGCAAGCATCTTAGCTGTCTTCACTGCGCTCATCAAGATTCGGAAAATATTTCAAAACATCGTCAAATTTCAATGTAAAACTGAAAGCAATTACAGTTGGGACGACAGCAAGCAATTAAGCTGTCTGTACTGCGCTTTTTTAAGTTTTGAAAAAAAGTTTAAGAAATGTCAACTTATTTTCATTATAACATAATTAAAAATTTAATTAAATAAAAGTCAATTTGTAGTTAACCAATAAAGAGTTCAGATTTTAGAGATCCTTCTAAGGAAGAGTATAATAAGACTGAATTAAATTAATTCTGCGAAGGACAACAATAAATATATAAAATATACGTCGCTTGACTTTGTTTGCCGATTTTTACTAGTTATTATAGTTTAAACCCCAGTAAAAAAACGCCAGTTAAATCTGTATTCCTAGTTTATCTAAATCAAGAAGTTAATTTCTTTTCTAGAAATTCAAATTCAATTTTCTTATCGAAAAATAAGATAAAAAGAAAGTTTATTTAATTGTGTTATAGGCTAAAGAATAAGTCGAAACAAAGGGATAAAGTACATAATTCAAGTTTCTAAGGGTAAATTTTTAAATGTTTAAAAGTACTTGGATATTTAATGTTTAAAACAATTGTGATAACTACGGTTGGATGCCTAAGGACCCCTAGGGCTCGATAGTCGTAAAGATTACAATCAAAGCAGCTGTATCCGGGAGAACATTACTAACCAGGCGCGCTTAAACAGACGCCCAATATCTGATTTACACCGTAAACCACTCCATAGAGCTTACAGTAATTAATCTTTAAGTATCATTAAAAACTATTAACTTGAAAGTTAACATTATTTAGGATAAAAACAATTTATTTCATTAAATGATTTTATCATTTTGAATATTTGTGGTATGTTAAAAATTGATTAAATGATTCAGCAAGATTCATAAAACAAATCTACTGCTAATGCGTCTAACAAGCCCTCAACCTCTTAAGGGGCTTTTCATCAGTTCTTAAGATATTCAAGTTTAATTAGCACAAAATCGGAGTGGCTGCATTTTCCTGTGGTGTTTGAAAAGAGAAAGCTTTCTTCCATACTTTACAAATATTTCAAATAATTGTTATAAACATTTGATTTAAATATTCAACATACATCTTAATAATTTGTTACTCTTGCTATGTTAACACAGTACTATCTCTTTTGTCATTAAAATTAAACATACTTATCAGACCATATTAAGTTAAAACAAAGTGTAATTTCGTTACCACATTATACGAGCTTGTTTTCAAGCTTAAACCATTTACTCAGCTTGCAATGCTCTTAAACCCTATTACAAGGTTGCAATCAAGTTTTCAGTCTAGAGCATGTAACAGGAATAGATATAGCTTCATGTTAACTCTCAACTAATTAGTACTATGAGGGGGAAACTTCCAAAAACCGTAACCATTTAAACTAAAGGATACTTCAAGCAACCCTTATCCCTTTAGCCCGCCAAGTGTCATTCATCAAAACCTAGCGACCTACAGCGTCGTAATTCAACTCATTGCATACGTCAACTTTGTTAAACTTGATTACGTATTTAAGTGTTTAAGAACACTAGTGTATCCTAACCAGTAAATACTTGTTTAGAGTTCTCACAGGTTTCAAGTTTCCAAACACACTCGAAGCGACCTCTTACTTTAGCATTCTTAACACCTAAACAGAGCTTATATTATTTTGCATAAAATATGCCCTATTTTATACAGTGCCTTATTTTTAGACTGTTTAAATAATAAAGAATTAAATAAATAAGAAGTGTCAAATATAACATTTTTTGTTTAATTCATTAAATTAAAAAGACATCCATTAAACCTTAAATTATTTAAAATCAAAATATTGTAATCACTTAAGATAAATCATTAAATCTTATGCTAAATTAGTCTTTAGTTGTTTTATAAAAACCGCAGTAGTAATGCGACGTTATAATCCAATAAATAAAAATATTTTTTAATAAATTGTAAAATTATAAATTTAAATAAAATATTAAGTAAAAAGGTTACAACATAGCTAAAACAAAAATCTTTAAACGTCTCTAAAACTATTGTTTCGATATCACATAAGCAGTTTATCATTGTCAACTCTTAAAACAAAAAAAAGTTTACTAAACTCCTTGAAAAAAATTTTGGATCGGAACCAAAATATTTTGAAAAAGGGAGTTGATGAACATTAAGATATTAGGATGATGCCTTGAAGCTTTTCTTAACATTAATTCTTATTATGTTCTGCTACGCATGATTTTTCTTTTGTTTTAATCTATATCTTTAAAACGTTTTACACGTTTGTTAAAAAGATTTTCTAATTTTAAATATCCAATTTGGATTACTTTAGTAAAGTGGATACAAGATTTTATACGTGTGATTTTTTTGAAACATGATTTCGTTCAATGTAAATGATAATTTAATAGTATTTTTAAATATTTGTGAAATAGACAAACTCATAATAATAGTTTTGAATCATGCAGCAAAAAGATTCTTTTTAAAACAAAGAATAAATCTTAAATTTAACTACATAGTAGAACTTATCAAAAACAATTTTAGATGCCTCTATTTTATGTGAGTTACCTTTTAGCGATATTTAAAAAATAGCTTATGAGGTTAAGATCATGTTTTTATTTAAAAACATCCCACCTCCACCCCTTTCTCGACCCTAATCTCAGTACCCAATTTTTTCTTTAGATACTCCCTAGAAAACCACAAACTCATAACAAAAATTACTTAATAAGGAGATTTTATTAAAACCCGTTCAAAATTCTTTTCCAAGATTCAGACCTGTTCTATTTAAACATTAGTGTTGGGATTAATTATTACTTACTAACTCATTTATCTACATCAAGTTTTAGCAAATATTTAATAAATCATCAAACGTTCGTATGAATAATGTCTGATATTAAGTAATAGTCAAAATGAAACGAAGTAGTTATTACACACACACACACACACACATATATACCTTAAATTAATTAATTGAAATTATTTTCATAAGATTTATATTTTATGCGAATGCTTAATTAAGTATTCGCTACTAGGACATGCGCTTTGCTTGTCCTAGTGCAGACTCGTACGCTGCGAGAGTAAATACATTAATGTTATTTTTAGCATTCACCCATCCAGACACTGAACTCACTTGATGCAGCTTTACAAACAAAAACCCTAAATATACTAGCCGTAATTTAATTTCAAGATTATTTTTCGATTAGTTTCTTTAAAAAACATATACATGTCTTTTGACGAAAATTGAACTAACGCTGATAATGAGATACAACTTGGGCAATAAGCATAAGCACAAATTTTGGGCTTATATATAACTACATAAGTGCCAAATCTCAATTTTTGCTGTCATTATTGCTGGCTCGTAACGAAATAAAAAAAAAACTAAGTCTTAGCTAGTACAACTAGACCTAAAAATTGTTTTTCGTACAAAGTTTAAATTCCAACATAAATACACTGGGATGGCTATACGATAACAGAGACAAAAACATACACACATTCATATACAGATAGACAACTTTGTAAAAACCACTTATGAGTTCTTAAAAACACCAGAAACTGATAATTCGGGTAAAATTTCGGAAACAAAATCTTTAGCTCAAATACAATTTTTTAATATACCTACGGTATGAATGGGGAGAAGTAAAAATAAAAAGTATGTATTCAAAGTTTAATCTATTTCTTAAATAAGGAGGGAAAATATCTTTTTCATGTTTACAAAGCTATCATAATATTGATATTTTCCTATGCACCAATATTAAAAAAAATGTTTGTTTCGTTTCGCTCTTATTCGCTTGCGCTCTGGTCAGCGAACGTTTACTTTGAAAAATAAAGAAAACTTTGGCTCTTTATCAAAAGAAATTTGTTGTTTTTTTTTATATTTTTGGCGCCGTCTTCTAATATTTTTTTGCTAATTTAGTTTTTAAGAGGGATTTTGTAAAAAAAAAATAAAACACAAATGTTGAAAAGAAATAAAAAAGTCAGAAATTTGGAGCTAACAAGCATCACTCCTGGGAGGTCTATTATAATATTTTGGCATTTGCTTTGTTATAATCATCATTTTTCAAACTATTACACCCTTAATAAAAAATAATATAAATGAAATCTAAGGTAGATTTATAACAAAGATATGGTCCAGGAAAAAGACTTCCCTAAAGTCAGTACTCAGTTACCCAGGTTTACGTTGCAATTAGTTATTTTATAGTTTTGTTAACAATAAGTATTTATAAAATGAAATTAAGTAGCAACAATAATTATTGTTTCACAACAATGAACTAATAATTAATATGCTAACAATTAATAATTGTAGTAGCAAGGAACACTTGTTTGAGGATATAAGAAGGAAAACCTGTTTGAGGATACGAAAAGGAACATTTGCTTGAGGATACGAGAAAAAACATTTGTTTGAGGATACGAGAAGGAACACTTGTTTAAGGATACGAGAAGGAACCCTTGTTTGAGGATACGAGAAGGAACACTTGTTTGAGAATACGAGAAGGAACATTTTCTTAAGGATACGAAAAGGAACACTTGTTTGAAGTTACAGATAGATATTGTAAAGCTCAGATCACCTGAGACTTACAAAAGTTCAATCTTTAAAATTGCTAAAAAAATTGTTAGATTAGAAAAGTTGTTGGATCTCTTATGACACAATAGTTGTGCTAAGTTTCATTCTAATTAATTGACATTTTTGGAATGAATTTACTCTTTCGTCATTAAATACATTTGCTGCAGAAAAGAAAAAAAAAAAAATACTTTGCCGTGTGTTGAAAAATATATTATTTTTTAACTAAATTGTTATGTCGATTCAAAAATATGTGATGAAGCTTTTTTAAAAGAAGACAAAACTGATACAAACAATAAAATGTTTACCATAAACCCAATTATAATTTTTACTGGCGCTTCTTTTATTGAAAAATTAAACTTTATAAATAACAATAACAAGGATCTAATTTGTTGTGTAAAATGCTAAATAGGGTAGAATTATTTCGTCAGAATACAATACTAAAATGTTTTATCTTTCAATTTTATCAAAGAGAACATGAATAAAAACCAAAACGAAAATTGATATACAACTGATTATTAATACGATACACGATTTTACAAGTTTACAAAAAAAGGAATTAATACCCTTAAACGCATTATTTATACGAAAAGAAATTAAGAATCATGTGAAAAAAAGAAGCCTTGGTTAAAGAAAAATATATCTGCGTGAAATCAGATATAATACGTAAAGCAGGTAAAAAAAATCCAATAAGAAATGAGACGAAGAAATAACAAACAAGTTGATGATAAAAAAAACAATAAAAACAATGAGCAAACAGAACAATAAGGATTTTTAAACAAAAAAGTTGTTAAGCTGAAGGAGTAAAAAGAAAACAAGCATAATCTGTCGTCAGCGGTATTACAAAAGATTATTAAAAACTTATATTTTTAAAAGGACTCTTTATGTGACATTTTAAATGAATAATTTAAGTTGAATTTTCTTGTTAAAGAGTTAAACAATAGGATTAAAATTAACTTTGTAAAACAAATATTGAAAACAAGAGTTTAATTGTTATAATCCTAATATCTATATATAAAGAGATTCAACTACTGGATTATATTATTAATTAGGCTGGAGTATTCAACCCGTGAGAAAAATTTTAAATAATACAATAATGCAATGTTGTAAACGTTACATACGTGTATTACCATTACTTCTCAAATTTTATGATTTCGTTAACACATACAATTACAAATAAAGTTTTCAATTAAGTACTTTATAATTACTGTTTTATGATAATAATTTTATCAATGTAACCAGCTATTCTCACCTGTATGAGATTAGCAGCACAATGAAAGGACAAGGGGGGGGGGGGATTGACGTGGAATGACGCTAAATTCATAACATCTCTATCCTCCATCTAACTTTAACTCTGTAAACTTAGACCCTAGTCGGAGGTTAGCTGAAGATCAACTGCCTCTCGCAATGGTATAACATCCCTTGTCCCCGCTCTGATTAGTGGTAGAATCCCTGTATTGATCATTCAGATATAGCAAAACGGTGTCTGTATTTCACATGATTAGGTGCAAATCCTAAACAACGTGGTTATACGTGATTGGGTAGAAGAAGAATTGATAAATAAAGAAAATAAGTGGTTAAACGAAACAACTTATGACCACATAAATAAAAAATATTTTAAGATAGACACTAGAAACCAAAACTTAAAACTATCACATTAACGTCCGTATAAAAATGTGAATACATAAATACTAAGCTGAAAAGTTGCATATGAAAATATTGAAAAAGAATAATATCAGTCATTTATCATTTGGAAAAATGCATTTATTTAAATAATAAATCGCATACTTATTTAAATGATACTCGTATACTCATATTTTAGTTTTTCAAGAAAGAATAAATACATATTTTCAAAATAAAATATAATATATTGCTTTTCAATCAATAAATATTGAATTATTGCTTGGTTTTCTTAATTTTAGGAAAAATAAAGAAGATTTCCAAGTGTTTATTTAAAATTTAGAAGATTACACATAACTATTAATAGTTTTAAAGTAATAGATAGCAAAATCACCATCTGGTAGATCCATACAAACATTTGTTTCCGTAGACCCCAAATAAAAAGAATATTTAATTTGAACAAAAGCAAGACAATAAATCGGTTTCCGTAAACCTCGAAACTTTTTTCCAAACTTCGGACTCGGTTCGCTCATCCTCAGAATTTCGAGATAATCTTAGCTTTGGATTATATATTTGCCAAATATATAATCCAAAGCTTAAGGGTGGTATTACCTTCTTAGATTGAAGTATTGATCCAAAGTCTAAGATTTTATGACTTCGAACTCACTTCGCTATACCCCTCAGAATACCATGTTTCTCCTAAGCTAAAAGTGCCCTTATAGGTCTCACTACGGCTGATCTTAGGATTATAAATAACTAAATTTCTAGGATGTTAAAACGAAAGTCTAACAACGTAAGCATTCAAAATTCCTGTGGTTATAATAGAAAGTCTACTTTGTATTAATTTAATTCTTATACAAATAATAAAAGATAAAAAATACATATAATAGCTGCTAATAGCTTTGTAGATATAAATACATTTATAGCTGCAAAAATATTTTTAACAGATGTTAAAAGTATTGTACTAACAAATATACAATTTTGCCAATAAGTCACAAAGCTATCGGCTTTTGACTACACTAGTTCATTCTGTTTTACGCTCTTTGACGGTTCTTTGTGCGTAAAAAAACAGAAAGAAAATTAAAAGTTATAGCTTGTCAAAGTTAAGAAATTCGATAAGTCATTTTTTAAAGAAATGACGACTAATATCAAAATACAATTAAATTAATCAACTCACCACATATAGATTATTCACATATAGAATTTTTAATTTTTAACTACTCCAATTTTTTATGACTCAGCAATATATGGTTATCGTGTTCTAAAATATATTTATTTTTCCTCGCGTGCTACAGTATTAATAATACTGTATTAACATTCGCGGAAAAGTATCGGAAAATTATTATGTTCAACATAAGTATCCGTAACAAAGATTTTATGAGATTTATATTTTTTAGGTTTTTGTAAGAAGTTCTGAGTGTTTATAATCATAACGTCTGTGTATGTGTGTCTGTGTCACGCATAACTCGATCAGTGTTAGAGTGTTAAAACACAAAAATAAAATAATTGGTCAAGCTGCATTGCTAGGAAAATAAAAATGTTACAACTCTTTCTTATTTACATCTTACACCTAAATCCTTAAAGCGAAGTTTCAATAAAATATACATATTAATCTACGCTTTGGTTTCATCTATAATACATTATTAAACTTTCTATATAAATAATATATTTAATAATATTTATTTATGAAATTTTTTAAAACACTAGATGGGACTGAAATGACAAATATGTTATTTTAGCATAAATATTAATATTTATTATTTTTTTTTGTAATTATTAAAATTAAAAGCTTAAGAGGGAGAACAGAATTAACTAAAAAGAGAAGTTATATACGTATAAAATATTAGTTGGATAAGTTGTCAAGTAATGGTGTGATGTATTGGACTCTAGAGGACTTCTCTAAGTTTATTTTATTCCTCCCATGTTTATCTTAAGAGAATGAGAGGAATTTTCTCATTCTTTCTAAAACTTACCACTTCCCTTTAAAAATAATACGATACATATTAGAAAAGTAAAAAATAATTTCCAAAAATTAAACAGTCAACAAATTAAGTTTATACACCTGGTGTAGAGAACTTTAAAGCTTGTTGGTCCTATTTCTCAAAATGCGGAGTAAGATTAAAGATTAGGGTGATCTTAAGATCTAAAGATGTCTTTAATGCATTTATAACCAATTATTTATGAGAAATTACAATTACATTATAAGGGTTGTAACGACCTCAAAATTAAATCATGTAAGGGAGGGATTGAAACTTTACCATATATCGATGGTAGTAGGTAATCAAAAGTATATTTTTTTTTTGGCATTGGTTGACTAGAACCATACAGCCATGTTTCAAAAGTAAATAAACGCTACTTTAAGAAAAATTTATGAATGACTTATTGTATTGTGCTTTCTAAAATAAAATAAGTTAAGTTTCATATTACTTTAATATGTTCTGATTTCTTATCAAATGATTAATAAAAATTTATAATAAATTAATGAGTAAATTATTAAATAAATTAATGAGTAAATTATTAAATAAATTAATTACTAAATTAAATAATTAATTAACTGCACTACATAACCTGCGTTTTGCGTCTTTTGCTATAACATTGCTAGGGAAGCAAAGTTTGCTTCTATTTCTGTATCCCGTTCATGGGGTCAGTGATGTTACCTTATTGCGTCATCCTTTTTATTCAAAACCCTTCAATTTTAAAAACTAGATAATTTAAAGAATAGATTAGAATTCGTTATCTACCCATCTCAATTATTGAATTTGATAGACCACTTTATAAGAAAATAAAAGAAAAATACATCAAATAATATACTGTAAGCATAAGCAAAAAATAAACTTGATGCTAAAGTGTAAATGATTAGAATAAGGAACTGTTGAAGCTTTTTGTAATGTTTGAGAAAAGTGTGAAGAATGCCTAATAATTCAACAAAAAGAGATATTATGGACTGAAAAATTAGGTTTAGAGAGTCCAACCCTACGTTTAATTCACTTGTACAGTGACTTGAATTTTTTATTTCATTACGTCAAAGGAAAATAAGAATTTTTTTTATTAAAAGTTGGAATAATGCTTCCGAGCTGTTATTATTTAAACCTTTTAGAGTCTAAAAGGCTTTAAGGAATTACTGTGTTGTTATTGTAAAGAAGTTTAATTAAGTATTTATATTTTAATGTTAAAATATTTTTACTTTTTATGAACAAAATATTTTTATACAAATTGATAAGCAAGACAAACAACCCGAAAAAGGAAAAAGATAAAAGGATGATATAAAATAGCTAAACGTCTGTGCTAAAAGACTATAAGGTGGAAACATGATAGGTCTTATTGTCTTAGAGTATTTTATTGATTCCTGTAATCAAGTAAGCATAACCTATAACGTAATTCCTTCCCCATTTTCTATCAGTGCGGTAATTCATGATATGAATTAAATAGTATAACTAATTTTTACAAGAAATATTAATTTATCAACTCAATAGAACGCACAAATTAAAAAAAAAAACAAGTGACCTTTAGCCTATTGACTGTTTCGCGATCTCGGAAATTCGCAGCTCTGCCTCTACGCTGCTAAACGCTCGATCTAAGCGTCTTTTGATTTATAAAACGTTTGTGGGGTCAATAATGTGGGTTAAAATATATATATATATATAATATATATATATATATATATATATATATATATATATATATATATATATATAATACATTCTTAATCAGTGAGTCCCTTCTGAACACAAAACGTAATACTCATATATTGTAATGAAACTTATTATACTTGATTATTACATAAAGGGGCATACTTGTACTAAATTTTGACTCATTTGAATTATTTTGCAATTTTGTAAAAAGTGTTTACAAGTTATTCGATAAAAATTGAACTAATGCTGCAAATGAGATGCATCATAGCACATATTTTATTCATACTACATGTGTTCTGAGTGTTTTATTAATATTCTTAATGTTTGATGAGTATATTTTTGGTTAATAACAATTTTTTCGGGATAACATAACTAGATCTAAACTAGAACTAAAAATTTATGTTTAAATAAAATAATCGTTTTACATCTATATACATTTATTTTGGCACTAGGTATCCAATCAAATAAAAACCGACATTCCTACTGCATTTGACAAACTATTTTTTATACCTCAAAACTATACTCTGACGCCCAACACATACAAAAAATAGGATGTCTCCGCATAGTCAAGTCTAACAGACTAGACGTGTTTCATCTTTGCGAATAAAAGACCTGAATTAATTGCAATCCCACTCCGGATGAGAGATCACAAGGTTTTGAAAAAATAAAATCTTTGCATCTGTCAGGCCAAGTAATATTTCGAACAGGCATATTATTCAATTTGTAACAATCACAACTGCTTTTTATAACATGTCTTTTGTAATCAACAGCCAGTTTATGTTAAAGAAATATCTGAACAAATTTATTAGACTTAGCAATAATAGTCTCGAGCATTCGATTTACATGTTTCAGATTTACGTCTAACATATTTAAACCAGATTGACTGTGAATTTTCTAAATCACAGATTTGGCAGTTCAATTCAAACCAAAATATAATTGAAAAACTAGCAACAGTGATTTTTACTAGATACTCAATAGTATTCAATTGCTTCTTCCAATATAACCTCATAAAACCCAAAATGGTTATAAAACCCAATATTATAACAAATTTTAAATAAATATATATTATAAATTATAAAATCATTGAAAGTTTATAAGCATAGTATTAAGCATTACATTAAGTCAACACTTGTTCAGCTCAGGCCTTGGGGCCACCATGAACAGGCTAGTCTTTTATGTTCATTATGTCTGCTATGTAAATTAATTTATAAATAAAAAAAATATTTTAAAACTAATATTATAAAACCAAAAATGATTATTTGTTGTTTAGGCCTGAAGATGACCTATAGGGGTTGCAATATATAGCTTTCTTTCTAAAAATACTTGTAGGACTAAAGTCAACCTTTTTCCAAATTTATGGCGTTGGTTCCGTAAGTGTTCATAAGTATTAATTCCAAAATAGTTCCAAAAGTGGAACTATTTTACGTCAATTAGTAAATAATTTTGCAAGAATTAGCTTCATTATTCATGAACATGCTACGTGTAAGAAGTGAAATATAGTTTATTTAATCTAATGAAATCTAGTCTCTCCTGTGCCAAAACTGATTCTCATTTATATTAATGTTAATTATAATACTTAACTTTATTAACATTTTATTGTTTTTACGTTTCAGGTATGACTTGAAAGGACAATTAGATCTTGGGAACGGTATTAATACGTAATATTATATCCTTGTATTTATAATTCTTGATCAAGTAATATCATATTTTGCAATAATTATTAATTACCAACTTTAAAATTAAATATAATCTAATTAAATTTTTTTTTTTAAATTTTAATTACATGCAAGAAAAAAGTTGGCAGGAACCTGATAAAATTAAATCTGTTATAATATACTTTTTTAAATATATAAACTCATTAATTTTATAATAAATAATAGAGCTAGTGATGCGTCAATGTTAGTAGCCTTATATACTGGTTTAGTATTGGAAATAATAATGTTAAGAAAAATCCAAATTGATCGCACTTATATGAGTGAAGGGGACTATTTATAATTTGTCAGGTTATTTGGCAGGAATCCGTCTTGATCATCATCCAAAATCTAGAAAAGTATTATAATTGTTTTTGTTAATTTTATTTTCTTATTTTTAATTTATTTTTTGTCAGAGTAGGAGTGATGAACTCATTATATAGATTTAGTTACTTGTAGTTTAAGTCTTAAATATTTTATAGACAATTTATTCTTAATTCGATTTTTAATATTTATTAAAAGTAAACATTTAATTATTTTTAAATTAAAAATATTTTATTATTATATAATATTATTTTATAATATAATTTTTTTTCATTTTACTATTTATTTCAAAACATAAAACACATATCTTTATAATTAGTATTTATTTAAAATTATAAAACATTTTTTATTATATTCAGTATTTGAGTAAAAAATGTACATTACAACAATTTTATGGAGTTTTAGTATTTTATGTACACTTATATGTACACTGGATACAGTACAATTAATTTTATCAAAAACTATATAAAATATTTTATTAGGATCTATTTAACAGCTAAGCAAGTGATGGAAATTGATTTGATATTCACTGCCAAGGGTCTACAATAATTGAATATGTATCTCTAGCATGAAATATTGATAATATGCATATGCATAATGTTATTCCGCATTTCAATAAGGTTAACTTGAATTATTGTTGCATATAAAATAAACACTACAAATAATTCTTAAAACGCCTTTTTTTATAAGATGAAATGTTGATGTAAATAACTTAAACCTAATAACACCAATCTCTATCTAAATAAGTCTTTAAAAAGTCCTTTTCTAAAAAATAGGATAAAATACATAAATACATTTTCAGTTTTAAGCAATAATATTAGGTAAGAGGTACCATGAACCTTACACCGATTATATCCTCACCAAATAACAAATTCCCTCATCCTTTCCAATATGGTCCTCAGATTATGGGAATCATCTAATTTATAATGCAGTATATTTTGGAAATCTTTAGGAATTAAAACATCAGTTTTATTCCCAGCGGTCACCCATCCAAGTACTAATCACCCTTAACACTACTTAACATTAGTGGTCAAATTAAATTCGTGGATACTACGTGTATTAAAATGAAAGTATTAACACTTGATGCTTAATTAAATAATTTGATATTGATAATTGATAATTAATTGTCGGTTTTTAAATTAAAAAAAAGTATACATGTCATTAGTAATAAAGAACTAATTCTGATAATAAAATCAAACTTGCATATATGTTGGTATTATAAATGACGGTATGCATGCAGAATTTCAAATTCATCCAAACAGTTTACCGTGTTTATGTTGAAATATTTGCTCAGTCATTAATAAAGGTTGATAAATACAAATACATACATACATACATATGTATGTATATATATATATATTATATATATATATATATATATATATATATATATATATATATATATTATATATATATATATATATATATATATTAATATAATATATATATATATATATATATATATATATTTATTATAATGCACACTAACGCGTTTCAAGACCACAAAACATACATCTACCATAATATATTCATAATTGCACATCAATAATATTATTTAAAGTACTAAGTAGTAAAAAGAAAAAAATATTCTTCAGAATAAATAATAGACAAATAAATAATTTCCAACATTCGTTAGTAAAACTTATTTACATTATGTTAATTCGAGTTTCATTACAATACATTTCTCACCTTCTTTTAACATTATTTATAGTGTTTACGTGCATGTTTTGTTTAATATAACAAATCGTTCGAAATTTTCTACATATTTTTTTAATAACTGTGTTACGCATTTTTTAGGCAAGGCGAGAATATTTAATATTTTTTGTACCTGGAAAAAAATGTTTTTATATTATAAAGAATTGTAATAATAATAAAATGAAATAATTTATAAATGTATAATAAAATGAAAAAGGAATATTATAAAAATTTAAAAAAAAATCGATAAATAAGAAAAAGAAATGAAGTATGAAATAGAAATAAAAAAAAGTATAAAAACAACATTAATTAATTGTAAAAGGTTTGAAACTTAAAGAGGCGCCGCTAATTTAATTAGTAACAGACAAAAAAAACGAAAGAAGCATTCAGTGACAAAGTGAGGAAAAGGATTACTAAAAACTAAGATGCAACCCTAAAAAAAAAATAAAAAAAAGGTCACAAACAATTTTTTTTTGTTGGCTTCCGAACACCCTTTTGAATAGTAATACGTCAACGTGCGTGAACTGCGGTCTCGTGACTCAAGGTAATTGAAATTCTTTGTAACTCTTAATTGTTTGATGTAATTCTAAAAAGGAAAAAATCAAAAGATAGGAGAATAAGGAAAAATGTGACTGAAGTCAGTAATTAATTATACAATTAAGTATGTTTAAGTGAAGTAAAGGTATCTTTATTGCGTTTCGATTAATTAGAATAATAATTATTATTTTTAAATTAGTTATATAATTAAAACGGGGGTTTGTCGCTTTTTGTACGAGAAATGTTTTCTTATAACATATGAAATATCTTTTCCTTTACTTGATCAATGCCTTCACGCAAAAACTAATGTGTTTAATTAGAAGACGATTATATCATAAAATGAAACAAAATATTTCTAATACTTAATTAATAATGTGATGTTTAGGAACACCTAATGAACAATATTATTCTTAAAATTATACCATTCCTAGAAATTTCCCTATGAATAACTTTTGGCTTACTTCTTATGATAGTAATAGTAGTTATACTAAACTGCGTATTAATTTCTTATATTTTTATAAAAACATAAAAAATAAAAAATCCGAAGACGATTCTTATGTTACTAATGACTGAACATGCTAATAAAACATCTAAGACACCGATGCGATGTCTCTTTTTGACATGAGAAACAAAAGTAATAAAGGATTACCGCACGCCTAAAAACTAATAGTCAAAATGATATGAAAAGTAATTTTTTCAAAAAATTAACCACTTTATCATTTTAATTTAAATTTAAAACATACCAAAACTAATAGGATTACTAGGCCAATTATTTGCCTCGGGTGTTAAATTTAGATGTAAAACAGTGAAAATTTACACCAAATTACTGTTATTATATTTAGTATAAATCTGTTTCATAAACGATGTATCATCCTACAACATCTATTAATACGCATGCACTCAATGAATATTCATTAGAAAATTAATAAAACATATTGGATATAAAATAGAACACCTGCTCTATAAATTCTTTCCGACAAGATACGTCTCACACCTAAATATTTAAATATCAAAATCATTTAACAGAGTTGATTTGATGACAAAATTATTATTTTCTTAAATATTAATTATAGAAAATTCTACAACGTATTTGCCTTATATGTAAAAATATAAATCATACTATACCAACTATTAAAAAACAAATAAAATAAAAAAAAGTCATGCAACTAAGCTGTACATTTTATAATATTAGCCACAAAAAAAATTCAGAGTATTACTTATAACAATATGATTCAAATCGATTCTTTAAAGCGTAAAAAATCAAAGCAAATAAATTTAATTTGTAAATTTATGTATTTTATTTCCTTAACAATAAAACCATACATTAATTTCATTTAAAATTGGTTTCATAAGTCATTTCATACATGCTTATTATAATAAAATAAGTATTAAATAGCATTGATTCATTAGTTGTTACAAGATAAAATCACATTTCAAAATCAGATTTTGTTTAGCTGCGTACGTTTATACTTTACCACCGTTTTAAAAACTATATTCCAGGCAAAAAGTGCTGAAAGTTGGAGACTATGATATTTGGCACTCAGTATTGGCATCAGACTACTAAAACAATTTAAAATTTGTATTTTGTATTTCTAAAAAAATATTAAAATTCGTGCCTACAATAATATTGATTGTTTCAGAAACTGCTTAATACTTAAAACGAATTGTTGTAAGTCCAAATTTTTTACAAGACTTGTAAAAAAAAGCTGCAGGCTGTCCGGCCTACAAAAAAATGGTTGATGCCAATTACCAGCTACAAATTCGTAAATTTTATACATTATGCCGAATAAGAGCTCTAGAAATAAAATACTGAAATTATGATGTATCAGTGTTAAATTGTTACGGATGCGATTTAGTTTATAAATTATTCCTCAGCAAGTAATTTTTTACAATTCTTGCACATAATTAAATTCCAAAGCCCCATTACTAAACTAGAGAGACGATTGGTAATAAATTTAATTAAGTTACAACTAATAATTAAATAAATTTAATGAATTATTAAAATTAAAAAAAAAATGTTTACAGAAAAACGACTTGTTGAATCATAAAATTTTAAAAAGTGTAATCCTTAAAGCAACGAATGTCAACTTCACACTTATTACGGATAGTAAAAGCATACTTAATTATTTTGAAGTTTGCGAAGGCGTAATTACACCTAATACTTTAAAGCCCTAAGAGAAGTCGTGTTAAAAAAGAAGTAGATTAACTTACTTAATTTTATGCATTTTCATTTATTTTCTTAAAAAGAATAAACCACCTTAATCTTTAAGGCTGATTGACATCAGATTCAAAAATAAATTAATAATACAAAATTACTAAACTTCACTTCACTGAAGTTTGAAATTATTTTTACCTGTCATTTTAGTCTATTATTAAAGATGTTAAAATTAGTTACAATTAGTGTAAAATGTATTTTATAACTAGTTAAAGTAGGGAATACTTTAATGATAGAAAAAAGCAGGAATGTAATGAAGAAAAACTCTACAAAAAAACAGATGTCCACAAATCGTATCCGAAATTTTATAGGTAGATTTTTAAAGGTATTTGGTCGTCAAATATTAGAGGCATAAAGGTTAATCAAATTTAGGCACTTCTTGAGTTTAGGCCGGGTGACCTAAACTAAATTGAAACAATTTATGAATGACAAAGGTAAATGAACACAAAAGTCTTAAAGGTCATTTATTAATTGAATGATTTATGAATATAAAACAAAGTTATTAAATAAATTAATATTATTTATAAAGGAATACAAAATTTAAATTATATAAAACAAAGGGGTCGTCTAATCTAAAGAAGTGCCTAAATTTAAATAAAAATAGAGTTGTAATCAAGAATAATATTCAACAGGTCTGTTTTATAGTTTTTTTTTTCAAAGTTCTGTACATTAATAGCAATGATAAACAACAATAATATTATGATAACTAATGATAATGAAATGAAAGTAACAAGAAACTGTTTTCTTCTATTGATTGGAGCAAAAAACATAACACATTAAGTTGATTAATCAAAGTATCTACTATGTATATAATCAAAATTAAAATATAGATAGTTTTGTTTCTTTCATTCGTTAAAATTGTCTTAATCTTTTTATTTATAAAAATAAAGGTTAAAAAATTATCAAAATTAAATTATATATTTGAGTATCAGGGTCAAATTTTCGTTACTTAATTTTACGTTATATTAAAATCGCCTACCAAGTGAATAAAATTCATACAAATTTTAAAAGGAGAACAACAAAAACGAATTATAATCCAGTTCGAGGTGGTTTTAAACGAAATATTCAACTGGTTCCACTAAATGGGTGGAAAGCCGATAAATATTAACAATGTCTTTGGCCAAATCTAAAAAGAAAATAGAATTATTTTCTATATTCATTTTTTCTTTATTCTTTTACTATTATAGATAAAAAAGAAAAAGATAAGAGACTGAATGGCACAGCTGGTGAAATGTTTGCACAATGGCTACCCAATGAGGAAAAAAGGTATTAAAGCAACTCCAACTTTTCCCTCCGAAGGGGACTTAAAGACGAGTTTTAGAGTTTATTTAGTCTTGGTAGGCAAACAGATAACCTTTTTTCCTATGTCTATGAACCAAAACTTTAACCGTAAGGAAAAGCCGCCTTAAACCTGTGCTTCATATCAGGTGAATGCAGTAAACTTTCAATACCCTTCGTATACAGTAGAAAAAAAAAGAAAATGAAAAAGAAGAAATAGAAAAAATAGCCTTTTTTATTATTTTTCTAGGTATTTCATACTACACTTTCAACTTATGTATACTTTAAACTTTAATATTATTATTTTATATAAACATTTATTATTATATATAAACTTTAACTTTAGTATTTCATATTATTCAGAAAAAACTAAATAATTTTAATAAAAAAAAATTTGATATTTCATATTTTTTAAATTTAATGTATTTTATTTTTTAAGTATTTCATTTAACAATATTGCTTTTATGAAAAGTATAGAACATATAAATAAAATATATAACAACATACTAGTTATATAAGCATGCTATTCGAAGCATGTGTTCTTAGAACCTATAAACTAGAAAATATTTTTACCAGTGTCAGCTATGGAATAAAATTCAACATTTTACATTCTGATAGGGATTTTACATTCTGTGATAGTTTTCCACATAGAAGAAAACTTCGATGTTGGAATACGCGATAAAATTATCATACTCGTTTGGTAGTTCGTATTTTTTACATCAAAGTGATATTAATGTCAATTAAATTCTTGTTGAAATAAAAATGATGATCTGTAAATCAACTCGGAACTGATTCTTGGTTGATAGTGAGTTTATAATATTGTTTATAATATTGTTATATATTGTTTATCATTTATACCGTAGGCATATAGAAATAGTATGTACTTGCTAAAAAATCTGAAACCAGGATGTCACTAAAATGTTCCGTTTCAGGTGTTTTTAAGACCTCTCGAGTGGTTTTCAAACAGTTGTTTGAGTGTGTGAATGTGTGTGTGCGTGTACCTGGTATCCTCGTATCTCCCAGTTTATGCTAGAGAGTTGAAACTTGGTACAAAAAATAATCTTAAGGTCTAGTTGTGCTATTCGGAAAATAATTTTCATTAAGTCATCAACCCGCAATGAATTGACAAAAATTTCGGAAATTTATAAAACGCGAAAAAATTGTCCATCAGCTTGAGATTTGGCACACATGTAGTCAAATATACAAGTAACATATGTGCTAAGTTTTATTTCATTATCAGGATTAGTTCAATTTTGATAAATGACTTTTATAGGTTTTTTTTAAAAAGAATTAAAAATAAAAAAATAAATCAAAGGAATTGATTTTTTATATACTTTTATTACACTACCATGTGAATAAATATAATGATCTTCCAGATAAATATAATTTATACATTCTGTCTAATTATTAGTTCCCAACTCATGGGACGCAGTGGGACGCCAATAAGTGGCCCGGAGGAGCCAAACTAAGGTGAATGCAATGCGGCACACATGATAAAAATTTGCTAAATATAAAAGCATAATGTCATTTAACAAAAAAATAATAAAACAACAAATAGTGCAACACAAGAACCAATACACAAGAAGCTTCATCTGAGGCTATCGACATATAAGCCCATACATAAATCATATAATGCTGTGTATTTTAAACTATTTAAGATTATAGAATAAAACTATTTAAATGACTTTTTAAAAGTAAGTGTTCTTTTATCACTACAAATATTTCCTGAAAGAAGACTTTTTTGTTATAAACATTGCTGGGGGGTCGTAGGTCATTCGACTCTTTTAAAAAAGGGTCACAAAAAAATTGGAAACTACTAGAGTAAGTATTTTTTTTTAATATATCCCTTTATAGTTTAAATTCTACGCAATTTATTTTATACAATAGTTTTTAAGTCGAACAACTTGAAAATTCCAAAATTTCCAATATAGCAGAATAGTTATTTTTTAACTACGTTTTATTTTTAGAATAAAAAAGCTCATAAACGTAAAGATGAAGATACTAAAAAAAAAGAATTTAGAAAAATAAAATTTAATATATTAATAAAAAAGTTTGAAGTAATAAATAGATTTATTAAAAAAAATGTATATATTTTTTAACTGTGCTAATAGCATTTCTATACGCTTAATTCCCTAATCATAAATATAAAGCATGAATAAAACTTTGTAGTTTAAAACTTAAAAAAACTTAATAAAAAAAGGTTTTAACATAAAATTAGTTTTCAGAATTAAAATATTTCAATAATAAAATCAAACAGTTAATTAATAAAAAGAGTATTAAATAAATAATTTAAATAATAAATGTGTATTACTTAAAAACAAGCAAATTTTTATTATGTTGTGCTATAAAATATTATATGACTTTATATTCTAAAAAGAATCTTATTTACTTAATTGAGAGTTATAAAAAGTTAAATTTAATTATACATCGATTTTTAATAAGCTATAAAATCACCTGAAATATGTTTTAATGTTATGATTTGAAATAAGCTTTTTATTATAACTTAGCATTTCTAAACCTTAATATAAATACTTCTAAAGTTATTGAAATACATATACTGTCTATAGTTGGATATAATAAGATCAAATGGGTCCATATATAAAATGTCTAAAAATTTTATTAGGGTACAATTAGTAGTTTATACCCCCCGAGGAGCTGTCATGAAAAGTCGGTTTTTCAAAAAGACTTAAAGAAACTTTAAAATCAAAAAAGATCTTTAAGGAGTGTAACTAGAAATATACAATTATTCATAGATTAAAAGTGTTAAAGATTAAATTATATGTTAGGAATCAAATTAACATTTTTAACAGTTTTCTAAAATAATTATATACACGCTAAGAAAAAAGTGCTGGAAGTAAAGTTGAAAAGAAATGTAAGATTGTACGTAAAAAGTAAGATTTGAATACTTGTTTCCAGAACGACGAATAAGTATGTCTTTAATAAATATAAGATCATACTCAAAAGATCGGATGCAGGTAAACTGAGTACTTTTTTTAACAACTTCAGACTTTCTTCGCTCGTCCTCAGAATGTTATGATTATTTATGTTTTAAGCTTAAGGTGGTATTACTTCAACTTATACTAACTAACTACTACTACTAACTTATACTTTCAAAGTGGAGTGACTTCTTTCTTTTTTCTCCTATTTGGGAACTCAACAACTCATCTTACTATCATACAATAAAGAGGTTATCCAAAGTCAAGGCTAGAATGTCATGATCCACCTACAGATGTACATTTTCGTTAATGTTTTAATTTTAAATTAAACTTTATTTAAAATTAAACTTACTTTAATTAAAATTAAAATTAATCATTTTAAATTTCAACTCAATCGGTCTAACTTTTGATATTAAAAGAGTTTTTTTTTAAATTTTTGATGATTCATCAAACTAACTAGGTTATTAACAATAGTTAATTAACTAACAAATAACCTAGAATTTAACTAGGTTATTGTAGTAACAGGGTCGTAGTAAACACAGCAGGGGATATGCGTGACAAATATACACAGACAGACAGACAGCATGATGATAACCACTCAAAACATCATGAAAATGAGTAAAACGGAAAAGTCTGGTGAAACCACGGTTTCGGATTTTTAAGGTGAACATAATACAGTTTGTTATACCTACGAAAAGTGCCAAATTAACTTAAAATGAAGCAAGTAAATACATCAAATTAAAAATTAAACGAATGATAATTAACAGTCTTAAGTTACAAATTTAAAAACGATACATATTCATAAATATGAAGTAGGATTATAGGGCAAATGGCATATTATTGCTGTAGTAATTCCTTTATTGAAGAGCGAATCAATAAAATTTTTCAAAGCAATAAAATCAATGAACCGCTTTGAAAGAGACACTTTTTAGAGTGCCTTAAACCTCTATCCATGTACTAGTTTAAACAAATCAAATAAATGCAATTTGAAAAGTAATGAATTAAGAATGATTGATAAACAAAAGAATGATGAATAAATAATGAATGAATAAATAATGAATGAATAATTCAAAAGAATGATGATAAACACATAATTGGTGTTTAAACACTTGGAAATCAAACAAGTAACAACTTCTTCCTCTTCTTTGAAAATAATTACTGTTCGATGACAACTTTAACGCCAAGGCAGTAAAAGTAATACTTATAATACCTTTGCAATAAAATCGCTCTTGACTTACTTTTTAGAGTCAGTACAATACCTACTTCACTGCCGGTCGAAAAAAACTATATATTTGGACGGTATTATTGCAGTAATATAAAATTATAGTAAAAATATAGCAAGCCAACTCTTAAATTCAGTATTTATAAAAAAATGTCTTATTTTATGATTTTTTAATATTATAAGTCTATTTTACTATGCCTTATATTATTTTCATTGAGGAATTTATTAAAATTATTTTAATAAACGTTAAATGAATCCGTATATATAATTAGAATTGCGCTATTGTTATTAATTTAGTAAGAGCAGCCCAGTCAGTCATGTAAAGTAAGACAGTTAACTATAGATCAATTGCTTGAATTAATTTTATTAATTTATTGATTAGTACTAAGTCTTTAAATCTAAAATACTTACTTGTTTTAGCACAAAGTGATCACAAAATCCTAAAATGATGTTTTATGCCAGCTAGTCTAATTTAATGGCACATTGAGTTCCTTTGTGTTTTTCATCGTATCTTTTCATTCCCCAATATATTGCTATCCTATAACAGAAACAAATCAATTTATTTATTAAAAACTATTTTTAGAAAACATTGTTAAAATTAAATTAAACATCTATATATTTTAAAGGTGTGAACATAAAATAATAACATGGATTATATTTCATTGATTTATAACATTTCACAATTTATACATCCTTAAAATGATATTTATTCCTAAAATAATGATGGAATTACAATTTTATTTTCTTATTACTTAATCTAAACTTATTTAAAAACAAGAAATCAAACATGTAATTAAGTTTGTATTTCTTATATGTCTAATTAAAAGAAAAACAAGAGTGTGAATGCATCCACACATCTTGACGTATTATAGATGTACAACTTATTTTTACTTTTTTAATCAGTGGAGGGTTAAATTTTAGTTGAGGGCTTTTTTATTTTAGTAGAGGGTTTGGCTGCTGAATAAAGTGGCAGCCAATTTTTTAGGGAACTTAGTTTGAGAAAAATCGCTAACGAGATTGTTTGTGTGGTGGGGGGAGGGGGTTGCCTGGTAGTCTGTCCAAAATTCGTTTTAAGGGTCTCTAACAACAAAAAAGTACGTAACGTATATATATATATATAATATATATATATATATATATATATATATATATATATAAAATATATATATATATATATATATATATATATATATACATATATATAAAGTTCAAAGTCGATACAACCACTCCAAGTGTCAAAAAAAGTCTAAAACCCGGGGAAAATAACATAAAACCAAAACAACGGTCAATGAAAAATAATTTTTGAGTCGGGTGCCGTTATTATGTTTTTAGAGTGCTGAATTCAGAACTCTAGGGTACCAAGTTGAAATCTTGGTAAGGGCGTAATTATTGTCTTATTTACAGTATTTAAGTTTATAAGTACCAAATAATTTTGCCCCGGGGGTTCGCGAGCTGGGGAAATTTTCTATGAAATTTTTTGATAAGCGCGCTTTTTTGCTTATTAATCCAATTTTAGCTTAATTTTTCGGTATATATTTAATAAACTGAGCAGTAGCGTCACAACTTATTTTTGTTTCTATTTTTCTAAGAAAATGCACTAAAAACTAGCATAAACTGGAATCAAATGAGTGCAAATAATGCTGTGCTCTGTGTTGTATAAACTATGGGATAAATATGCGGATATATATTTTATTTGAAAAATTCGAAAAAATTAAATAACAAGTATGACGCTACTGCTTAGTTTATTAAATATATACCTTAAAATTAGGCACAAGATAGCACGAATTTAAAAAAAATCACCCGGCTTACGGACCTCCGCGCAAGAAATTTTTAATTTAATAATTTTTTACTCTTATTACTGCAGCGTGTTATAAGCAACCATCTAATCTTAAACATAGTTGAGTCAAAGTTGGTATTTAAGGATACAATAATCCTGAGTTATTAAGACACTCAAAATTAATACAAGAACCAATTGAAATATTACTTCGTGAACTTGTCAATGTAATTTTTTTATCATTGAATTTTTACATAAAACCGAAGTCATCATAGTAAACAATACAATACGTAACTTATTATACTTTTTACACCTCCAATATTATTTTAACATTTTTTGTTACCTCACAGGAGTGTCAAACAGATCATTATTTGTTTTCCGTTTTGTTGTATAATTCTACACAGATTTTTTTTGTATATTTTTTGTCCTCTTTTTTATATAATCTGTGTCAATATTTTGATATTCTATAGAAAAGGTATTTTTTAAAGAAGGATACTTTTCTTACGTCCTTTGTTACTGGCGTCATCTCATGCAGTCTCTTATGTACTCTATACTTAAATTTATTTCTCTCAGTCCATCTCTTATTCTTTCTTTCTTCACCTTCCGTCATTTTTCCTTTTTGCACTTTCATTACATCAAATTAAAAAAAAAATCTATTATCACTGTTTCAATAGATGACAATTTAACTACTTATAACTAAAAATTGAATAAATGAGTGATGGACTGTTCAGTAAATAATACATAAAGTAAATAAAAGACTTGAGTCCAAAAATATTTAATGAAATATAAAAACCCTAAGCT
Source organism: Microvelia longipes (assembly GCA_018340805.1). Taxonomy (NCBI): domain Eukaryota; kingdom Metazoa; phylum Arthropoda; class Insecta; order Hemiptera; family Veliidae; genus Microvelia; species Microvelia longipes. The sequence continues at coordinate 28,374,605 of JACMZG010000022.1, forward strand.
TTCGACTAAGAAACTAATACTTTAACCATAATTACAAACTATTAAAAACCAAAATCATAACACAAGGATTAATCAAGAACAAGCATTAAAAACTAAAAAGACAAAATTAAAATAAAAAACATAATTTCAGTTAAATGATTGATAGTATTAGTTAAATAGTAGAAAATATATATTATTTAATCAGGATTTAAAACAGGTTATAAAAGGTAATATGAAAACAAAGCAGGTTTGCCCAAAATGGAAACAAAAAAGGAAGAAACAATTTTATAGGCGGGAACTAAGGACGGGAGCATTTAATTCAAACTGTACATTTGGAAAGTAGGTGAGAATATTTTTACTTAACTGATTAGTGTCTTGTGTCTTATTTGTAGACTAACTATTGGTATTTATATGGAGCGTTCCTGGAGCATAACTGGAGAGATCTTACAATGTCTCCAATACGTGTCCTGATTATGTATCTGTTTAATATAGCAATTTTAAACGTAGAATGCCCTATTAAGAGGAAATCCATATTATTTGTTTCCTTTAAAGGAAACAATCAATTTGAATTCTCCATACTGCTATGTCCATACTTGGAGTGGAAGCGTAAAAATGATAAGCTCATAATAAATAATGCTTATGACTCTATAGCATCCTCCAATAAATAATACTGATGAGTCTAGCATTCAATACTTTTGTTATTAGAAACTCTGACTTTACTATATTAAATGAAAGAAAAAAAGTCTCTCCACAAAATAAAACTTTATTGGCAAAGTGTTTTCAACCTAACTAGAGGCCATCATCAGAGAAAAATCTAACAATAACTAAATAAAAAACTAAGTAAAAACCAAGTAAAAAACTAACTTCATAACTAACTCCGTAAACTCCATTTACGCTCACTCTAAGGATTTGGCTTTACTGTTTGAGTGAACGCTAAACGATCCTAGACTTAAAAAGCCTAAAAACCAAATTTTGCGAGAATCTACAAAACATTGTACATGTTTCAGTGTAAAAAATGAAATATTGGAGTAATAAAATAAAGAAATATGACGTCAAAAATAATTGGGAAGACACAATTTGCGTAATAAAGTTGTAACAAAATACAAGAACGGTATTGATGATCCAATTTCAATTCAGAATTAGAAAAAGAAATACTATAAAATTGAAGAAAAATCAAGGTGTTTTTACTTTTCCTCATTTATACCGTTGGTATATTGATAACATTTTTGTGTTTGCATCAAAAAATCCGAACCAAGATTTAACCTCTAATACCCATTTTAGCTAATTTTAAGACCTCCTGAGTAGTTTTTATAAAGTTGTCTGTCTGCATGAGTGAGTATGTCTGTATTTATTTAGGCACATAAGCTAAAAAGTAAAAACTTGGTGCGAAATATCTAGTAAATCTTTAGTGTTTTCTAACAAATATTTTTTATGACGTCCAACCGGCAAAAAGTATCAGCAAATTTCGAAAATTCATAAAACGCAGACATTTTTTTGGTCGATTTGCAATTTAGCACTCATGCAGTTATGTATAAGAACAACAATTGTGCCAAATGTCATCTCATTACAAACAGTAGTTAGATTTGTGTCAAATGATACGTTTCTTAAAAAAATAATTGAAAAACGTAAAATACTCCAATTAAGTATTAATTCAGCACAAGAATCTGTTTGTATCTCTTTTACGTAAATAAGTACACTAAGTTTTGTTTATAGGTTATTGTAAATAACCAGGTTTGTTGTTTATAATGAATAAATATAAATAATATAATCGATAAATATAATCGAATATAAAGATCGAGTGAAGCGATTCCGAGGTAGTGAGGACGAATGCAATAAATCTGATGCGGTAAGGAAAAGGTCAGAGGTACCACGTACCTGATTTTTTGTTTCTTAGTAGCATTACACCCTAGATTCAATTTATAAAGTATTATTAGACCACCTTTATAAGTTAGTAACCAATAAATTAAAGCTCTAATAAATCTCACCAAACAATAAAAGAAAGATTATCTTAAATAACACAAGAAACTATAGTAATTTTATATTCTAACACTAATAATTATGAATCATAATGTTCCGTATCTCTATAACAGTTTTTATCTTACTTAAATTTTAATATTTTAAAAAAGTAACTTATAATTTAATATAACAGGAATGATATTAAAAGTTATTTAAATTACAGACCTATCCTAAGGGATTTTAAATTACAGACATTGGGTACTAAGAGAGGCATTCAAATGCTAATACAAAGTCCTATATGGAGAATGTTAACGATATTACACTGACACGACCCAATCATCAATCTTAAAATAAACAAATCACTGGACTGCCACCAATAGAATAATAGAATTTCTAGTTGAGAATACTGCGAAAATGCTTCAGGATTTGTATCGTCTCTGTGGATAAAGCATTTTTGTCGGAAAAAATCAAAGACAAGCTGAACTCTTGCCAGATGTTCGGGCACCCCTATGGGAGTTTCTCCAAAGATTCCCCGCCTCTTCCTCTAGACTGTAAAAGCCTCAAATTTACATTTTCTTTAAAGATTTTCAACAGTTAATCAAAAAGAATTGGTAATAAAATATAGCCGATACAGGGATGATGGGACTTAAGAAATAAAAGCTGAGTAAAACTTGGCGTAGTGATCTTACGCTTATAATATTAGATTAAGGGTAAAACTCTGTTAGTGATCACCCTTCTATTTTGGCCTATAATAAATTCATAAATGCGTCATTAGTCTAAAGGGAAGTGACGCTGGTCACCAACCAGTGTTATAAAGGGAAGTCAGCAAATACTGGATTAGTTAAGACATAATTTTATTTAATTTTTTGCTAGAGCTATCTTATATTACTTTAATGTTATGGTTGTAATAATTGTTTTTTCAATTAATAAGTTTTAAATAAAGCAGTTCCCTAATGCTCTTTTGTTTCCTATGACTTTTTAACTTGAAACCACTCAGAGATAGGTAAAATTATTGATAATAGCCTATTGTGATGCTAAAGATTCTAGTACTTAATTAAAGCAATTATAAACAACTAAATATTGTTATTATTAGTAAAATATCAACATTTTTCTTACCACGCCAAGGAGTATCACCACGGGGTGATTCCTCCTATCAAGACTGCCAAGTCACTTTAACCAGAATGAGCACAATGTAAAATATATTAATTTTAGACAATAATCAATAAAGTTTTAAAAAAAGATTGTCCCTAGCTTTGACAGATAAAAACTGTTAAGATTTCCGCTAATTGTTTTCGGAACCTTCATCAGTTGACCGTACCAAATGTAATTTTCTGTTCCAGTTGTTACCATCCCATGTTCATACAGCGGAAGTTTTAATGGTGCTTTCATAAGAATCCCCAATTCAGTTAAATTTGCTAAATCTAACTGTCCCAATTCGTCACTTCGGCGATTTAACTTACTATGTTCAACTTACAGATTTATGCCAAGGCAAAGTTTAAAAAAGTTAAATATACTAGCAAGAACATAAAAACAGAATCACTAGATTCCACAATATAAAACAGGACGAAGAAAACTGAAGTGAAGAAATAAAAGTGAAATAATAGTGACACAATGCTAAGGACTATCCCAACACCACGGCTAATAAAAGCTTAGTCTAATATTTGTTTATACTACTGAACCGTGACATTTTATTAAGGTATAATAGTTATTTTTATAGAGCATACATATTCAGTTCTTTATACGTTCACGTTTAAATTGAATTTAAACTAAGAAATGAGGCAATAAATTATATTTATTTATTACAGTCAACAATTTAACAAGATCAGTTTTTACTTTTCCTTATTTATTACCGTAAGTACGTAGAAATGTATCGTAATTTCAATAATGTATTTAAAAGAAACTACAGGGAATTCCCTATAGTGTCTTTTAAATACATTATTATGGATAAAGGGAACAAAAAGAATGTTAAAAAATATCGTAATTTCCTTTACAAATCCGAAACCGAAATTTTATCAAACTCATAAGTTTCAGGTATTAGACTTGAGTGGGATTTTTAAGAACATTGTCACTGCGAGGGACATTCTGGCATGAACACTGTTCATGTGATAGAATTGGGACTTTTACAAAAATTAAAGTCTATAGACACACAAATTAGACTTCAGGTTTTAGTTCTTAGTATTAGCCCCTCTTAGACTTTGCCCGGAGAAGTTTACCAATTGAATTTAATCAGTGTCACTACATCTACTAGTGGTAAACGGATCCATCAATATTTTCTGCATGATGAAAAGCATTTTATTCTTTTTTTAATCTTTATGATAAATAGGCAACAATCAATACACAAGGGACTACTACTGAGCTGACCCTGTGAAGCGGTGAGGCCACAAAGCTCTCAAAGGCCAAAGACCATTTTTTATATAATTACTTATAATTATTTTAAGATTATTCGAAAATAATTTTTTGTTGCTTTAAGACCTTTAAATTAGGAGGTAGATCAATAGATACGTTTGCGTGTACGGATTATCACGGATCTAATGAAACAGATAAAATAAATGATTCCTCATTGAATGTTGCAAATCAGAGTAACCTACAAAACTAAAAACACATGCTTCCAGTAACACGATGATAAGTCCATATCATCCAGCCCAATTTTAATAATATTAAATATATATATTTTAAATTATACAATAATTTAAAATATATTTAGACCATGGCAATTGTACTTTCAATTTAAAAAAATTGTCAAATTTTATGGAATGTATTCTAAAATGTAAACAACATTTCCAAGTTTATAACTTTCAATTGTGTACAAATGCATCGTGTAGAATAGTCTTAATATATCCTTTAGACTATTATTTTAAAGCTTGTATTTAAGTTTCTTCAACAGAAGTGAAATTGTAATAAAATGAAGTACCCAGAAGAGAGCACTAAATAACCCAGACGTAGGTTTTACTACCCTTATCTTTAAAGTAGCCCACTGTATTGTCCCCCATATTTGTTTCAGGACATTAAATACTTCCCACCTAACCCGGCTATTTTTAGAACGAATACCATCTTAAAGATTATGAAATACTTAAGGAAATTAATGGGTTTACAAAAACAGTTTTAGGCATAATTTTAAACAACATACAGGATTGTTAGATTTTAGTGGGTACATAAAATGATAGGAAACTCTATCTTAGATCCAACTATAAGATCACTGACTTCAGGAGATAATAGTATATTCTGCTACTACTCTGTGAAGTAAGTTTTTTAACCGCGGCATCATATTAACTGTTGGGCGAACAAAATTATATTTAAAATTGTCTATTTTCTTAGGATTAAATATATACAGCGTTGTAGTATTAATTATACTACTACGCTATGAAGTAAATATTTCTTAACCGATCATTTATTGTCGAGCGAAGCGAGACAGTAAATATAGAGATTTAAGTGATATAAAATATAGTGGTTTATTAAGGCAAACTGTTATTTTTGTTAGAAAATAAAAAACAAATTAAACAATAGAAATTTAGTAAAATTGATCAATTTTATAAAAGGAAACAACTAAAATATAAACTTGTAAATATTCCACTTTGCTTTAGAGAGTAATTTTAGCCTGGCAAAGTATAATATAAAGTAGGAGCCTAATTCCTAAGTCCCTAGTTCTAATTCCTAATTATTAATCTTAAATCATAATTAATTAATGTAACCAATTCATTTCGATGTTGAGAGAAAATTTTTATAAAAAAATATATATTTAGATTTACAAGTGTAATAAACTATAAAACATATGTTTAAAGTGTAATGTTATATCCACATGCAATACAACAGCCATATATCCTTTGGTATAAATATATTCCAATACATGATCAAATAATAAAATATAAACGTATAACCTGCCAATACAAATGAGAAAAACAATACTTTTCAACACTAGGCGAAGAAAAGTAAAAAAAAAACGAAGCAGAAAATGCTGGGAAAACATCTGTCGAAACAAATATTTTCCCTTATACGAATTTATATATTTTATTCTATAAATATAAAAAAACCTATGAAAGCAATCTTGAGAATATCACTATTTATAAGATTTTTTTAACTTAAAAAGTAAAAAAAATCAAAGTGACTAGTTTCTAAGAAAAGGGATAAACAAAGAATAAGTCAGAACAGCACGTTGTAATCATAACAAATACGAAACAAAGGATACCTTGGAAAACTTTGGAAAAAACATTATATACGAGGTGCCTCGGGACATTTCTTCGCCATATCGGATTTGTTACGCAGATTAGGAAATCCCCTAATTTATATCACTGTGCGTCTTCGGACTTCCTTCGCTAGTCCTCAGACAGTGAAACAAAATTTTTTCTGGTCCCTCATTCAAGTAGTAACCGCGCTCGGTGCAGCTGAACAATAGTAATTCAACAAAACCATATATATACTATACTAGTACTGAATGAATTTCATTTAATGATTTATTATATTAGAGGTACACTCGCCCCAAATTTCGACTCTCTTGGCTCATTTATTGCTTAACATTTTTTTCAAAACACATATACATGCCATTGCTGATAATAACACAAAATTGGCACAATTGTTGTTTTATATATGATTAAATATATGCTCTATTTATCTAAACATTTTCCGCGTTTTATAAATTACTAAAATTCTTGCTGAGACATCAGCAATAATGACATCATATTAAAAATATTTCCAACACCAAAAAATTAATTTTGTCCTAAGTTTCAATTCTCTCGCATAAACACACTAAGAGCCAAGATTATAACAGGAACCCACACACTCATACACTCGCTCAAACATAACACATACAGACATCTAGGTAAAAACTATTCAGGAGGGGTGTTTTAAGGAAACCCTAAACGGTGGGTTCAGGTTAAAATCCCAGTTTCAGATTTTAGTGCAAAAACAATATTTTTTCTATATAACTAAGGTATTAATAAGAAAAGTAAAAAAGAAAATTAATGTAATTTTCATTTATTTATTATGATGGACAAGAATAATATAACAGATTTCTGGTAGGTAAAATTAAATTATTTCTAAAATAAACAAGAAATTATTTTATTTTACCTACCAGAAACCTGTTAAATTATACTTATAAAATGATTTCTAAAATAAATATGTCCAAGCCAGAAAGTGCAGTTGCTGAAATGTTTCTTTTGTCATGTCACTTACTCTTGTTGTAGTTGTGATAAACATATAAATAAAAAATAAAATAAAATAGACAGTATTAGTTTACTTGTTTTAATTTTCTAATTCAACTTACTGTTTTTTGTTTCAGGTATGTGCGCATTGTTTTAGGTGTTACGTGAGTAAGCAGGTAGTATTATACCACCAATCAAATTTTATATATTAAGGAGCAAGTTTAACATGTGGAACTTTAAGTAGCATGCATTTGTTTCAAGGTAGTTTCATGAATCCAACGTTTCGCTTCCTCTAAAAGCGTCATCTTCCCTACATGACCTACATCTCTAAATTGCCTTTAACTGAGAAATCGAGTCGTTGGATTCAACATGGACTTAATCATACTTGGAAGGCATTGTCAAACACTAGGCGGCAAAGCCTCAATTAAACAAATTTAACAACAATTAAGAATAAATTAGGCTTTATTATTGTTACGATACGGTTGAGCTCAGTTCCGCTAAGCTTCTTAGTTGAAATTTTGTACAAAAATCAGTCTACCCCTGTATTTCTGCTATTAGAAAAATATTTTTTATGACGCCAATAACCCGCAATAATGACTCAGCGAAAATTTCGAAAAATCATAAAACGCGAAAAAATGATGCGATCGGATCGATATTTAGAACGCATGTGACTATGTATAAGACTAACATATGCGCCAAGTTTCATCTCATTTTCAGTTCAATTTTTTTAAATGACTTGTGTACGTTTTTTAAAAAATTATAAAAAATTGGGATATGGTCTAATTGAGATGAAATTCGGTACAAGTGTATATTATCACCTAATAAATAATTACACTAAGTTTCGTTTTAATACAACAAGTATATCTATGATTTTTATTGGATCATTAATATTAAGGAGCATTGAGCTTGGTTAGTGCTTTATGGGTGACCGCTGAGAACGATACGGATGCATTTACTATCTGAAGACGAGCGAAGCGTGTCCAAAGTCGTGTTCAGTATAAATTGGCGAACTGTATACTAGCGAATCCGATAAAATGAGGAAAAGTTCCGAGGTACCCTGTACCCAATTTTTTTAAACTAGAACGAAGAACATTAAAATATTTTAATAATTTAACTATTATATCGTTTGATAATGCCGAGTTTTGCAAAACATGAGTAGTTGACACGATTTCTGACATTATTTGGCACTAGTATTAGGAGAGTGAAAATTTGATGAAGTTTTGTTTTAACTGTTTCATCCTTTAAAAAAACGTCATTTTGTATTACAAATTCCATAAAAATATAATATAAGGTTCAAAAGAAAAAGGTTTTTATAATTAATTTTAAAATGACGACAGAAAATTATTTTGTTATTCATGATATTAAATATTAATATACATCTGATTAGCAATTACAATATTAAATATTAACACAACGATATTAAATTTTAAATTATTTGAATGTCATGTTTAAATTAATATGAATCAGCAATTAACGCTCGAATAGACAAATTAATTAAATACCTAATACCAAGAATTTTATTTATCCGAGGTATATTGTTTCAATCAGGAAAAGAGAATCGAACATTGCTTGATAGAATGCAGAAGATAAATCTAATATGAAAATAAATATAAACACATTAATGGAGCTGTAAAAAATCGACACCAATAACACTAGTAGAAAAGAAAGCCTATTTAGTGTCGAAAAAATTAAGATCTAATAATACGCCGAGTGTTAACCTTACACATTTCATAAGCATCCTAAAAAGCATAAAAGGCCTTGATGATTTCACCTTGTAATTTAGCCAGTACACATCGTACAGTATTGTGCTATTCAAGAACCGCGTCGCACGCTGCGTTTATGCTAACTACCTGTACTGCGTACTGGCCAAGTCACAATGAGAATTTCACAATCAAGCTATACATGCTTGGTTCGTAGGATGCCAATTGTGTGTAAGGCACGTTGCACTTTGCGAGTTAAAAGATCAAAATTCTTTTTACTCTAGACCTCCTGAGTAGTTTTTACAAAGTTGTCTGTCTATGTGTGTGTCTGTTCTCATCGTAGCTCCCAGTGTATTAATGCTAGAGAGTTGAAACTTTTTCAGGTGAGTTAAATCAGTCTAATTTTAAACAGTTAGTTTAATCAGTATAGATGTAGCTGTGCTATCCGGAAAATAAGAAAGTTTCTTTATTTCGTCACTAACCCGCAAAAATGACTAAAACGCGGAAAAATGTTGCGATGATTTGAGATTTGGCACGCATGTAGCCATGTGTAAGACTAACATATGCGTTAAGTTTCATGTCATCTTCAGCATTAGTTCAATTTTTATCGAATGACTTGTGAACGTTTTTTTTAAATGTAAAAATTTGGAAAATAATGCGATTGAGTTTAAACTTGGTACAAGTGTATATATACCTTTACACAATAAATAAGTATACTAAGTTTCGTTTCAATACGACTTAGTATTGAGCGTGATTAGTGCCAGGATGGGAGACCGCTGGAAACAAGACTAATGTATTTACTAACTAAGGACGAGAATCCAAAGTAGTGAGGAGGAGCGTAGCGAATCCGATGTGATAAGAAAAAACTTCCAAGGTACCCTGTACCTAATTTTACAATGTTGTTTTTGGTGAGCATTTCATTACTTTTTGAAAGTTAGACTATAAATCCTTAGGTTGTTTTCTCCATTTTTCTGATCAGATATAACTATGAGAAATCTTAGTTTTGTTGAATTACAAATTAAATACTAAAAATGCGTTGCATAAAAAAGATATCGGTAGCGTTGTTACTAAACATTACTAAAATTTACTTCACTTTATTTAATTCGAATCTATAGAGGGAACATTTTTCTCTAGACTAGACAAAACTCTCGATATTCTTAGTTCTAACTTATGTACTAGGAAGCGTTAGTAGTCACCAGTTAGTATTATACTTTAAATTTGAGTACATATTAAGTAGAAGTAACTGAACATGGTATATTTTTAGAATTATTTATGGATATAAACAATAATGTTTACCTATATAACGAATTTTAAATGTCTGAGTACCTAAGAAAAATTAGTAAAAAAGTCAGTAAGTGAGTGTCAAAATTTAAGGCAAAATTTAAGTCTAAATTTAAGGCAAGGGTAAGTAACCTTATCATAACCTTAAGGGCGAAACCAATTATACATTTTTAATGTTCTGATAGAAAAGCTAAGAAGGTGGGAAAATTGCCTTGAGATCCTTCCTGTAAAGGAGGTACGCCAATGATCGTTAAACTTGCCAGGGGCACTACTGTAGCCTAAGAATCATAAGAAAGAAGGTATTTGCAAACAATTCAATATATTTGAGACACCAATATACTGTTTGAAGATTCTGTTGATCAACCTTTAGCTTAGTGGAACATGTATATCGATCTCTAAGTCTACAATCCAATCCAATAAAACTTTAACCTCAATAGAATGTATTGGAAATAATTTAAATCTGCATCATATTATATTAAACAACCTGAAACTACCTTACTTATTAGTACAAGAAGTATTACGATTATTTATTGGATAAAATATTAAAGAAAATACTAACAAAAGCATAAAGATAACCCAAGAAATAACGAGCCATGGAGAAATGCGTCATATTTTCTCTTTATTTTCAGTGTTAACTTTGATTAAATTTTCTTGTACTTTAAGTACGGTATTAAATTTTCTGAGAATCACGTGATTAAAAATTTTCTTAAGACATCACTTGAAGAATAAAGATCAACATTTTACTGTCATATTTCCTACAATGATTATTTTAACATATTTTTTTATTTCGAAAGATATACCCGTGTCTTAAAAAATAAAACAACCTAACGTTTCATTTTTTTCAATTAAATATAATAAAGACTTCATTAAACACAAATCACTACAATAAGAACAAATTTGTTCTTTTCATTTATACAACTGGGAAAAGGTTTCTAGAGGTGTGAACCTTTGAACAACGAAGTTGAAAAGCAATCTAAAGGAAAAAAGATAAATAGAAAGGAAAAAAAGTAGAAAAGACAAATTTAATTGTTTAATTAAATGGAATTAATTAAAAACAGGAGGTAGTCATTGTATTTACTAAGAGAGAAGGGATCTTAAATTTCTCTCTAACTCTAAAGAGTTGAGACGCTCTCTTCTGAGTATTTTAGAATTTGCTGGACTTTTCTTTTCTTTTGAGAAAGATCTCTTCTTTAATTTATTTGTAATGAGAAATTCAGAATATAAAAAAATAAACCCCTTTTAGGTTTATTTTAATTTTTATTTACCTTTCTCTTTTCTTATAAATTTGGAAAGAAGATATTCAAAAGATTTTATTCCTTACAAGTTAATTAATTTGTTTTATGTTTTTATGTAAAGTTATTATTATACTCTATAGGTATATAGGTAAACAGTCCTTTTAATAAAGATTCAACATTTTAAAAGCTAAATGAGTTATTATCAGTTTAAATTTTTACAGAAATGATAAACATTAAAAACCTTTATATTTAACTTAACCCTATATATTGAAAACCTAATTAGTTTAACAGAACATCCCAATATTAGACAACATTTTCCTGTCAGATGTCAAGCATTGTTAGTGCAAAAAGTCAGCAGTGGAAAAATTAGCTAAGTCTTAAATGACCAATTATTAACATTTTATCGTATGTTTTACGTCCCCAGTAAAAAAGTCTTAGCAAAGATCCCCCCCCCCCTAAACATAACTAATTGTGATAAAACTAATTTATTACTTTCTGTGACTTTTATTTACAGTCCAAAAAGAGTCTTGGAGTCCAAACAGACGCCAAGACTCTATTTGGAGTCACAAAAGTAATTAAAGTCTAATTGGCAACACATTATTTACGGGAATTCTGAAATAAAAAACAAAAGATTATAATTCGATTAATCTATTACAACTTCCAACTTGAGAGAAAATAACCCACAGCAAACATAACACAAAGAAGAGAAACAAAGAAGTATGACATTTTGCCAAAATTAATAAAAAAATAATCTAATGTATTCTGCCATCAATAGCGAAAAGCTTCTATGCTAAATTATACCACAATTAACATATAAATGAGTATTTCAAATTTATAGATATACTACTGTAAATAAGCAATTGGAATAAAAAGAAATTAGCAAAAATTATCATATTCAATTTAAGTATATAAAATTTAGGAACATCAGTCAACCGCTGTAGTTGTGCTATTCGGATAATAATTTTTTATGACGTCATTAACCTGCAATAATTTATGAAATGGGTTGTGGTCTACGTTTTTTAAAAAAATGTAAAAAAATCTGCAAATAATCTAATCAAGTTTAAATCTGACAAATATGTACACTATTACGTAATAAATAAGGTTACTAAGTTTCGTTTTAATACGGCAAGTATGTCTATGATTTTTGTTGGATTAAAAGTGTTAAACAGCATCGAGCATGGTCAGTGCCTGGAAGGGTGACCGCTGAGGATGAAGCAAATGTATTTAATATCAGAAGACGAGCGAGTCCAAAATGGTTGGGCAATACACTTTACGAATTGTAAATTCAGAGGACGAGTAAGCTAGTCTGAATTTTTAAATTCTCTTTAATAGGGACAAAATAAAAAAAACTATAAGCTTATATTTTTTATAGCGACGTAAAAGAAAGTCTAAAAATCGTTAATGATCTTAAAAAAAAAAACATTTAAGATCGCGCCTGCATCGTTCATGCATAAACGTTCATGCATGATAATAGAATTTAACCTTAGACCGTTGTATTTTTATAATCAGCAGATATTATGACTACCTGGACAAATCATAAACAGCTTCCAGCTAAAATATATTATGCATTGAAGCAATGCATTAAACTAGATATAACTAATAAACTAGATAAACTCCCAGCTAAATTATAAATTATATTTATAGTAAAAACAAATTTATAATACACTGAATTAATTCATGCAAGATAATTTGATTTAATCTAGGAGTTTGGTTATTAAATAATGTTATATTGCCAAACAATTTCTTGTTAAAATTTTAAACAAAGGTATGGGGTACCTTGTAACTTTTCCTCATCACATCGGATTCACTACACCTATCCTCTCGATTATGATGAGTACTCCCCTTCATACTTTTTTTCTCACTCACGTCTCTCGTCCTCAGAATATAAAAACTAAAAAATTTAAGCTGCAAGAAGTCTTTGGACACGCATGGCTCCTCCTAAGACAATAAATGCATTGCCAGCGGTCACTCATCCAAGCACTGAACTTGCTCAATGCAGCATAACTTTTACATTGCAACAAATATCGAAGTATATACTGGTGTATGTATTAACTTGCCGCATTGGATATTAATATTTAATAGCTGTATTAAAATAAATATTTAAAATTTTCGCTAAATAATTTTAACCGGCTAATGACGACATAATAATTTTCCTGGATAGCACAACTAGACCTAAAAATTTATTTCTTTATCAAGTTTCATCTCTCTAAATATACTAGAGGTTGCGATGACAACAGACATAAACATACATACGGACAGACAACTTTGTGAAAACTACTCAGGTGATCTCAAAAACCCAGAAACGGATAAATGCAAACACAATAGTGTTCCTATATATCTATACGGATAAAATAAGGAAACGTGGAAACCCATGGCCACACTCCCTATGCAACTTTTATATTGACTAATATAATAGCGTAATTTTCTTTTTAAATTATTCGTTTCCAGACGAAGAATATATAGTGGGAGTCATCCACTATAGGTTCTGTAGCGGCCATATATTTAACATGATTGGCAATGTTGTTTTATAATCTACAGTGAATCTAGACAGAGTGGAGACCAGTCAGATCTCAAAATAAGATCTCATCTTTTTTAACTTAACTTGATTTTATTAAACTAATGTGCATTATTGGCATAAATTTAAAAAATATAATTAGTAGAAATTGATCTAACCTTCGTACTAGCAGAACACTTTTAACAATCACAGTCCTGCTAAACCAAGTGAAATAATTACCGAGAGCTTTGAAGGACCAGAAATGGTGTAAGGAGGTATAGAGGATAACGCTCTATACTCCATTCTACTACCCGTTAAAAATGCTCATAGGTAAACCAGAAATGATACAACACGCTAACAAGCACATCACGATTAATTTCACTTATTACATATATATAAAGATAGAACGCCCAGTCTGATAATAAATCATAGCTCGGTGCTCGGTTTAATAATCAAGTCATAAGTCGTAAAGAAAGGTATATCTCATGAACCCTTCTATGATTTACAACGACAACATTTAACAACGCACACAAAACCTATCTAATATAATAATAAATAAATCAAAATATTTTTTATAACAATCAATTTCTCTACGATATCCTTTTTACGCCTGTAAGTACTTAAAAGTTTAAAAAAAGTACAACAGCTATACTTTAAAAATGAAAGAATAAATGAAGATGATATTATTATGATTATTATATAATTATATTAACTAGGTACAACATCTCGTGCAAAAATACATACTGTATGTATGTATATATATATATATATATATTATATATATATATATATATATATATATTATATATATATATATATATATATATTATTATATATAATATATATAATATATATATATATATATATATATCTTACGCGGGTTCGGTTGACGAATTACTTGTACTTAATTTCATGGCTCTAATTTAATTATTATGAACATTTAGTTTTATTCCTTAACGCTCAGTCATTTATCATGATTTGAAAACGTATGAAGAAGTATTTATTATTAAAGTTAGGGATATTATTCATAAAAAAACTTTTTTTTAGTACAAGAGATAAGCAATGGAAAGACCTATCACAATGTAATTAATATAAAGGCGTTTACTTTTTTTAACTAAAACACGTCTAAAAAAAAATTAATGATTTATATTAACTTTACAAGATAAATTAAAAGTTTTATTTAATTAAATTAATAATATGGGAAGTAAAAAAAAAAAAAACAAGGATAATAAGTAGTATAAAAGATCTATGTGTACTCAGTACACACTATTACCTATTTGAGATCTAAAGTAGTAAAACTCATCTAATGATTTTTTTAAAAGATATATATTATTTATATATATATATATATATATATATATATATATATATATATATATATATATTATAATATAGTATGCATTAATCAAGAGTAGAAATTATTAAAAAAAGGGTATTCAATTTAACATTTAAATTAAATATAGAGAGCAAGATATTCATCAAGTACTAAAAAGGGTTTAATTAACTTGAATAATTTGTTACATCTGTAATTGATTGGAAAGAATAATTGATAAAGTTAAAAAAATAGTTAAGTTGTTTTGTAACTTAGGTACTTAAGTTAAAACCCAGGGAACTTAAATAATTATTAAATAATCATTAGCTATGGTGAATTTACTTGGGTAACCATCGTGAAACTTCCTTAGTAATTAGACTTAGTTAAATGTTCAAAGCTAATACCATCCAAGTATGTAATAATAAAAGAAATCAAAATTACTATTATTTAGTTAATTAATCAAAATAATAATTACTTCGTGTATTACCCATATTGCGTTTTTATTAACCGTACTACTTTAAAGCCTGAAAAACTGGTTTATAGACGGATTTTATTTTCAGCGGTCACCTATTCAGGAAATGACCTCGCTCGATGCTACCTAACATTAATGATACGAAAAACTCCATAGGTAATATTGGTAATATTACCAATATATTACCAATATATATTAATATTGGTAGGTAGGTGTATTGAAATAAAAACTTATTATACTTATTTATTACATAAATAGATACAGTTGTACTAAATTTAAACTCAATTAGGTTTTTTGAAAATATATTATTTAATTGTGAAATTTAAAATCGAACTAATGCTGTTAATGAAATTAAATAAAGATTTATTATTTGGTTATCAATTTTGTTGGTCTACAAAAAAGAGACTACATTGCTAAATGTAAACTTTATTCAATTATTTATAGCCTTTTAGCAATTTTTGTTTTTAGCCTTTCAGCAACTTTTGCTAAGTCATTAACAACGAGTAATGGCGTTAAAATTAAATATTAATTACTAAATATTTTTTGTAATGAGATTGAACTCTCCAGTAAAAATAACCTGAGGGCTACGATGATAACAGACAGACATCTTTATAAAAACCACAAAAGAGGTCCCAAGAAAACCTAAAACGGACATTTAGGTGATATCCTAGTTTCAGAATTTTCGTACAATCGCATTACGAATTGTTTATTATGTTGTTTATTTTCCAATATCCTACAGTAATTTGTGAAGTAAAGTAAATATGAAGTTTAAATGTTTCTTAGTATATTTGTTTAGCAACACTATTTTTAATTTAGACATGTAAATTACATTTTCTGTTTTAGAATTAAATCTAAACGCTAGATGATTAGATTCAATAAAGCTTTATATTTAAAGCATGTTGCGTCCTCATATCCGTTATGACGCAAAAGTAAACAATGATGCGACATGAGCAAATTAAACAAATTAAACGTCTCGTATAACTTTTAATCAAAAGAGACTGCTCTAAATCGCTTTAATCTCATTTAATATTAAACTGCTCTTTGTTCTTTTGAATAAATACGATATTTTTACACAAACACTGATATATTTTGCTCTAAAATTGAAGATAAAACAAACAAAAAAAGTATAAATATTGTTGCAACAAGATTAATTATGTGTGGGAAATGCAAATCGACATTTGTTAATATATTTATTCACTTTTTATTGCACGTTTAAAGTAAAAAGATGCAGTAAAAGGAAAAGTTAATACAATGCCTTCTAATTTTAACTATTCTCGGCTTACTCTATGATAGTACGTACTCTATATTGATAACTTATACTCTTGATTGATTCTACTTCTGTGTTTAAGTTTATAAGGCACATGAAGTGGAGTACACTACTCTACTCTGCACAATTCTTCTTTACACTCAAATTTTTCATTTTGAAGTAATGTAGGGCCATGTAGAATAAACTCATGATTAGATACGTACGCAAACAAAAAAATGGTAAAAGTGTGAATAACCTTCCTGGGTTATCTATCCTTCCTACATAAACAAAATAAATAATAATTAACGATGTTAATTATTATTTAAATTTTATATCTAAATTTATGTTCAATTTATTGTTTAATTGAGTTGCTTTGTTAGAAAATGCGAATATTTTACTGGATCTAAAATGTTTTAGGCAGACCTGTTCGAATTTTATTAAAAACAAGTTTTTTTTACCTTACTTTTCGTTGAATATATACAATTATATTAGAATTTATAAATAGTAATTTGTTATTATTTATTAATTTTCACATTTTTTATCATTTTTGTTCAATTTTAGTACGTACATATATTAGCTTTCATTTTAATTTCTTAAAATAAAGTTAATTTTTAGTTAAAACTATTTGCCCTAGAGCTTCATAGAAAAGCCTTCCATGAGATTATGAAATATCGACAAAATCATTCACGGAGTTTACTTTGAATTTTGCTATTAGTAACAAGGCAGATATTAAATAATGAAGCACTTAAATAATGAAGGAATGAGAAGTTTATTGCGCTTATATTGTATAAATCTATAAACGTCTGTTATATATAATTTCAGTGGTTAAACATAAAAACTCGTAAATAACTGAACGCTGTAAAGCCCTATTATATCATAAAGAAACCATAGCTATACAATCTTAAGCTTCTTCTGAAATCGTTTTAATGCTTACAAGTATAAAAACCATTTTTTACACCCGTTTTTATTTGTGCGGCACGTTTCATTTTGTTAAAAATTATTTTTGCAAACATTTTACGACTCCCAAAAAAAAAGAAAAGAAAAATACATTGTTATACAGAAAAAAGAAGAACTTCCAGACAACAGCTGGATACGCATAAAAATTCTACTTTAAAAGGCTCTTAGTTTAAAAATATTACAAAGAATTCTTAATTTCAAAGAAAATTAAAAAACAGTGATACTTAATATTTTTGTTAATTTTGACTTTTACTTTTGTTGAGTTTTATCTCTCTTATGACTCATGTAACTCTTTTATAATCAAAGAATAGCGTAAAAGGAAAAGAACAAATAAATAAAAAACGTCAATTTAATTAAGAAATATGTAAAAGAGTTCTAACAAACCTTAAGGTTATAATAAGAGCTAATGAAATATTTGTTCGATGACAGAAAAAAATAATGAAGATTTAGTTCTATTGATGTTTATAGTATAAACAGTTTATTATGCTATAGATATGTTTAGAGTAGTCACTTATTCTTTTTATATACATGTTAATTAGTGAATTATTAAAGAAAATTACGCTAATGAGATCATAGACATGTTGTAGTTTAAAGCTAAGAAGTTCAGTTGTGATAAGACGATGTACGCAAATAAAATTCTACCGCGGTGGTCCGCATGTCGGGTGAATTTCCTATGGAATGCGTGTTTCCGTGCTTAACATCCAATAATTGCTTAAGGTTCTTTTTTATGCGTCATAGCTTGAGCAGTTATACAATCATCAAGCACCACTCGTAACGCATTTCTCTGTATTTTTTAAAGGAAATGCACAAAAAGAATGAAAAATGTAGACATACATTATTAGTAGAAGCAGAGGCGCGATTCGATTGTAGACGCCCTAAGGTGTAAATCCCCCCTCCTAATTCTACTCCGTGGGCAGTTTCCCATCTAATCATTAAGGGCAGAAACTTCCTAGCTTTCCTATGAAGGTTAAATTAATGGCAACACAAAAACAATCAAAATTTCTCATACTTCACAGTACCAAGTACTTACTAATAAGCTGTAATAGGTATTTCAATTAGGTAATTCATTAGAATGTTTTATAATTTTTCACATCGGATCCGTCACGCTCATCCTCAGAATATTGTACTTGGTTGGTTCGCTTGTTCTAAGAATACACAAATCGCCAAATTTGTTAAGCAACACGTCTTCGGACTTGCTTCGTTCGTTTTTAGAATGTAAATACAAGTAGTCACTCATCCAGGCACTGACCTCGCTTTTATGATCCAACAAAACCGGATATACACTTTCTTTTAAAGAAAGAACGTCACACGACTAAAAAGTTTCATAGAATCACCAAAAAGACTTTACTGAATAAAAAACTCTATAATTAAAAGAATCGTACCTAATATACTTGTTGAACTAGATGGAAAAAAGGTTAGTATAATTTTCACAAACTCACAGCTTTTTACTAAACTTTTATGATTAACGATACCCAGTGCACTAATAACTCAATTAGTTTCAACCTCTTGATAATTAATACTAAATTTAAAAAAGAAAAAGCGTAAACTTTTACTGAAACAGGTAAAAATATTAAAGTTAATGTAACATTACTTAAAAAGTTTATAATATACTACGAACTCAGCAAAATTATAAATTCCGTAAAAAAATTAACGCAATTTTAATATAGTTTTTCTTTCAAATGAAAAGTTTTTAATATACTCCTTTGCTTATAAAATTTTTAATGGATAATAAATGTAAAATAAAAATTAATATAAGTTTCTTTATAATAAGCAATTTTTCCTCGACAAGTCCGAACTAATTAATTTTTTTTATATAAATAGTTAGCAAATAAATTAATAAAGGAAAATTAATAGATGTAGTCTTTTTAAATAATTCATTGACGTTAAAAACAAAATCATAAAATAATTTCAAGCGTTATGTTACAAATTTTAATTTTTGTAGACAATAATGGACATCGAATTGTGTTACAATGCATAAAGAATTCAATTCTATAAAATCCATTTAAGCGGCTTAAGCTATTAATTAGTAAACTTGCAATATAATTACAAATCAACTAAGCACAATCATAACAATCTAAGATAATTTAGAATAAGATTAAAGTATAGATTTAAATTCAATTTAAGGAACTTAGAACTTATATAATTTTAATGAAAAAATAATCCAAAAGCAGCCTTCAAAAAGTAAAATAATTCATATTGTTAAAATAAAAAGTTTAAAGTATTGATAAAAAGGCGAGAGGTAAAATTAGATGCAAGCAAAAAAGAGAGAAAATCCTTAAAAGGTTAATATCGGAAGCAAAGCACGTTTCACCCTAAGGGCCCTGACGAATCCTGGTCTCAAAGCTTTAGAAGCAGTTTACATAGCAATTAAGGTACAAAACAGTAAAAAAAAGGTCTTCTTACTTACACTGGCTACCAAAACGAGACATCTATATACAAAAGACACAACAAAAAAATTAAGCACCAGACCTAAAACTATTTAAAAGTTGACGTCATAAAAGAGACTCTTTTTCAACACCAATAACGTGATAATGAAAAGGTTTGAATAATAAAAAAGTTTTAAAAAAATTATCTTGGACTGACCACTTCATTAGAAGTGAAAATTTGTTCATTCAGAAAACGTTTTTACGCTGATGACACGGTAGTGAGTTAGAGTTAGGAAATGACAGTCGTTACATCAAAACATTCCTTACTAAAGACATATCTCTTGTTCTTTAGTTATCTTTAGGATTTTTTAACACCGCTCTTTTATTTTCTTTTTCCTTTAAACATTTTATCATCTTTAAAAATATCTAAAATTAGCAGTTGTAAGATGAGATTGTTTTTGTAGTTTCATTTGGATAATTACTAAAAGTAACCAAATAAGTAAGAAAATGCATTAATCTTGACAAAGAAAGTTAAATTAAAAACATTACAAAAGCTCTCAAACAATAAAATTAAAAACTGTATTTGTATTTACTTGATTCTAACAAAATTTAAATGGACACAGACATGATGCTGGCACAAGTTCTTATTTATTCAACCTTCACACAACTACTATATAGATGAGATGAATAGTGATTTCTTAACTAGGGTTCTAGGACCTCTAGATAACTTATGTCTACGTCTGTCCGATTTTTATTCGGCGCGACAAAAGTATAGCATTGGAACCTGTTAAGTTATTCACAATTTAATATTATGTACACAGTATACTATATCTTTTGCTATGCAGGATAAAACTAAAAATTGTCAAAAAATATAATATATTAATTTAAACGTATTTTTTCAATTTAATTTAACTATAGTACAACAAGTCAGTTAGTAAAATTAGTTGACTGCGCGGGAAAATATTGTGAGGAACCAATAAGGTTGGCCTGATTTAAATGGTGGTTTAACATCCAGGACTAACCTCATTGGCTCCCTCGCATTATTTTCCCACGCTGTCAACTGATATTGGCCGTGTGTCATTTTATATTGTTTTATGGACTGTTGAGTAAATAATTTAGAATAAATAGAAGACTTCAGTCTGGAAGAGTTATTTAAATATACAAAAACCTAAGCTTTCTAAAAGAGAACCAAGTCTTCTTCACAGGTTATTGTTGAACAGACAATAATAACAAACAATGAAAACTAAAATCATAAGAACAAGCATTAAAAACTAAAAAGACAAAATTCAAGACAAAATGTTTTATTTTAGCGAATTTTCGAATGAGCTTATGAGGTTAGAGTCATGGAGGGGGGTAGGGGCGGGCAGGAGTGGGTATTTTTGTTCCTAGACGTTTCTATGGGATGTGATAACTTTCGAACGCTTTCTTGGATCGAAATTAAACAGTACAAAAATCAACCTTTTTAATGTCCCGAACCCTGTAGTTTATGAAATATGTATGACGTCAATAACCTACAGTAATGACCCCCTAGACGTTTCAACAAATAACATATCACAGTTAACAAAACTACAAAGTTACATTTAATTATCAGAATCTGTTTTGGTGACATAGATTGACTTATACAAAACTGTCCAGCTGTATAACTGTAAATCATGTTTTTTGAAAAATATTTTAAAAATTCACTCACATCGTGGCTGTATACCACTTAGATAAAGTGGTAATATGAAGAAATTTTATAGAAAAAAATGATTGTGGCGACAGGGAGGCGCGGGGGCCGCGTTTTGTCTTCTTAGTTTTCAATGCTAGATCTAATAATTTTAGTCTTTAATTGTAGCTTTTTATTTTATTTTTACAATAGCCACTGAAGAAGAGTTAGTTCCCTTGCAGTAAGCGTAGGTTTTCGTGGATTTAAATAAATATTTCGGGTAATTTAATTTAAATTTACTCCGAAAAGTAGACATAATTGAAATTAAGTTAAGCTTATATCTAAGGTATAAGCAATGTATATACAAAAGTTAAAGAAGAAGATAAATAATTTGAAAAAGAAAACGCACAATGAATGATTAATCGCCATAAGAAAAATGTAAAAAAATATAAAATCATTTATCAAGAATAATAAACAAGAAATTACTCGGATGGCACTAAAGGTTAAAGGAAAAGGACTAAAAATACAGCGGAAATGAGCAAAAGAAGAATAAGAAAAAATATTATTAAATCAGCGACGAAGAAGACAATGAGTGATGAGAAACCAATGATAATTAACTCGAAGCCAGTCGAGCTAAGTTTCAAATTTATTTTGAAATATTTATTATATTTTTGCTTTTATTAAATTTGCTTTAAAGATAAAAAAAAATATTTTCAAGGTATGAATAATAATGAATTGTAACAATATATCTTAGCCGAAGGCGACAAAATTTTAGGGGGGCGTAAAATTTTATGGAGGTAAATAAAATTGTAAGTAATAAAACGAAGAAAAATATTTTTTCTTTATCTAAATTATATAATATTATATTAAAATATTCTAAACAGTATATTTTTTGGAGGTAAATAAAAAGATTTCTGACACGTAGGTCAGCAAGCCAGGCGAATTTTATTTGAAATGCGTCTTTTCCTCAACAATCTATTTTTTGCTTATGTTAAAACTAAAGGATATTATGAGATTGTCCTCCATAACCTAAGCAGCAGCATTGCCAACTTCTTACTAATTTTGTTACGAATTTTTTAAAAAAAGTGCTGTATAAAAATGTTATTATGTTACAAAAATATATAGCCACGATTTCACAAGTCACATGATAAATAAGAAATGCTGATAATAAGATGAAACTTGGCCAAATCTCAATTCAATCGCATCCTTTCTTCGCGTTTTATGATTTTTCTAAATTTTTGCTGTAATTAATTCGAGTTTATGACGTCATAAATAAATTTTCCGGATAGAACAACTGCATCTATAGACTAATTTTTGTACAAAGGTTCAACCCTCTAGCAAAAAATACACTGGGAGCTACGATGATAACAGGCACACACACAAATATACACAGATAGATACAGACAACTTTGTGAAAACCACTTAGGAGGCCTTAGTACCCTCCTGAAACAGATAATTCCGGTGGCATCCCGGCTAGGATTTTTTTTTTGCAAACTAAATACTTTTTCTATATACTTTTACGTTATAATTGAGGAAAAGGAAAAAGACTAGATGATTATTATTAAGAGTTGAATCCTCCTTATTGTTCCTCATATTGTTCAATATTAAAGTAAGGGCACAGTTAAGGAAAAAATTCTAATGTTTAAGTTATACTAAGAATAAAAATTAGGGACTAATTTTTATTCTTTGGCTTACAGACATGATTATGCCTTGAGGTGAAGGCGAAATATAGTCTTAGTATAACTGGAACATTAGATTTCACTCAAGAGTGCCCTTACTTTAAAACTAATATAGATTAATAATATTAGTTAATCACTGTTTATTAGTGCGATTTCACTAGAAAGAGGCGTAATAATTAAAATAAAAATCAAAATATCGTATATAAACAAAGTTGTAAAAAAATAAACTAACATAATTTATTTACATGCAGATGAGCCTAACTTATTTAAAAAATAATCACTTATCCTAAATCTTGTTGATACTATCTTTCAGCTACTATCTATACAGCTCATACTATCTTTTAACATCTAAAAAGATTAACATTAGATCAATTCCTATCTAACAATACATTCTTACCTGACCACTTAATAACAAAAACATATAAACATAAATAATTTAAATAAGTACTGAAGAAGGTATATGGTATATTAAGCTATTAAGTATCATGCTTTCATTTTACAAGAACAACTTGATAATAAAAAAAGCTGAGGTAAGGTAGAAAATGAGTTGAAGTTTCAAGATCTATGTAAAGAGTTATTTAAATGATTTGCATGATTGGTCTCCATATTAGTTTCGTAGTGATGATGGCACAAATGAGACAAAGTGAAATAATGTTTTTACCGACTATATTTCGCTCCAACTGACATATTTTGTTTTTTTTTCATGTTTTAACACTTTATACTTATTAAGATCTGTACTATTCAGATCTTGATGTAATTAGTTAGACTATCCTAATCGGTATTAACTGAACATTGAAATGTCAGTGTGGAGCGAAATAATACTTCTAAAAACAATATTCATTTGTCTCATTTAGTGCCATCATCATACGAATAAAGAGTTATTGTTGGCTAAGTATTCAATATCTGTATTGAATTTGAGATTATAAAAGAAACAGTAAGGACATCCGCGTGCTTTATTCTCCAACTAAATATATCGTTGTGATTCTTAATAATAAAATAATTTTTAAGTACGTTTTGTAGCTTATATAGCAAATAAACCACAAAAATAGATTTAGTTTTAATTTAAGAATCAGTTGAAATCCTCTAGTTCAGTGACAGGTTCCAATGCATATTGAACAGACCATATAACAACCGGGATGAGAAATAGGTATATTTTTAAGATCTCCTAGGTGGTTATCACAAAGTTGTCAGTTTATGATTTTGAATGAGCACAGGGATTGTTATAATGAAAGAGAACGAAGAAAAGAGTCTCACAAAATTAATTTATTCAAAATAGTTTACCAATGAGGCCATATATGGCCAGGGATAAATTATAAGAAAAAGCAAAGAAAAATTAATAGTAAAAAGTCTAATCACGTCCCACATCTGAGTGAAAAAAAAGAGAAGAATTACTTTTATTTAATTTTTTATTTACGTAGTATAATTCATTTCTTTTAATGTTATTATAAATTATCCCTGGCACTGATGATGCCTCATGTAGTTGAAGCGCTTGAATAATTAATAGTTTTTGTTTTTATTGGGGAGAGACTTTTCTTTCTTCGTTGTCAGTTTGTTTGTGGATTTGTGTTTGTGCCTGTTATCATCGTAGATCCTAGTGTATTTACACCACAGAGTTGAATTTTGGCAAGAAAATAATTTTTTTAGGTCAAGTTGAGCCATCCAGATAATATTTTTTTATGACGTCATCAACCTGCCAAAATGACCCGGCAAAAATTTATAAAAAAATTGTCGATTGGCTTAAGATTTAGCATGAATGTAGCTATTTATAAGACCAACAAATGTGGTAAGTTTCATATCATTATGAGTATTAGTTTAAATTTTATTGAATGATTTGTATAATTTTTTAAAATAATTTTTCAAAAAATGAAAAATAATTTAATTGAATGGAAATTCTTAATAAATAGGTATAGTAAGTTTAGATTCAAAACGACCATTATATCCATTGTTGTAGTTGAATTATAAAAGTATAAAAAGCAGCATGGAACGAGATAAGTGCCTGTATGGGTGACGTAAAAAAATAATGTTTTTACTAGTCCCGAAGACTTGTTGCAGTATAAATTTAACGACTTGTATATTCTTAGGTGATCGTGGCAAATCCGATGTACTGAGATAAAGTCACAGGTACCCCGTACCTGATTTTTAATTTTGGTTTTACAGTATAGTTTTGTTTTAAATTACAAACGTTTTAATTATTTTTCCATAACTATGCAGAACTAAAAAACTCAAAGTACCGGTAATAAATATTCATTAAATGATATCACCGAGTTTTGTAAAACATAAGTAGTTGACACTAAATAAAAGAACGCAATAAATAGACTGCTGACTACAAAAAATTAAACTGTATGATGACTTACTGTTAACCACCTTATTTGAGAGTATTAATTTATAAATCCTAACAAAATCAAATATGACTACGATTAAAGTTGTTGGCTTTAAACAAGTTAGACATTAAGAGTGAAACACACAATTTTATAGGTTTCTGCATAATTAAATATGACTACAATTAAAGTTGTTGACTTTAATCAAGTAAGACATTTAGAGTGAAACACAATTGCATAGGTTTCAGCATTACTTTAAAACAGCGATTTTGACTTTATGCTTTCATTGGGTCAGACACCCAGAACTTTTGCCAGAGGACCTGGAGATCATATTTGACTCACCCTGGCCATTTTCACTATGATATTATTTTTCTGCAGTGTATTTATCCAAAGTTCTGTTTCTCAACGATAATCTTAGCCATTATGGCCCTGCAGAGACCTATGTATAAGAATACACACTTATTTAAGTAAAATCTTTCAAAATAGAATTATTTCGCAATTGCAAAAGGTATCAGATTTGTAATTATAAACCGCAATTTAGTAACATTTTAATGTTAACGGCAGCTTTAAGTAACATTGGACGAGGTTTCAATATTATAGATTATTGAAAGAGAAGATATGTATACATTGATACTATTACTAAAAATATACACGGATCCAAAGTATTATACTCACTCTCTATCAGATTGCAGGTCTATCTTTAGGTCTATCATACAGAGGTTTTAGTAGTAATTTTATAACCTTCCTTAAACACCATAAAAATAATTTTATCATTCATTCCGTCAACAGAATTTTTTTTTAAACAACTAAATTTAGATGCTACTTAATTTAAAATTCTTTTTATTGTTAACACTTCATATTTACGACGAGTTTAAATTTTAAACTAACATGACACAATTTGAGGCTTATAAATCCTTATTAGGTGGGTTGCTTATTTATAATAATTGTTTTAAAGACCGAGTTCAGATTTAAAACAAACTTATGGGATTTGGTTGATTTGTATGCATAAGCTAGACACACCAGAACACTATTACATTAGAGTTTTAAGTATTATTGGATATTCAGTTATAAAACTTCAATTTACAAAGTAGAAATAACTTTAAATGAATAATTAAAACTTCTGCGTTTAAAGAAGTCAACTCTCTCGTCACAAGTGTTAACTACTTTTGACATTCCTAGCCTATTAACGCAGGAATAAAATAAAAGTATTGTGTCCACCCTAAAACTTTAAAAATTGTATTTCAACTGAGTTATTCGTCTTAGATGTTTTAGATGCGTTTTAAGATGTTTTCCATTATGATGCCTGTGTTCTCCTGTTGTGTTTTTGCAAGAGAATTAAAACTTTGAGAAAAAGTTACTATATATAAGAAAACAATTAGGTCTAGTTGTGATACTCGGAAAAAGAAAATTAGACCCTGTAAATATCTTTTACAGGAGCATCAAAAATTGTAAAAATTAAACAAAAATCGACCACCTTGGCATTCTGAGGAACGAACAGATTTCTTTGTTGTGAGAACAAGTTTAGAGGCATCTCGTATCCATTTTTTTAAAATAGTGTTGACATAAAAATTGAACAATATAAAACAACAATATAAATTCGGAGTAAGTTAGTAATAATTCTTCTCTTATCGAATATTCAAAGAAATGCTTATAATACATACTACATACATATATATTATATTGTGGTGTATGTATAACGAGTGTTCCATATGTGTAAAACTTTGTTCCTAGACGGTTTCTAGGCAACAATAACTTTAACGCATCAAGATCAAAGAACTTAAATGTCTAATAATGTCCTAACCTCAATGTTTTCGTGAAGCGTCCATATGGTTTTTTCCTATATAGCGAGGCCGCGAAGCACCCAGCACCGGCGCCGCGTAACGCCATGAGGCGAAAAGCCTTCTAATTTTGACCCTCATTGACACTTACCAACTTGTAATTTATTTGTATTAAATTCAGTTGTTATAGAATCGTCAACGCCAGTTTGGTGTCGTTTTTAACTAAGACTCATTTACTCAGTATAACAAGTATAAGGCTAAAAATATTATTTCGATAGAAACCAACGAAGCACTCTTTTAAACATTATAACCTCTTCACAAAATGAAATTCGAGATGCACATCTTTATAATGTGTATCATCCCACGATGCAACAATAACATTTCTAAAAACTTTTTTTCCAAACACATCAGAAGTGATTAATAATGTAATGGATATCTTTTATTAGGATTAATGTTGTTTCGTTTGTTTTGATTTTTAATGTAAGAAAGTTATAGAAACATATTAAGTTGAAGCCTCATAATCAAGACCTTAAAAGTCAAGGTTTTAAAAAAAATCATTGTAAAAATTAGAAAAAAAGATGAATTTATACTAATAGTTGTAAAATGTTCATAAAATTGCTACTAAGATCGGTTTTTTGTGTTTTTCCGAGTTTATTTCTTAGGTATTAGACTTCAATTTTTAAATGAGTAACACAAATAAGCATCTAATTAATAAAAACATTAGTCACTTATATTCATACAATATAAAGCTTAATTTATAATTTAACTAAATTAAATTGTTTCTCTCGTTAAATAGAAAGATAATTCTCTAAACCAGCGTCCATCACCTATTGACCTCCCTCAATAGCAAATATTACAAAAATATTCATATTTTCAAATTTGTTATCTTATATAGGAGTATATGCTAATTTTAATCATCCCAATAATTACGTGTTTTATGATTTGTAATTTTACTAAGTCATAAATGGCGTCATAAAAATTATTTAGCCGCAAGCAGAATGAAATAGGTTTATACAAAATTAGATGATTTTCTATAAATTTTTTGCACATTAGTAAATTATTGGTCAATGAAGGAGTCTATATCAATACGTAGTCGTTTACCACTTTATTTAAAAATTCTTATTATTCCTTATAATCCCACAAAATTATTTATTTTTAAATCGAGATAATTT
>JACMZG010000022.1:28403429-28813429 GCA_018340805.1 Microvelia longipes
AGCCGGGGCTTGAGCGTTAGCTGAAATGTTCTGTAAAACAGAAGAGAATTCATTCCTATTCATGCCGCCTTGCAGTTCACTGTTGTTTTGATCATTTATAATGGGTTGATTTTTTTCACTTGAGTTTAATTGCAAATGATCTTTAAATTCGTCAAGACTTAATAATTTGCCATCAAGCACAGCTTTATCGTTTACCATACGCACATCCCAGCCCCTGGTTTTGGCTAATTTAATCAAAGGCCAGAGCTGTTTCCTTACTTCTCTTATTTCTAGAGAAAAGTCATGGCTGAGACTGATATTCGATCTGGAAAGATTACGTGCACATTTAAAGATTTCACTCTTCTTCCTTAAACTTAAAAATTTGACAAGTACTGGTCTGTTAAAACCATCTCTGTATTCAGCTCCCCGTCGTTTAACATAATCAATATCATTCAAAGTCACATCTGTTTTTAAAACGTTTTTTAAGACATTAGCAATTTTTCTTTCTAGCTGTAGTTTAGTTTCATTTTTTTTATCTTTTACATTAAAGAGAATAATGTTCTTTTCTCTATCAATGTAATTGTTTGTCTTATCAGAAGGCTGTTCTAATTGTAAACGTTTTTCATGCTCTATAATGTTATTTTCTATAATATTTATTCTATCTTCAACTTGACACAGTCTAATATCTGACTGGTTTAATCTAACAATAATATTATCTAGACGATCTTTCAGGTCTCGGGTGTTTTTATTGCCCTCAGCAACAGCCTCGTTGGTCGCCGAAACCTTCATGAGTATTTCATTTAAAACAGAATTCTCTGCGCTAGTAAACATGTTTGAATGATTTTACCTTAAAATTCCTAAATAGTCCTCGTAATAATTGTCAAAAAAGGTAATAATAAAGAGAGAAATTTAAAAAAACATCATAAAAACAACACTTGGAATTCATAACCTTCTTATCACGAAAGTTTTAACACTGTATATAAGCAAATTTAGAACGATATTTTGTGAAAATTTATGTTCAATGTAAAGTTTATTCAATAATTTTAACAAATTTAACAAAATAACGTCACAATATTCACTAAATAACTAAAAATAATCAAAATTTTATGGAGCCGAAATACAGCTGACAACTGTTTATAACCTTCCCCAATTTTTTTTAACTCTTAAAACTATGTATATTTATACACTAGAATTTCATTTACCATAGGATTAAGTGATTTTTTTTTAACTATTATTTTCTCTTTTATATAAATAGTGTGTAGCAAGGGCTGAGTTTTACTTGTAATTATATAGAGGCATATTGAAACCGAACAGTTAATGTTGACCGGATGCAGATTCGATTCAGTGAAGTAAATCACACCAGTAAGCACACTTCTCAACTATAAAAAACAGAAGCATTATCAAATTTGCAGAGCAAAATTCTGTATAAAGTTGATTAATTAATAAATTAAATTATAGATTAAAGAAGTACTTAATTCTATATATTACAAAATTTACATTGTGGCCCATCTTCAGAACAATAACTAACAATACATATAACTATAATAACATTAAAAAATACATAAGAAAGGTACATTTTAATTTTATTAAGTATCCTGTGATAGTTTTATGCAAAATTAGTTATTGTTCTGAAAATGGCCACAATGATGGTTGAATAATAACAACAAAGTAATTTTTTTTAATATGGAATAAAAACCTACTTTAATCTAGTAATTTAATATGGAATTCTATAGAATAAGGTACAACTAACGATCAATAACTTGAATCAATCGTCGCGATTGATTTGTTTTATTTTTATAAAACAAAAGCCTACACCAAACATCCAATAAGACGTATGTTAACACAAAAACATAGTCCTTCTTCATTTCAAAACTCTGATCCTATTAGCTAATTTATTCTATAGGAATTCGCTTATAAAATTTCTCAGATCGAGTGTGTTTATACCAATGTTAAATCGAGTTCAATTTTGTTAGAGAAAAAAAACACTTAATACAGGAGGAAAAACAACTGAGGTAACACTGAGTAGTAGCAAAACCTCTTTTCCACCTTAGTTTGTCTAAAATCCGACCTAACTCTATAGTGCGACTGGAACAAGAGTTTTCTAATGCTTTTCCAGTCGACCTACGTCTAGGTGGTTTTAACTTTAAGCCTTTATTTTTTATTCTCTAGTCTAGTTTTTTCTTTAATCCTTTTCCGTTAGATCAGAAGTAGGATACAATTATACTTCCTTCCGATCCAGTAAAAACAAAGTAAATATCCTAATGCCATTAAATCGAGTTTCATTCAGGGAGGCGGCTTATGTCTGTTTTTTCACAGTTTAGTTTACTTTAAAAAGAAAACAAAATATTTTTACCTGGAAACACTAATGATTTAAATAAAGTTAAAAATAGAACACAATGGACCCCACTTAGACGGCAGGAGGTATAAGTGCTTAAAAAATTATTCCCAACGGGTAAAAAACGGATAAACGACTTAACTTGAAACTTTAAACTATTTTCATTATAATGCACGTGCTTGCTACTTCATTAAAACTGTATGATACAAATTTATATAAAATGGGCTTCTATTTTAATTCTCGAGTCGAAAGAAAATATAATATAAATTCCAAAGTTTAACATGGAGGTTTGAGTTCTCGAGATGTTTCATAAGTTGCAGCACAATTAGTAGCATCTCGAGGACTTGTTAGCAAAAAAAAATATTTTAATTATTTTATATTACTTTTTAATGACTAATTTAACCGCAAAATTTCTTAGAAACACATGAGCTCTTGGAAAGAAATTCAGCAATAACGATTGAAATATTATACAAGTAAATTCAAGGGTTTAAAATAAAAATCCTAGGGCTCCTTTTCTACATAAAATAAATCGGGTAAAGGACACCTCGGTACGTATCTTCACGTCTTTGGACTCGCTTTGCTCAAAATGTCATGATTATCCAAAGCTTAAGGTGGTATTACTGTCTCGCTGCTGTTGAAATTAGAAAAAAAGGTCATTTAAAGTCTACGGTGTTATGACTTCAGATTCGCTTCACTCTTCCTCATAATGTAATGGGTATCCTGAGCCTAATGTGGTATTATTTCGGTCTCATTTTGCTCGACTCCTGAAGGATTTTATTGGTGGTTTTCCAAGGTCTAGGGTGTCATCAGAATTTAATGATTACCCGAAGCTTAATGTGGTGTTACTAAGGCTTTTCTACGTTCCACCTTAGAATTATTAGGTAACTATCTAGGGTGTTATCACTTAAAAATGTTATACAGTAGATAGGGATTCAATCAAATAATACGGGTTACTTTTGATAGCATATTCACGAATGCCTTAAAGCACTGTAATGGTACTAGTTTTTTATTAGAATAATAATTTATGATGATATTAGTACTATATTTTATCAATATATCACATGATTTGATAATTAAAATTCTTATTTTAATAAGAATAATTCTTTCTTATTTAAAAGAAATGTGATTGCAATACAAACCCCACACCGAGATTACATCGAAATGATTCATTTTAGGGGTTTTAGGACCTCTTGACTAGATTTACAAAGTAATCTGCCTGTATGTATGAGATTTCTGTCTGTATGTGTGTGCGTTTCTGTTATCGTCGTAGCACCCAATGTGTTTATACTAGAAAGTTGAAACTAAAAACAAAAATCAGTATTCAGATCTAGTTGTGGTATCCTAGAAATTCATTTTTTTATGACGCAATTAACCGGCAATAATGAGCAAATGCAGTTTTAATAACGGCATTGACTTTTTAGCAAAAGTTTAAACAAATAATTAAACGCGAAAAAATATTTCGAAAATGATTTGAAATTTAGGCCAAATGTAGTCATACATAAGATCAACAAATGCTGCGTTTCATTTCATTATCAGCAATAGTTCAATTTTTGTCAAGTGACAAATAAACGTTTTTTATAAATATGCAAAAATATCAAATTGAGTTCAAATTTGACCCAAGTGTATCCCTTTATATGTATGTGTATTCCGAGTTAAATTTGTGTACAACTAGTATATTAGATATACTAGTTGTACAACTAACATATTAGATCGCTAATGTTAATTGAAAGAAGTTTTTACGTTTTAATCGCTGAATAAAACGGCTTTTTATACGGTACGAGGACGAGCATAGCGGTTCCAAAGATGTACTGTTGTACATAAGATGTACTTACTTATTCTAAAGATTTAAATGGGCGATTTAACTTTTTCTTTTAATAATTGAGTATACTTAGGCTAGTACATCTTATTATGAGTGGGTTCAGTATGCTCAGCAAAATCACACATGGAATTATCTATAACACAAAACTTTTAATTAATATTAGCTGCGTCCTAAGAACTTTTATATTACATTAGTAAAACTTGTTCTTGTTCTAATATTTTTTTTTATTAGAACTTGTAATTTCAAATAAAACTTAATCAAAGAAGAAAATAAAATTTCTACTAATCAAACCAGAAATATCACTAAGCTGTAAGTACATAGTGTTTAAAAATTGACAAATAAATACAATATTTGATAGCAGCAAAATACTTACTTACTATAATTAAGTAAGTAAGTTGTATTACTTGTTGTAATTTCTTTGACAACATTCCTCCTCTATGTTTGGCGATCATTCCATGAATTGACACCAATCTGAGCTATCTCCATATCACGCTTTATACTATCTGACCATCGTTTTCTTAGTCTACATTTAGGTCTGCTGCCATATTAAAAGCAGGAGCTTTTAATAGAATATAATTAAAATAAAGCATTTAATAAAAAGAAATGCATAACAGAAAATGTTTATTATTAATAAATGAGAGAAATCAGGATTATCAGGAAACTAAATGTGTACTCCTTGCATTACCAATTAGTAAACTAACACAATTGTTTCATTTAAATATACTAATAAAAAACTATATATTATATATATATATATATATATATATATACGAAAAAAAAAGTAGGAAGGAAAATGGAAATGTAACAGCAAACCACAAAGCGCTTAGAATACAAGATAAGCCAGAGAGAAATATATATTAAAATATTATTTATCAAGTCACCATCGTTAATGAATTTCAATTTAATTTTATTTTATTATTCGATTAAATCTACGAGAATTAACTATTGCATAAAGGATTAAAGTTAATTGATTTTTTAAAAAAAAACACATTGGTTATAGTACATAGAGTAACTTTTTAACATAATATTTACCATGAATATAGAAAATATTAGAACGCTAGCTTTTCAAGACGTGAAAGCCATCGATCTAAAGCGTGTTGATATAGGATATCGGGCCTAATTCGCACTATATAATACTGACAGGTATTTAAACCATCCAGCATCAGAGGTTGTGCTCAACTCCTGGTTCCCAAAAAGCTTCAAAACCAGTCAATTTAATAAGTATATAATTGCGTCACAAAATGTTGTTTAGTTTTTCAAAGAAAATATTATTATCCTTTTAGAGAACAATGTACGGAACAGCATTATTTGCATATATTTCAAACTCATTTTAAAAATAACTGGTAACAAAATAACTTCTCTTAGATCCTCATTACCAAAAACAAATACAGGTAAATTTTAACTGGTGTTTAAGTTAACTAGTTCATTTAGGTAGAACTTGACGAAAAAGTAAAGACTTCAATAAACTTAGGTATGTTCAAATTTAAAGCGTGACAAGTATAAATCTTATATAGCAGGTGTAAAGTATCTTTATGTCCACCGTTGACAAAGTAAATTATTAATTACTTTAAAAATAAAAGCATACTTTAGTGACAATGTTTTGCGGCAGTAAAGAGCTCAATTTACAATATTTTTAATTTTAATTCCCACACACCATGTTTTTATAGGGATATTAATATTCTTTTTGATATGTATTTCATCTTGCTACATAATTTTGTGTGTTTAAAATTTTTACGTAATAAATATATCATATTTTACTTATACGTATCTAAAAATTAGGTTAGCGAAAAATTATTAGGGTTAGGAAAAAATTTGTATACATACGCTACGAAGAAGAGAGTTAAAAAAGGGTTCAGACAAAGTTTACGATAACCCTCGGACTCAATCTTTGCAACCCAGTGGAACTAGTAACAAGAAATCTCTTCTTTTATAACTTTTTATAACAAAAAAATAAACTTTTTCACAAGATAATATGTTGGACAGTAAAAAAATGGGAAAAAGAAAAAAAACTCCAAGAGCTTTTATAGAATAAGAAGCTTGCATCTGAAGGCTAAGTTGGTTTTTGATTGGTCATTATCATAAGGATATCGTATTTTCAAAACATAAAAGTTACCTTAAACCAAAAAAAAACCGGAAAATTCAAGTGGAAAACCTCATGCAAGTATAATGTAGAAAGAAGTTTAAAAAACAAAATCCTCTTCGGGAATATAGTTATTTTTATATCTGAGGGTGACATAAGTTAGTAAGACAAATTACATTAACTTAAAAAATTACATTAGTAGTATAAAAGAGAACATAAATTGTTCTTTAGTAATCTTTTAACAAAAATTAAAAATAATTTCAAGGGCTAAAACTCTTATCTTATGCACAACATATTATAGAAATAATCTCATTTAGTTTATACATGCGTTTCTTGTAAAAAAAATGAAATTCTGATATCTGCGGTTTAAAATTTCATATTTAGCATAAAAATATTTCAATGAATATTCCGTTTAAAATGGCTCCAACAAAGTACATCTCCGCCGTTGTAACGTCAGTTCGAATTGCAAAGTTGCGATAAAGTTAGTTTGAAAATCTTAATCTTAATCTTATCGTGGTATTTCTATCCACTGGAAAGCCTGTATTCATGGTAACTGAATACCGTTAGAATAATAATTATGATAATATTTAACTTCCCTTGTAAAGTAGGTATTAATGTTAAGTCATCTACTTGAAAATAATTTACGTCAAGTCCCAGGAAAAAGAGTTATGTGCAATTTTGTGAAATGTCTAACCTAACATTAAATTAGCAAAAAAACAACATCAAAATTGTAGCTAAAACCTTCAAAATGAAAAAAACAAGAATCACACTCTATTAAAAATTATTATTACAAACATTTCAATTCCAAACTTAATTTATTTTTCATGTCTCACCCCTCTTATTAAGACAGAACTCATTAAACTTTCCCATCCTTTTTTATCATTTAAAGAAAATTTGTTGTTTATTAGGAAAAGATATCGTTTAAAAGCGAGCCTTGAAATTATTTTAATTACGATTATATCTTGTTTATTGAAGGAAAACTCTTTCCTCTCCATTATATTATCTTTCAAGAAGTTTTTAGGTATTTTTTTTTTACTGCGAGTTTATTATTGTTCGAGATTGTTTCTTTTAAAATTAAAATAAATATATTCTTTGCAATTATGAATTAAATATTTCTATTGAGTGCTTTTATTTAATTATGAGGAAAAATTATTTTGGACATAAATTAAGATAAAAATAATATTAAAAATAAACAATTAAATTGGAAAATAACAATTAAACTACTTTGCAATAAGGAGGTCATCATCAGTGCATAACCTTTGAGAGGATAAAAAAATAAGAAGATTAAGCTGATTTTAAAAATATTCTAAAATGTGTAGTTTATTGTTAAATAAAACTTAAATAAAACGAAATCTCCACAAACAGTAAACAATACTTACAAAGTCAACTTTCAACAGTTATCAGCCATCATCAGTACAAAAATACAAGCCGTTAACAAGCAAAGAAGGCGAACGGCGCGGCGCTTAGGATTGATGATGTTAAAAAAATTATGACAGCTTTTATAAATAAAGGTTATAGTTTGAGGAGCGTCTGTTGTTTTTATTTATCACAGTTAGAGTGTAAAAAACATTGAGTGTATGAATTTTTTGGATATAAATACAAAGTCTTCTCTTACACATCTTTTATCACCTCAACAGTCTTGTACTTGTGATGACCACTTTGTAGATTAAACGTGTATATGATGAGAGGCATCTATTTTCCATTATTAAAAATATCCTCGCCTGTACCCATAGTGAATAAATACTGTAAGGATGATGCTAATGATAATCTTTAACTTCACTTGTGAAGTAAATATTACTTTTCTGTCATCTGACAGGAAATAATGTATGTCATATTTCACGTTAAAGGGTAATGTGAAATTTGTAAAAAAATGATACAATATCTACTTCACCAAGTGATTCAATCTTCAACTTTAGCAAGGTTACCAATATCAATATCCAATGAAATCAAGTAATTATAACTTTACTGATAAGTTAATTACTTGATTTCTATAAAGGTATTAAGATTAAGGTAAAATTATAAAATCTGAAGATGTTTGTTGAGTATAAGTTACAGTTTTAAGTTTATGCTAACTAAGGTAAAGATATTCAGGACAAATCTTGACAAGTTAAAGGGTTTTAGCATGCCTTAGGGACATCATAGTCCCTGAAGTGTTTTACGTTTCATAAGATTTAGGGTTAGATGTATAATTTCAAGACGTATTTATAAACCTCATGACCTAAATTTCTAGGGTAAACAGGATAAAGTATATAAGATAATAAAAGTCCGTTCAAATGTGGAATTTTTCAAAAAAAAATAAAAATCAATTTACTAATTTTAAATTTTAAACTATTAGACCTAAATTAATAAAACCTAAAGTACTTTTTTGGTGTAAAGGGAATTTCTTTCCGTTTTTCTTTGGGTGTCCAATACTACACCATGTTTTGCAAAAAAAAATCGGAAGATTGTTTTTTAGGTTCTAGGGATGAATAAACCACGACATTAAAGCGTATTTTTGTCTAAGACCGGGAATAAGTGTTAAAAGGATAAAAATTGGACATTTTGACTTAACATTGAAGCTCAAATAGAGACATTGGAAAGAAGGCCGAAAGTAAAAATTTATAATTTTTGGCTTTTACAAATCATTAATTTACTTTCCCTCATTTTAAGGTATTTATAGTTACTAATGCTGCTAAATTTAGGGAAATATTTATTTTACAATAGAAAATTTAATTATTAATTAATAATTTGTACTCTCAAGCTACAAAATGGCATCTTTACTCTTGGCAGAGATAAAATGTTACTCTTATTTTTATATTCCCGGCCACATAATATTATAATATAAAGAGGCAATTTGAGTAATTATAACTCAACTTGAGTAATAAGTTTCCACTTGAGTTTATCTTTCCATTAGAGATATATTTAATTTTTTCTATAGAGACATATTACTAGAGAAGGTATACCAAATCTCCATATATTAAGACGCTTGAAACATCTTTTTAGGACTCTAAGGGGCTCTAAATAACAGCATTGTACCCTCCTCCCAGAGTGGTTAAGGTTATAATAAATTAATCCTTGTCGTCTTTTCCGCCAATTTTTTGTTTCTTTTGCATTATAAAAATTCAATTATATAAGATAATGTAATTTTGTTCTGTTTATTATATTGTATTAATA
The DNA here is from genome assembly GCA_018340805.1 of Microvelia longipes. Taxonomy (NCBI): domain Eukaryota; kingdom Metazoa; phylum Arthropoda; class Insecta; order Hemiptera; family Veliidae; genus Microvelia; species Microvelia longipes. The sequence continues at coordinate 28,412,796 of JACMZG010000022.1, forward strand.
ATCAAAGGTACTGAGGTTACTTTTTTGATGTTTCAAAATTCAATCGATAGAGCCTCGGAAGCAACAATATATTTATGCTGTTATTTTTCTAATCTTATTTTCTTTCTTTCTTTATTCTTATGTTAAGTAATTATAACTATTTTTATTACAACATACTCTAGCATAAAATATGATTAAAAAATAACTTGGAAAACCACGTAGCTTGTAAAAATGTTAAAACAGTTTATCGACTATACTAAAAAGTTGTATTACCGACGGCTTACAAATTAAGTCAATTTAAAAACTCGTTCACATTGATATAAGAATCACGAACTTATAAGTTTCGAAATAAATTAAATTTAAAATAGAAGTAAAATGGGTAAATATAAACTTAGTCTCAAAAATTAAAGTTAAGAAAAACGCTAAAAGTAAAAATTAACTTGCTAATATATTTTCACTGAAAATACGGATAAGAAGGTTTAGAAGAAATATTTTAACCAAAAATTGTCGGCAATTTACTGGGGCGTCAAATTGCTTTTGGTAACACGCATTGTGAAAATTCCATTTTAACCTTTTACGAGTACTTTTTTTCTAAATGTAATAATTTTCCGGCGTAGTGGTCTAAGATTTATCTCGATTTCCTTTCAATAGCTTTAATGTTAACCTAGTTTTATCTTTTTCTTTTAAAGCCATAAAAACTTACTTCTAACTGTCATTTGAAAGAAGTTGTTAAAAGTTAATAAAAAATGATGCAATGATAAATCTTGAAAACCAATGTTAAGAAAATTACCTGCACTAAAAGTTAAGTTTTGATAGTATATAATATATATATATATATATATATATATATATATATATATATATTATATATATATATATATATATTATATATATATATATATATATATATATATATATGTGTGTGTGTGTGTGTGTGTGTGTGTGTGTGTGTGTGTGTAAAAAGTTTTTGTTACTAGATGTTTGAACGCTTTCTTCGATTGATATAAAACTTGGTACAAAAACCAGCCATATTAATGTCACTAAAGCTTTTGTTAATGAAATATGAGTGACGTCATTAACTTACATTTACACTAAACGTTTCAAAAAGCCACATATCTTAAAACGTGCTTCGATTAGGCTGAAATTTTCACACATATGCTGTATGGTTCATAAATAAGTTACATTTTATTATTATTGTTAGTTCCTATATTATTAATTGACATATATAACATAATGTAAACAAATTACGTTTTTTACTAAATTTGAAAATTCGTTTATATCGTGGCAGTATGCCACTTATATGAACTAGTAATATGACGAACTGATATAGGTCAACAACTACCCGCGAAGTGGCCCCCAGCGCTGACGCCGCGAAGAAGCCAAGAGACCGAAGGCCTCTATGAAATATGGCTTTAGAGTTTTAGGTTGAACTCAATACTTTCCTTATATAACTACGGAAGTAGGAGAGGAAAATAATAAATAAACAAAACATAATGCTCTAATTACTCTAAAAAATTTAATGCAATTAACCTAATACCGATAACGTTAAATATAATCCTTTATATTTTATAAAGAACTCAAGAAAACTCGAAAAAATAGATGAAACGAAAGAAAATATACTTAAGTTTTCCCTTAGGAAGCATAAAAGAATTCCCTATAGTAAGATAGATTTCCTAAATAAACGTCAAGATAAGTGATCTCATTTTAAAAACTAGCAGAGTTTAACGATTTTAATGTATTCTCTAAGCTTTTAGGTCTAACCACTAAATTTAATGTAAAATATAAGAGAAACTGTGAAACTTTTATGCGAAACCTTAAAGAGAAAGCCTTGAACGTTTAATTGTATAATAAAAAGCTATTTATAAATAAAATAAAACCTTGATAAGATTTAACTTATTGACTTATCCCATGAGTCTGTGTCACTATACCACACTATGTACCTCAAATTTAACCTTCAGAGACAATATTTCATAAAGTCACATTTATAAAAATTTGCAACAATAGTAATTATACTAATAAACTGCGTAGGCTTCCGCGGTTATTGTCATGAAGATTTAGGTATTCCGGTGGTGACCGCGTCAATGTAGATAAATAGGGGCCAGGTATAAATAGGGGCCCGATTAGTCTCCATCTTCAGTTCAGTTTTGTAGAGCATTGTGTTTTCTATCCATGATGTCCTACATCCCTGAAGATGCCTCCCACAGTGGAAGCGAAACGTCGGATTCTTCATCTACATTGACGCGGTCACCACCGGAAGACCTAAATCTTCAGTAATTATACTATTTCCTATAATATGAGTGGAAAGCATTCTAATAACTTTTTACAGTCGAGTGTCCACGTTCAGCACTGCAATAGAGAAAGCTGATGTATGTAAGAATACATGTATAGATGAGTGGATGTATGTGCGCTCTATTTGTACACACAATACAAATAAACGGAACTGATAAAAGCCAAACATAATAGAAACATTAAGTTCCAACAGAGGCAAAACTGATTACATGTTTAGAGAACTCCAGCAAAGCATCTCGAAATAGCAGTGATCTTAAGTGTTTGGAAAAATATGTTTTCTTAAAATTATTTCTTAAGCTTGTATCAAGAGTTAATTTCTACCAATTCAAGTGTCCAACAAGACTTTAACCGCACACCCACATCTGTGATAAAGAGTCACTTCTAAAATATTTAAATAAAAATACGGGCTATGCAGATAACCCCATTTTAGCCCGCTTAGTGATCCATGTTGATTATATTTTGAAGAATTTGAAGAAATAACGAAGCTAGGTCTCATATTAGGCAGCTTATTTTTATTTAACTTAAAAAATAAAACTGAAGATGATGAGTTGTACTAAAAAAGTTAATTATTTACAACAAATCAAAACAAAAAGTTAAAATAAAGCTTGGAATTCTAGAAAAAGTAAGTACGTTTTGTGACAGACATATGGAATTGTCTGTCACAGAACGTATAAGGATATACTATTTTCGTTATTTTCAAGATCAAGCCAAGTTAAAAATGTGATATTCTTCCATTTTTCTTTGACCCTATATTTTCTAGCTAGTCTAAAATATTTAATAATAATAAAGGAACGATTATTAAAAGAAATGTCAACATAATACGACCAACATACCATGAGGGTGGTTCCCTGGGGTTTACAGTCATTAAGCCGTCTTGTTCTTTATCTTGGCAATAAAATGAAAAAAACAAGCAGCAACAGAAGGCAAAATTCTAATTTATTTAGAGATGTTGTTTTCTTCAGACTACTGTTCCCTTTTTCCTCCTGGCAACACAATTATTAAGAAATTAATAAAACCGGAAAATTAAGAAATTTGCATGGAGATGAACACTGTATTCAACAAAGCGTTTTTCAAACAAAATATTATTGAAAAAAATAAATGAATAATTTTCTACATGGGGAATTTAGAATTTATTTGTTTAAATTGTGTACTTACTTCTGTGGCTAAAGGATAGAACCTACTTCCTATTGCAATATCTTTCCTATTTTCTTCTTATTTGCTGTGGTTAAAAGCCAAGGTGATTTCACCAGGGTAATTGCATAGCATAATAAGTAACAAGACTTCAAAATGGTAACATTCTATGCTAATCTAGCCAATTAAACAAAGCTTCTTTATACATAAATAATCTCTAAATCTCAAGCAATTACCCAAATTATCTTTGCATTATTCAAATTCTCTAGACTAAATTATCTAAAACGTTTATACCAATTTCTGTTGCAGGTATCTTGGATAAGAAGAAAAGATCTAAGTATACTTAGTTCGGGTTCGTTTCTCTTCACATCAGATTCTAGATTTTCACTGATGGTAGCTGAAGGAGAACCAAGCTCGTGGAACTTGCAACTTAGAAATCCAACTCCGTTCGATCAGGGCTTGTATGAGTGTCAGGTCAACACAGAGCCTAAAATGAAAAGAGCTATTCATTTAACAGTAACATGTAAGTCATAAAAAGTTTTAATGTTTATTTGACTTATGATCTAAAGTTAAAAATTAGTATTTCGAAACCTGTATTTCTTATTATTTGGCAGAAAGAAAAGCCTTATTTGTTAGAGTAAGAGATAATCTTGAAGACCAGGGGTTGCAGGGTCAAGTTTTGCACAGCACTCAATGTTTTTATGAATAGTTTGTATTAGTAACTTTAGTAATTTAAACTTTGAGAACAGGGCGTCACAAACACTTAGGTTTGTTACTAAATATGTATACCTTGATCATTTGGTGTAGACTGCTAACACTTAAACGTGTAAAAATATAGGTATTTTTCAAATACGTGCAGTACAAATCGTAGTTGTTCAAAGGTAATCAACTACTTTTGAGTCTTTCCTTCCTTCTAAATATCAACCATATCAATCCAACCTTGCTTAATGAACTGAGTAAACTCCAAGCAGATATTAAGTTCTCGAACTGTACCAACGTTTAGTTTACTGGTTTAGTTCACTAGTTATATCATGAAAAGAAAATCTTTATGAACGTTTTGTCCAATGCATCTGAAATGAGTTTACTAACAACGAAGAGGTAAATCAAAAATTGCAAAATGGTCATCTAAAAGGTATCAAACGCTAATCTCTTAGATGTTAAAGATACAATCCAAGAAAATCTTCTTGATAATAAAAATCCAACCTTAAATTTAGATTAGTCGTTAAAATCAAATAAAACTATCCAATTAAAGGATTACAAATTAATTTCAGGCAAACAAGCAAAAAGTTTCATAAACACGTAACACACAAAACAGTTACGACCGAAGATGTTCCATAACTTTAGACATAACATTACTTTTAATCTCCCAAACACACCTTTTATTAATCTTAAAATAACCTATAAAAGCTTTTCTCATTAATGCAGTATATGCGTCTTAAAAATAAAATTAGAATAAAGGTAAAACCTCAATTCAGGTCTGGCGTCAGGCTGTCTAGGTCCAACTTGAAAAAGTCCAAGAACAACCAAAATGAGACAAAAAAGCCTTAAACTCTTCAACAAAATAAGCAACTGGGGACAGTCATATTAAATGTTTCAAGACAGTAGTAATTTACTATTCTAGTAATACAGCACTCTACAGTGCTGTATTAAGCAAATACACAGCAAATAATTGCTCATACATGAAGTATAAGAATTAGCTCGCAGAGTGTACTACAATATTATTGGGTCGCGGATCAAAAAGGCCAAGAAACGTTGACTTTTGATAGCATAGTGGATCCAACTCACCTGAGGATTTTACAACAGGTTGAATGCCCCTAATGAGCCGAAAGGCCCAAAATGGACATGTATTAATTTAAATTACCGAGAGTATAACCCAGAAATCAAACAAGATAACGAGAATTTCGGTCACACTAGTAAAGTTAACAGTAAAGTAAGCAGATAAAATTTGGGATAAATTCCATTTGCCGAACAAAAGCTAGTGATTTCATGGTCAGACGGTCAGACGTCTCTTCTTACAACTAAATTACAAACAAAAGAGAAGGATACTAAATTTCATGTTCTGAAATAGATGAATAGGTGACTATTTGACAAATAGCACTTTGATAAAGCATAAAAGAATAGAATAATAAAAAACTAAATAAAAACTACATTTCACAGTAATTTTTCAAAAACAATAGTTTTCCCTAAAACAAAAATTTATAGAAAACAGTGCTTTTTTACTTTTTCTTTTAAAAAAGTTGTATTATAGATGTAGGCAATACAAAACGAATTATTTGGCAGCTCTAGAGCGACAAAACTATGAAAAGAAAAAAAGGAATTTTTGAATTATGACCTTTTTGTTGCTCTGTTTCCACACCCCTATCCCTTTAAAAGAACAACAATATACTCAATCAAATAATTTATGTTAGTTTTAGAAAGTATAACACATATTGGTTTGAGAAATGGCAATTCCAGCACAAGCATAAAAATGTACACTGACGACACACATAGACATTATGTTGGTAAAAAGTTTTACATTCACGGGGCTAACAGGATGGATCAGAATTTCAGGATTTTGCAAGAGAATATAGTATCGGTTATTGGTAATAAATTTTTTTTAATCCGAAAATTTGCATGTAATATTTGATAAAAAAAGTGTCTAGACCACTTTAATGCTTTTTAAAAGAAGAAAAAAATGTTAGTAACTAACTGATAAAGAAAAATAAACTCTTTTAGTTAAGAAAAAATAAGTCTTGCAATCAATTTGAGGAATTATAAGGGAATAAGCCAATACTTCTATGCTATATTCTACTAAACACTGCTTAAGTCAGCACACCCTGAACGTAGTAATAAAAAGAAAAAAAAATAGTACACAATTCAAGAACGTCTTATCTATAAGGCACCGACCGATTTTAAATGCCAAGTAGCTGTGACGTTCATTTTAAGAGCTTTTGGTTAGCGCTAAACTTTGTAGTGAAAGTGAAGTTGTACCTGGCGGATAGGGTATACAAAACAAAAAAGATAGGATTTAATGAATTTGTAAACACAGCACACAAAACTAATATTCAACTAAAACATTACAATGGTATATCCAAAAGAGTATATATGCTACTCAGCAGTGATTTTTTTTATGAAGCGGGTATATCAGGCGAGCAAAGGGAAATAGTAAAATAAAATAATGTTAAAAGGTCCAGGTACGGGGTACATTGAAACTTTTCTTCCTCATCACATCGGGATTAAGAGCTCGTCCACACTACTTAGGGACTCCCTTCGCTAGTCCTCAGAATGAAAGGATCACCAAATTTATACTACAACATGTCTAAGGACTCAGACAGCAAATACATTGGTTATATTCCAAGCGGTTATCCATCCAGGCACTGACCTTACTCAATGCTTCTTAAATTTTACGAACCAACAAAAACCGTAGGAATACTTGCCTACGGCAGTATATTTACGGTTACTAAGTTACTAACTTAATAAGCTTATTGAGAAGAAACTTAATATACTTATTTATACGTACAGGGATACATTAGTACCAAATTTTAACTCAATTATAATATTTTTGAATATTAACTTATAATTATAAGTTATAATTATTATAACTTATAATTAAAATAATTTTAAGTTATTCGAAAAAAATTAAACTAATGCTGGCAATGAGATAAAGCTTGGCACGTGCATTAGTCCTACATAAGACAACAAGCCACAAATAGGTCAAAACAATTTCCGCGTTTTATGAATTTTCTAAATTTTGGCAGCCATTATTGCTGCTTTATGACGTCATAAGATGTATCCGGATTACACAAGATCTAGATTTTTGAACCAATTTTCAACTCTCGAGGATAAATAGAAGCTACAATGATAACAGACACACACATACAGACAAACACATTTTTGAAAACCACTCAGGAGGTCTTAAAACACCTGAAATGGATAACTCAAGTGAAATCTTTATTCCGTATTTTTATTACATACACAATACTTTTCGCATTTATACCTCTATATAATGAGGAAATTATCTCATTTCCTGTATATAAATGAAGAAAAGCTACAAAGTCATTCAACACCATATAGTGTATGATGTGTTTTCTTAAGGTTCAGAAAACTTTTTAAGCTAAGAATTCATACATTTTGATTCCGAGGAAATAATAGTTTTAATAGCAGAGAAGTGTTTTCACACCAATTTTATCAAATTTTCAATTAAGTAATATAGTCCAATAGTAACTAATTTTGGATCAAAATCTCAACACTGCAAGACAATTGTTTAATACCGTGATATATTTCAAATCATTGTTAACACTTATTAATAAAGAAGCAAATAATATTACCACTACAAATAAAATACTCAAAATGTCTATTTTATTTGACAAATTGAATAAATATGATGACATTATGTTTTCAGTAAAATTACCATCTATGGACCAGACATTAAAGGACGACTCTAATGCTTGTGAGTAAACATTTTATGATTGTGTGTGACCCTCTAAACAGCTTTTACAGTTAATTAGCCAGTTTTGAAAGTGTTTTATTATTTGTTTATTTATTTGCATTTTCCTAAGTTCTTGTGAGTGGTTTTATGTTATGTATTTAAGTAAAAGATAACATAATTGTAAAACTTTTTAAACATTGCATATTATATAACTTTTTAATTTTAACATATTGGGTTATCCCTAAAATACGAAACCGAGATTTCATTATACTTATCCATTTCAAGCAATTTTTAGACTTCGATATTAAGCATAAATCCTGCTGTTCAGGCTAGAGAGTTGAAACAAAAAATTAGACTTATTTTGTGATGATTTGTATATACATTTAAAATAAATAAAACCAGTCTTCCAAGTATGACCACAAAATGCATTCGTAAAAATAATATAAATGTTTTCCCAGTATTTTTTGATTGAATGGTATTCTGCTCTATTACATTTATAAGCTGCAAGTAAATTTAAGTTATATCACTGTAGACATTTGGTTACCTATTAATTAATTCTGAGGATTAAAAAACCCGCGTAGTTTTTTTTCTTTATTCACTGAAAGAAAAAATCCTATAACCGACTTTCGACTAATACCTATTTATATCAGTAGAATGAGCGTGAATGGAGTCCATCATAAATAATGAAAGAATAGAAGTCTCTCCACAAAATAAAACTATAACGACAAGGTGCTTTCAATTTAACTAGAGGACATCATAAGTGCAAAACCTAAAAAACAAGTTACAATAAATAAATAATTCTGGCGCGGTGGTCCGCATGTCGGGCGAATTTCCTTTGGATGCGTGTTTCCGTGCCTTTTACATTATATAAGTTTACAACTACTAAATAAATAATTCCGTCGCGGTGGTCCGCTGTCGGGCGAATTTCATTTAGAATGCGTGTTTCCGTGCTAAACAACCCATCTTGCTTATGCAAGAACCATGCCCATTGCGTGGTTCCGGTTCATGCTGTCAAGCACTGCTCGTAACTCATTTTGTCTGTATTTTCCAAAGGAAATGCGCTAAAACCTTTAAAGATAACTGACTAAGCTTAAAGATAAGTAACTAAGCTTTAAACAAGTGCAAATAATAGTGCGTACTTTTAATTTTAGAGGCATAGTTTTGTACAACCAACTAGATAATTATGCGCATTTCCTTTGGAAAATACAGACAAAATGAGTTACGAGCAGTGCTTGACAGCATGAACCGGAACCACGCAATGGGCATGGTTCTTGCATAAGCAAGATGGGTTGTTTAGCACGGAAACACGCATTCTAAATGAAATTCGCCCGACAGCGGACCACCGCGACGGAATTATTTATTTAGTAGTTGTAAACTTATATAATGTAAAAGGCACGGAAAACACGCATCAAAGGAAATTCGCCCGACATGCGGACCACCGCGCCAGAATTATTTTCTAGTTGTAAACTTTATTAAGTAAAAAAAAAAACGATAAAAAATTATCGACCCTTCCAGGATGTGAACCCAGGTACTCTGGGTTTGAGTGGTCGTATTGACACCGCACCACTGGCATTCAACTCAGAGGCCCAAAAAACATTGAAAACGACACCCTACTCGAAATTTAATTTTCAACGACCGTAATTTGGTTTTCTATTATTTTTGTGGTTTTTTCGACTTTTTGGTCACTTAGAGTGGTCGTATCGACTTCGGACCGGTTTCATTCGATTCAGCGCCCAAAATTACATAGAAAACGACACCCTACTCGAAATTTATTTTTTATCGACCTAATTTTTGGTTTTGGTAATTTACAATGGTTTTTTCGATTTTTAGGTCACTAAGAGTGGTCGTATCGACTTCGACCGGTTTCATTCGATTCAGCGTCTCAAAAAACATAAATATTGACCTTTTTCGCGGCAAAAAAATATTAACCCTGAATTTTGCCGATTTTTTGAAAATTTCGCTGACTCAGCAAACCGGGTTAATGACGTCACAAAAACCTGGTTTTCAATAGGTTCGTGTCCTCCCCAAGGTTGATTTTTGTACCAAGTTTGGTTAAAAAATATTAATCCGTTCGAAAGATAGAGTGTTTACAAGAAAGTGTCTAGAAATACATATATATATATATATATATATATATATATATATATATATATATATATATATATATATTATATATATATATATATATATATGTATATATATATATATATATATAATATATATATAAAGTCTCGCAAAACTTATTTTTTCGTCATTAGGGACCTCTGAAACGGATTTGTGTCGTGGTCCGAGTTCGAATTCCGCATGACGCCTATCCCATTAGCCGAATTTCCAAAGGAAATTCGCTAAAAACAAAAATAATTATGAGTAAATTAAATATAAACACAAATAAAGGATAACGCATATACAAGGGAGAATATGGAAATACACTTAAAAGAAAAAAATAAATAAATATAAATATTTGGTGCTTTCCCAATAAATTTGTATTTTGTGCAGACACTTCTATTCTGTACTTCTATTGACCTTTTTCGCGGCAAAAAATATTAACCCTGAATTTTGCCGATTTTTTGAAAATTTCGCTGACTCAGCAAACCGGGTTAATGACGTCACAAAAACCTGGTTTTCAATAGGGTTCGTGTCCTCCCCAAGGTTGATTTTTGTACCAAGTTTGGTTAAAAAATATTAATCCGTTCGAAAGATAGAGTGTTTACAAGAAAGTGTCTAGAAATACATATATATATATATATATATATATATATATATATATATATATATATATATATAATATATATATATATATATATAATATATATATATATATATATACATATATATGTATATATATATATATTATATATATATATAAAGTCTCGCAAAAACTTATTTTTTCGTCATTAGGGACCTCTGAAACGGATTGTGTCGTGGTCCGAGGTTCGAATTCCGCCATGACGCCTATCCCATTAGCCGAATTTCCAAAGGAAATTCGCTAAAACAAAATAATTATGAGTAAATTAAATATAAACACAAATAAAGGATAACGCATATACAAGGGAGAATATGGAAATACACTTAAAAGAAAAAAATAAATAAATATAAATATTTGGTGCTTTCCCAATAAATTTGTATTTTGTGCAGACACTTCTATTCTGTACTTTTTTTTCTTACCTAGTTTGTTATTTAATTATGTCATTTTTTAAGTCATGGATCCTTTCATACATTTCTCGTGGTAAGAATTGTAGAATATGGTCGGACAGATAGGTTAAATACTAATGATATAAGAGGTAAAATTTTTATGTCTTATTATAACCTAAAATTGTCAAAGTTTTTCAATGTGATAATTATTGCTATCGCAAAAATCCAATAGACCCTGAAAGTGCGAAAACAAGTTTAAATGCTACAAAGGTTGAAACTTTGTTGGAATTATAAATATACCTAACATAGGTTATGGTAATAAAAACTGATGCCAACCGTTTAGGAGTTGATTACCAATTTCGACAATACATTAATGATTCTAAGCGTTTCGATATTTTGCAAATACAATAGAGACAGTCTTCAGATATTTAAAGCTTGTAAAAATTTAAATTATTTTTCACATTTAACCATACATGTTATTTTTTTGCAATTTTATTTTTAAAATTAGCTACTAACAAACTTTAAATTACTTGTATGTTATATTTACATCACGAAAGAATTGGTTAAAACAATTTATGTTGTTTTTGTGTTTTCCTTTGTTTACTAACTATTTCATACAGTTTCAAATATAATTTGAAAACAAGTTTTATGCATTCCAGAAACTGCACTAATTAAAAAACTAATTATAGAGTCAATTAAGATCATAATTTTGCTGTAATTTCTTCCCTTTAAAATGTTAAGGAAATAGTTCCTTTCTCAGCGTACTTTGACTAATAGAAGCCTATGATGATTATACTTGTGCAATAGTTTTTAGAAGGATATGTATATATGTTTGCCAACTTTAAAAGTTATTATAAAATCTGGTTTTTAGTTTTGTAAGTATATTTAACAATATACTTACAAAACCAAGTGCCTAACCATACGCTTCATATCGCTGATCCTTTAAGTAGAATATAAATGTTAAAATTTAACATTTAATTTTCTTTTCGAAAAATTATCTAGTTAAATTTAACTTAAGAGTAAGAGAAAAAAAAAATATTTTCAGTATGTTAGTTAAAATTGAAAAACTTGAAACAAATAGAAGAATAACAAATGAAGAACTATGATATCAGAAAGAGCTGTGCACTCGGTTTTCCCTCCACCTGCCCTGTTTCAATTAAATATTAAATGTTTTTCCTCTGTGTTTTTCTATTTGCTTCTCTAGATCTCTAACTGCTTAAAAAGTATCAGCGTAAGCAATTAAGTCAAAGTTTGTCTGTAGGATAAGCTTTTTGAACGTACTTTTCAAAATTCAAACTCTTTATGTCGATATGACAAATGTAGGTTTTAAAACCATATGTGTGTATATATATATATATATATATATATATATATATTATATATATATATATATATAATAAAATATAATAATAATATATTATTATTATTATTATTATTATTATTATTATTATTATATATATATATATATATATATATATATATATATATAGACTTTATCATAAATTAAAGATAGTACAAGGCTTATCAATGTATATGTAGCAATGTAGCATACTATATGGTGATGCTAAATTTATATGGGGAACAAATTTGGAATTAACGAAAACGTCAGTAGAAGCAAACACTACTTGTTATATTTATTTTATGTTTTAAAGGGATTTAAATAGGTTCTGCAAAAATTCATCTTCTTTTTTGGTCAGGGACTTAATTTAAAAAGAAATAATTGGCTCAAAATAAAAATTTTTAAGTCTAAATTCCATACTATAGGACATGTATCAAGATGATAAAAAAAACATACTTAAAACTATAATACTATCATTTGTGCGTCCTTCTATGCTCATGAAGGTACAATTTAATTAAACTAAAAACAAATTCTTTTGTCTTTAAAGGGAAAATAATTTAATTAAATCACTTTTTCATTTACTAATTTAATAAAAAATGTAAATTTAATTATTTTTAAAAAAATGAGTTTAGATTTTTAAAAGGAAGTAAATATTTTTTTTATATTAGATGTAGTTGAAAGGAGTAACATTTTTTAGAATAAAACTAAAAATTTTAATTTAGTAAAGTAATAAAATTATACAAAGAAAACTTGTGTTAATATAATTGAAAAAATTCTCCGTTTACAAATTAAAATATATGCAATATGCCAATATTAAAAGAAAATACTATATTTTTTATTGCAAGTTCGCTAATTAGAATCAAGATTTACAAAAAATTTTAATAAGAATAAGAAATTAGAAGACACATACAAAAGTATTTAAATATCTCTTTATTTACTCATGATTTACATCCAAGGGTCAATTTAAATACAGCCCAATACGAGGATTAACCGTAAGTCCTTTGTTGACCCTTACCATGACGTTTATGGTGTCCACTTTGTCCACCATAATATGATTGATTCTTCTAAAGATTGATTATTGTACCAAGTTTCAACTTTTTGGCATAAATACTCTGGGAGGTACGATGATAACAGACACAACCATACAAACAGACAACTTTATCAAAACCACTAAGAAGGTCTTAAAAACACCTATAACGGATATTCCCGGTGACATCCCGGTTTCGGATTCTTTTGCAAACACAATACTTTTCCGTTATACCTACGGTATAAATGAGGAAAAGTAAAAATTAAAATTAATAATAATGATAAAACTATAACGTTCTTTGTATTTTCATTAATATAAGTGACCAATGCAATTTTGACGTTTAATCCAAACTGTGATAAAAGGCAAAATAAATATTTTTTCTGCTATTGCTTTATAACTGCGTAAAATATTAAAATTATTAATATTTCTACAATTCCACTTTCCTCTTTGAGTAGACAATATTAAATATTCTCTAAAGACTCATTTATCATAACCATTAATGACAAAAAAATAAATAATTCTCTTTATTTATTTGATTAATTAATAAATTAACATAATTAAAACATTTATAGCATTATCTTTTTTACACAATTATTTTTAATTTCAAATTATCTCGTTTTAGAAAAGTCCCTAAACGGTTTAATTTATAATAAAAAAGGAAAAGACGAGCTAACGAGGTTTTTTGTCATTTTACAAATTTTAGTGCTTACGAATTTTCTCTCATTACGAAGGAGTATTATTTTATAACTCTATTTACTTCTTATTTTTGTATTTTCTTATTTCTAAAAAGAAATTTGAAAATTATGAGTTTTAAGTCAAATTAAGGAGGATGCCTTGTTTTAGTATTACTTTGGCTGTATTTTTTTAATCAGCTAATGGTTTTACAAAGTAAAAATTTATTTCAAACAAAGTTATAAAAATTGGTTTTGTAATTAGGCTTACAATTACCATTATTATGTAACCACATATCTAGGGTTTTATAAATTATTGTTATTTTAAGTTTGCAAATTGTTACAATATAAAACTAAACTACACTCCATCTCCACGAAACCCTAAAAATATAACGTTTAAACTTGGTAGCCTAGTTTATATTAAATTCATTTCTTGAAATGAAAGCAGCAGGAGTTAAGCGTGCCACAAACAACATACACACACACACTCTCTTATAGACGTAATGATAACCTTCTCAGAACGTCATCAAAATTCTGATAAAACCTAAGTTTCGAAAAATAATAACTAAGTCATAAATAGAATGTAGTCATCAATACAATCAATTTATTCATAAATAAAATTCCTTGATATCGTTTAAATATATATATATATATATATATATATATATATATATATATATATATATATATATATATATATATATATAATATATATATAATACAATAGCATTTTACTGTAATGATATTATTAAATGTTATGGGCTAACACATGAGTTTAGCATATTATAAATATTGGTAAAAATTTGGCCTTGTATTTCCTCATTATATAAGAGGAAATTCAACCTATTAATACTCACAGATTGTCCATAGAGCAAGCTGAATTATAATTTTAGTAGCTATAAATAAATATATATATATATATATATATATATATATATATATATATATGCATGTAGACAATATTAACTCTTTTATGAAAAATTCAGTAATTTATACACTAATACTAATCACAAATGTAATAGTCACTCACAATACATGTATGTAATGCGGGTTTTATCTAAGGAGCAAATTTAAGGCGATAACTGATTTCAACAGGCATCAGTTATTTAATAATAACGTAGTCAAATGTTTATTTAGAACCCAACTGTTCAAATGACAGAAATAAAAGTTTAATTAAAAAAAATTAATTCTACCCTAAATCAATAGATAAAATATGGCTCCGGTTGACACAAAATAAACATTGTATACTTTGCCAATTAAGAACTTGTTTAAAAAAAATTGCATGAATAAATTTTTATTTTGGATAAGAAACCATGTCGGGTGGAGCCCGAACTTAAACATTATCACTCGCCCTGGTCGCTGGGAATTCGCTAATAGGGAAGAACGAAAATATAATGCAAAAACGCATATAAATCCCGTTTCAGGGACCTCTGAAACGGATTTGTGTCACACTTCTGGCTCGCTATACGAGTCACTTTAGATTTTCCAGAGAAAAACACTAAAATCTACCTCTAGGGCTCTTATCTATTAACCAAACTTATTTTCTAAAATTGTCCGTTTGAAATAAAATGCACTTTTGTAAAGTTTTCCATCAATTGAGTTTTAGATAAATTTTTAAAATCAGGTTTGCAATGATAACCATTCCTATTATTCTTTCTAAAACATTGCGTCTCTTCTGATTTAATTCTCTTCCATCCCTCAAAAACTTGGCTGAATAATTTCTGGAGCAAAAAAAACCACGTTGTGAGGGATTTATTCGCGTGATATCGAATTTATGCAAATTTAATTTACATATTTAATTTTTTTTTGTCCAGTTGTAACAAATTTCAACTATGTATAGTTATTTTTTATTCTTTCTTATTTAAGCAGAGTTTTGTTTATTTTATTTTAATGTATATTTTTTTAGACAGCATTACTATTTTATCTGTTTACTTAAGTTATATGCGATTTTCAAAATAAAATTATCATTTATGGTAATTTTGTTTAAATACAAAACAAATGTATTTATTACTTCCCTACCTCCAATAAAGAAAAGAAAGCATTGTAATAAATAGCTATTTATAGATGAAGTATAATTTCTGATAATGCTAACCAAATCGAAAAGTAATCCTCTTATATTTGCTGAAGTGACGTTAATTACCTCATAAGCTCCTATAGTATTATATATTTATACAATATTTATAAATTATAATAAAGATACTTAAATAATATTGTAACTATTCCATGTAGGTAGAAAACTTTTATTGACTTTTTCAGTAACATATATTTTTCCTCAGTTTTAACCCACGCTTATATGTTTTTGTAATTTCTAGTTATTTGTTTGTTGTGCACTAATGATGACTTTTATTTGGTCTAAAGCCTGTTAATATTTTAATTCCACATTAGAAATTTGTTTTTAGAAGAGAAACCCTATCTGAATACATTGAGGGTTAAGAGACATCTTTTTGGGCCTTTGAGGTAATCTGTGTATCATCATTGAAACCTAGACACGATTGAAACAGAACAATAACATAGTCCTAGAACCATGTTAAAGATAAAATAATTCAATCGTCGACTTTTGGCTCATTGTGTATGTTCAGCTTTGTATTTTAAACGCTCTATCACATGATACTGAAATTTTTCATTGTTTATTCAATTATAATATTAATAGTTTAGGTTAATGAATGTTTGGTTCAGTTAAACTTCAGATAAACTTTTTGTTCAGCTTAATAAAAGTTATAAACGTTTAATTATAAAAATTACATTTTGGAAATTACATGTTTCAAAATTGAACTGATAGGGCCTCTCTAGTAATAATCTCATAGTTTATTACAAGAAATATGTATATTAGAGGATTGATTTATTTTATTTCTGATTATGATGAACTTCCTATGAATTCTATAATTTACTGGTAAGTAAGTCATGAATCACAAAGAACTTAAAAAAATAGTTAACAGAGTTGTAGCACAAAAAGAAATAAGGGCGGGGAGACAAAACCACGCAAATAGGCTGCGATATCGCGATTTGCCCATCATGCCGAACGCGATCCCCGCATTTTTCTTGCTGCTATACCACATGGGCTAATTAATATTGAAAAGAAGGGGCTTCCAGCATCCAAGTTATAATAATAACTATTCACACAAATTGTATCTTTTTGTTTCAGATGGTAACGACAAGGCAGTCATCTTGGGTCCAGGAGAACGAGTTGTTCGTAAGGGAACAACCGTAACATTAACATGTCATGTTAAGGCAACTAAAAATACATACCAGAGGCCACCAAGATTGGTCGAATGGTTATTCCATGATTCTCCAATTACCTCTGAAGTAAGAGTGAGTCTTCGCGACTTTTATTCTTAAATGAACACTTTTATTAATAATAAAGATACTTAAATAATATGATATCCAGGAATGGTTAAATATAACTAGAGATATTGTAGAACCTTATTATGAAATTAAAAAAAATAGTTTTACCTTTTAAATAAGAGTCGGCGTTGAAAACGAAGGATATTCGGAATAAATAGCATGTACGAGTATCAACTAAGATTATAACCACATTTTTCCACTCACCGTTATTTTAAACAAACGAAGCTTATTATTCCTCTCAGTTTCAACAAATATTTCAAACTGGAATAAAAACAATTTTCCGGGGTTATTGATTTTTTTTCAGTTTTTACAGAGTCATTACTGTATCTATAATAATTTACTGAGTCATTAAACATATTTCATTCAATTGATGCTTCTAACGAACTGATAAAGGTTTTGAAGTCATCTTGTTTTGTAGAAACATTAAGGAACTAAGGAACAAAATCTCGTACATACATACGTGCATACACACAAACACACACACACACATCACACACACACACATATATATATATTCTGAATCAGAAGTCCCCTCTTTAAAAACCACCTCTCTCTCTCTCACAATCAATATCTATAACCCTAACCTTATTAACTCATTTTTCTATTTAAAATTCGCTAATAGGGAAGTACGAAGTAAAATGCAAAAAACCCTTTTTTTACGGACGTTGAAAAGACATTGTTCTTATTTATAGAGAATACGACACATTCAAACCACCAATGGAACAACAAATATAAAAATCCAAAAAGGATTTCGCGGTAAAAGAAACTATAGTAAAAAAGATTTTTATAGCCAACTACACTTTCGAGGTTGTGAGAAAAGCGATAAAACGGTAGTAAAAAATCACAAGCTTAAGACTTATCCTTGTTTTAAACCTCAGAAATAAGATTGAAGGGGTTTTTTCATTGTGCGAAGAATAAGTTTCCAATACAAGTACTCTATGTCAAAGCCTATTACAGTCAGATACTTTATAGAAAACCTATTAAGTTTATACAATTTTAGTTTTTTCTACAAACCAAACGGAGTAATTTTTAAAATAAATTTCTCATTATAGCCAATAAATGAGAATCAAATACAACAAATTTTGCTAGCCCTTGTCACTAACACTAGGTTTCTTTTCTATATCCTTTTCCTTAAAAACTATGAGAACATATAAAGAACTGAGAATTGTAGAAGGGCAAAACTGGCTTTATAATAGTGTCTTCAACAAGTCATATTCTGTTTAAACTTAGGTTGAACCAACACACTTCTAAAAATCTTAAATAATAAAGCGATAGGGAATATGAGTGACGTTAGGGAACGATAGGGAATGTTATTGACTCCACAAACGTTTTAGGAGATAGAGTAATGAAGAAAACCATACCATCTCTAGCGGATAAATATAAAAAACATAAGTTCAGGTTACAACAAATATGCGATTCTTATAAGTATGGATTTAAGTAAGTGAACATGAGATTTACAAAACCTTGGTGCCAAACAAAAATCTTTGTCATCAAATTTAATAATTCTGAATAGCATTATATATACGAGGAAAATAACAGTAAGAAACCCTTCCTTTATAACCAAGAGGGAAAACCTGTTGTTAGGTTGTTTTCCCTTCAAGTTAAAGACATGTGCAGATAAATCTTAAAATTAAATTAAGCGTTTGCTGTTGGTACTACTAGTGAATTGTGAGCCTTTAAGTCCTTTCTAGGAAAAGTATTAACTTTACTATGAGGTAAAAACAAAGTAACAACAGTCTTTCCAACATTTTCCTCACTGTTTTTTCCGGTGAAGACCTTTATTTGGCTTCAAGTCTGTTTGCCCCTTATACTTAAATGTATATTTGTGGAAATAAGTCACACTTTTTCAGGTCCGGCTGTTGGACCATTAGCAAACTACTCCTGGCTCAAGACTAATTTATCCAAATATATTTTCTTTTTAATGAGCAATAAAAAAGAAGGAGATGTTTTTATAATAATAATTTAGAAAAAAATAATTATAATTTAGAAAATAACTTAGAAAAGGAGGGTTATTTTCATAGTTACCGTAGAAACCAGATCCGAGTTCACCCCTTTCTTCTGAAATTTAAACCTGACCTGAGGGACCTGAAATTAAGGCCCTACTGAAATTTAGTGATTTTGATTTGTATAGAACAAATAAAAGATATTTTTTAGTTAATAAAAGGTTATTTGTTACAGATACCCGGTATCTTTGTAGATACCGAGAAGATAGGTTCGGAGATAAGCAGTAAAATAACATTAACCCATGTCACCATGGAGAATAGTGGATTATATTCATGTACATCACTATACGCTAAACCAGCACAAGTTCTTTTAGTTGTCATAGAAGGTAAGCCAGTCTAAAACAATTGTGATTAAAAAATCAAATAAAGGCGAATATTACTGTATGAAGCCAATTAAACAGTTCATAAAGTGTTTTAGAAATAAAATATTTTAAATGTTTTAAATTATTTTCCTAAATTATTCCACAGGAAATTTTTTCGCTCTATAAATCCAGGTAAAACTTGGATTTCACCTGAATCGCCCGTTTCAGATGTCTTAAGACCTTATAAGTGGTTTTTACCAAGTTGTTTCGGTGTGTATGTTTTGTAGCTCCCAATGAGTTTATGTCAGAGAGTTGAAACTAGGTGAAGAAATCTTCAACATTTAGGTCTACTTGTGCATTCCGGAAAATTATTTTTATGTCATTATTAACTAAAAGAAAATTTTTAAAATTCATGAAACTTGGAAAATACTTTGACAGTTTTAACAATTTGGCATTTCCTGTGTAATACCAAAAATATGCTTAGTTCATTGCATTATCCGCATTGGTTTTTTTGAATGACATGTATAGGATTTTTTAAAAAAATGGAAAAAACAAAATATATTCCAATTGAGTAGAATTCAAGACGAGTATATCCTACTTTATACATTTAAGAAATAAGTATACTCAAGTATAAATAAAGTATATATCTACGGTTTTTGACAGATAACTAATTTTAAGTAGTATCAAGTAAAGTCAGTACATGGATGGGTGACCGCTGAAAATAAAACGGATATCTTTACTGTCTGAGGACGAGCAAAGTGAGTCAGAAGACGGACGTAATATAAATTAGGCGATTTCAATATTTCGGGGACAAGAGTTACGCCAATACAACATTGCTTCGGGTTATGGAATTTTCTTCAAAATTGAAAAAAAGCAAACATATTATAAAAAGCTTTCAAAAAACAATCTAAATTATAATTTTATTCATACTAATTTTAAGGATAATACAATGCAATGATGTGATAAAGTTAATTATTATATAAAATCAGATATTAAGAAGTTAAAAAGTACTAGGATAGATTATTAAAAGATTTTTAACTTTTACCTCAAAGGTGCGATAATTGTTAGCAGTTAAAAGCACCTGGGTGTTACTAGCATCACGTAGTGCAGAATTAGTTGCCTTTTGAAAACTTTTAAAATATAAGTAAAAATGGTTTTCTGGCTTTTACTCTGAGGTTCAAACCTTCGAAACTTATATACCTCTGGAAAGTTTTCCTTTAAAATTTTCTAGAACTAGAAAATACTTAAAACTAAACACAGTTTGTGGTTAAACAGCTTGGCTCTTAACTTACCAGAAAAGTTTATAAATACAACAAAATATAATAATCAGTGACATTTCAAGAGTTAACATTTTTAAAGTTAGGGAAAACTTCTCTTCCTGGGTTTGTTTTTGATTTATTGCTAATATTATTAATGTACTACATATTTACACCAAGTCTTAGGTCAATTCACACTTTAATGCTTTATAACTGTCAACTGTTTTTACTTTTGAGGACCTGTGAGATAATAAAAAAATAGACTCCTTATTTTGAATTACACATATATAAAAAAAACTCCTGTTTCTTGTGGAAAAAATTATGCCCGTCAATTAAAACTATTTAAAATAATAAAAAATAAATCATAATGAATTAAAATAAATCAATTAAAATTAAATCAAAATTAATTGTGAATCTACACGTACTTAAAAAATGTAAGTTAAAAAAAGCCAAAATACAGTACACTTAAATATAGAAAATTTTACTTTTCCGACATGATTCAAATCAACTACGAACTATGTTTTTTTATTCAAACAAACAAATATAAAAGAAAATTGAATAAGAAAAGAAAATTGTAGATATATTGATAATTTCATCATCTGTATCATATTTCACACCTTACGCTAAGTCTCATTTGCTTTATTTTACTTTTCTTATTGACATATACCGAGTTTGAGTGTTAAAAATGAGAATAGTAACGAACACTATTTAAATATTGAGTAAAGGTAGAGAGCAAAAAGAACTTTAAACAATAAGATAAGTAGAGCAACAATAAAAATCATCCTAAATAAAGAAATAAACCCCTAGCAATAATAAAACAAAAAAAAATATTTAAAAAATGGTCTTATAATTTTTTAATAAAATAGTTTCTTCCTGATGTTTTTTAAGATGCTATTACAAAACATACATAGAACATACAAAACATATTTTGATCCGACTTTGTTAGCAATTTAAAGTCTAGAAACAGTGTGACACGTGAATATGACATGGTAATTCGTCACTTGAAAATTCATTGAATAGGGAAACACGTTTCATTTTTGTTTTTATTTTTAGTTATATATTTTCACGTCTGCTTTTTTCTTTCTTTATAATTTTTTTTTAAGAGAAATAACCATTTTATTTTTTTATTCATGATAAATGATTTTGAGATATTATTTATAGTTTTTTTTAGAGCATTGTAATAAGAAGAGAAAAATTAGTTTTTTGTTTTTGTAAAATAACAAAACAAAATGTTAACTTTTTGTTAAAAAGGTATTTTTACAATATAAATAAATAAAATAAATGCAAAGTGAAATCAAAAAGGCAAAACAAAGGAAAAAATTGTCCTCTTTTTTTATTATAACTTTTTGTATTTTTTATTATTTTATTTGTGAAATGTTTTCAAAATATTAGCAAAGGCTATTATGGTATATTACTTCATTTTTGCTTAACATATTATAAAATAAAATTGACTTTTATTTTAATTTAGACTCGGTCAGTAAATACTCAACTAGTTTGGAGTAATTTACTCAAAAATCACATATTAAAGGGCTCTATCTGTGATGCTAAACACGCAATAGTCAAAGTATTGTAGAAATAGTCTACTTAAGTATTTTGAGGAGTTGTAGGGTTATTTTTATAATTAAATGTATCCTGTTTCTATACACCATTTTTTCAGCTAGCAATAAGATGTAAGAATTAATGTCTACCATATGGTAGACATTAATTCGTACACCAATGTGTATATTTCTTAGACTTAAATTTGTGTTATTATTTGTTAACGCCTCAAGTCTTCAAAATATTTGTCTTTTATGAAGGTTTTAATTTTGTACATTACATTAGAAAAGCATTTAACTCGTATAACATTTTCAGTAAAGTATTTTGTTACTCCTTTAAGCTCACGAACACAAAGGAAACTATTATGTCAAGTAAATATCAATTTATTGCATGAACAACAAAGATACATGCATTAATAATGTACTAATTACAATTAATTTATGGTATGAAAATCGGCGTAAACCGGGGTGTCTTGTTGGTTTTAGTCTTATGTTTAATTGTGAAACTCGAAACATACCAAAAATATTTTACTATATGATTACATCTAACAAATTTGTATATGTATCACGACTGTGAATTAATTTGATTAATACAGTCTCGCTTTGCATACCAATCATCAAAATCTGATGAAATAAATACACACTTAACAACTGGGTTGCATAATCGATTAATTTGACCATGGAATAGGATTTCTATATCATATTCATTATGCACTATATTTCAAGCTTGCATTCTGATCAAAATCAAACATTTTTTTCTAGGTAGTTAAAATCAAAGTTCTTAGGTCAAATAAAGAAGAAAGGTCTTGAACATTTAAATGAAGCTAATGTATCCACACACTAAGTTTAGGAGATTAAATTAGAAAATATCTAACTTGGGTCATCTATGTAACCACAAATGAAGGGCATCAATGACACCATTAATTCAAATAAAAATTAAATCCCCAACAAACACCTTAATGAAATAAAAGTAACGAAACTGTAATAAATGATTGTGTTTCAGAAGACCGAAGCGAAGCGATGGTGGGAGAGGCTCTCCATAGTTCCGCTATATCTACCCGAGCTCTACAGCACTCTCAGCTATTAATCTACCTTATATTTACTATCATCTATTTCACAACCAGATAAATAATTATCTCGTCCAAAGATAATTAATTTACGGTTTAACTTAATTTTATATGTTTGTACAGTTTTTCTTTAGAAGTAATTAATTTTGTAATTTTCACCGATAATGTATATATTTAGCTTTAAATACTTTTTGTGTTAATCCAAATAATGTAAAATCAAAGAGATTACCTTTTCCTTATTCAAACAAATAAGAGTATAAATCCAGGTTAATGTAAAAATATATTCAAACTTATATTTTATGTATAACGTTTTACCAGCTGTGGAGTTTATAGTTATAGATTTATCTGTTTTATTCTTATAGTGTCATAGAATACTGTGTTTAGGATAAAGAATAAGATTTAAGAAGAAATTTTAGGTCATGATTTTAATCATAAGAAGTTTTAAAATTGAAGAATTACGAAGGACATAATTTGACAAAAACTGATGAGCTAATAACAATCTAACTTTATGTCCCCTTTATATCTTAGTTTTATGAGAAAAAAAGCTAATTTCTGTTAAGAAGAATGGAAGTGTAACAAAGAATCATTTCACGCAATATTAAATAAAGCAACAATAAGAAAAAAAACATTAATTTATACTTAGGCTGACTTATCTATGTATATCTAAACCACTGAACATAAATTTGGACAAATTTACTTCAATAGATCTGATACCTGGAAAAGATATTGCAGTAGTAATGCATTTTAAGAATCGAATCCTTCTAGACAGGACCGCCTTATTTATAATTTATTTTCAAAATAGTTAAAAACTTTTTATTTACATTTTTAGAGAAATAAGAAATACATAGACATAGAGAAACGTTTTGATGAAAAATGTAATAAAACCACTATACTTGACAAAGATACAATCCATAAATACCTCTTATGCATGATTATAAATAGATAATTTGCTAAAACACTATAAGTATTCAATTACTTAATAAAATACACGGTCATTTATTTCACTCCTGAGATCCAAAGGGACTTAAGAACAAAGATAGTCAATATTAAAAATTGTAATAGCTATTTGTCCTTATGAAGCAGTGTAACAAGATTCTATTCGCAGTATTAAATGTCAAAAACACTCATTATAGAGGTAAAACTAATACTTTACTTAACTTAGAAATGCTTGGAAACTTAAAAAAGCCCTAAGGCCCCTCACTAATTGTAAAACAAAAATCACTTATAGCACGATGAAAATAAATTACTTTACTTTATTTTAGGAATTCTAATTCAAAAATTTGCTTGGCGCTCTGAAACCATTAAGCGTCAGAAATATTACAAAAGTTTTTTAAAAATTATGCAAAATTAAATAAACTTAAAATATAGGTATATCAATGGGAATCGCCCAGTTCCGTCACGAGGCGGATTAATACCAAAATTTATTCGTCACATGCATGGTCGAGTTCCGTCACGATATTTTATTTCCTTTAGAACAGTTTTGTCATCGGATATAGATATTTACAACTCCAACTATCTTTATATTGGGGTAATTAAAAAAATTGATTTCTATTCATGAAAGACAAAACTACTAAAACGAGTACAGTAATTTGCTAAAAACGTTTGTGTACTGATTTCAATTATTAATTGTACATTGCTAAAATACTTATTAATAAAGGATTTTTATTAAAAAACAAAGTTAAACTTTAGTGATACAATTAAATGAGTGAAGATTAATAAAATTCTCTAAAAATCAATGATATTTAATGCTCTCGTTAGCCTAATCTTTTAACAGAACTATAGATCTTTAAATTTTTAAACTCTGTAACATCTTCAAACTCAAAAAACAAATTTTGGTGAAATATATACTATCTTGATGTATACTACACATCTTGATGGAAAAATCATTATTATAACCAATACATTTTAATGAAATTTCTTCACAACGTCTTCGCTGTGAGTGTGAGCCAAGCAAAATTAATAGAATTATAAATTTTTATGGCTTGCATAAGGGCCACTAAAATAAATTATTTTTTAAAGTTGTTTATTTACAAATATCAATTCAATAAAAACATAATATTAGACCTCAAAGTTTTGAGTTAATATTTAACACTGCAAATGTTATATTACACATAGATAGACAGACAGCATGGTTAAAACCCACTGTACGGCCTGAAAATAAATTGCTGTACTTAAAATAAAAAGAAAATAGGTAAATTTCTAATACCTATCAGAAATTAATTCCTCATATGTGAATTGCTTCTAAATAAAATTCACAAATAAAAAAGGTGTATTTTTGGTGACGGAACTGGACCATGGCAAATCAAAATATGATGGAATTTTATAACACTACCAGCCAATAAGGTTCTTAGGGTTAGGGATTACGTGACGGAACTCATGTAATGCCATGTTTCCTTATGCCCATGTAAATAGCGAAATTCCCAGAAACCTAAGATTTAATCCTTATTACATTCTTTTGGCAAAACATTAAATTGTACATATTGTAAATAATGTATTTTTTCATTTTAGTTATACACTTTGTTTTAATTTAAATTTAATTGTACGTTTAGTTAATTGTAAGTTTGTATGATGTTTATTTATTTTTTTTTAAAGTAAATTATTAACAAAAGGTATGTTTATTTTGTATGAAATTTAGAATAGAATACAAATTTAATTAAATTCAAGTTTACTACAAAACTAGCAAGTCAGTTTTTAAAGAAAATCAAAATGATGTTGAATATATTTTTTAATTAATAAATAAGAAAAGATTACTTACACAAAAGGCCTTTATTTTTTTAAATCAAAACTTAGCTTTTAACATAACTAGTCATCATCAGAGATTAACAAAAATAAAATAAGAGATAAAAAACAAAATTTACAACCTACTTCTTATTATCTCACCTCGACATAGTTTGGTTAACTATGTTTAAAAAAAACATAGTTAGTACGTATACATACTTAACATAGTAAAATGTATGTATGCATTGCAGATAGCCAAAATAAAATTAATATATGTAATGTTATTTATCTTAAAAAAATAAGGGATTTAATGTTTTTATTAGCCTATTTTCTTTATATTTTTATGAGTCCCTTAAAAAGAAACTTATAAAATTTGTTCTTTATTACCACAATAGTAAAACATATGTGAGTAGAGCATGCCAAAACCAAAACTATAGCCAAATAAAAAATCGCATTGTTCTTTCTAACTTCTGTAAGATGAAAACGAAAATGAATATTCCTTTGATTAACCGGAATCTTTACTAATAGGCCATTTAGGTGTGTTCATCTTTTGTTTTAAATTATAATAAAAAGCATTAATATTCAATTCAAGATTTTAAAAATCAACCAAGTTCTTATTTAAAAATTTATACTGCCCGAGTTATTTAAAAATGCTTATTAGACCTAAAATGCACAAAACATTTGGCTGTGTCATTTTGGAAATTCTAGAATATTTAAAAAATCACTCCCTTCAAAAATTATTTTTAAATTAACAAATTTATGATAAAATATTATAATAAAAAGCACCAGAATTAACATTTGTTGTTTTTTAAAAAGGTTTAGTCTTAGACAAATCTAAGTTCCTCGTTTTTATTTGACAAAAATATTTTAAAATAAACTTAATTAAATAACAAATTTTATATTAATGAATGTGTAAAAAAGAACATACGTTTTGTCTCTTTAATATGTGTATATTAACTGTACATAATTAGTTATTAACTACGTTTCAAATATACTTATTAAAATTCATTGTAATGCCTAATTATAACTTATGTTTATTAGATTTTTCTTTTATATTAAAACTGTTTTATCACGTGGAATAAAATTTAAATACTACATTAAAAATGTCATAATGTTTTTAAAGGTAATTTGCAGCAAACATTTAATTGTATCTTTCTAAAATTTAAAAGAGCCGAATAAAAGCTAATTTTCTGATTTTTTTTGTAAAAATTAAAACAAATCTATGTTTGTATTTGATCACAAAATTGCTCCACGTGCTGAATTTTAAACATGGAATAATTAACAATGTAATATAAAGGGTATTTATATAAAGGGTTCATATGAAGAGTGCGACTAAAAGTCTGACTAGTTACGAACTGATAGGATAAAAAATAACGCACGATAAATTAACATATTGCAATAAATAATTACTTTTTAATTTATTTGTGTTTATTTTTTTTTCAATCCTTAATTAAAAATCATTTATTGAATTCCCGAAGATATGGTGACATGAAGAGAGAGATTTATTTCCTAGACGTTTTTATAAAAAAATCGAAGAGTCAGCTACCGTCGATACTTGCTGTTGGATATGAATATCCCTGGACCGGTTTCGGCATAACACCGTCATCAGCAGGCGGGGCAACAATCTACGATAATCTAAAATAATTTTGAAACACAAAACTATTCTTTTTCAAAACGAGCAAATTAACTTTAACACTTACGCCAATACGATCCTCATGTCAGCCAGATATAAAAAGCGGGGAAACTCACTATAGGCTGGAATTGATTTACACAATAAATGCGTAAGACGATGGAGTGACAGTTAAAAGATTACCTTGCAACTCCTTAACATAAAAGATTCTATCCCTATAAATTTAAATGAAGGTATTTTGTATTATAATTGATGATGGGGCACTAACGAGACATTAGAAAAAAATCACGCCCGATGACTTCATATTTTAACTATATTTTGGCATCTACCCTCGATTCATGTTAAATTGACAAAAACTAGTGATGTTTAAATACTGACTACAGATAATTTAATAACTTAATTTCATAAATTAAGTTAGAATATGAAGTAAACTGGAGTGAATTTTTCTAATGTCTCATTAGTGCCCCATTGTCATGGAGACTAACACAAATTCTAAAAACAAGTTATTTTGTGTCTAACATACAAGGGGACGAACATGTCAGTATACGAAAGTACCCTATGGTTAGTACCTTAGGCTCCTGTGGTAACTAATGTACCAGCGAACCATTATAACAATCTAACATTTAATCCCCTACTTCAAGTAGACCTACATATGACCCAAGCTTGTCGTATTAGGGACAACTGGCTCTAGCAGTAGATAAGAAGTCAACTTCGCTAAAAGCCAGCTTTTTAACTGCTTCCACCACATAAATATTCATTTGGTGATTACTCCAGAAGATACTTTGATATTAGTTCAAAGCATCCTATAAAATACACTAATGACGAAGAGAAAATTTTTCTTTAATATAAAATTTATAAACATAAAAATTCTTACTCATACGCACAAAGATTAATTTCAAACAAAAAAAAATTCTTTCCAAAGGTAACGAGAATAAAACTTTTAAAATACCCAACCATTCTCTCCGAAGAATTTTTCTAAAAATAAATTTCTTAGTTCAAAGAGAAAGCTCAAGGACACAGGAAAAAGAAGATAAATTGTATAGTTTACTTCAATACTTTATGGCAGTGTTAACACTTTGTGAATATTATATTTGCATATGCGAATACGCAAGCTTATTGTTTTGCTGTATTCTGCATGCATTTTTTATGAAGACAAAAGACATAGCATTTAGGAATCTCAAAAATAATATTATAATCTCTTCATTTACTTCTGAAAGACTGCTGGTTGAAGACTATTTATTAACT
The DNA here is from genome assembly GCA_018340805.1 of Microvelia longipes. Taxonomy (NCBI): domain Eukaryota; kingdom Metazoa; phylum Arthropoda; class Insecta; order Hemiptera; family Veliidae; genus Microvelia; species Microvelia longipes. Next base: position 28,441,870 of record JACMZG010000022.1, read on the forward strand.
CATCGAAGGAAAAAAGCGAGCTTTTGCTATCTGGGGCGTCAACTTCGTTCCTGAGGCCAAAACCAAAGGAATCATATTAATTAATACCTTAGGCTTCCTGAGATCAGTAAACTCACAAGGCGACGCCAAGGGAGTTAATTACTCCTCAAAATCAACGATTAGGTCTTCCCGTAGTAAGTTTAGGATTTTACCACCAGGGGAAATAAAATAGTGTAAAAACTAAAAATTAAAGGTCAACAGCAAGTTATATTCCACAAATCATGCTGATTTTAACATTATTTAATTAGGCTGATTGAGCACTTTTAAACTATAAAAGTGCACTGATACCTGTAACTCCGTCTATTATAGTTTTATTCTTTAGTGTTGTAAGTTCAATTTATATGTGTATAATAAATAAAGTGTTTTTTTAAAAAGTTAATGTTAGTTTAATCACTCGTAATTAGCAAGTTTGAAAATCCCGGTATGCTTCATTGACGTTATCTTTTGGATCATTTAGCAATAAATAATTCTTTACATAATTTGCCTCGATATTTAAATTTAAACGCTCCTCGATTGTTGTTATCTATGGTTGATATAAAATTTTACTTTTTTATAAAATTAATCAAAGTTATAAACGAATTGAACAAAATAAATTAATATTGACATTCTCTTGACAAATATATGAGCTTTATTATATTATATTATATATATTATATATATATATATATATATATTATATATATATATATATATATATATATATATTATATATATATATATAAAGTTTCGCGAAACGGATTTCTGTCATGGTCCTAGGTTCGACTCCCGGCATGACGCCTATCCCATTAGCGACTTTTTTCCCAAAGGAAATTCGCTAAAAATGGATCTAGCTGAAAATAAAAAAATATATAGCTATTTGAATAGTCACAGTCACACTAAGAAACAGTGAGGGCAGCATTTAATAATGTTTTTCTCAAAACAATGATTTTATAACTGTATACAGTGTTTACAATGGTGTTTATCGGGACCAAATGTGTACGATGGGTGGTCTTCTTCTTATAAATAAACTGATTATCATTTTAATTATTCATGTTAAATAAGTAAAGTATAAATATTTAAGTAACCCTACTCGAATTTTTTTTCACAGGCCTTAATTTTATTTTTTGGTAATTACCATAGTTTTCTTCAACTTTTTGAATAAGAGCAGTATTATCGACATTGGACTGGTTTCATTCTATTTAGCGTCATAAGAAACAAAAATAAGGGCCTTTGGGCGGCGAAAAATAATAACTTTGAATTTAACAGATTTTTTTAAAGTATTTCTAGACCCTTTCTTTAACATGCTACCTTTAGAATGGATTAATATTTTTTAATCAACTAGGAAAAACAATCAACTTTTGGGAAGACAAGAACCCTTTTACAAACCAACAAGCCAGCCAGTCAATGATGCAGTGACATTATTGACCTGGTTTGATGAGTCAACATTTTCAACAAAAAATTGATAAAATTCAAGGTTATTATTTTTTGCTGAGAAAAGTTCCTTATTTCAGTTTCTCAGGACGCTGAAATGAATCCATTCTGAAGTTAATACGACCACTCAATGACCAAAAAGTTGAAAAAAATGGTAAAAAAAAAATACGAGTAGGGTGTATTTTCAATGTTTTTGAGATACTGAATCAAATAAAACTGGTCTGGGGCCATACGACTAATTAAAGCGACCATAAAATCGAAAAAATGATTTTTTATCACGAGATGAACGAGGAATAAATGTGGGCGAAATATTTCTACTGTAACAATGATTCCCTCACAATTAAAGCAGACCAGGGTAGCAATTTCTTTAAAAATTAATAATTCGAAACTGAGTATTCAGTGACATTGAACTCTTGACCTACGGTAACCCAACACTCCACTAATTCCACGACCTTTACTCCCTCCCCTTCTCTCCTTTTTCTCCACATTATCTGTTGATTCTACTCAACAAAATGTTTAACACCCATCAAATTACTTATTTAAACAAAGGGTGAAAATAAAATTTTAAAATAAAATTTAGGACCATATATGAAACATTTAGGGATTGAAAAAATAACTAAATCAATTATTAAATCATAATATTGATACATGGATATGAAGCGAAAGTAACACTGATGAGAGAGAAGCGATAGATTACCAACCAAGATGGACTCGGGGATAGACTCCATAAATACATATTGCTTATATGCTTTATGTATTGGAAACATATAAGGTAGAAGCATTGTGATGCTCTAAGCAAATATACCCCAATCAATAAATGGGACAGGTCGACGCAAAATTTAATTAATCATAAAATTCTTGTATGGCTTAAATAATTCTGGCGCGGTGGTCCGCATGTCGGGCGAATTTCCTTTGGATGCGTGTTTCCGTGCCTTTTACATTATATAAGTTTACAACTACTAAATAAATAATTCCGCCGCGGTGGTCCGCTGTCGGGCGAATTTCATTTAGAATGCGTGTTTCCGTGCTAAACAACCCATATCTTGCTTATGCAAGAACCATGCCCATTGCGTGGTTCCTGAAGTAAGATGACATTTGTTGTCATCTGTCATTCATTTTAAATCATTACTGAAATATTGTAGTTCTGTTATATAGTTAATAAATGAAGTTCCATTAAAGCATTTCTAGATTTATTATAGTGGCGCAGTCGAAGTAATAATGCCTAGAAGACGGAGGAGTTATAGTAATGCAAGTGCTCAGGAAGAGGTGAGCATACAGGAAAATGTAAGTGATAAGTTACCTTCAAATTTTAAAATTCCGACTTTCGATCCAAATAAATCTGTTTGGAGAATATTTTGTAAAAGGTTGCAAAATAGTTTCAAGCTCTACAAAGTTCCAGAAGAAAGCTGGCTGTTAGCTTTATTGTCTAGTTTAGACGAGGTAACATATGAAAAATTGTGCGATTTGTGTGAGCCGGAAACCCCGGAAGACAAAGATTTTGAGTCGGCATTAGGGATGCTGGAGAGTTTTTTTCATCCAGAACCTAACAAATTTGCTGAAAGGTTAAATTTTCATAAAAGAGTTCAGAGTGAGCACGAAACTTTGCGAGACTTCGAGGGAGCACTAAACAAGCTAGCGCGTACATGTAAATTTCCTCAGAATTGGCTACAAGAAGCTTTATGTACACAATATATTACAGGGGTTAAAAGTGATGAAATAAGGTTGAAACTGCTTAACACTAAAGACCTAACGTATATGAGAGCTATAGAGTTAGCAAACGTTTACGAAGCCAACAAAGTAGCTTCGTGTACATTAGGCAAATGTCAAAACAATGTTCAAGACAAAGAAATTATGGCGGTCAAGGAAAATAAAAGTCGAAATTCAAAAGAATTTAAACCATGTTTTCGTTGCGGGAAAAAAAATCACGATGAAACGAGATGTTTCTTTAAAAACTCAACCTGTTTCCGATGTAGAACGAAGGGTCACACCGCTACAATGTGTAAGGCAAACACACCGAAAGTAAACAATGTCGAAAATAATGAAAACAAAACTCAAATTAATGAAAATGACAGGGGAAATAAAGAAGTTTTGGAAACGGATTTTTTTATATGGAAAGTGGAAACTAGTAATAGAAATAAGAAATTATACACTACGGTCAAGATTAATGGAATTGAAGAATCATTTATGATTGATACCGGGTCATGTCTGTCGCTAATGGGTAAACAACGGTTAAATTTAATTTTTCCTAAGGTTGTTGTAAAACCAACATCTTGTAAGTTGCGAACCTACACAGGTGAGACAGTACCACTCCACGGTGTAGTCAGTGTTCAGGTTTCACTTGATAGTTGTAGTGAACTTCTGAATTTTATATATTGTTGATGGGAACCATGCAATATCTTAGGCATGGATTGGATAAGGGCATTGAAAATTAATTTAGCTCAAATTCTAACTATAAATAATATAAATGTTGATAAACAAAAGAATAACAATAGTTTAAATGAACTTATAAATGAATTTAAGGAAGTTTTTGAAACAGGGGTGGGCAAAATTAAAGATTATCAGGCGAGGATTTTTGTTAAAGAAGGATCAAAACCCGTATTTAAAAAGCCAAGGCCTGTGCCTTTTGCCTTAGTCCCAAAACTTAAATTAGAAATTAATAGATTAGAGCAAGAAAAGATTATAGAAAAGGTAGAAAGGTCTGAATATGCCACTCCGATTGTCATTGTCCCAAAGAAAGATGGGTCAATTAGAATGTGTGGGGATTTTAAAGTTACTCTGAATCCGCAGCTTATTGTTGATGAGCACCCTATCCCTCCAATAGAAGATCTTTTGGCCAATTTAGGAAATAATTACTTTTTTTCAAAATTAGATGTAACACAGGCATACACTCATATTGAAATACACCCTGAAGACCGGCACTTGTTAACATTAAATACACCGCAGGGGTTGTACCGCTATTGCAGACTTCCTTTTGGAATTTCTAGTGCGCCTGCGGTCTGGCAGCGCACTATTGAGCAAGTATTGAGCGGAGTAGAGGGGATAGCTATATTTTTTGATGATATATGTGTAGCATCACAAACAATAGAAGAGCATCTTGAGAAATTAAGAGAAATTTTTTTGCGATTTAGGAGGTATAACATTCACTTAAATAGGGACAAGTGTGCATTTTTAGTGGAGTCGGTAGAGTATTGTGGCTATAAAATTGACAGCCAAGGGATAAAAAAATGTTTAAATAAAGTTGCAGCAATCCAGGCTATGAAACAACCCACAAATGTGTCGGAAGTTAAGTCATTTTTGGGATTAGTGAATTTCTATGGACGTTTTGTTAAAAATTTATCAAGTATAGCGTTTCCTCTTTTCCAGCTTTTAAAAAAGGGTAATAAATTTGAATTTAATAAAAACTGTATAAAAGCATTTGAGGATATTAAGGAAGTTATCGGTAGCGACCAAATACTGGTTCACTATGACCCAAACAAAGAATTAGTTTTAGCAACGGATGCTAGCCCATACGGGGTGGGAGCCGTTATTTCTCATGTAATGGAAGATGGCTCAGAAAGACCAATTTCGTTTGCGAGTAAAACTCTGTCAGAGGCGCAAAGGAAATACAGTCAAATCGATAAGGAAGCTTATGCAATTATGTTTGGAGTTAAAAAATTTTATAAATACTTGTTCGGGCGCAAATTTATTTTATTTACAGATCATAGACCATTAGTGTCAATATTTGGCTCACATAAAAGTCTTCCACCATTATCAGCAGCTAGAATGCAACACTATGCTGTGTTTCTACAGGGGTTTCAGTACGAAATTAAATACAGAAAATCTTGTGACAATGGCAATGCTGATGCGTTATCAAGGTTTCCTGTGGAAAATTGCGAAGTTGAGAATTTGGAAGAGTTAGATGTATTTTTGCTGCACCAAATCCACACGCTCCCAGTAACAGCAGACGAAATAAAAGAGAGCATTAATTAAGGATGAGGTGGTTAAGCATATTATAAAGGGTCTAAAAGAGGGGTTAGAAATAAGTAAGGGGAAATGTTTTGGACATAGCATAACAGATTTTACGCTACAAAATGATTGCTTATTTTTGGGCACTAGGGTTTATATTCCTGCAGAACTTAGAGCTAGAGTCTTGCAGGAGCTCCATGAGGGACATCAAGGGATATCAAAAACTAAAAGTCTAAGTAGAAGTTTTGTTTGGTGGCCTTACATAGAGAGGGATATTGAGAATTTAATATTAAATTGTAGAGAGTGTCAAATCACAAGGAACAATCCTCCTAAAGTATCGTTACATAAATGGGAATACCCTTCTGAACCCATGGAACGTATTCATATAGATTATATGGGACCATTCATGGGGAGTTATTACTTAGTGGTAGTGGATGCATACAGTAAGTGGATGGAGGTGTTTCAAGCATCCGCTATGACTAGTAAGAAAACCATTGAAATGCTTGAGCAGGTTATTGCTAGGTACGGGTTACCCAAGGTTATTGTCAGTGACAATGCGGCTCAGTTTAAAGGGGGAGAGTTTACAAAATTCTGCGAAGCAAACGGTATTATTCAGAAATTTTCTGCTCCTTTTCATCCAGCTACAAATGGACAGGCGGAACGGTATGTACAGACGGTAAAACAGGGATTAGTAAGGATCGTAAAGGAGGAAAAAAATGTTAAGGATGCCCTGAACAAATTCTTGTATATATATCGGAAAACACCCCATTCAGTTACCGGTTTAACTCCAGCCCAACTTTTTATTGGTAGAAATTTTAGGTCAAGACTCGATTTGTTAATATAAAGTGAAGATAAGGGAAAGGATGAAATTAAAAGCGAGGAAAGGCATTTTAAACCTGGCACACCAGTGGCAATAAGGGTATATGGGGGCAAAGAAAAATGGGATTTTGGAAAAATTAAAAAAAAAGTTGGGACACTGCACTACATCGTGGAGGTAAATGGTGTGGAGCACCGCCGACACGTTGAGCAGATTAGGAAGGTTGGTCAACAACTTGTTAAATAGGAAGGGAGGTGAAGAGAGAAAGTTGTTAAATAGGAAGGGAGGTGAAGTAAGATGACATTTGTTGTCATCTGTCATTCATTTTAAATCATTACTGAAATATTGTAGTTCTGTTATATAGTTAATAAATGAAGTTCCATTAAAGCATTTCTAGATTTATTATAGTTCCGGTTCATGCTGTCAAGCACTGCTCGTAACTCATTTTGTCTGTATTTTCCAAAGGAAATGCGCTAAAACCTTTAAAGATAACTGACTAAGCTTAAAGATAAGTAACTAAGCTTTAAACTAGTGCAAATAATAGTGCGTACTTTTAATTTTAGAGGCATATTTTTTGTACAACCAACTAGATAATTATGCGCATTTCCTTTGGAAAATACAGACAAATGAGTTACGAGCAGTGCTTGACAGCATGAACCGGAATCACGCAATGGGCATGGTTCTTGCATAAGCAAGATATGGGTTGTTTAGCACGGAAACACGCATTCTAAATGAAATTCGCCCGACAGCGGACCACCGCGGCGGAATTATTTATTTAGTAGTTGTAAACTTATATAATGTAAAAGGCACGGAAACACGCATCCAAAGGAAATTCGCCCGACAAGCGGACCACCGCGCCAGAATTATTTTTTAGTTGTAAACTTATATTAGAAAAAAAAGGGAAAAAATTATTGTCCTTACTAGGATTTGAACCAGGTACTCTGGGTTTGAGTGCTCGCATCCAAAGGAATTCGCCCGACATGCGGATCACCGCGCCAGTATTATTTCTAGTTGTAAACTTTTTTAAGTAAAAAAAAACGATAAAAAATTATCGACCCTTCCAGGATGTGAACCCAGGTACTCTGGGTTTGAGTGGTCGTATTGACTCCGCACCACTGGCATTCAACTCAGAGGCCCAAAAAACATTGAAAACGACACCCTACTCAAAATTTAATTTTCAACGACCGTTTTCTATTATTTTTGTGGTTTATTCGACTTTTTGGTCACTTAGAGTGATCGTATCGACTTCGGACCGGTTTCATTCGATTCAGCGCCCAAAATTACATAGAAAACGACACCCTACTCGAAATTTATTTTTTTTCGACCTAAATTTTGGTTTTTGGTAATTTACAATGGTTTTTTTCGATTTTTAGGTCACTTAGAGTGGTCGTATCGACTTCGGACCGGTTTCATTCGATTCAGCGTCTCAAAAAACATAACTATTGACCTTTTTCGCGGCAAAAAATATTAACCCTGAATTTTGCCGATTTTTGAAAATTTCGCTGACTCAGCAAACCGGGTTAATGACGTCACAAAAACCTGGTTTTCAATAGGGTTCGTGTCTCCCCAAGGTTGATTTTTGTACCAAGTTGGTTAAAAATATTTATCCGTTCAAAAGATAGAGTGTTTACAAGAAAGTGTCTAGAAATACATATATGATATATATATATATATATATATATATATATATATATATATAATATATATATATATATATATATATATATATATATATATATACATATAGAAATACTATTCATAAAATCTTAGAGCATAGTCCGAGCTGCGAACCCCGGACCTCCGGTGCCGAAATCGAACGCCTTTACGATCCCGGCCACGGAGGCAGATTGTCTAATTATAACTTGTTATTAAATATCACTTTCACATGTATTTAACTGATATCATTTGGAGGGACATCACTTAGTCAATAACTAATTCACGGATTAATGTATGACGGACCGAAAACCAAGACTACAAAGCAGTGGTCACAAGCCATGGTGCAGACGGCCAAGAGCAGAAAGCTTTTGTTTCAATGTCAGTTATGTCACACACTTTTTTCAGAAAGAATACATTTGGCGAGAAAGATGTCTTGAGACTAAGGCACTTTGATGTAGCAAACAATCTAGCCTCATGTTATATCAAGGTTTCATTATATATAAGAATACAAATAAATATGCACACACACACACTCAGATATATATAACATATATATATATATATATATATATATATATATATATATATATATATATATAAAGTCTTGCGAAAAAATTTTTTTTGTCATTAGGGACCTCTGAAACGGATTTGTGTCGTGGTCCGAGGTTCGAATTCCGCCATGACGCCTATCCCATTAGCGAATTTTTTCCCAAAGGAAATTCGCTAAAAGGGGGCAGAGGAGTCGGTATTAGTCGTTAATATATAATGAAGTCGGTGAAGTTTTTTGCCGACTCCTTGAACATTAATTAATTTAAAGCTCTTTCAATTACTCTAAGCTCGCAAAATAGTTACAGAAGAAACCACATACAACATATATACTATTCATATTATTATACTGCTACTACTACCATTCAATCGCATCATTTTTTCCGTTTTTTTTTCCACGGAGGAGGCCTTATAAACGCCTGAAACGCATAATTCCGTTTTCATCCCGGTTTCAGATTTTTTTGCAATCACAATACTATATATTTTACAATACTATAAATATACAATACTATAGTATTTTTATAAACCTACAGTATAAATGAGGAAAAGTAAAAACCATTAGAAGTCTGTATATTTGTATGTATGTACATCTTCAACGTAATACACAAAAGAACCTCGTTAGGGCGGATAAAAACGGTGGTGGTGTAAAAAATAGAGTTCGGTAAGCCTGTAAAAGTAATATATTTTCTGAAAGTCTTGCCAAGTAGGTAGAGAATGTAAGATATTTACCATAAAGATATATTTGCTATAATAAATTTTATATTTTTAAAGTAAAATTGTCAAAACGTATGTTATATGTGAATTAAATAAGCGTAGAAGCACTGAGTGTTATGAAATAGACTCTCAAAGAAGCTTTGTGCCATACTTGGCAAAATATTTATTTATAAAGCCCAAATAATAAGTATTAAGTAATGATCAATAAACTTGACTATTTATTGAATAAATATATTCAAAACAATTATCGAAAAGTGAGAACTAATATTGTAGATAATCATCTACAAGTAGCATATCATGCAATTTGATTTGTGCAGGTACAATCCGCAAAAAACGTAATGATACCCTTTGTAATGCAAGCTAAGGACAAGTACTTGAGATGAGCTGGGCAACCTATTATTCATACAATAATTAATACATGTTTTATGGCTTTAAAGTCATAAAACATGTTAGCATGAACAAACAAATAGTATAAACTGAAAACAATGTGGAAGTAATTCAATTTTTAAGAATATTACAACCTAAAAATCAGAAGATATGATACTTTCAATTCTAATAAAACACAGAAGGTAACAATATTGTGGAGAAAATGTCAGATTTCTTTTGATTTATAACTCCAATTCCAGTTCTTGAATATAAACCCATCTCTTCCAAATAAGGAATATCGGGTATCCCTTATCGAATTATATTTTTCACTTAACAACAGAAATAAAAGTTGATTCCTTTTATACTGTTCTAGTAGAAGCTTCAATGCAGGTTTTTATTTAAAAAAAAAGTCGGAAATCGGTAGAAATACAATACAATGGAGGGAGGGGTGTGAGTTAGAACCAAGTAGAAAAAGGTTTCCGATAACAAGCACTTTATAGCCCCTCGATTCAACTAGACCCATAAATAAAACCGAAGAGAGGCTTCTATTGTGGTTCAAATACTAAGAAGGAGAAAGAGGCTAGATTTTCAGCAGATCTAATGCTACTTCAAGATTTGGCTCGTAGTCGTGTCCCTTCTCCAGAGAATTAAAAAAAAGACAATGGAGACAAGGGAAAATTCCACTAAAAAATAAAAAAAATAAGGGCATCAAAATTATTCACTGATTGTTGTAGACTGATTATTAACTTCCAATCAATTGGGCACGGAAACAATTTCCCCTCCGGTTTTCCTCGATAAATCTGATTATCTTCGCATAATTTAGTTCTTCCTCTTTTCAGTCATTTTGAAAACTCCCAAATAATCAGCACCGATCATCTCCTGACATTAATACTCTAGTATTATATTGCCATTAATCATTCTACCACTAATTTTCAAATAAAACTCGACGTATAAAGTACAGGGCTTATGAAAGAGTTAAAAACAAATATTTCACCAGGGTCATTATGTTTTATAGGAATAAACAGCCAGTTAATTTTCACTTTTTCCCCAAAATACATCAAAGAAGTAAGAGAGTGCCTAAGATAGTAAACAAACTGATAACAGACCGTGTCAAGCTTGGTAATCGAAACGATTATCAAGTGAAGTATATCTTAATAAATAAATAAATAAATAAATAAATAAAATAAATGCTCGTTTTAGGGCCTTTCGGCCCATCAGGGTATTCACCCTGTAGGAACCACCTCAGGTGGGTAGCATCTACTACACTCTAAGAATTAATTAAAGTTGGCGAAATCTTTTTAATACAAATACTATTCATAAAATCTTAGAGCATAGCCCGGGCTGCGAACCCCGGACCACCGGTGCCGAAATCGAACGCCTTTACGATCACGGCCACGGAGGCAGAAGTATATCTTAATATTACAGTCAAACTTTTAGCTAAATTCTTCAAGTTAGGTCTCTTAAGGCTTGGGACTCTTGGTTGCTTCGTTTCGTCGTCTTTGGGGGCCGCTTAGCGGCAAATTGGATTTGATAAAAAAATCATAGATAAACTTGTCGTGTTAAACGAAAATTAGTGTATTTATGTAATAAGTAAAAGTATACACTTGTACTAAATGTAAACTTAATTGAATCATTTATCTGTTTTTTTTTAAATTTTTTTTTAAAAAACGTACACAAGTCATTCGATAAAAATTGAACTAATGCTAATAATGAGATGAAACTTAGCACATATGTTTCATACATAGCCACATGCGTGCCAAATCTTAATCCCAACGCATCATTTTCCGCGTTTTATGATTTATTGAACTTTTTGCTGAGTCATTATTGAGGGTTAATGACGTCATAAATACATTATTTTCCGAATAGCACAACTAAATTTATAGATTAATTTTTGTACAAAGTTTTAAGTAACAGAAACACACACACATACACTTACATAAGGACAGACAACATTGTAAAAACCAGTCAGGAGACCCCAAAAAGACCTGAAACGGATAATTCCGGTTTCGAATTCTTTTGCAAACACAAAACTATTCCAATATACCTACGGTACAAATGAGGAAAAGTAAAAAAAATCGGAAAATAATCTAATTGAGTTGAAATTTAGTCCAAGTATACACTTACGTAAAAAATAAGTACACTAAGTTTCGTTTCAATACACTAAATATATTTATTATTTTTGGTGGAAAATAAAAGTTAAGCAGCATCGAGCGTTGTGTATGCCTGGATGGATGACCACAGGGAATGAAACGAATGTATTTACTATCTTAGGACGAGCGAAGAGAGTCTAAAGACGAGTTAAAGTATAAATTAAACGACTTATATATTCTTAGGACAAGCGAAGCGAGTCCAAAGTTGGGAGGATGTGTGTAGCGAATCCAATGTAATAAGATATGGTTCCGAGATATCTTGTACACCATTTTTTCCTTTTGAATTCAAGTTATTGTTAAATTCAATTAATATAACAAATAAGACTAAAGTAATTTGATTTATAAAAATACGTACTTACAAATCTTTTATGTCCATTTTGATAGGATGCAATCATTTTTTGCTAACCTCGCCTTTTCCAAGAATGAATTGAGTCATTTTTTGAAATATTATTGTTTAATAACGAAAGAAGACCGTAAATTTAAAAAATTAAATCCGCACAAATAAAATTAGAACAGAAGTAAGAAAACGTTTATGAATATCAAAGACATGATTGTTAATAAAGAATTATCAGTGTGACCAACTTATGATGAGAACTTTTAGTAAAATCATTCCTTTATTATTATTCTAAAAATAGATTTACAATTTTGTTTTCATAATTTTGCTTTTTCATAAATGCTATTCTAAAAATAGATTTACGATTTTGATTTCATAATTTTGCTTTATGTAGAAGCATACGGCATTTAAATTAAAACAAGCAAAAATACTTTATTATAATTATTTTCCATACCGCGCCACCTACTCAAGGGGCATTGGTGGTTTTTACTTTTCCTCATTTATACCGTAGGAATATAGGAAAAGTATTAATTCTGCCAAAAATCGAAACCTGGATGTCACCGGAATTATCCGTTTCAGGTGTTTTTAAGACCTCCTGAGTGGTTTTTACAAAGGTCTTTGTCTGACAACTCGTAATAATCGTAGCACCCAGTGTATTTATGCTAGAGAGTTTAAACTTTGTAGAAAAATCAGTCTACTGCTGTAGTTAAGATATTCGGAAACTATTTTTTAATGACGCCATTAACCTGCAATTATGACTGAATTATAAAATTTCGAAAAATCATAAAACAAGGGAAAAAATTAGATCAGATTAAGATTCAGCACGCATAGTTATGTGTTAGACTAACTTATGTGCTACGTTTCATTTCATTATCAGCATTAGATCCATTTTTAGCTAATTTCCTTTGGGAAAAAAAATCGCTAATAGGATAGGCGTCATGCCCGGGAGTCGAACCTAGGACCATGACAGAAATCCGTTTCAGAGGTCCCAAATGACGAAAAAATACGTTTAGCAAAACTTATATATATATATAAATATAATAAATACATATATATATATATATATATATATATATATATATATATATATATATATATATAATATATATATATATATATATAATAAACCAGGTATTTTGTGACGTCATTAACCCGGTTTCCTGAGTCGGCGAAATTTACAAAAAATTCAGGGTTAATATTTTTCGCTGCGAAAAAGGCCAATATTCAGGTTTTTTGAGACGCTGAATCAAATAAAACCGGTCCGAAGTCCATTCGACCACTCTAAGTGACCAAAAAGTCGAAAAAACCTCAAAAAACTACCAAAAACCAAAAGTACGGTCATTGAAAATTAAATTTGGAGTTGGGTGTCGTTTTCTTTATATTTTAGGGCGCTGAATCGAATGAAACCGGTCTGAAGTCGATGCGGCCACTCTGCGTGACCAAAAAATCGAAAAAACGGTGGTCAATACCAGAAAACCTAAATATTGAACCTAAATAACACGTTTCAAGTGGGGAGTCGTTATCCTTGTTTTTTGGGCCTGTGAGTTGAATGACAGTGATCTGCAGTCGATCCGAGCTCTCAAACTCAGGGTACCTGGTAGGGACAATAATTTGGCCACCTGGCGCGGTGGTCCACATGTCGGGCGAATTTCCTTTGGATGCGTGTTTCCGTGCTTAACAACTATCCTGATTGGAATGATCATTTTTTATAGTTTTTTACATTATATACGTTTACAACTACTAAATAAAGATTTCCGGCGAGGTGGTTTGCTGTCGGGCGAATTTAATTTAAAATTTGTTGTTTCCGTGCTTAAGAACCTATTTCTTGCTTAATGTTCCGGTTCATGCTTTAGAACCAAAGCAGTTACTCATTTGTCAAGCACTACTCGTAACTCATTTTGTCTGTATTTTTCAAAGGAAATGCGCTAAAACCTTTAACGATAATTGACTATGCTTAAAGATAAGTAACTAAGCTTTAAACTAGTGCAAATAATAGTGCGTACTCTAATTTTAGAGGCATAGTTTTGTATAACCAACTGAATCATTATCAATTTTAAAACTTGATGCACCAACTGAATCATTCTCTATTGAAGAAATAGTATTTATTTAAACGTGAAATTCATAAAAATAGAAATCAAACGAAAATATTGTCAATACTATATGGTAACAATATAGCTTCAGTCCAAGATTTATAATTTAAAAACTTCAATTTATAACAATAAATTATTTTAGATATTTTTTTTTAAAAATATATAAGAATATTTAAAAAAAAAAATTTTTCATATTAAAATGTATAGTGTATAAACAGAACCATTTTTGAAGTAATAAAAATCTACATTCGTGAAATGTATTATTAAAATTACTTGTAAAAGTAGTTAGTATAAAACGTAAAGGAAAAACAGAAAAATTTAAATGTTTTTGAAATGTATTAAAATTTACATGAAGTACAGGAATATGTAAGTTGAATATATTCAAAGGAAATGAAAGCAGTAGTTTTTATTCCTTTTTACCTGACATTTTAAAAACAGAGATATACAGAAAAAAGACAATAAATTTGCATAAAAGCAATGTGTAATTATTTACCTTTTTAGAAATTCTTTACTTCTAAGCAATATACAAAAATTTATCATATTAAAGGTAAAATAAAGAACAAGAAGCAGAAATGTATAAACTGTAATGGAACCTGCAAAAAATGTTAAAAGGTTTGTCCCTAAAAATTATTTTTTACGTGTTATATCTATTTTTAGAAAAACAAGAAGAAACGTGCAGGATCAAATCCTTTTAGTGTATACTCATATAGTTTTCCACGTTTAATTTTTTTTTAATAAAAACATTTTTGAGACGTAAAAAGAGCTCAAATAAAGATTTCTATAACAAGAATAAAGCGACTGTTTTATCAATTTTATTTAAAATCTGTAATACTTAAATATATGTGAATTTTATTTACAAAAGACCCTATTTTAGATAAACGTTAAAATTTAATTTTTTTTAAATTACCTTGAAATTCTATAATTTATTTTCTCGAATAAAATGTTTATCAGTGCAATAGCGTGATACTTTAACATTAACATAAATAAGAATTTATTCTAGATATATCTGTGTTTTTGTACCAAGAGAATAATTTATTATATTTCGTTGTTGAGATGAATATCTTAATCATTGTTAATAAGATATTAACATGATACAAAGAAGATTTTTTTATATCACTGTACATAAACTTACTCTGTAAATGCCAGAAAATTGGTAAATCCTAGGTGTAAGAGAGAGAATAATAATTTGAAAACAAATGTTATGGATGAGCAGTTAGGTAATTTTTGTTTCCATAACTTTTTTCCAGGATCTTCTATTTTCTAGTTTTCTACTTTGAAAGGATTCTAAAGGTTTGCACGAAGCTGGCCAATGTCCAAGGCTGATTGACTGGCGTAAGGCCAAAGATCCGCAGGGGCTGGGTAGTGCCCCCATGACAATTCCCTCCTCAGAACTGAGGAAAAAATATACTTTTCTAATTCATCGTCACAACTTTTCTATCCAACACAATTTTTTTACGAACCTTTTTTTCTTGCCCTTCTTTTTTTTAACCAACACAAGTTTTCGGCTAAGTATTTGTGTTTTAAGTTTTAAATCTTTCAAGGAGACTTGTAAATACTTGGAAATTGAATTGAAATAATTAATGATCGTGGTTTATTTCTTTTTTAATTTTTTACTTTATAATCAATCTTTATAAAGAAGATGACAGGTCGATAGTTGTGTGTCTTTATGTGTGTGTGTGTCTTTTATCATCGTGGCTCCCAGAGTATTTATGCTAGAGAGTTGAAACTTTGTACAAAAATCAGTCGATTGGTGTAGTTGCTTACTATTCAGTAAAAGTTTTTTTTTATGATTCATCAAAAGATTCGATCGAGTTTTATAAATCATAAAACGCGAAAAAATGTTGAGATCAACTTGAGATTAGACTAACATATGAGTCAAGATTCATTTCATTATCAGCATTAGTTTAAATGTTATTAGATGATATGAGTACGTTTCATAAAAAATTGTAAAAAATCGGAAAATAATCCAATTGCATTAAAATTTGTAAACGTAATAATTAAGTACACTAAGTTTTGTTTTAATACAACAAGTATATCTATGGTTTATGTTGGATCATAAAAGTTACGCAGCATTGAGAGTGGTCAGTGCTATATTGGTGACCGCTAAGAATGAAACGGATGTATTTATTATCAGAGGACGAGTGTAGCGAGTCCGAAGTCGTGTTGCAATATAAATTTGGCGCCTTGTATATTCTTAGGACGAGCGAAGCGAGCCTAAAGAAGGAAGGATAAGATAAGTGAATTCGATGTGATAAGAAATAGTTTCTAAGTACCCCGTACCTGATTTATTTCTGTACTTTTATTCCGAGTATTTATTTTTCTGGTTTCATATTTCACACACATTCATGACTACAATTTTCGTTTACAAATTCGGTAACATTATTTAAAATACTGACAATAATGTAATTAAAAAGTTACTTGTTATTTGGCTTTAATAAATAAAATATTAAAAAAGCAATGATTTAGAAATTTAGTATTTATGTTTGTAAAACAAATGAAATAGAAAATAAAAATATTCAATATAAATAATTCAAATGAATTGTATTTGATAATAATAAGGACCACTGTAAACATTTGATATAGAGTTTTCAAAATCTTTGTTCAAACAAAAATTAAAACCAAAAAATGGACCTCACTGTTTTGTAGCTTGGCTAGTTATGTATAGTTCTTTTTACTTATAATATTATTTAGTATTTTTAAAGCAGTCAATAAACAAATCGATGAATCATCATATTTGTAACCTAAGATAATAGCTTGTCCATTTGTAATCTGTAATCCATTAAAGTCTTATGTCTGATTGGAGTCAGTGGTATTCGCCATGTAGTCTTTACACTGTCTGATTTATTATTTTAAGTAAATTACTATTTAAATTCTATTTTTTCCTAAAGTATAAATTCAAGTTTTAAACTAGTTTTTTTCATTTCATATTATTACAGATTGAAGATACACAACTGACTAAGCAGACAGCTGTTAATTATTTTATATTGTTCAATTTATTGTGATTAGTTCAATGGATTTATTAAAAAAGTAAAAATTTGTAATAACTGTAATAACTAGGTAAAATTTTATCAAACGAGGTAAAATACACCGAACGAAGGGCTTTTATATTTAACTGAGAAGCAACCTATGTAAGAAATTTTTTATTGACCAATGAACCAAAAGGTAACTTTTATATAGGACTAATTAAAGTTTGCAGCTTGATTTGACACCTCCCTCTTCTGGAGAAAAAATCTAAAACCTACCAAGTATATTGAGAATAGGCCTCCAGCCTCTTGTCAAGTTATATCAGTTCTTGTCATCAATGAGTTTTTGAAATTTTCGCTGAGTTATTATTGTGGGTTAATAAACTATAGGATCCGGGATTTTAACAAGGTCTATTTTTGTACCAAGTTTTATTCGATCTGAGAAAGCGTTCGAAATATAGCGTTTATATTATCGAACGCTTTCTCAATTTTGACAATAGGCTGGAGGCCTCTTGTCAATATACTTGGTTTAAATTTATTAAAAATAAATTAAAGCGCCCCGCCTAATTTTAAAATTAGGCGGGAGCTGCGCTACAATATGAAATGCGCCAGTCCCCAAGTGGGGCGCTGGCGCGTGTGCTGTCGGTTCAAACACAGATTTGTGTTTGCGACAAGCTCCCAGTGTTTCCTGGTTTGAGAGAGAAAAAATAAATAATAAATTGGGGGGTAGTTTTGAAGGGGAGGTTTATAAAATTGAGGGGGTGGTTTATATAATTGAGGGGAAGTTGATATAATTGAGGGGGAGGTTTATATAATTGAGGTTTCGGGGAGAGGGTTTCAGAGGTATTTTAAAACATATTGCGTATTGTTTTTAATGTAATCTTGGGTAGAATGCAGTTTACTATGTGAAGGTCGTGTCTAGGCCGTGTTTATTAAGCGTAAAATTTATTTATTAATAAATTTATTTATTTATTTTAAAGCGTTCGAAAGTTCGAGTTTTATCGAAAGGTCTAAGAACAAAATTTTGTTATACAACACACACACACACACACACACATATATATATATATATATATATATATATATATATATATATATATATATATATATATATATATATATATATATATTATAATCCCTAAAAAAATCACCTTCCTCCCCGTCCATGGTCCAAGCATTTTTCTTTGAAAATTCACTAAAAATTTAAATAATAGTGAAGACTAATATTTGTTCGTACTTAACACGCTGCGATCCTAGTTTTGTGCAGACACAATTTTAAAACAAAGTATATTTATAATAATTCAAGAGCGAAATTCAGATTCCTTCTTGGTTTTTTTTAAGATAAAAAACTTCACAGAAGTTTAAAGAAAAAAGTCATTTTACTAAAAAAAAGTATTTTTTCACCAAAAAACTTTTAATGATTAAGTGATTTAAAACTTTTAAGATATTCAGAAAAATATAAGGTTTATTTCTTGAATGCCAGTTAGTATAGATAGTCTAGTAAAGGTTAGAAAATGTAGGTAAGGAGCCAAGTTGGACTAAAAGTGGACCAGGACTATCCAGGGAATACTCCATCTATCTTACCCCTCGAGTACTAATTACTCCGCTCAGCGTAACATTCCTACTAATTGAGTTTGTTTCCTCTTGTCCTGAACTTTGGATCGATCCCTTTAGAATTTCCTTTATAATCACTTCTTTTCTTTCCAACTTAATCCTTTCTTTCCGAAGTTTTATAACTAAGAAAACAAATGTTAGAGAAAAGCATTGACTATTGTTCGACGAAATTTAATAAATTACAACTTTAAAGCCCTTTGTAAGATTATTTTTCTATTTCACCACTTTAGATCTTTCAGCCTTTTAAAATTGTAAAAAACATTCTTTTATTTTATCTTTCATTTTTATTCGTGCAGTACTGTTAGTAACTTTTACCTTTAAACATTTTCCTTTTTGTTTTACTTTTCCTCATTTATACAGTAGATGTACAGGAAAAGCAATGAGTTTGCAATATAAATCTGCAACCGAAATTTCAACTGAATTATCCGTCTTAGGTGTTTAGGATCTCCTGAGTGGTTTTTACCAAGTTGTCTATCAGTATGTGTGTGTATATGTAAGTGACTGTTTTCATCGTATCGTCCAGTGTATTTATAATACACACTTGAAACATGGTACAAAACTCTTGTACCTAGATTTGCTCCCCAAAAAATATTTAATGACTGTGATTTATGAATTAGCAAGTTTCAAAAAATCATAAACGCAAAAAAATAATCGGATCTATTTTGCATGTATGTACTCCTATATATGTTATTAAGTATAAAACTTTATATAATGTAAAACGACGATAAAAAATTATCGTCTATACCAGGATTCGAATCAAGGTACCCTGGCCTTGAGTGCTCGTATTGACTCTGGACCACAGTTATTTAGCTCAATCATTATATAAAAAATATGGTTCAGGCAAGGAAAATATTTTTTTAAATAATTTTATAAAAATAATTAATTAATTTTATAACTATTATTTATAATAATTTAGAGGTTAATGGTAACTTTAGCTTAAGATTAAATTAGTATTATTAGTTCGACATATTAACATTGTGGTGATATTATTAGTAAAATAAAAACTCAAATGTCTGCCATATATAGTTCAATTCAGTCCAATAATAATTCTTACTTTATTTATCCTTTTGGTCAATTCGAATAAACTAGTTTTGATTTGTACTTTAAGTTCTTTGCTTTTTTAAACAAAACGTAAACCCTTATTTTAATTGTTTGTTACATTCATACCAAATATATATATATATATATATATATATATATATATATATATATATATATATATGTGAGATCCACCCTTAAGGCAACCCTGGCTATGCCTATGATACCTAATAAAGAATACAGAATACAGAATACAGAATAAATGAAGAAAAGTAAAAGCGAGAAACAAGAAAATATGATTTTAGTATACAACGAAAAAAGAGGGGATTAATTATTAAACTTAAAAAGGTTTAATAACACAAGAAATTGATAAGGTTTTTAAGGTGTGAGTTAAAGTTTGTCGTTTGTTGAAAAGTGAAAATTCAGGTTTCATGATACTTTCAGAAGAAAAGCTGTAAAAGGAATAAACTTTCAGGGAGGGGAAGCTTAAAGATTTGAACAAGGAAAGGTAAAACTGTAGACCTACATTCAAAAACCCTCCCCTTGGGACTTTACAAGGTTCTTGGTCGAAATTTCAAATATTATAGGCCTTGACTCCAAACCTCTAACTAGGGCATTACCGTCTCCTCAACTGGAAAATGATTCTGGAAGTTATCAAACAATCTTGTCCTACTTTATACAAATAGACTCCAGAAAAACTCCGCTTATATGCTTTTTTGATTTAAACAATAAAATTAAATCCTCAAACTTTTTCAAACGTGGACCATAATTAGAAAGGAAAACTCTAACTAGGGTTATAAAATTTGAAAGCATTTGTATAAAATGCTAATAAATTTTATTATTATCATCATACAAGAATCGGCTAAACAGCCTTTTATTGTTATATGTATAAATAAATAAATAAGAAACAAACACGTTTATCATTTAGATAACACATGACCATCATCTGTAATCTGATACGCCTAACTGGATGGTGATGACCTTCTCTTTGAGAATCTAAGAAAACTACATCAGGCTCGTAGAGGAAAGAGACCAATCACAGGGGACGGGGGTGGTCGATATTTACACATCTATAAAAAACTTTCAATAAAACTACTTCGTCAGAGGGAGCGAAATTTCTCCCGGGGACAATCTCCCACCTTGGTCCCTACCTGGTTACGGGAATAAACTACATTCAATATTATTTAAGAAAATGTTTGAAAACACCCTCTTATTATTTGCGTTTAGTTGGTAAACTATATTAAGGAAAAAGTGCTTACAAAAAGTAAATTATGCAAACACTATTTATAAATACATCCAATAACCGTTCTGTATAAAAGAACTACTAACTCTTTGCATAAACTACAATTTATTTTAATAGTAAATAGCAATTATTTTTAAGAAAGGATCAGAAGAAATTGTCGGCCTTTCAACAATAAAAACATTCTAAGAACTGTCCGGCCTTACCAAAAGATTAACTATTCCAAGTAATATTATGATGTTGAGTTGAAGCCTTATTTTTAATTCTTAGAATGTTTCTAAATATTTTACACACCATAAATTCTTTTTATTTATTATTTTTGTAATGTTATAACATCCTGGACCGGTGGTTGAGACAACTAGGCAAGTTACATTTCTAATGGCATCGATCTCACAATCATTCTCTGAACTAAATTTGGGAAGTAAAATAGAAAACTTAATAATTTATTAAGTGTATATATTAATAATTTACCTGGGAAGTATTCCATTTCTTTAAGCAGTAATCAGCTTAAAGCAATCAAAAGCTGTACACCATCTGATTAATCTTGTTATAAACGGTAGTTTAAATAAATCTTCAAGCAACATGCAATAAAGAATAATAAATCTGTAAAGAAATCAAAATAATCATGCATTAAAAAAAGGAAACTAGAGTTCATTTATGAAATAATAAAACACAAACCTAAATAATAATGAATAATGCAAAACAAAACAAGTTACGGAAACAATGTAAGAAAGAATAAAAACAATTTACATATAACTTAATATAAATTATTAGCAAACTTATTATATATTACAAACATTAGAGTTCGGTAAAAAATTAATTAACTTATAAATTAAAAAAGTCAGGATTAATAATTAGTCAGATAAAAATAATAATGTCGTGTATTAAATGTTATAACTTCGGTTGAAAACACAAAAGTATGCACAACAAACTGCAAGAGTAAAAAAAATATAACTCAATATATTAGTGATCAACTCTGATTACTTAAAACAAATGAATTAAAAAACAACATAAGAAACACAACTAAAATTAAGTTTAAGCATTTTAATACATTAAAAATAAAAAATAAAACTATAATATAGAAAAATAAAATAAAAACAAAATATAAAAGACATCCAGGTATAAATAATAAGACAATTAATTTAATAATAACTTACCCCATCACCAAACCATGTAAAACTTTTTCTAAAAAAATCTAATTTAACTTCTACAGATTAAAATAAAATTTCACCAGTTTCAGTAAACAAAATGCAAAAAGCTGACACTTTAATTTGTTTAACTAGAAGCTTAAGAGACTTGAGTTGATAATATCATACTATACATTATTCTTTAGGAGATATTTTCATCAAGTAAGGTAAGTATAATAACCTTCCACCTCTAAATAAAAAACTAAATATAGACTTTTCCTTTATGAATCAATTGACAATACTCCAAAGAGCGTCTTTATATTTGTTTACATAAAAATGGTGAAATTTTACAAACGGCTGGATTATTAAAATTAAACATATTTGTTGATGCTGGTAAATATTCTATAAAAAAAGAATAGAATAAACAGCAAAAATAGGTACACTGGATTTGGTAAATTGTTTATGTTACAAGAATTGGTATATTAGGAATATTAATCCATATAAGGATTATATTAGGATAATCATTAGGATAAATAATAAAATCTTTTACAATTAAATATCATATTATATTTTTTCCTTAAATATTACGACAAGGTATGATTTTTTTTCATTTTTTAATATCAATCATTTTTATTAATATTAATTAATAATTATAGATAAATTTACATTATTCCTACTATTTTTTTTATTAATTTATAAAGAAAAAAATTATGACCGTTTATTTACAATTAGTTTATAATTTACAAAGAATATATTTAAAAATAAATTATTAGTTTATAAAAAAAATTATAAATTTGCATTAATTTATTTTAAATTTTTATATCCTATTTATTTTTTTATATTTTTATTATTATTTAGTATTAATTTTTAACTTTACAAATAGACATCAATTGATTCTAGTTAAGTAAATTATTATTTACAACCTATTTACACGTTACTTGATTTTATTGATAAATAGTTGATTAAAATAAAAATTAATACTTAGGTTTTGGTAAAAACTGTATTGTAAAGTGAATGAATTTGACAGGCACACACTATGAATTTGTTGGTATTAACAAATCATGTAGCATACATAATATCTAGTCTAAGTGTGTGTGTCTAAAATGTCTCATAAATTTATATAAAATAAACCTGTCAATCAGTTATATTTTAATGGGCAATGAGTACGTACATACTAACATTGTTGTGAAAAAAATTAAAACAATTATTATCATTATGCTTATTGTTTCCAAAAATATAGTTTTTTATTCCAACCAATTAACTTCTGAATGTAAATTAATTAATTAATTTTATTATTAATAAAAATATTTATTATTAATAATAATTTATTATAATTTATAATTAATTAATTAATTCTCGTTTTCTTATTTACCAATAATTTAATTATTTTCCTAATTTTTCACCACCTCCTTTGTTTTTCATTCTTTCTTCACTATTTCACCCAATTTTATTTAAATATCATACTTATTTACAATACATGTTATGGTTTAGTAATATTTTATAAATACGTTATATTTATGATGTTATGATGACTTTACTTTTTAACAAAAGTTAATGTACTAGAAGATAAATGTATTTCACAAAAAATAAATTAATGTGTCCGCTTATTCGCTAGCTCATAGCATCAGTTAAAAATTAAAATCGTGAGAAAATTCAAACCAATCAATAAAATTTTGTTAAATTAATCAATCTATAACTATACACCTATAATACATCTCTTACAGTCATCTTATGAAGTTAATTTATTTGCTTATCTTTATTTCATTTTGTCTGCAATTATTATAAACATTTTGTTATAAAATTTATTTTTAAACAAATAAGTTGTTAATATTTACAATTTCAAAACACGAATAGGGTTAAAAAAATCATACATTATTATACAGAACAGTGTCTGCAGTATTTATTGAATTTGTGATATTCTTTCGATTTGATGTCTATGGCATTTTTAATTTTTGGTACTTAAATAAATTTATGTTTATTTGCTTTTTAAAATTAAAAAAATAACATCTGTTATGGAAATTAAAATTTAAACAAAATAAATGGAAAACAACATTTTATCCATCCTAATAATTAAATAAAAAATAAAGGGAAATAAAATACAAAAGTAGGAAGGAAATATGTTTTTAATTTTTACTTATGCCTAAAAGTTGGATTATCTACATTGTAATTCGACATGAATAGGTAAATTAATTAACAAAAAACTGGTTGGGATTATTGGGTTGAGCAAAACAAGCAGAATTAAATAAATTTATATAATTTTATACTCTTTTTTACGTTTCAACTCATGTTTTTTTCATTTAAACGTAATGCATAAAAATTAAAAAAAGTAAATAAATTAAAAGTTTCTTTATATAACATTACCCTAATGTATGCAATTTTTCTGAATATAAAAATGATCACATCCATTAAACGGCCAATACAAATATTAAATTTTACTTAAACCAAACGGTCATAATTTTAAAATTACAATTATGAAAATATACCCTAAATTTATATAATTAATTTACAAATTTTCAACAGATTCATTCGTTTATAAAAATCATTTAAATCATAAGAAAAAAGTAAAATAATGTTAATAATAAAAAAATAAAATAAAATTGAAGTAGCTGCTGCAAATTTTACTGAAGCCTTAATGAAGAATTAAATTAAGAGTAAAAAACGCTTCGATCAATTATGATTGTAGTAAATAAAATCCCTCAAAGAGCGGTGATTTCACAAATTTATTGAGTTCGATTTATTGTTAATTAGTATGCTGTGAAGAAATTTGGGCCGATCACAAAATAAAACAATTTTGGTAATAAGAGGTTTAAAAATAAGGAAGTAAAAATTATGGTAGTAAATATATTTTAACCAGAAGTATAAAGACACCTAAGGACACCCAACTCTGTTAAACCAGCAATACATAACTGTATTGCAGATTCGAGTTAATCTAATGAATCTCTACCACCATACCTTCAAATGTTATGCGTCAAAAACTTGGTATTTATACAGCTTGAGAGTTTGTTGTGGAATGTGAGTGATCTTTACCACTGACTTTAATTAAATTTTAAACGAATAATCTATCCAGAGCCCCTTTAAAAAGCGTTTCTCAAAATTCACTCCTTTTACCTCGTGGCATTTAAAATTGTTGAAGAAATATAACTGTACCTAAAAGAACTAAAATTAAGCAGAGTAATACTGATAAATAATATGCGGATTTTAAGACAGAGCTGACTAAGTGGTGGGTAAAAAGCACGAAATAGTAAAATCAACTCTTCTCAGAAAATTATAAGAATCATTGCAATGCAATAGCCATATAAAGAATAGACATATTATTACTAGAGAGGCCCTATCGGTTGAATTATTGAAAACCTTCGATTATCAATATAATCAAATAACTTTAAAAAATACTGTAAGTTATTTGAATATAACATGACGTTTAAAATCCAAAACAAAACACATAAATGAGCAAAAAATCCTGCAACAATTGATTTATTAGACCTAACTCTTTTAAAAGAGGTTTTAATGAGGCTACAATAAACCCCTGAGATACTCAAAGAAATGTTTCATGCCTCTCGATGTATAAAAATTTAATATGCCCCATCTAGTAATATACCTCTATTATATAAAATTTATTTAAAAGTTTTAAAGTTAATTATTAAAATAATAGAATCGGATTATTAAAAAATCCTATAATATATTTTATCTCATATTTAAGTGACTTAATAAATCCATGCATTGAATGGGATTAATGCAAGAAATGGAAATTTTTTTGCAACAAGTTCGTCTTGCATTAACATTTTGTAATTAATCAACTATCAACAGTAGAGACCTTCGCCAACTAAGGGCATTTTTTAATCTTGCTCTAAACCGAATGCGTTTTTATCTTTATTCTATTTATTCCATATTTAGGCTTGAGAAGTAGGGCATTAAGCCCTTAACCCTCCAAGGGTAATTTGAGGGTCTGTCAGATCCTCGGACAAGTATTATGACTATAATTAATAAGATTAATGAGTAAGGTCCCTATACAACGAATACTCTCCTACCCTACTCGTGTTTACATGTCCGACAGTTCCATTGTCCCTTGTTATCAGAGGGTCTACGATTAACAAAGAGTTCATGTTGCCTTATGCTACATTTTGGGGGTCAGAAAGACCCCAATTCACCCTCTGCGGCATTAAAATGTGCAGAGGGTGAGTTAATAAAATTATTAAAAATGTTTATTAATTTTCACGTGATTTTTTATTTATTTTTGATTATCAAAAGAAACCCTATTAAAAACTTGTCTAAAAGAACTAAAGAGGCAAAAGCAGAAACTTGGAATTAATCTAATTCAGATTCACTTTTTAAGGTAAAGGTTTCCTATTATGTTACTTTTTATTAAAGTTGTTTAATTCAAGAAATTACTTTGTGAATATAATTTATACATACCATACCTAATCATTAAAAGATTTGTTTTCTTTTTTAAAAAGTGAAAATATGTAACGAATTTCAAACAAAGGAATTGGGGTCTGTATGACCCCACCTTATCCTTCATGTCTTAAAAAAGCATCTTACCCTTGTAGAATATAGAGTTAAATTATTGCTTATCTAAAGCAGCTTTAATCTACAACGTGATTAGATTTATTATAGTTTTCTTACTTGCATATAAGTCAAAGTATTAATCATTTTCAATCAAAATAATGTACTTAATCATATACTCAAGTATATGATTCTTAATTTTAGTTCTTTTATTTTATAATACCAGTCAACAACCAGCGGATATTATTAATAATAAAAAAAATGGTCCTCCACCAAAATTTAAACAAACAGGAAATTTACCAAAGAAAACTAAACAAATATATTAGTAAGAAATACAAATATTAAAAAAATAAAGTAATAATAATATAAATAAATAAATACAAAAAATATCTACAAAGTATCCCTTCTTTAAAAACATATTTTGAATAAGAAACACAGGTAATATTACATTATTATTTTGTTTCTTGAGCTAAGAAATTTCATCAGCTAAAGGAGGTATTTGACGAATTCAAGAGCGGTAACTAAACTATGAATAAAACACAACATAAGGTTGCAAAACCCTTACTCCGGACACAATCCAAATAGTTTTAAAGGGTCAAAAATATAGCTTACATTTAAGAATAATAATATATTGTATGCTTAGTAATATATTGCATATGCTTGCATACTGCAACCTAAAAATAATATTCTCCGTAAAAAACGAAAAGGGGTGATAATAAATAAGCACACTGAGTGGGAGAAGATTTGAAGAAACAATTACATTAGCCTTATTCACTAACATGAAAATTCGCTTCATATAGGAGAGACCGATCAAATGATTGATTTTTATCTCAATTTTTTAAGCATTTATACATCGTTCAATAGTTCAAGCTTCCTCATATATACACATCTATATATTACATATACATATCTATAGTATTAAATCACGGCGTAAAAAATAAAATTATTCATAAATAAGGTAATGATCGTGTAGCTGTTGTACTCAGCAATGAATTCAGTTTTTTAGATAATTATATAGGGCAGATATAGATGAGAAGCCAAGAACTATTAAATATACTTCTTGTTACTATTTTATAACATTTTACAATTTTTTGTTATTGTTATTATTTAATACAATAAATATTTGTGCTATAAGTGGGTGGCGGTTGGTAGTGGAACACCTTCATTCCCAAGGGATAGTACCTCTCACAAGAACTCATAAATATAAGTAAAATGTAATAAATACGAATAAAAAATATATACGACGCAAAGCTACTCAAAGTGAACTATAATAAACCTAAAAAGAAGTTGAGAAAGAAGGGACAAATCGATAAATAAGTAAAATTTAAATAAATCTTATTAATAGATATAATAAATTTAAAAAAAAATAATTAAAACGATTTTTAAGTCAAATAGTATGTATACATTTTTGTTGTTAGTTTATGTTAATGAAGGTGATCACCTGACAAGAAGTACACACATGGTGACCAAGAGGTACATTGGACCGTGGTATGGACTAGATGCATGTTCGCCATGCTGCATTGCTGCAGGTACTTCACCCGCTGTAACACAAAGAAAAAAAGACAGTATGAAATAAAAGTAAAAGTAATAAAGAGAAAATTTTAATTATGGTTATTTAAAATTGAAACATAATAATCTATCCTCTCTCATTAAGTTGTTTCAAAGCCGTTTAAAATGATTACAGGTAAATAAGATCAATTCCAAAAAAAGATATGACAATTTATGGAAAACATAAAGCGCCTAACTCGTATCATAATACTAATCCTGTAATTTCCTAATGTATTGCCAACACTTACTCGCAGTCGAAAGTAAAATCTCCGAAAAATAGAACAGCAATCCGATAAAACATTTATATTGTTTAAAGCAAATGGTATTGTCCCAAATTTAAATAAACAAGCCTTCCACCTCGAGACATACATAAATAAATACATAATTAAATATATGTTTTCTTAAATTGCCAAGAAGTTCAACAGAAAAAATAACTTAAATTATAGATTTATTTCACCTAATATACATCCGACATTTTCCTAAAAAGTGTCAACCTACCTTGTTTTAGGGAATAATTGAGTTACATAGAGAATTCAGCTTAATCAGAGCTTAACTTAAATTGTTAAATATCACTTACTTTCCCCGAAAATATCATTAAAATCTGACCAACAGTCAAAAATTTGAACTGATAACAAACCAAGTGGTAAAATTTTGAACAGACACACATCCTTTTTAATGGTGATAACAGAATAAAATAATATTTATTCAATAAAATTATAATTTCACTTTACTATATTGTTTATTTCTGTTAGTTTGTTCCTAGTCTTTTATTTAATCTTGATGTAGTTTTTTAGTAGTTTTATATCTTTCCTGAAGATGATCCAAATGGATTGAAATATATTGTTCCTGTTTAAAAACATTGTAGAATTAAAGTCGTTCTTTTCCTAACCTTAACAGTAATTATTTATACTACTTTATTTTTTATTTATTTAACCTATTTTATTTATTTTTACTAATAATTTGTATAATAGTGCCATTTGATGTCAACGATTTTAAGTTAAGAAACTTCGAACAATTAAACACCCTAGATTAATCGTGAAAAATTAAAGATAAGCCTATAAGCCAATGTATTTAAGTTGGATCCAATATGAATACCAATGCTGGAGAAAGAGTTAAAAGGCAGGATTAAAAATTAGAAAGAGCTCCATATGGCGTATTCCAATAGGTTGTGAGAGGTATATAAGGAGCCCTAATCCCCACTAGATCGGGGAAGGCCCTAGATAAATTAGAGCTCTATGAAGTCTTTCACACTTGCCTACTACATCAGGTACCTGACATCCTACACTTATCACACACCATCTTACTCAAAACGAACCTCATTATGGGAGAAGTACCTGCTCCCAAAACGTCTTAACTGTAAATAAGTTTGACAATAGATTACATCCAACTAATTTTACTCATAATCCTGGAATAATTATTTGTTGTGCCATTTATAATTATTTTTACATAAAGAATTGAGTAGATAAAACATTTCATGAAACATTATAGATACATAAGGTTCATTTCAACCGCAACGCTTCTGCAATTCTAGCCTTTTTTCATAAATCTAGCTAATCTGCTTTAGGGCATTAGCTCTCCATCTAATACTTAAGCATCTCACATAAAAGCGTAATACGTCACGGAAGTGCGACGTCACACAACACATATTGGCTTAACAAACATTAACAAAACAAAATCAAGCAATCAAATACTATTTTTTGTTTGTTATAAGCCAACAGTGACCAATAGCATTGCTTTATTATGTAAACAAAAATATTTTAGCTTAATTTCCGTACTTTATACAAAAAAAATCGCTTAAAATATCTATTTTGTCATGATATAAAGTAGGTAACTATATTAATAAACAACTCCGATTCTTAATCACTATTATAAAAAATCATGATTTGAAATGCAACCAAAGTTAAACCCCCGCCGGCCCTTTAGGGAATTTTTTCTTAATAACTTCGTCCCTTTTTGATTTAGTATTATGTTCATTTTAAACATATAATATCGAGGTTTGATCAAGAAAGTTTAATTATGGGTTTGTATTTACAGTATATCTTACACTGTAAACTAACTTAAAATTTTTAAATCTGTCAAATACAATTATACATAGCTTAAGATTTTTGCTATATCAAATACATTAAGTATGTTTCAAAATTGATATTATACACGATGTGTTATAGTAGAATTTTGTGTTTATTTATTCTACGCATGGTAGAATTTGGCATGAAAATCGAGGTTTAATCAAAACAATAACAATTTCCTTTGGCTCTCCTTCGATATTATCAATCTTATACAGAGTACATACATGTATATGAAAATTTTTACATTTATGAATATGTACATGTGTTCTTCTTAAAAAAAGATCTTGAATAAAGGGAATGACGCACTAAGGAACTTTTCTGACCCCATGGACGTTGTATGAGATAGGGGCAAACTAACCTTTCCATGGTTATAGCAAAAAAGGCTTAAAACGCAGGTTATGTTACACGCATAAGCCGAGTAACATCTCGAGAGGAAATCATCGGGAGGCAAGTTTTCCTCTAAATTTAAGACCTGCGCGTCCTAGATTTACATTATATTACATTTAATGTAATAATTTACTGTACAATTGATGTACTGCTTGTTACTGCACGCGCAGAGTCGTAAGAAGCATTTGCAGTTTGTTTTTGACATGGGTTTTGTTATGGATTTTTCTCTATTCTTTGTTCTTGATACGGTAAATCAAATTATTGCATCATCCTCTTAATTCAAGATCATTGTTCTAAAAAAAGGCAAACAAACCTCTCCCGCAACAACCAAAGGTAAATTTACTTTGAACGTGTCGGGTTGTATATTCCCATCTATATAGAATTTTATTTGCAGAATATTATTGAGACCAAAACTCCAAGTCAGATTTAATTTCAAATAGATTAATTTAGTTCAAATTCCAAAGAGTTCTTTGATCACGTGCCGCTATACGCGGAATCTACTACAAGTAACAAGCATGTTAATTTCATATTATATACTAATTACAAGTCCAAGCAATTCAAGAACATAGAATTTCATTAAATTCAAAATACCAGAAACCAAGTTAAGATACCGAGAAATAAGGAAAAAGTACAATAAATAAAGACCCATTCTGCAGAGATTTCATTAAAGTGTGTACGTAGTTCTGTTACAACAGAACTATTCAAATAATGTATCAAAACACTGTTGAAGTTTGTAAAACGTAAAATCAACATTACCTAAACTACAATAACAGTGAAATTAAATTTATAAAATACAATAATTACTTAATTCCACTGAAAAAAAAACTTAGACCGAACTACGAGTAACTAACGAAGCTTTAAGCTATCAAGTCACAAATTGAGTTAGGGAATAGTTTAATAAAAGAAAACAATCTCTTTAAAGCGATACCCAGGTTTGTTTACATTCAGATCCAAACTTTATCAAAACGAAACTTTTTATCTCAGTCTCCAGTTTTATAAACTTTTACATCACGTAACTTCACTATTATTTAAAAATATTAAACTTTTAAATGTTGAAACGTGATTTTTACGTCGAGACAACAAACATCAGAGTTTTTACGTAAAACATC
Organism: Microvelia longipes; assembly: GCA_018340805.1. Classification (NCBI taxonomy): domain Eukaryota; kingdom Metazoa; phylum Arthropoda; class Insecta; order Hemiptera; family Veliidae; genus Microvelia; species Microvelia longipes. The sequence continues at coordinate 28,473,529 of JACMZG010000022.1, forward strand.
ATGCACCAAATAATTGTTGAGATGATTTTAATTATTTTAATAGTAAAACAACAATCGCGCTAGCATATATATGGGCATATTTATGTAAGCAAATAGATTTGATTTAACGATTTATTTAAAACATACGTAGTAAAATATTAAAAATCGGGTACAGGGTACCCTGAGTTCTCTAAACTAAGCGTAAACTTGACCTCAAAACTTATTGTTTTTGTTAACTCGTTTTAGTTTGCCCTGAATGGTGGTAGCATGAATAAAGTTACCGAAACCGTCAGCTGAAGAAGTCGACTGACTGATTCTGAATTAAGTTAGCGAAGAAAGGAAACTTTCTTAAAGTTATCAAATCAAGCGAATTAAAGGTTTTTTTAAACAAATTCTTTATTGACAAACGTAAATAATAAAATTAAAAGTTACGTTTTGAAAACATTTAGTTTACGAAATTGGGTGTTTGAAAAATCTTAAGGTAGCAAAACATAATTGTTCATCAAATTTAATCGATGTGGACACAAATATTTAGTATGAGAAGAAAATGACGTAATAAACAAAGTGAAAATCGCAATTTAAAGACATGAGTAGTTAATGCGCTAGATTTCTTATACAAGGTACATGCTTAGTACAAAGCATGAACAGTGCGTTGTTGGCAATTGGATTGAGTTGATTTTTCATCAATGTTTTACATCAGAGGTAGCCAAATCGTAAGAGAAATTTATTTATCACGTTATCGCCATTATTCAGAGTCCTAGGGTAGCCTGATTTCAACAGCGTTGACACGATAAATTTACAAAAAGGTGTCATCATCAAAGTATACATTAATAGATCAGTCGAAAATATCAAAAAAGCAGTAACATATGCACGATCTTAACGTTTTTTGTTGTTACATTAACGTATAGAACAAAGCAGGCTAACATATAGAACGAAAAAGCATTAAATCTTTCAGATAAAACAAAACACAACAAGAAACTAAATAGATTAACCAAAACAAAATAAAAAAGTTAAAAATTAAATTGTGAAGACTTTTTCGCAATGCGAAAAAAAGTCTTAAAACAAGCAGGGTGTCAGGGGTTTTGGGTCAGTATTGATTCCTTCATATTCCCTATAATAAAACTTACAAACATTTGCTCTTCTATCCCAGCTCTTTATTATTTTTTTCTAAAGATATCACCATTAATTATTAATTAAAAAAATAGTCAAGAGAAATTCTCAGAGAACGAGTATAATATCATCGCAACATTTTTCACAAATGAAATGAAGAGAAGAAAGAAAAAAAGAAATATTTATTAACCTAGTAGTTGAAATTACAGGGAATAAAAGAGAGAAAGAGAGACTCTTGGTATACTTTCCTATTACATTGACATTGTGCCGTCTAAAACTTTTTCAATTAATAAAATGTTTTTATTGATTTTAAGTTTACGAGTACTTTAGTTATTTTATTTAGTCCCTACAACTTTTCAAAATTTTAAAACAATAATTTCAAACATAATTGAACATTGTTTTATTGGAACAAAGCTTAACTATAAAATAGCAATTTTTTTAGTCTCAATAAGTATGTAGTAAAATATGAATCAAAACTGTAGTTAATTATTGGAATTGTAGTTAAACTTAGTATAAAGCATTAAGAAAAAACATTAAAAACTGGGAACGTTTCCCGTTTTTATTTCAAAATAATTTACCGTCTTTTATGCATTTTTGGAAAGTTTGCTAATCAATTAATGAAACAAAAATAGATGGTCTGCAAACAAAATGGAAAACATATTCTTGCTTCAACAATGGCAGTAACCATTTTTTCAAATGGTATATTAAGGTTTAAACTAACCTTTCTTTCTAACCATATATAATAATAATAATGATAGAAATCATTAATAATTTACTTTAGGTTTTCAAGCAATAAGTTAAAGGAGCTACAAAATGTTACTTAATTAACAACATTTTAAAATGCCTACCATCATTTAAGTGTGCTAAACCCGCATTACATCCATGTATTGCAGTTTAATAAACTGACTGATTTGATAAGAAAAGATAATATAGTATTTTTAGCTTTTGTTACCCTTCCGAAACCGTAGAGTAAACAATTGGGTACAAGGTACCTTTGAACTTTTCCACACGACTTCGAAATCGCTTCGCTCGTCTTCAGAATAGAATAGTTGTTCAACGTTTAGGGTGTTATAATTTCGAACTCACATCGCTCGTCCTCAGAATGCCATGATCGTCCCTAATAATTATGGTGAGTGCGAGGGTGTCAAAACTTTAAGGCTTCATGACTAATAAACTAAGGATGGTAAAGAAATTGAAGGATGAGTCTACTCAGCATAATCTTTTAGCTGAACCTGACATATATTCATACATATTTTATATTGATCTAAAAAAAAGTTACAAAGAGATGAATATAGTCTTTAGATGCTTCCTGTAAAGCATGGTACTCCTGTGACCGGTACACATGGCGGTCGCACAGCCGTGCTTCCGCACGGTAAAAGATAAAAAAGTTTTATCGTTTAAAATGAACTGTTAAGGGACTATCAGCCGCATGTGCAGCCCTGAGAATAAGAAAATCCAGTTAATTTACAGACACCCCCGTCAGGAGATAAAATAGCTCTAAGTTAAAATAAACCTACGCTAAAATGGCGTTAGTAGTTAAAGCTTTTAAAAAAACTAAATTCATTCATTTCTTGAAGTTAGTTTCTTGATCAGCTTGGCTTATTAGTCGTGAAATAATAAAAAAATTGACGTAAACCAATTAATTTTTTCCAAATAAATTATCTACTACAAATAGTCTCATTCATTTTATAATAAGGATCCTAAGGTAAAGGGCAAAACTGTCTATTCACAAACCTCGCCAGAAGGAATATTTTTCTCCTAGAACATTCTAATATATTTTTTAATTCCAATAGGAAAAAGAGGTAGTTTTAATTTTGCACTTTAATTATAAATAACACTTTGATAAAAAAAAATCCAATTACTTTTTTTTAATTTTAGTTACGTTCTTTATTTATAAATTGTTAAGATTTTTTTTATGAAACTAAAAATAAAAAAAATACCCTTCCATCTTATAATACTATCTAGTCCCTACAGACCTAATTAGAAATTTTTCTTAAATATAATTGCTTCAGGTTATTTCATGAAAATAAGAAGAAAAAACTTATTTAAAAGAATAAAAGGGAAATGTTGTATAATTTAAATTATATTAATATTATTTCTTGTTAGGACTTATCAGAATAATTTTCACCTTAATTTTACATTTTAAAGAAAATAAAGCAATTAGCAAAACTTAATATTTTAAAGTACATTTCTTGGGAAAAATATTTTATTAACCAGGATCAAATATATTTACAACTAATTATAATTATAAATAATTAGCTTAAAAACATAGTTTTCTGTTTTAAGTAATGCAAAAAAGCACTTAGTTTCCTGCCTAGAAAAAAGTATAATATTTTTTATGTGGCTGCTCTCAAAGAACACATTTTTTTACGAAAAAAATGAGAACAACCAAAAGTAAAAAAGTTTATTAACCTATGTTCGGTGCAGTCAAATTTTCCGAACAAAAATTCTTACCCTACTCCTTATACCATTTCTCACCATTATTACGAGACTGCGTCTTGCCATTACTAGAACGACCTTAATTTAGAGTAAATTGAGCTGTGAATTAATTATTTTGTGTCTCGCACAATTATATTGTGTCAACTATTCATGTTTTGTAAAACTCGGTAGTATCCAATGATACTAGCGAATTTACAATAATACAATAATGATACAATAAAGAAGTTTAAAAAGAAAAAATATAAATTAATTATTTGTTTAATGCTAGCATATGCCCAACATAATTTGTATGTTGATAGAATCATCGGTGTTTGTTTAGCTCGGAACATTTTCTCACCACATCGGATTCGTTAACTCAGGTGCTCACTTCGTTTTTTGTCAGCCTCATTGTTGCCAAAAAATTTGAAATTGCGCGAAGTCAATAGGCTTTAGGCGATGATAACTTAAAATTAGCTTCTTCTCACCGATAAATTTACAGTTTTTAGTAGTTTTATATGATGTATTTGTTTTTTCGTGTTAAAATATAATCGTTTTCTTCTTTGCAGGCACTAATGATGACCTGTATTAGGTTGAAAGTTATCATTTTATACAAAAATTAATCCATATGTTATCAATAAACTTATAAATCTATAAACTTATAAAATACAAATTCCGGCAATAATGACAGCAAAAACGTAGAACAATTATAAAACGCGGAAGAAGGTTTTGATCGATTTGATTTAGTACGCATATACTCATGTAATAATCACGCATATACTCATGTACAGGACCAACAAATATCCCAAGTTTAACCTCATTATCAAATGACTTGTATACGTTTTAAAGAATTGTAAAAAATGAACAAATAATCTAATTGAATTTAAATTTAGTGAATTCAAGGGTATCCCTTTACGTAACAAATAGGTATACTAAGTTTCGTCTTAGAGCGAGCTATGTGAGTCCGACGTAGAGAGGATGAGCGTAGCGAATCAGCAATGGCGAGGAAATGTTGAGAGGTAAACCATCACAGATTTTATCCATTTACTTTTTAAATTATTTTGGGCAAAAGCTAAAATTAAGCAAATAATTCACAGCTCAATTTTACACAAAATTAAGCTCACTCTTAAGATCTTTAATTCCAAGATGCAACATGAAAGAAAATTCTGATTCATTACAAAAATATTTTTGTCTGAAATTCACGAAATAAACAAAAGAAAGTTTAAAATGCGTATTAAAGAATATTGCAAAATGGAAAAAATCTGTTAATATTTCCTTGCTGTATAAGAAATTTTCCTCAAAAGACTAATTTATCAAACTTAACAATCATTTTTTTCGTTAAACAAAAGCTCAAGCTTTTTAAACATACTTTTACTAAGAAAACTTTAATCCAAAACTTTTTAATCTAAATCTAATTTTTCTTTGAACTAAAGCATAATTAATTAAAATTAAGGATGTTTTTACTTTAGAGGAAAATCTGTAAGCTAATTAGATTAATTATAATAGCTATGACAAAAACTTTCCAATTACGAAAATAATGTAATATTTGCTAAAGGGGTTTTTAAAAAAAGGTTATAGATTTTTAGAATTTTTATTATTATTTTTGTACGTTATAAAAATATTTTTTTTTAGTCTTAATTTATTGCAGCATTAATCACACAAATATTTATACAAAACGAGATTTGCAGGCCTGAAAACCTAAGTTAGTATTGTAGAGCAACAAATACAAATAGACCATACACAATGAAATTTTTGATAAGATATGTCAAAAAAAATGATTGATATGCCAACGATAAATATTTATAAGAGTTCATTTCTTAATGTACATAAGAATCTTATTTATGCGAGGGAAGAGTCAGAGTGGTACACCAACTCAATGTTCTATATTCTGAGGATGATACTCGATTATTTCGGTACAGAAGATACTATTATGTGTATAAATTATCCTAGGCTGTAACCACCTACGCAAAGATAGGACAAAAATTGTCTAGTTGACCACAGATATTCATATGAATTATTATAGTAATAGTCAATAGTGATAGTAATATAGAAGAGGTTAATGAAAAGCTCTTTTCTCTGAAGTCCTAAGATAGAAGACAGAATTCTAATTTTTATAAACATTTTGATAACTTTATAAGTTAGCAAAAGTTCGGTGTCTACTCTACAGAAGATAATCCACATTCATGAATAAATTTTTTTATTAACAAAAGCTAAGAAACATATTATTTATATAGCCAGTTTTTTTGTCGTATTATTTTAAACATTATAATTATTTTATTACCAGTTATCAATCTGTGTGTTAAATTAGCAAAAAGAAACCCCACTGTACTGGCTATGACAAAATGCACTCTCTATGTTTAAGCTCAGTGCATTAAAAATTGCTAGATAGTGTGGTAACATTTATTTAAATTAATGACATTGAAAAAAGGGAATTCGTAAGAAATTCATGAGAAAGTCGCTCTCTTTAATTTGCTTCATCTCTCTACCTTTATTCACCTACATTTGATTTTATTAATAGAGAATAATATCACACCCTATTTGTGACACCTGCCTTTTGTCAAACTCTAGGGAGTAACCATGCATATATATACTAAAGGTGACATAGCCTATATCAAGCTTTAAACATAGTTTTGGGGCTCTCAGAACCCACCTGGTTAACGTGTCAACGTGTTACCAGATCACAGTGAGGGCTTAAAAATGAAGTTTAAAGGGTCTATGAGTTAGTAAAAATATAGGAATAACATATGTTTTTTATACCAGCTATGTTAAATATATGTATGGAATGAAACATGACCAGACATGATTGCTAGATTACAAACATTGATTTTCTTATTTTTCCTCTATTACCATTATAATAAAATCCAACTATATAAGAAATCTTCTATATAAAAAAAGGAATAACTAGATTAAAAGTCTTCTTAGCTGTCTGAGATTATAAATCGTTGATCAATAATAAACGTTGTATTTAGCTTAAGATAACTCGAATTTCTATGAATTATTTTACTCAAGTATTTAATAAGCCAGAAAAGTAAGATATAATTGTATTATAAAATAATACTAAAAAGTCGAGGTGGCTGATGCAGAAGGCTATGATAATATAAAATTTACAAAACCAAATTCATGTCAAGATATTTAATAAAATTTTTCGAATTACGACAGTACAGATTAGACCAAAAGCGTCAGCGACCTCGGGGTTAACTAACAGCAGGATCTTACCGTTAAGAACGTGAACGTAGACGCTGGCCGGATTAGCGTTCGAAGGTACACAAGTATAATTTCCTGAATCAGTCAATGCGGCTTTAGTGACAAGAAGTTTGGACGTAGTGCCGGTCGGCGTTTTTTCAGTTTCTAGACTAATGCCACCTCTCGGTGAATCAAAGTCGACGACCGACGCCCCTTGGTACCATAATACGGAACCAGGCGGTGTCGAGTGAACGTTAACTGAGCAGGTTAAGCTTATAGTTGAACCTTTCTTGACGTAAACATCTTCAGGGCCCCAAATATTTGCTTGAGCAGCTGAAATCCAGAATAATATATTAATAACACAGGGGTATAAAACGATGTTTCATATGGTCTCACGTCATATAAATTCAGGATGGGTGAACGGAAATAAATTTTACTTACTACCTAATAAATATAGCTTTTAAATATGTCCTATAAAAATTATACAAAAATCCAGACATAATCTTAGGGTATATTATATGGTTAAGGAAATGTGAAAGAAATGAAATAGCAAAGAGGAAAGTGATGAAAAACTAGCAATGACAACAGGTTAATTGACAACAAATTCATTTTTCAATTAACCTTCTAAACACCAAACATAATACAGGAAACACATGGTGACAAGATACAGCATAAAATGAAATACTTGTAATTTATAAATAATATTCCTAGACACAAAAATGAACCCGACTCAACATGAGAGAAGAAAAGTAAATATGCGTTTATTTTTCTGAATTTGCTCAAAAAATTGTGAAATGAACAAGCGACATATAAAAATGAATGAAATGATAAAAATAAGTATGAATCGTGAAGTGATAAAAATAAGTATGAATCGTGAAGTGATAAAAATAAGTATGAATCGTGAAGTGAAAAAAAGATGAAGTGGAAAAAATTGAAAATAATATATCATAGCCTTCAGCCACCACAAAGAAAAGTAATAGAAACAATAGATGAAATATATAAGAAATAATACCTTTAAAAATGACTTGTATGTATAATTAATTAAGAGCATTGATGAGAAAAAAAGAAAAAAGTGAATAGCGATGAAATGACGATATTCAATTTGAATACTTAAGATATAATATTCCTAAAAATAATGAAACTAATAAGTGATTTAAAAATAATATTCAATACATGCAAAAATGACAAAATGATATGAAAATAGACGAAAAAATCGGGAAAACCCCTTGTTTTTCATTTAGACTTCATTTGCACAGATAAATTCTCTGTAATAAAAATCTCTCCGATCATTAACTCTTTATTGGTAAACAGGCGTATGCCGAATAATTTTGCAATAATATTTTATTCTAATTAATAAAGTTATAAAAATGATTTTTAATAAGAATGTAAAACAAAATTTGAACACAGAATACCTAAGAAATGAAATGAAGTAGTTTTTGTTTTAATTTTAGCAATATATGCTACTGTATAACTTGTATGAGCCCACATTTACAATTAATCTAATCAGAACAACAAAGATGCTTCCAATATCGGAAAAGCATATAGAGTCACCGTACTCCATGCAACATAAACTAAGTTAGCTTTTAAGGATATGTCTAAAAAATTTTATTAGGACAGATTTGGTGGTAAAAATATCTTTAGATATTACCAAGCAAAATATTTCTCAGTTTACAAATATTCAGTATTATAAATTCCCGCAACCTTTCCAAAGCTACATCAATTATCTAATTCACAAATAAAAATCAAAATATGGTATAATGAATTGAAGCAGCTAAACAAACTAACATTTAAGCAACGCAACAACAACAAAAACAAAAGACAGAGAGCTTACCATATGAATACAATATCAAATTGAAATAAATAATTAAAAGGAATTTATAAGGTAATGAAACAGACTAGAATAAAAACAGGCTGCCAGAGTTGGAACAAAAACTCGCAATAGGGGGGAGGAGGGGTTATTTTGAGGAATGGACGTCTCCCCTGCAATGCCTGTACAGATAATATAGTTCACGTGAACTACATTATCTTTAAAAATTCGAAGAATATTTTGTTTTACAGTTATTAGCACCTTCTCAACTTTTTTCTAATGGAAGTTCTCTAAACCATATTATATGGCCCCCATCGCCCATTTTAAATAGTTTATATACTCGAGACAGAGCCCTCGCTGAGGGCTCTAACCAATTAAACGGTTCAAGAACAACTTAATATTATAAAATCTTACAAATTTAAGTTTTCTCGAAATAAGTGGTTCTCTGTGGGTCAAGAGAAGTTTTTTGGACAATCCACAAATGTCTTCCTTGTAGATGCAGTTATCCACTTTTGACGAAAAAACACTTGTTTTATAAAACATTTTATCATCTTAAAGATATATTTGTATTGTAGCTCTTTCAGTTTTGCATACGACCAACCGGGAACTACTTATTGCAAGAAAAAGTAGAATATGTACGATTTTCTAAAATTTTAAGGGAGCTCATTCATACGAAGGGCTCCAATCGGGATAGGCAGACTATGCTTTTCTTTCATAATTTAAGGTATAGTTTCTGATAAATTTGGTTTGAAGTAGTACAAATAAGTCACATTTTCCAGGCCTGGCTCTTGGACTATTAAACTAGAAGTAAAACTTCTCCATAAGCACCATATTTGTCCAATAAACTTAGATAATAACATAGATACTTATAGGCAACAATCAGATACAATACGGAATATTTGGTTCCGTGAGAACAAAATTTTCTATCTCTTCATCCCTTTCTATCTTTGTGTCTGACTCTAGAATATCGTTAAAAGTAATAAAAATTGGCTTAAACAGAATCAATAAAACCTTAATATCAGATACTAAAACGAAACATAATTAACCTTTTTTACTGCATAATTAATTAAACGATACCAAAAGAACGATGAAATAAAATTTAAATATACAAATAGGTTTTTAAGTTAAAAAGTTACGAGTTTTTCAGGCATATTAACTTAACGACATATAAATGGGAGTCAACAATCAAATAATGGCCGTTATTATGACAGTTTTAAAACAAAAAAGGGAGTTTAGTCAAATCAATAATGAATTTTGTTTTGCCCATTTTCCCCATATTTTTTTCAGCCAAAGCATAATAACATAAATTAAATTTACACTTGTAACCTTTTCACTGATTTTTTTGACTAATTTATTTTATTCTATCATCAGAAGCCTTCCTTTGATTCCTGTATAATATTTGGATTTCATATTTAGAGATTTTACAAAGAAAAAAAGAAACGTAATAAATAAAGAAAATATATTAAAAAGGTTTCAAACTTAAGAGCCAATTCCAAAGAAAATAAATAAGAAATTTAATTTATAAAAATAAAAAAATAAGACATTAGAAAATATGTGGTCTAACAATATTCCAAAAAGCAGTATAAATATGAACTATAAAGAAAATAACGGCTCTTCTATCAAAATAGTAGGGCAAATTAGATTAAAATCAAATAATATCAAATAATCGAATGGACATTTTTAAAATTCTAAAAATAATGTATTTTTCATATTTTAGCACAATTTAAGCTGTATTGAAAAACCATAAATTAAAAGTGACATGTTTGTCATTAAGATTGTAAAATTATAGGTTTTTTCAAATCTTGTCTATATTTTTGGCCTTGAAAGCTTAATTGGTTCAATATTAAAATTAGGAAAGTAGAGGTATACCATATTCCATGTTCAATACCATAAGACCATAAGCTTAGTTTGTGCTAAATTTAAAGTAGAAAAGGAGATGTATTGAGACATTTGATTTCAGGAATGAATTAGAGCTCTTAGTTTGTGCTAAATTAAAATTAAAAAAGAATATGTATAGATACAATTGATTTCAGGAATGAATTAGAGCTCTTCGAATCTTTTAGAGTAACACCCTTATAAATTATTTATTTTAGAAGCACAAACAATCGTACATCGTACGATAGATAATGTTGTTATAATCTTTCGATGACAACTAATTTCCTTGTAACATAAATATAATCATAATTATAATAATAATAAATAACATAAACACAAATTAATGGTAACTAATTTGTTGAATATTTTAATGCCTTCCAAAACCTTTACAGCGATTTTTTAATACTCACCCATCTTTTTTTATTTTGTTTGATAAACGTTAATATTTACCAACTCTGGATTATATTTTTTAATATAATTAGGACTGGAATCGGAGAAAAATCATTTTAGGACTGTTTTGGGACTATAAATTTGTCCCAACTTGTAATTGAACATTCATATTAATTTTGTAATATAAATGTTTTAAACTGTAATATAATATACACATTATCTACTTTAAAATATTAAACTATGCTTATAAAACCATACTTAAATTTAACAAATTAAATAAAAATGTTTTATGCTCAAAAACTTCACACTTTACTAAAGAACTAGTCACATTATATATATTTTTAAGCAATAAACCCTGGCAAAAATATAAAATGTAACACTAAAAATAATATGTTTATTTGTTGTCCAAGCTCACGTGTTTTTCACATTCAAGCCCATGTAGTGAGAAGATAAAAAATCATAATGCATTTGAAAACCATGTAACTATAATAACATGAAAAATAAAAAAATGAATTCTTTCATGAATGATAAAAATAGTTTAGGAAGATGTAGAGTGATTTGGATCTATATTTTAAGGTTGCTACCTCAGAAAATAAAAAAAAAAAAATAATAATTCATGTCAAATTATAACCTTAGTATAAGTTCTAACCTTAAATAAGGAAAGGACAATTAAAAAAACATTAAATTAAATCTTAAATCAATATAAAAAGTGATTAAAAATGGATGGATAAATTAAAATTTTATTCACATCGAGTAGAGCACCAAACTCTCGGCGAATTGAATATTGAAATTTAATAATTTACTCCATTCATTGGTTTATTCAACATAAATTAAATAAATTAATACATTTTCAATTCAAGTAATTAGTCATGAATTTTCTATACATGTTTTGATAGAATATACGCAAGTTTTGAAATGTGTAATATACGCAAGTGGAATACATGGGATTTACACCCCTCTTAACACTTACGCGCGAAATTTATTTCAGATTTCATTCCGTTTACTTGAATATATTTTCACAACTATATACCTTAAGGAAATCTTTAACAGAAAATAACACTTTTAAGGTATTGCGTATTCAATACACATATTGTGTATTCAAAGAGGTAGAGCAACCTTATAAAATAACAACGTTTTTTAAACCTAATAAAAATAATATCCAAAATGATAAATACAAAATAAATAACAAAAATAAAATAACAAATGGTATGATATGAATTTCAGACACAAACACAATGTGCAGTTGCAAAAAACCTTTGCTCAAAAACACATTTTAAATTTGGCATTAGCAGACTTGCAGAATGATGTTTGTTTTTATTATATTATATTTACACAACTATATAAAACAAATTAAATATGATATTATTGTAAAATTGGTTACAAAAGTATTTTTCTTTAACTTTTTTAACAACAGAAAAAACAACGTTATATTTTCTTTAGAAATAATGTTATAAGTCAATATTATTTGAACAATTTTCATGCTAATAAAATGATATGGTAGATATAAGCATAAAAACTAGATCAACATTCCTTTAAATTTGTTTCATATTTTTATTCCACTGTTTATTATTTTCATCATATTTTTTATTGTGCTTTTTTAGTGGAAATAATAAAGTTACTTTAAACATGAATAAATCAAATAAATTACTCTTCAATATATTCAAATACATATTATATATCATTTTTAAAACGTTACAAATAAAATCTATAGGAATCAATTACTTTAATGATACAATATTTTAAAAATAGAAACAATTTTTATTTTAAATGATAACTAATTTAAAGAATAATTTTCGAAGCTTTAAAAAATTATTATAAACCTTTTATATATTTTAAGGATTAACACATGCTCTCAAAACATAAGGGAACACACGCCTAAACAAAGACCTTTTGTTATTTCATTACAGCTAACTAATGCAGCTATTGTTTCTCAGCCAACCTAAACCCTAATGTTCAGAACAAAACTGGCATCATTTTTACAAAATATACATAATACCTACATTGCTGAAAAAATTATAATCTTGATATACACTTGGTAAAAATGTTTTTAGAAATTTTTTAGTGTAAAAAATAAATATTGAAAGAAAAATAAAAACACACACAGTGAACCACAAAATGCTTTCATATTTTATTCCGTTATTTAATTATTTCAGTTATAAATTTATTTGTTATTTATTATTGCTGACAAAAGAATTTATACTTTTATAAAGAGTTTAAGTTAAATGTTTGCAAATTAAATTTCAAGTTTTATTGAAAAACCGATAGGGTAAACTGCTTTAGGATACATAAACACAAGATTTTATTTAAATTTTATAAATACATTTGATTACGTTTTCTCATTAATTGCGTAGGTGCATAGGAAAAAACATGTATGCAATAAAAATCCGAAACCGAGATTTCAACTGCACTATATGTGTAAGATGATTTATGTCCTCTTAAGCGGAGTTTACTTGTTTCTGTGTGTGTGCATCTGTTATTATCAAAGTTTCTACTGTGTTATTGCCACAGAGTAAAAAATTGGTACAAAAATAAATCCATAGGTCTAGTTGTGCTTTTTAGGACCTTTTTTATGACTTCAATAACTGTCACAGATAATTCAACATTTATTTTATAAAATCATATAACACTGGAAAATAGTCTGACAGATTAATTTAAATTTAACAAGCTTGCAGTTTTATACGAGACCAACAAACTTGCTAACTTTTATTTTATAATCGGCATTTTTTTTCAAATGACATGAGAAAGCTTTTTCAAAAATCGTACAAAATCAAAAAAGCCATCAATTTAGGTGAAATTTGACTCGAGTATATTCCTTAATATTATAAAATCAAACAAACAATTGTTGTTGATTTGACTAATATATCTACGTTTTTTGAGGGATCACTAGTGTAAAGCTGTATCCTGCAGGGTCACTAGGCGGATGGGTGATCGCTGGATTAAAACCAATATTTTTTTCCAGATGACGAGCGCAGTGAGTCTAAAGTCGCGAGTGTGGTTGTAACGAATCTCATAAGAGGAGAAAATGTTAGTTGTCCATAGTTAATTTTTAAAATCAACTTAACGAATTTGGTAGCCCAGAGACCCTTTGTTTAGCTTATCAGCTTAATAAATAAAACTTTAACTTGCACAAAACATTTAACTTAAACGATAAAAATCCAAGGTTATTAATCAAAATATAAAAATTTAAAAAAAGAACATTCCACAAAGCAACCTCTTTTATTACATGCCAATAAAATTAACCATTTTAAACAAACATTTAAATAAAAGGTGTTTATAAAAAGAATTTAAAAGACCAATATAGAATAATAGATAAAATAAAAAAGAATTATCGCTAAAAAATTGAAACAACAACGAAATTACTAATGAAATTTACTTTTTCTTTAAATTTGGTTAAAACGTTTTTAAATTGTTTAATACATTATCTAAATTCGTAGCCGCACGCTGCAAATTTATAGCTACGCGTTATTTAATTATTTACACAAAGAAATTCTCGAACTAAAATAAATGGATTTAATAACAGTTGTTATATAAAAGATAATATAGAAATTATTTGAAGTCAGTGTAGTGGTCCTAATATATTACTTCATCAATATTATTGGTAAAAATATTTATGCTGGCAATATAAGAAAACAAAAAAATAAACTATTGTAACTTTATACACAGATACAAATGATTAGTAATAATGAATAGATATGCCATAAACCATTCTTAAATCTAAAGTAAATAGTGAGAATTATAGAATTAATTAAAAGAAAATTTAATATTTCATGAACTGTAATAAAAACAAAACTAAGAGAAAAATGTTTGTTTAAAACGGTGAACACATTGCAGAAACAAGCATGTGATATAATTTTATTTTGGTTTAGTTAGTTCACGCACAAAGATGCCTACTTGGTACTATTAGAAAATGCATTTATTTTAAACAATAATATTATTTATTAATTTTTAACAATAAAACGCGATAGTTGTGCTTACTATAAAATTTATTTCCTCGCAGTATAAACTTAAGAGGAACATCTACTAGTCATTAGAAGGTTAAATTTTTTATATAAAAAGAATAATTATTGCTACAAATAAGGATACAAATATAGCGGATGAAAATTTATATACTATTTATCTCTTATAGTACCAAGTGCTTTATTTATTATCATTTGTTTAAAATATCATTCAAAAGTGCTGCAAAAACCATATTTATTTCTCAAATAACAAAACCATTGTGAATGTGGTAGAAAAACAAAATGAAATAAACAAAACTTTTTAAAAAATTAAATAAAATTAATGTGAAACCTTTAGGAGGTGGACGAACGTGAGCTGTAGTTCCCGCGAATACCACAGGAGCGCTAGGGTCTACAGAGGGTAATCACAATATTACACTTGATGTTGATTTACAATTTAAATTGGTTAAAGGAGATAAATAATTGCAATAAAGCTTTCAGTTATGATTAGTATTTATACAATAAGGTTACAAAATAAATGATATATTTAAATTACTACATCCATAACAATTTACTTAAGCGAAAAAATTCGCTTAAGTAAACATTCGCTTAACTAAACATTCGTTTAGTTATATTCTTTGACTAAGTTCAAATAATATCAAAAATGTATTTTCAATAAGTTCATTTTGTGTAAGTTTAACTAATGTAGGAAGATATAAATATAAGTAGGTTTGATGAATATAAACTTGAAATTACAAGGCAACGAGATTGTAGTTAAGTATGATTTTATACAATTTAATTTAATTTACAGCCACCGGCAGTAATAGGTAAATTTATTTTCTCTCAGCGTTCAGCGTTTGTGCTGTTAATTTTTTTTTGGGCCCAACTTAACTCTAATTGTCTCCTTTTTAATTAAATTAAACATTTTAATTTAATTTTTTAACACCCACAAAATATTTAAGCTCTATAATGTCATTATTACCCATCAAAAATCTTTATTAGCTATTAAAAAATAAATTTACAGATATATAAATTAATGGGGATAATTATTTCATAAGAAATTCAATAATATATTAATTTTGTTTATTTATATAATAATTGAAACATCAATAATAATTTAATTCATACAATTTTATCGATTTATAAATTCACGTCATGATTAGAAATAAAAATTTAATTAACAATAAATACGTTCAAAAAAACTATACGGTTGGCTCCATCGAAAATTCTTCGGCGACAAGAGGCCAATGCTTCTTATAACGCTCTTGGTTCATCATGAAATGATAGAACAAATTTTATGAAATGAAAAATGCTATTACACAACATTTAATGCTAAATGCAGGTTTGGTTTTCAGCAGTTTAAGTTTACAAAAGGTAATACTACAATAATAAACCACATAGTCGTTTTTAGTCTATGTTAGCATGATTTTCGTATTAGTGTAAGATTAAATAAAATTTAACTACTTTATTTTTTAAAAATTCTACTGAATTTCTAAGGTAACAAATAAAATAACTGAAAGCGTTATTGCACTAAATGTTAAGGGATTAACAACATTATACACTAAATAAAATGAATAATATACTTAGTGTAAGCAGGAAACATGAATTAAAATACAAAGTGTGCAAAAGTACACTAAATAAAAATAAAATAAACAATTAAACATAAAAACAATTATAAATATTAGTCCACATAATGTTTTTATACAGTTAAACTAATATAAAAATAGTTTCTATAATGACTATGATAAAGAATAATTTAAGTACTCTTTGTTTAGTTTAGTAAATAATAAAATTATTTTTTCGAGGCTGAAAAACTTACTGAACCCTTAACATATATTTTGTTAAAAATATATGTTATAACATATAAAATGTTTTTTATATAGTTAAAACATTTTACTAAGGCTGAAAACTTAGCAGAGAATAAATAGTCACTAAAAACTGAAATTAAATTTGTACTGAGGCTGAAAAAAGTTAACAAGATTTTCAACAAAGTTTACTGAGTCCTTAAAGTATTTTTTTCAATATTAATTGAAAGAAAATGATTGTATATTGGCCCATTGTATATTATACAGAGGCTTACTCTACAGTAGAGGATTATAAAGAAAGTAGAGGCTTAATGAAGCTCTAGGCCCATACTAAATTAGAGATTATGGAGGCTTATTTTATAGTTGAAGACTATACAGGCTCAATTCTATAGAAAAGTTAATAGAGGCTCTATTCAATAGTAAATGCATTTATTATGGCCCTGCAACAAAGTAGAGGTCCAATAGGTGAAGCCTCGTAATTTAGACCATGTTTAATAAGAGTGGCCTATAGCCCGTCCTTTTCTCAAGTAGTGTTCCATAGAGAGCCAAAGAGAAATATGAATTAAAGCAGCAGTTGTAGGGCAAGATACAAAAGTTTTTTTTTCTGAAAAGAAACAATGTCTGATTCAATAAATAAATGTAAATAGTTTAAATTATGATAAGAAAACTACATTTGCTTTTCTACCTTTTACAAGAAGGGTGTGCATTGCATTAGCAAAATCCGCAGCATCTGCATTATTATAAAACTTTTAAAAAAATACGACAAAATACGTGTTTGTGTTGAAGTTTTCTGAGTAATAATGAGGTTTTAACCACATCTGTGGCAATCACTGAACTAGAGATATTTATTTGAATGGATCTGAACTTTTTATATACATGCTATAGCTTTAAAGCCAATAATACATGATTCAATAATTTTTAGTTGTGATAAATTAAAAAAAAATAATCAAAGTAAATTTAACGCCTCGCTGGTCTTTATAATACAGATCAACACATGCGCATATGAGTATTTAATTACTTTAAAAAATAATTAACTTTTATTTGTATTATGACCTTGTTAAATGTTTTAAGCTTCACTGAATGGTACGGTAAGGACTAAGAAACGAGTGTAATAAAAACGCTTCTTCAAGGATTAAAAAGTGTAAGAATAACTAAAATAAAAAGTGGTTATTATATTTTACCCTAAAGGGACTTTGGCTTGACCTTAAAAACCTTTTCTAAGCAATTTATTAACAGAAGTAGTGAAACCATATTATATTAAAACAGTGGAGAAACGGGTAGAAGCGAGGAGTTAAAGCACTAGGAGCACAAGGGAGGTAAAGAAATAGTAAGGACAATGTTATACTGTGTGGTCAACTGAATGTAGTGTGGGGTTTTTTGAGTTATGCCCCCTGAGTCTTTCGCTACAAGGTGGGCTATAATTTAAAGGGTTTTGGTAGAAAGGGTCCAAGCTCTGTATAATTGTAAATGCTACGAAGGTAAGTAAAGTGGTCCCTAGGAGTTATGACTTTTGGGGTATTATTGGAGGTGCCCCAAATATTCAATAAAGCCTTTACCTTAGAAAGGCTTTTCTGTTAAAGCTTTTCTTACTCTTGAAAACAGTTTAGTAAGATATTACCACATTACAACTAATACCTAAAGTCACCTCTTAACAGCTCTGAGAAACTCGACAATACACTCTGTTATTAAGAAACTTTAACCGTTATTACAAACGCTAAGCAAGTAAAGATTGAAATTAAATCGTGCTTTATCGCAAAACTAGAAACCAACAGCCTAGCCTATAAAACTTTAATTTTACTTTTGGCAAAGAAATAAACTTTGTTATATTATTAGAAAGTGTTAATTGTAAAATATAAATAAACTAAACATGTCAGGGAGCAAAAACGCCTTTTATATAAAAAGGGACACATTTTAAAAAGGTCTGATACGGGTTAAATTTTACATATATACAAAGCGGTTTCATAATTTATGAAAAACATTCTTCATAACATTTCCTAGAGGCCGACAAATATAACATGACCTAATGAGGAGTACGCTAGTGTCGTTTAAAAAATGGGGGGTTTAGTTAAGAACAAACCAAACGCATTCGGAGGTTATAACCTGACGTTTTTATGAATGACACGTGACGTTATTCTAGGACAGGATATAGGCGGTCAACATTGAAATTTTACTATTTATTCCTGCAATGACGCAACATGTAAAAAAATTGAATTGATTCATAAAAAATCGTTAATTGAATCACCTTATTAACTCTATAAGTTTAGTCAGGTTTGATGACAAAATGACCTCATATCATTTGTTTTAATTTAATGATTTCCTTTACATGTCAAAGTTTGTCGTGTGAAATAAAAACAAATTAAATGTGATTTAAACATTTTTGAAACCTGTTTTCTTATTTTTACATTATACAGTTAGAAACTCCCTTCACTGTTCTCTTTTTTTGTTGTTGTTGTTTGTTTTGTTATTTTGGTGAGTTATTGTTCAGTTAACCTCTGAGTGCAATTATTTTTTATCTCGAAGAAGCGTAAATTTATTATGGTTAGAATATAAAAAAATATTTAAGGTGTTTCTATACATCGTTACATAATCGTTTTATTGTATTTTATACACCTGACTGTAAGCAATTCAATTTTAATAAAACTAATTTTAAATTTTTAAATTAAATTTGTTATCTTCTCAAAGCAACGATTTCATTTTTCTCAAGGTTTGCTCTTTAGATAAACACAGTTACATTAGCAGTAACGAAGATTATTTTTTTTAATGTTTACGATTCTGTTTTTGTTCTGCTATTCGCGTTTCGCGTATAAATAATAAATCAAATTGACCATCTTCAATTATAAATATCATTAAATTTTGTAAAGGGGTCACTCTTAACACGACTTATATTTTTTTCATTAGTAGTTTCAAAGAAATTGGGTTACACAACTTAAAAATATATCTAAATATTATAAACGAAAAGGGGTAATACACAGAAATTAAAGTAATGAAAAAATAAGCCCAGTTGTAAAATAGTTCTTGCATGTAAATTAACATTACTTCTCTAAACTATAAATTATGTAACAACTTATAAAGGTCATATTTGTTTTAAAATTTATTTTCTTTCACAAGCGTTTAATGCACATGAAACTTAATATAGCATAGTTACCTAAGTTTTCTTTAAAAAATTGGTAGCTATACTTTATTAATATAATATATACTTTAGAATGTTATATTTTCTACATGTTCTACATGTTCATTTTCTATGTTCTATTTTTTATATGATAATATTAGCTTTACCTCCAATTTAACTTATAGCCCATGAAAGTTTTAAAGCATTACTTAGAAAATTACCTAGAAAATTATTTACCAAGAAGTTTACAGTAAATATTTTTCTATTAAATATTCATAATAAATACCTTGGGTAAGAAAAACTTATAATATTGAACAAAAATTTAACTTAAATACTTGAGTGAACTCTTTAAGGAAATAACGCTATTCTAAAAGCATTAATTAAGTGCATTGAATTATGCATTAACGGCTATAAGTACTGCAAATAATTTATTAGACATTACAATGCTTATTATGATAAGTTTATTATCCGTTTCAGGTGTTTTTAAGGCCTCCTGAGTGGTTTTCAAAAAGAGGTATGTCTGTATATGTGTGTGTGTCTGTTATTATTTTAGCTTCTTGTGTAATTATGCTAGATAGTTGAAACTTTGTACAAAAATCAGTCTACCCCAGTAGTTGTGCTATCCGGAAAATATTTTTATGACGTCATGAACCCGCAATAATAACTCATAATTTATAAAACGCGAAACAATTATGCGATCAAATTAAGATTCAGTACGAATGTAGCCATATACATGACTAACATAAGTGCCAAGTTTCACCTCACTATCAGCATTAGTTTAATTTTTATGAAATAACTTGTGTATGTAAAAATTAAAAATTAATTTAACTTTGTATGTAAATTAAAAAAATGTAAATTCTGAGGACGAGCGAAGCGAGTCCGAAGCAGGGAGGATGAGCGTAGCGAATCCGATTCTTTAAAATTGATTTACCCAATTTACCCGATTTTTTAAAATTGATTTTTCCTAAAAGAATCGTGTTGGCTGTCGTGTTTTTATATATTTTTATTGTTATTTGTCACACTAACTCATAATTAAACAATCGCCGATGCCGCACAACGACTAAGGGACCAAAGGTTCCTTATTTTTATTTTTAGGTTTCCTTATTATTAAGTTTTGCATCAGAATTTTTATAGTAATGGACTAATATTGGTAAAAATTTTAATTTGTCTTTCATTTCACATAATTGATAATTATGAAGATAATATGCATGAGATAGCGGTAATTAAATCTATGCCTTTTTTCCTATTAATTATTGGGTTAGAAGAATAGAAATTTGTAACAAGCAAAAATATAAAAGCAGTTTACTTGGATTGAATTTTAATTTAATAATTCCGGGATGAAAACAGATACTATTACCATTAATGATTTAAAAACAACACAATTCATTTATCTGAGAAAATAAAAACATGAGACTAAAATACTAATAATTTGGGAATTAGTGTGACTTCATTAATTATTTAAGCAACTCTGCTATTTCGTTTAGAGAAATATATTAAAGTTAATATACATTATTATGTTGTTAGCCAATGCCAGATAAAGACCGAAACTGAGTTGTTATTTTATTACAGCATGGTTTTCAATATTCTCAAAAAAAGTGAAAAGAGCTAACATGTATTATTATTTAATTAATTTAATAATTAGAATGATAAAAAAACGGAAAAGGCAGTACCCAACATTTCTATTTTCAACCAAATCTGATGCTGAATACCACTGCTGTTAATGACATGTTCAAAAACGCGTAAAAAGAAAATTAAAAACAAAAAAAGAAGGTTTAAAGGAGAAAATTGATTAGACATTAAAAAATACACACTTAAAAATATACAGAAATAGTTATCCGTGTCTCCTCAATAATTATTCGCATGCCGGGCGATATTCCTTTAAATGCATAGCATAACTACCAGTTTCTCAAATTTTTCTGAATATTTTAAAGGATATGCGCCTAATTATCCCATCGATTATATTTAAAACTATTTATTACTATGACTTAAAATTTATACTAATTTAAAGCTCAGTTTATGCTTATATTTAAAAAAATTTAGCACAACTCCCCCATACCACTCAATTCACTGTCGAATATTTTCAAAAGGAAATTCGCTTACATCTTTCCTGTAAGAAAATAAAAAATTAAAAAAATAAAATCAACTATAGCTTCTTTAACATAAAAAACTCAGAAGGATAAGAGCACACAAGTTTTTTTCTGACTTCTCTAAGATCTTTATGAAGAAAATATAATATAGAAAACGTTCTGATGCGGTATCTATGGAAAAAATCTAAGATACAAAGAAGCTATGAACGCAGCAGTAAGTTACGAGCAAAGAAACGACTCAAATCTCAAAGGAAGCTCGTGAGGAGGTCCCATCAGCATAAATATTATCTAGAAACCTTCTATACATAGGAAAACCTTGTACTGACTTAGAAATCCTTTAACGAGTCCGAAAGAAAAAAAAAGCTTAAAGCGGCGCCTATTCCAATAGAAAGATAGAATAAATATTCGCTTTTTTTCTAGAAATGTTTTCATCTTATTTTTTTTCTTTTTAAACTTTTACAGAGAAATTCTAGAAACACAAAGCCTTTGCTCCTTCTTGTTTTAAGTTAAGAAAAAGTTAAAATAATAACGAGAATTTTTTTTTCTTTAACTTGTTAAGTCTTCATTTGTGATTTTTCAAAAATAAATATTGATATAATAAAATACACAAAAATTTTAAACAAGGATTAAAAGCATTATATAAATAATTTAATGAAATTGGGTAAAATTTATATGACACTATCTATATAGTTACCTCGTACCTTGGTACAAAGAAATATAATTTATGCTAAGCCTTGAAAGCTGTTACATAATAACAGAGAATGTATTTTATGTTCTGTCAAGTGTTATATTTAGTAAATGTTCGAGAAAATATTCTGTCAACGACTCATCAGGACGGGAATTTGAGATTAGAGCATCGAAGATATGATAAAATAAACTAGTGAGTTCATGACCATAATTAACTTCTCTTGTAAAACGGATCGAAAATTCAGTATGGCCAGATAAAGAAAATATTACAATTTATTCAAACTAATATATTTACAACAACTATCCCCAATTGATTGGGGATAGTTCAAGCTGTCACAATCCGAAAATTATTGAGATGTGGAATATTCTAATAAAAGTAAACAGCATTTGTCTTTCCACAACGATATAATTGAATATACAAAGCCAGCTTTCGACCATAACGATCATCATCAGTGCCGGTGAGATGAGTCTAATTCTTCCTGGCCGGTTTCTTAGGCCACGGCTTGTAGCAGACTGAGTCTGCTACAAGCTGTCACAATATAATTGTGCGAGAGACACCTAGGATTTGTTATAAGCAAAATGTAATGCTGCATCTGGGAACTGTTCTATCTGAAACAGACTGGGACATGACATTATGTCATGCCGCAACTGATGACGAATGTCAAATTATGTAACAATGCCCAGATGTAGCTAGGCATTTTGCTTGTTACATTTCTCAGTTGTCTCTCACCCAATTTTATTAAGTTAACTATTCATGTTCTGCAAAACTCGGTAGTATCCAATGATATAAATTAATTATTTGTTTAATGCTATCAAATGATATTTAGATCAAACCCCTCGCTTACAGAAAATGTTAAGGTTTCATATGAAACTTTAAAACAACAATCAAAGACGAATAGCTAATCTCTTTTAAATTTCCAAAAGTATTAAGATAATTAATTCAAAACAGTAATACTATTTCATACTAATTTGTGGTGACTATAAAACCATCTATCTAATAAATCTCTTTTTGATCTCGAATTTAATTAAATCATAATAAATTTAAATTCTAACCCTAAATGAAAATGCCACAAATTATTCTTTGATTTCATATTTTCTTAAATATCTTAAATTCTCTACTTTACTCATCCTTTGTATTTAATGAATTCAGATAACTGGTATGATAATGAAATGGAGGTAAAGATTGCTGCGTTACGATTAGACATCTCATCGTTTAGCTTTTCTATTAAAGATTTTTACCATCCAAATAACATTACAACAAAAATACAGAGCCTGACATTTTTGTACTCCTAAAATTGTTTGAAATCCTAACATTTCACAAATGGAAAAGATTGTGCCAGCCTTCTCATAACTATTCGAAAAAGCAAGTTATATAATGAATTCGATGATTAACGATTTTATAAATCTAGACCTCAACCCTCATTCAAACCTAAATATCAAACAGTAATTGAAGCCGAAAAATCATGAGTAAATTAAAACCAAAAATTATGAGTGAATCAAAAAATCTCAAGTGAATTAAAACATAAATTACGAGT
Organism: Microvelia longipes; assembly: GCA_018340805.1. Lineage (NCBI taxonomy): Eukaryota > Metazoa > Arthropoda > Insecta > Hemiptera > Veliidae > Microvelia > Microvelia longipes. The sequence goes on from JACMZG010000022.1 coordinate 28,497,446, forward strand.
GTGTGAACACCAAAAATTAGGAGTGTTTTAAAACTAAGCATCATCAATGAATTAAACTCAAAATTCATAGGTGAAATAATAAGTGAGTTAGATGATTTCCAATTACATCTAAAATATCAATGAATGTACTGCTTTCAAAATAAAGAGTATAATTACTAAATTCTTCCTCTAATTATTACATATATTGTTCAACAACGCTAATTAAAACAATATTAACTATAGAAAAAATATGAGAAGAAAAATTTTAATTTACTACGTTTGAGTTAAACTAATAATTAAAAGTTGATTCCTAGGACAAAAATTAATTTTTATAGTAGAGCTTAGTTAGCTCCACCAAAATCGTATAATAATAAAACAAGATAAACAATATACGTAAAAGTAAAGTTATTTGATTGGCTTAGGAAGGATTCAAAGTATGAGCGCTAGAGGAGTTCATCATGATCAGAATAATAAAATAAGTTTCTCCACTGATGTATTATTTATTTAAAATAAAGCATAACCGGCTTTCAACCAACTAAAGGTCATCATCAGTGCCGGTGAGATGTTAGGATGCTAGGTTTTGAGTCTTTTCTTACTGCTGACTGTTTCTTACTGTTGAGTCAATCACTAAGAAAAGACTCAAAACCTAGCTTCCTAACACCTCACCGGCACTGATGATGACCTTTAGTTGAATGTTTTGTTTTAGTCGTTAAATGTGTGGGAATAATGTTATTCGTCTTGCTTTGCAGTGATCTAATACAGTTGATAAAGAATGTGATCGACTGTAATGTAAGTATGTCATTGCAAAGTATTTTGGTAGCTTAAGGTCTCTCGAAAACAGAGCTTGAGTGACAGTCGAGTGAGTTCAAGCTTAAATCTGTAGCAAGTCTTCCACCCTTCAATTAAAGGTTTCACTGAGTTTAGTTATTTAAAGAATACATAGATACAAAAAATATGTAACACAATTTATTGAACGCGGTTCCTAACTTTTAGATAATTTTAAAAAGGTATCTCAAAAGACTAGTGCTAGTTATACAAGAGGTAAGAGATTTTTCTACATACACCCTTGATAATACCAATATTCAGTAACATTTTTTCAACCTCAGATTGTAACCAAAATTATATAAAAAATAGGACTCACAAATAAGAATTTCATTAAATCAACAATAAATATAAATTAATTAAAATTTAAATTAAAAATTAATTAATTTAAAATTTAATAAATCAATATGTTTTTATGAATTGTAATAAATGTTAGGAATAAATCTTAAAATAAAAATAATTGATTTCGGTAAGTAAATAAAAAAAGTCAATAAGAATAATAACAGTAGAAATTTAAAAATGCCTACAGTAAAGTCTACACACGGTACTACAGAATAACTAAATATAACTAAGAATAAACATAAATTATAAAATTTAAAGAGCCAAAAAAAACTTTTTATTGTCATTTTCAAAGTGTAATATGATAAAATATGGCATATATTACTTATTTATGGTTAAGAAATTAAATCAATTTATTAATAAAATATGAAAACTAAAATCTTTGCTACAATATATTCTTAACTTTAGATACTTTTAGAAAGAAACCCCAAAAGCACAGTGCTAAGCAATACAAGAAATAACTTTTTCAAGGGATAAATACATTAATGGGTAGCCGATGAGAATAATATGGATGCTTTTAAATTATATAAAGTATAGGTAACTTTATCATAAAACCATAATTCATGGTATTGTGTAGACATGGACTGTAATTCCTTCAGTTAAATTATTTTTGAATATTCAACAGGTAAAAACAGTTAAAGTTCACTGAAGTGGAACCACCATTCCTTTTAAATAATGTCCCTAAACTTTTAATGTCCATAGAATATAAATTGTTGGGATAACATAGTTAAATAAATAATGAATTGTAAGTTAAGATACTATTTAAAACCAGAAATGCGACAAGCATATTAAGTGATAAGTGACACAAAAAGCAATAAAGGAAAGAACAATTACCTTCAACGTTGAGCCGAATTGCCATGTTGATTTTAGGCTCTGTATTAACTTGACATTCGTAAATACCACCATCTCTTTTCTGAACGAATTCTATCCTCAGGTTCCAATCATCTGAACCTTCTGGGTGAATGACACTGAATCGTCCGTCACCGGTATAGGTGAATATATTGGATGTTAGGATGTGAAGGTCTCGCTTTCGCATCCATGATACCTGCAGCAAAGTAAAATTCATCAGTAATTAGTATTTTATACCGAAGATGATCTTAATGGGCCTTCAAAAGGCCCATTTCACTTTTATTGTACATTTTTATTTTTCCTTATTTATACCTTAGCATTGGAAAAGTATTGTGTTTGCAAAAAAAATCCGAAACAGGGATGTCACCAAAATAATCCGTTTCAGGTGCTTTAAAGACCTCAAGAGGGATTTTTACCAATTCCCTGTGTATAAAAAAATATAGGGTTAAATTGAAAATTAGCAAGCATGAAGTTGACCAGCAAATGAGATAAGTTTTAATTCATTATCAGCATAGTTCCAATGTGCATTCAATGCCATGTGCACATTTTTAAAGTTCTTGAAATAAAAAAAAATAAACAAAATCGAGATGAAATTTGGCGTTTATAAGAGTTGTATATCAGTTTATAAGAGAGTAAACTGCTATATAATAAATAAGTAAACTAGATTTCATTACAACACGACTAGTATATTTAACGGGTTTTGTTAGGTCATTAACGAATGATCGATGGGAATAAAACGAGTTCAGAGCGAGTTCGCATACTGCAATAGAAATTAGATGATTTCCATATTCTGAGAGAGCACGAAGATAGTCCAAAACTGTGAGTATGAGGCTAATAATGTCGATGTGGTGAATAAAAGTTTTGAGGTCCCCGTATCCAACTTTTTGTTATTCTTGTAATTAACTCATTTGATTAATGATAAATTTCAGCTGTAGGAGTACCCAATTTTGCCATAATTGTATATTTATCTGGGTATTAGGACACAGAAATCAGGGACATACAACTAATATTTGAAAGGGCGAAAGTTAACTCGAAAAATCTGTAGGAAAAGTCGACCAGTTATATATAATTGGCAACACATGCCAAAAACCAATATACCTAACGTAACTTCCCGAAACACTAAGTCAACAAAACAAGACACCTTATTTCAAAAATATATGAAGTATTTTTCATCAACACAAGTAACTTTTACCCATAGGCAAACACGCCATATTGTAACAAAAACACAAGAGTTTTACTTGATTGAAAAAGGGCTTTTCTGTATGCTTTTAGCAAACAGCAGGAGCTGTAAACAATGCTTCGATGAAAATAAAACTTTTCTGGAACTCCCTTACGGAACTGCATTATTGTGGATTAAAAGGTAGAAAAGGATGAAGAAGAAAACTTTTAGCTTTATTAGTTATTTTTAGTGAATTGTTAATGAAATAAGTAAATAATTACAAATAATTAAATTAAATAACAAATCTTCAATAATACTCTTTTATATCAAGTTTTTTTTATAAATATTTGATACTATAAGGTAAAACTATAAACGTAAAAGAGTGAAAACCATATTTAAATGGCTGTAAACTGACATAATGGCTACGAAATTGTCAGTAAAATATTTTTAATTTAATGATACTAAAAAATTTATTTTTACGAACTGTTTGAATGGACTCTAAGTACATCAAAACATTTATTTTGATTAATTTGAAAGCCTTACTTTTTTCTTTTTGACAAATTTTATTAATACAACTACATTTATGATTGATACAAGTATTAGAGTTAAGATAGTTTGAGTGGCTTGAGATGCTTGGCCGAGAAAACCCAATATGAAAAGCCGAGATGCTTGGCTAAAAGTAAAAAATAAATTATAGAAAGAATTAAAAATAAGAATAGATAGAAAAATAAAAATACAATAGATAAATAATAATAGTAATAAAACCTAAAGAGCCTGCAGCCTTTGACAGCTGAAAAAATAAATCAGGAATATGTATCTTAGTACCTCTAGACTTATCAGCTGTTAGAGGCAGCAGTACTTTCAAGAAAAGTCATTGTATATATACATATTATAATATTATATATTATATATATATATATATATAATAATATATATATTATATATATATATATATATAATATATATATATATATATATATATATAATATATATATAATATATATATATATATATATATATATATAATATAGCTAAAACCTCAAAAATATTAATATATTTTTGATCAGTAATACCCCCCTTCTAAAAAAATGTCTGCCTCCTCTGTCCCCTCATGACCAGAATCTCATAAGCTTATTTTCCTTTGAAAATTTAAAAATAAAGAATATAAACAGTGATTATGACTATTTAAAATTAATAATGTAATGAGCTTCATTTTATTGCATAACGTACAGTAGAGACTAGTTAATCAAACTTTGAATGACAACCTCATTTGAGACTTTATTAAACCCATATAAGCAATGTTACATAATTGTAATACTTTAGAATTAACGAGAAAAAAATTAAACGAATCATTATCTGTCTTATTATTATTTTTTCTAACTTTAAGCTTTTTTATTTTTTTTAACTTTATAGATTGAAGTGCCTACTTGACATTTACTGATTCAATGAACAAAAAACTTAAGTCCTCTCTGAACCCTTCGATATTTTTCTCCACGCTTAATGAAACACATCGACAATGCTCTAAAGATCTCAGTCTAACTTGAGACTGAAGTCCAATACTGCTTTTTCAAGTGCCTTTTTAAAACCTTCGAGGATCTTTTACTCCCTCAATTTTATATTATTATAGAAAAGGAATTATCTTTGTTAAATGAAACAACTCTCGGAATTCTTGCAAATACTTTCAGTGCGCTATTGATCATATTGGCGGATAAACATTTGCGTAGGATATTTAAATGAATAAAACTTAAAAATCTTGTGAAGTAAAAAAGTTTAAAATCCATAAGTATCAACTAGCATCGTAAACGCAATGACATTTTTCTATTAGCTAATTCGATTTTGCTTTAACAATAAAGAGGAATCCAATAGTGTTAAGGATCTTGAATAAAGGGGATGACGCATTACGGAACTTTTCTGACCCCATGGAAGATGTATGAGATAGAGAAATAGGAGCAAACTTACCTTCCCATGGTTATAATGAAAAAAGGCACCAAACGCAGGTGATGTAGCAAGGTTGTCGAGTGTGCTTAACTTTCTTCTGTGCTTCTCGTGATAGATACATTTGTGGTGCTTGTTAAGTCATTTGTGCTTACTTAATTTTAAATTTTGGACTATACTAAGAAACTTTAGTGAGTGATAATTTAAGCGTGTTTATAACCTACTCAAGCAATAAACAATACGAAACAATTTTGAGGTAAGTTTGCCTCTAAAATGTAAGACCTGCGCTGTTATAAGAATTGTAAGCATGCGCAGTTGGTTTTTTACGTGTGATTCGTGTTGAATTCTCTATTTTTTAAGTTTTCCATGGGGTCACTTTTTGTATGGCAAATCGACTTAGTGCGTCATCCTCTTTATTCAAGGTAGTTGGTTTCTATAAAGGTATGAAAATATGCCTTCGATGAACATAAAAGATTTAGCTTTAATGATAATACAGTGATTATCATAAGTACTATTTTTAACTAGCGTTAACGCAAAATATCGGTGATAAGTCTTGCTATAGTTAAACAGAATGAAAGGGTTTATATTTTAAATTAATGCCAAGTTTAAACGTTCTGGAAGCATTGAAACATAAATTTAATCTCTAACGTCTTATTTTCCAACTTTTTCCTTTAAAACAAAATCTTCCAAAATGATAAAATATTTAATAACCAGATGGAATGAGTGTTACCTTCTCACAGTTTTTTTTCTTATTCCTATTGAATTTCGTTCTTTAAAAAAACTCAGTCTTTGAAAATTTTATCTCTTTCACAAACGAAGGCTAAAAACTTTTAAAAGATCTGATTTCATAGAAGAAGTAAGTAAAAATATAATAAACTTTGTAAGGGTAGGAAAATACATTTTTACAACGTCAGTGAATAAAACGCAGATAATTCATAACATAATTCAAAAGAAAATATAACAATATACAATTTTTTTCATTACGTACTTTCACTATCATTACGAGTATTTTATGGCAACAAATTTGATATAAATGTTTTCATTACATATTATTTATAAAATATTTTTATGAGTTCAAACATTATTGTCGTTTTATAACATTGTTATTACTTCATGTATTCACTTTTTATTACTTGAAATATTTTGTCTCCTCCTGTTTTTTTAAAAATGAAAAAGAAATCAATAAAAAAATCATTTTAAAAAAGTGATATTTTAAAGGAAGAAACAAATCATGCTTATATGAGATGTAAAGAAGTAATGTAATGCAGAGCAGTGATATAATAAGATGTACACAAAGTATTTGCTTGATTTATAAGTGCATATTTTAGTGGCAACGTATCGACTGTCATATGTGTACTTTTTATTAACAGTCCCTGTCATTTTTATTTATTCTTGACATTACTTAAAATTAAAAGATAATTTCAATTTTAGTTAATTGTCAAAAATTTTCAGAGATGCCAACAATATATATGATAAATTATGCTTAGAATAAGGAGCAGTTAATGTGGACTCTGGACAAACAACGGAATATAAACTACATCAATAACGTTAGAAGTTTGGTTATGCTGGTGATATACAAAGAGAAAACCACAATCTAGTTATTAATAGCATTAGTAGCTTTAGGAATATTATGTTAGTAGGGTAATGTTGTAGATACATCCGACTAAGAGAGTTTTAGTATGATGTAAAGCTATCCTACAAATTTACTAGTGATGAATTATAGCGCGTTGCAGAGAGTTTTAGAGATATGCTGAGCTGTTGGCATATCATTCGGTCAAAATTATCTCTACCTCTGCCCCTCGTTGGGCGCCAAATACTAGACGGCCATTTGTCAATTAACTCACTTTTCTCACTTTATTCTAGAGTGATATAAATCGGCCGAATATTAAACACCTGACTCGGCAGAATAAGGGTTCTCCTTTCCTTGTCAATTCATTATGTAAAACTGAAAAAGGATTTCGCATCCCTTTAGGCTACATCCAAATCAGCGCGTTTTATGTCCCTCTCTTTTTTGTACGACCCTTTACTTTTTTGTTGAATTTATTTACGAGACACATCAAGAGTCAGGTAATAAAACAAAGACAAAAATTACGATCCCCAAAAGAAAAAAAAAATGCTGACTTAAATTATTAATGAAGAAAGAACAAAGTGTAATGAAAAATAAACCTAAACAATAGTTAATATAAGAGGGATATCGAAACTCCCAGCTCTGTGGTCGATGTCGTAAGAGCAACAGAATTCAAACTGACCTTTCACCACGAAGATATGGGATTCTTATCCCGTTACACTATAAGTAGTGTTAAAATGCACTAAAGCAGTAATAGTTGCTACTAATTAACCTGATGAGGTGTAAAGCCCTGAAGGAATATTCTTATTATACAGGGCACCAAACAAAATCAAGGCAATTTTTCTAATAAAGAATGCATCTTTGTGAGATGCGTAACATTTATTTACAATCAGAATGAGGACGCACTCTTTATTTTTAGGCACTTCAATGTTTTGAGGTAAATAGCTTACCGTCTGTCTACGTTAACATATTAACATTGTTTTAATGCCAATTTAAGTTTAAAGTCATAATTTTTCACTAACCTCCTCAACATCTCGCATGATGTAAAGTTATGTTTCATGGGTGAAAGAAAAGAGTCTCTCCACAAAAATATTTTATTGGCAAAGCGCTTTCAACCTAGCATGAGGCCATCATCAGTGCCTGTACAAACAAGTCAAAATACTAAAACAAATCAATAAAATAAAACAAAAAAGTAACATAAATATAAAACTAAATATAAAAGATATCAACAAAGCAAATAAATAAATAATAACAGAACAAAAAATATAGGGAAATAATACAAATAAATAATGAACAGATAATTAAATAAATAATTAAATAAACAATAAAAAATTACCTTATAGTAAAGATGAAATTAACAAACCATGACACAAATAACATTAAAAAACTACAAATAACTACTTCTTCTTCTTAGATGGTAAAAGCTCGGTGAGCCGTGTAAGACTAACTTGAGGTGGGGGAGGAACCTTCAGTAGAGTACGAAGAAGCGGCGAGCTGTCCCCTCTTATGTTTAAATTTAAATCGCCTACATTTTGCTGACTGCGCAGTATTTCGAGTTTTTCGAATAATTAAATACAACATAATTAAATGCGGTACCTGTAGCTCTGAGTACTTAGGACAGACCGGGAGGAGTCTAAGCATCCGTTTGGCAGAGCATACTAAGCACACTAGTAGTCGGTTTTATCAACACATAAGTTCGGAGGAACATAAGGAAGGGCCTCACGAAGCCGGTTTTTTACATTTTGTTGATAAGGGACGGAAACTTGACTTCCTCGAAAAACTCGAAATACTGCGCAGTCAGCAAAATGTAGGCGATTTAAATTTAAACATAAGAGGGGACAGCTCGCCGCTTCTTCGTACTCTACTGAAGGTTCCTCCCCCACCTCAAGTTAGTCTTACACGGCTCACCGAGCTTTTACCATCTAAGAAGAAGAAGTAGTTATTTGTAGTTTTTTAATGTTATTTGTGTCATGGTTTGTTAATTTCATCTTTACTATAAGGTAATTTTTTATTGTTTATTTAATTATTTATTTAATTATCTGTTCATTATTTATTTGTATTATTTCCCTATATTTTTTGTTCTGTTATTATTTATTTATTTGCTTTGTTGATATCTTTTATATTTAGTTTTATATTTATGTTACTTTTTTGTTTTATTTTATTGATTTGTTTTAGTATTTTGACTTGTTTGTACAGGCACTGATGATGGCCTCATGCTAGGTTGAAAGCGCTTTGCCAATAAAATATTTTTGTGGAGAGACTCTTTTCTTTCACCCATAATGAACGACTCCACTGGTGCTCAATTTCATCTAAAAGTTATGTTTCAGTTTGAACATTCAAGAATGATCGTGCACCATAAGAAAGGGTATATACTCTTACGTACATATACGTATTACATACATACATACACACATTATAATATATATTATATATATATATATATTATATATATATAATATATATATATATATATAAATATATGTTTGTGTGAGTATGTATCATTAATGATAAATATTTTTGGAATCAGGAACCTAATTTATAATCGAAAACTTCACAAGCGTTATTTTCAGATAAAAATTCGCTATAGGAGTTAGAAATGTCTTAAAATGAATGTCATACGTAATAAATAACAAACCTAGCGTAACAGAGCTTCAAGATAAGAAAAATATATTCATACTATTTATTTAAGCTATACGTTTCCTAAAAAGCTTAGAACAACGATAATTAAATACTGCTTTATACTTATTTATTATTATTGTAAATCAGGATAAAGCCTGTTCTCTATTAAGTAAATACACTGATTTATAATAATACAAAATTTAATATTAATTTAAACATTAAATAGAAACGCTAAGCTCTCATTTTTGTACAAAAAACCAATGAAAGGACAAAAATGTAATTAGACTACAAAGTTATGTTGGTTAATTTTAAGTTTAAATAAAAATGTTTTAAAGTGTTTTCCCCCTTTTAAAATTCGTTTATAATAAAAATTACCAAATTAAAAACTTTTTAGCCCCAAGGATAGAGAAGAATAGTTTTTAAAAGAATATTAAAGTGGTAAAAGGTGTTGCAAGACTAAACGAGGTGAGCAGTTGCTCCAAATAGTCCTTTTCGGAGCAACCCAACCCACTTTCCCCAACAAAAACTTAATTAGTTTCTCTATTACCTTTATCGTTATTAAGATATTAAAATGGCTTATAAAAAAGAGACAAAAAAGATTATACAAAAAAGATTATTTAAGTTATTAATAGTAAGAATTTTCATTATTGGTCTCTCAGTTAAAAAGTTCATAATTTAACTTAATGAGTTTAGGTGAAATTAAAATTTTATTTTCCTGTAATCATTGATTCTTTATGTAAAGAAAGAAAGAAAAAAGCAAGACTGGAAAACATTATAAGGTAAATAAACATAGGGATGTTTATGGGTACATAAAAAATAATTAAGCAGTACTTGATAATTATTAACGTAATTAGTAAGCTCTTAGTAATTAGTTTCGTCATTAGTTAGTTCTTAGTCATTAGAATAGTAATTTTAAGTTTTAGGTATCGTAATTAGTTAGCGATTGGTAATTGTAAAGATAATTTTTTTTCATTTAAATAATTTTGTAGTGATTTTATATTTATTTATAATTTAATTTAACTAATTAAGTCATGATGAATAAATGAAAATAAATAATGGATTAAACAAAAGAAAAGAAAAATGTACTAGGTAATGGATTCTCTAATGGCAAGATAGACCAGGGTTTACAGATTACTATTACTATAAGTACTACGAATAGGAAAACCAGGTGAGATAATGACATATTAAATTTATTTGTACAAAATAATGTTAGGATCTTAAATAGATACATTCCTCAGTTGTTTTACTCTATTTTAAAAATCACTTATCATTTTTTAAAAAACCTGAAACCTCTTTAATATCAAAATACCACCCCCCTTAAACCAAAATTAAGCAAGAGATCTAGTTCACTATCAGTGTTAAGAACATACAAAGGATAAAGAAAAGCATGTTTGGCTTTAAGAAAGTTAACAAAGTTGTTTCGAAATATTAAGTAACTTGAAGTTGATTTAGTTGTAGTTAAGTCAGCTTAAAGATCTCAACTTGAAACTTTGATTAATATTACATTATTCTTTGCTTAAAAGATTTCAAAGTTTACTTTAAATTTAAAAACAAGAATAGAGAAAATTTACCTGCATCAAGAATGTAATCAAAATTATAGTGACTTCATCACTATTAATTTTATACGGAATAACTGTGTTTGGAAAAAGCTTTTGTTTCGTTATGGTAGAAAGACAAGTAGGTTGGTTTACAATTTGGTTGTAGAGTCTATTCCAAGAGAGTCTCTCTATTCAGAGAGAGTCTGAGCTCAGAGCTAAAGTTTTCAAACCCAAGGTAACGACCCATCACTTGAGCTAAAACAAACTTACTTAAACTCAAACAAGAAACACCCCCTCTCTTACGCTGTAACAGTAATACTCCCCTCCACTATCTTTAATACTCTTACATAAGTTTCCTCAGTTGTAATTCAAATGTTTAATAATACTCAGTAACTTTGAAGTATGAAAACAAGAACAAAAATTAACTATCTTAACAATTTGAATATATATAATTTTTTAGGAAACATGTATGTATTTTCCATTATTGTTCTTGTTTCGTTTTAACTTTTAGACATAATTACTTTTTAAGTTAAATACTTCAACTTTATGGTAAGAGCGCAATAGGATTACCTAGAAATAGGATTAACTAGAAATAAAAGACTTAAAATTGAAACAATAGTTAGGTTTTTTAAACAACTGACAACTCACTACATTACGAGAGGGAAAACCTATGCAAATGCCAAAGAATCATGTTGAATTCTCACAGGATATAAACTAATATAATTCCTTAACTTGCTCATTTTATGCGGCCTTTCGATTGAAATCAAAAACTTCAACAGTATTGTCTAATAATATAAGTCCGGGTTACGCCAAGCAAGGTCAGGGGACACCTGTGGGTCCGAAAAGAATTTTTGGGGTCCGCGAGCAAAAACATCGAACCAGTATAGTAAAATATGGGAATAGTTCATCTTGAACAGTTAAACCATGTTAGTTAAAATCATGAACAGTTAATTTCAGTGGGGGTCTCTATATTAATGACAGAGATTTCGTTTGTTGTATTAACAAATTCAAAAAAATAGTTAAATCCGTAAATCAAGAAATTGTTATAAAAGTTTCCATTGGTAAATGGAAATATTAATCATTCTATTTTACTGTTGTCAGTACTGTTGTTTACTGTGGAAAACGCGGAGGTCCCTATATTAATTAAAGAAATCTGCATGTTGTTTTAACAAAATCATAATAATGTTGTGTTCACAATCATCTTGGTTGACATAAGAAGTATCGAAGGTTACAAAAGATGAATCATGATTGTGCTAATGATGATTGGGGTCGTTAGCGTTTACTTGACAGTTCATAAATCCTCAAGATCAACTCATACAATAAGAGCAATTTTATAATAAAAATTTGATAAAAATATATCAAGTTCTCGAGCTGCTTTTCATGCTGTCATTCAAAGCGTTTCCGCCATTCAGGACGGTTCCCGGTGAATGTAAGTTTCAGGTTAATAGTAGGGGGAGGGGGTCCACCATTAACCATTTATCTAAAATAAAGGTCCGAAGGCTCTCAGTTTGCATAACCCTGATGATTAAATTTGAGTAAACTCCCCATCAGCATTTAACAAACAAGCAGTTGTAAACCTTTGACACACAAAAGAATTTTCTAATGATTTAGAAGGTAATAAGGTCATTTTTCCAATAGCCACAGCATAAACTTTTTATTAAGAACAACCAGAAATAGACTTCTAATTTAAATTGATAAATCTGTATGCCAAAAATTTATGTCGCAGATATATTATATACGCGGATAAAGGATTCATAAAATGTAGTGTAATTTAAGAACGTATCTCATATTCAACTCATAAAATATATGCATCTTTTTTAAAAAAATTGTAATAAACGTTACTAGAGGTGGTTAAGGGGTACCAAGCCAATACCTAGAGAGGGAGTGTAGTATTCCCTTGGTCATTAATGTTTAAACTAGAAAATTTAATATTTATTAGATTTTCTTTTAGGGTTTTCAGATAAAGTGTAAAAATAAAAAAACCCTCAGTAATTTTGTGTAACATATAAAGAATGATTAACACCATCATAGCTTTTTTACACCCTTTAGAACTAAATTATATAAAAAAAAACTGCATCATAACTTTTACCTACATGAAATACAACGGTGAAAAAAATATAAAATAGACGGCTAAAAAACAGTAAGGCGTTTTTGAGTCATTGGTCATTAAAAAAAAATGCGATAAAAAATCCCAACACGGGCAGGTCTTCATGCTCGGTTTATTAACGGGTTAAGATATAAAAGGATTATATCGGTGGACTTAGAAAAAATGGTGGACAATTTGCGTTTAACGTTAGACCAGAGAGGAAAAGAACGTTAACTTTTTTTGTTCTTTTTATCAGTTGGAAATGGGATAGAAATACCGCTGTCTGTTCGTTTGTCAAGAGTATGAGTTTTTGTGTTTTCAGATAAAAAAGAAGATCCTGGTTTGTCTTTTTTCAGCTTTGAAAAAGGGTCCCCTTGCTTGGTGCAAGTCCTTCTAAAAAAGAGAGTTTCACGCAATTTGCTCCGAGTCGCATATTTCATCTCCTCTTTACCATGTTGTTTAAGTTTTTTTTAGGGTCAACACTAACTCGTAGAAATCCTCCTATTTTGCTTGACAGGACTCTCTTTTTATACCGAAAATGCTCCTCATTCCTTTTATAAAATATTTTAGTACCTTGAAAAAAAAAATACGTTAAAAAATTAAATGACACATAAAAAATAGCATGTCGACATTTTTGCCAACACTAGTATAAACGTGAAACATGACTTACGATAATTAATACTTTATATTTTTCTTCAAAGACCAGCGAATCCAAAAATATATCGAATAAAAACCCGAATTCTCGACGATATTAATATGAATAAATTATTTTTAGGGAGTCTCAACGAAAAATAAATAGAGACGTGGATGGAGCAAAATATGGAATTCAAGAAATGTACGAGTAGTCAATCCTTCTGAACATTTCAAGAAGTTATTTCTACTGATAGCTTATGAAGGAACTAAAGAATCAGCTACCGTCAATATATGGTGTTAGATATAAATATCACTTGGCTTAATTTTATAATCAGAACCTATCGACCTCTCACCTAATAAAGTTATATTAACTGAATAACTTTATTAGTTAAGAGCTTCAGTATTGCCACACCTGCTGGTGACAGCGTTTGGCTTAAACTTGTCAGGAAGGATATTCATAATTAACAGCCAGTATTGACATAAGCTAATTCTTCTATTCCGCCCGAACACATCCAAACCAAATGACACACGAACATATCCGTGAGGCATTTATGAAAAGCTCAGACAGTAAATTCATACATATATATTTATAATATGGAAAATAGACAAATAACACATTGGAATTAACAAATGCAATACGCAACGAACAATAGAATAAAAGTATTTTACTTATATTGACTTGAAGAGTCAATAATAAAAAATATCCCAGGCAGAGAAGCTAAATTTCCCCAATACTTCCCCTTATTCTTATCAGGAGTTATCCTCAGCGTCTTTGTATAAATTTAGTAACTATCCAAAGATAAAAGTGGTATTTCTTCGGTCCCGCAACGCTCTTGATCTTAGAATGAAATAGTGATCCAAAGTCTTCTAGGGCATTGGAATTACAAACTTGCTTCGCTATTCATCAGAGTAATGACATAATTACTTCATGCTTAAAGTGGTATTACTTTGTTCTCACTACCCTCGTCTTTCAATAACGCTGTGATCCAATGTCCTTAAAATTATGACTTTTGACTCATTTCTCTTGTCCCTAGAATGTAGTAATTACCCAAAGCTTAAAGTAGTATATTTTTGCTTCTCCTCATTTATACCGTAGATATATAGGAAAAGTATTGTGTTTGCAAAAAATCCATGAAACATAGATGTCACCGGAATTATCTGTTTCAGGCGTTTTAAAAGTCTCCTGAGTGGTTTTTCTAAAGGTGTTTGTTTGTATATGCGTGTGTGGGTGCGTTTGTGTGTGTGTCTGTTAAATCGTAGCTCATAATACAAAATATGTATTATGATGTGTAATATACAGTAATATACAGGTTTATGTATATAAACCTGTATATTATGTGAGTAGAATATACATAGGTAGGTTACATAGGTAGGTTTACATAGGAAAACTCGACGAGCTCTAACCTCCAACTCTAAGCTTACTTGAACACAAATGTTACATCTAAAGCCTGAACAAAACCCCTAAAAAAGAAAGATCCGAATTATAACCTAAGAAAAATAAAAGTGCACTTATGCAAAGAAAGATTTTATATTATAGAAAAGAAAGCTGATCCTACCTCAACAGGGGGGGATCCAAATCCTACTTAACAAGGCCATAATTCTGCTTTAAAATTAAATTTAGGGTTATTTAAATAAAACCAATAACTATAACTAAACTGACCCAATTTTAAGTTTCAATTAAAAAAAGAAACAAAAAAAAACTTTAGAATATCAGTTTCGGAGCTAACCCCACCAGACTCGAACTAATGTCCACAGTTTTAACCTGAAGTGTCATGATAGTTATGACTCTAAAAACTTTTCCAACTTAAGAAATGAAAACTAAACTTAGACTGTGTTTTTTTCGAACTTCTTAGTATCGTAA
Organism: Microvelia longipes; assembly: GCA_018340805.1. Lineage (NCBI taxonomy): Eukaryota > Metazoa > Arthropoda > Insecta > Hemiptera > Veliidae > Microvelia > Microvelia longipes. Next base: position 28,512,833 of record JACMZG010000022.1, read on the forward strand.
AGTTAGGTCTGTGTCTTGAGTTATTATTTGCGATTTTTTGGTGTCAAAACCTGTTTATTGTTTATAAATTATTTACAACGCTCTGTAGGTAGGAAATAAGTTCTTTAAAAGGTATTTTAAGTTTGTTTTAGAAATGCCATTTAGAATATCTAATTACAGAAGTAAATAAATTTGTGGTAAAAACTATTCCTTTAGTATAAGTGATCGTATTTCGATTATTTATAAAATTATCTGTCTTAATCCCGAAGGTAGAAATCTTCTAAGATGTTTCCGTTTTTGTGGCCGGTTTCGCGGATTCTCTAATTGATTTACAGAAAGACCGTGGTTTTGGGAAATGTTCCTTTTCCTTAACTCTAGAAATGGTTGTTTAAGTTTTCTCTTTTATTACCTTTTTGTTAGAAACCACTGACCAACGTTTCCCACCACTGAGTAGGTTGAATAGCAATTGGATACCAATTTTGAAATTCATACAACTAAAATCTAAAACACTTCCCTTATCTTCAATTAAAAGATTATTCCTTTCTGTATGCGGCCCAAAATAGGACAATTACATTTGTAAAGAGCTGTTGTTGTTATGTATGTACTGTTGATTTTTTAATGTAATAGAAAGAAAATTTATCTTCTCAGGAGCCTGTCTTTGGTTAGTGGAATAAATAGCCACGTGTACCCTAACAAAACGATATTACAAATGATTACAGAGTAGACATAAAGGCAAACAATACTTTCTATGCTAAAGAAGAAAATAGAACCTTACTGCATGGAGAGAATTTTGGTCGGAGGTTAAATGTATGTAATGTATATAATCATTAGACATATATGTATCTATCAAATATCCAGACACTAATACTATGAATGTACAGAAAAATGTTGTTAGTACGAAAAAAAAAGTTTACAGTACCAAATTTTAACCCAATTGTATTATTTTCCGATGTTTTACATTTTTTTTAAAAAAACGTATACAAATCATACGATAAAATTTGAACTAATGCTGATGAAACATGGCTTATATGTTAATCTTATACATGGCTACATGCGTACCAAATTTCAATCGGGTCGCATCATTTTTTCGCGTTTTATGAATTTTTAAACTTTTGCTGAGTGATTATTACAGGTCAATGACGTCATAAAAATATTTGCCGAATAGCACATCTACAGAGATAGGTTGATTTTTGTACAAAGTTTCAACTCTCTAGCAACTCTTAATACACTGGGAGCTACGATTTAACAGACACACACACAAACGCACCCACACACTCACACACACGCATATACAAACAAACACCTTTAGAAAAACTACTCAGGAGACTTTTAAAACGCCTGAAACAAATAATTCCGGTGACATCTATGATTCATGGATTTTTTGCAAACACAATACTTTTCCTACATATATACGGTATAAATGAGGAGAAGAAAAATAATACTACTTTAAGCTTTGAGTAATTACTACATTCTAGGGACAAGGGAAATGAGTCAGAAGCTCTTAACTAATAAAGTTATTCAGTTAATATAACTTTATTAGGTGAGAGGTCGATAGGTTCTAATTATAAAATTAAGCCAAGTGATATTTATATCTAACACTAAAATTATTTTAAGTGGCGCCCAACGTGAATAATCTTTTAAATACTGATTTAGCGAATGTAAAGTTTAGTTACAATGTTGTTAAACTTGTTTCTTTTAAATAAAAAAACTTATTATATAAAATAGGTGCATCGAAATAAATATCCTTCATGACTTTAAATAAAGATATCAGTAATTAAATTTATTTCTTTTATTAGATTTCCCTTTCATCTTTTGCTATTTTCCATTTATAATTTAAATCCTATTTGCTCCCACAAAAACCCTTTTGTACAAAAAAATAAAGAGATAAAAGTAAATTACTAAAAGAAAATAAACTGAATTACCTTGGGATCTTTTATTTAAATCCCAATTAAATTACAAGTAATTTAGTTTTTTTTATTTCCCTATTTTCATTTTAGATCCCAAGCTAGTGAAACCCTTTTGAATGAATCTTTTTATTTGGAAAACGAGTAAATATAAACATGGTTTTAAGAGTAAAATGTTAAACGGAGTGGAATTTCTAAGAGGAATGGACTCTATATACTGCTTTTTTTTGTTTGCCCTAAAAATCCTTAATCCTATTTTCTTGATCTCATTGTCATACTACGTAGCCCATTGTTAATACCATTCGTATAGTGAACAATGCAAGTAGGTATACGTTATGACATATGACATTTATTAAGTCCTCGGATGGAAACTGTTACCGTTTCGGTATAAATTCCGTAACGCATCGTTACGGATTCCAGACTTCCAACATATATCCAAAAGTCTTAAAAGACCATACAAAATGTTAAAATGGACAATAATAATAATACCAACAAAAAAAAATAGTTAAGTTTTGTAGACCTCAGAAAATTGTGTAGGCTCACTTCGCTCGTACTCAGGCAATAAGTAAATACGGTCACCCATCTAGGTATTGACCTAGCTCGATGCTGCTAAACATTGGTGAAGAAGTGAGTACATATAACTTTGAATACTTATTTTATATATTAAATAAGTATTATTTTTCAATTTTTAGCATTTAAAAAAAAACGCATACATCTCATTCAATACTGAACCAATGTTGATTCACATTTGTTGGTATTTTCTAAGACTACATGGTTGCTCATTCCAAAACGATCCAATCATTTTTCAGAAATTTATAATTTTTAGAAATGTTCACTCAGTCATTATTGACGGTAATTGTCATAAATAACATATCCCGGAAAACACAACTAGATTTAATAGATTTTGTACCATATTTCAGCTTTTTTAATCGGACACACTGAAAGCAACGATAATAACATCCACATTCAAATATAGGCTGACCTTACACCAGGAGTGCTAAAACAACTCAGGAGGTGCTTGAAATACATTAAAAGGATAATTCAGATGAAATCTAGGTTTCGAATGTTTAGTTTAAAACATAACTTTTCCTATTTACCTATCTATATACGGTGTAACTAAAAAAAGTAAGAACTTACCTAGCTAACAATCAACCGGTTAAATAATTTAAATCATCGTCCATCGTCCTCTTTTTTATTCAGCTATTGTATTTAATAATTATTTTTCAAATAAAAAGAAACTCGTTATACGTGATAAAAGAACAGTGATTCCATGGAGAACAACTACCTGAGACTTCAACTTCTTTCATAATACTGTCGTCTTAACCAGATCCGTATAGGTATAATATTATCTAGACATGAGCGAGAAAATTCAAAGGTTCGCGTCTGAGGCTTAGACAGACGCAGTTAACGCATGGACATCTCCAGTTAAATGAGCTTGCCCTTTGATGCCGACATTGCAATGCAGCGCTCACAGTATGTCACATATTTTAAGAGTTTGACACTTGTCGAGTTGAGGACGATATGTGGAACACCATTGAGTATTGAAGTCGCTCTCAACGAGGACTCTCACTTCGAATCAACTTTAGAATTCCTGCTTAGATCAAGATACTACGATAAGATTTAGGTTCAACAGAGCCAAGTTAGTCTTAGTTTACTAGGATAGATTAGGTATACTTCAGCGGTTGTCGTAACTATCCCCCAGCTATTTTTTTAAACCGGACGGAGGGGAGGGTCTTGTCCTCCTAGTCGATAGGATACGGCAATTGCTTTTTTTTAACCTAGGTTAGTTAGTTTAATATATGCTGTGACATTAAGTTAAAGCTAGGTTTAGATATGAGGGTGATAGTCAATGCTCATCTCGGGAATATGTTAAAACCAGGTGTGCGCTCCAGTGCAGCTGGAGAAACTATCGCCCACGTTCTGTGATATCTAAATTTAGTTAAGTTAATCCGAACGGCAACCAGTCCCGGCAATGTGTTAAAACCGGCTAGCTGGCTTGTCCTCGGCATTATCCAGCATTATCGGCAACATCCAGCTGAAGCCAACCAGCGAAAGCTGGAAAGTAGTCTTAAAATAAAAAAAGATGGAAAAAAAGTCAGATGACCCTGCTAGCGAAGTAGATTCCTAGGATAAAAAGTTTAAAGACCTGTTATCTTCTGACATAGATAACTTTCAACTCGCTGATCAACCTAAGCATTGTAATGCTAATATTAGTGACGTTGAAAATCACTTTGAAGACTATATTTGAAGAGAAAAATGACAGCCAGAGAGAGACCTATGAAAGTAAACCTGCTAAGCCTAATAAACTGCCATAAAGTTCTCATGGGAAGCACCTCTACAGCACCACAGTTTAGCACAAAAGCTAAATTCAGTCCCAGACGCTTTGTTTCAAGACATTTACAATTTTGCAGAAGAAACTTCGGAGTGTTTAAGGCAACTAGATGTTGTAGCAGAATCAGCAGAAAATTTAAACGTCAGAAAAATCCGTCAGACATTAAGAGAAAAGAGACATCTGCACAGTACAAAAAAATATACCATATCTTAAAGACGATTTTAGCAACTATTTCATCTGGCGTGACATCCAAATAAGAGTTAAAATAAACAATGCTCTGATCGCATAAATGATAAACAATCTAAGAATAATATGTAGTTCAAATTTCTTTGTAATCACCTAATTGGTAAATTTAATTTTGTCTTAAATCTTCTCTCAACAATGTGTAATCAAAGTTTAATATTACTAGACACTAAAAGAAAAAAAATAAGATCACAAAACACCATAAAAAGAATATTGGTCAAAGGAGTGAAAACTCTTTGAACTAACTTTATTTAAACAGTATTCAGAACAAGGGAGAAAAAAGAGCCAAATTTCACGATCTAATTATGTCTAAAGGTTATAGAGAGACTTCACCTGCTTCTAAAAAGGATCCAAAGGGGTTTTCGCCCTTTTACAAGGCTCTTTTCATACACGTTACAAGCTTTTCTCATTACTTTTGAAAGAAAACAGAGTTTTTCCTTTTTCATTCCGACACATGGTTTAACCTACTTTACACAGTTGTACCTTATTTGGTTTTCGTACATTTATTTTCTGTTTGTCATTTTCATGTTTTATCTTAAAGCATTTAGGTTTATTTTGTTGTTTTCTTCTTGATTTTCTTCTTGAATTTTTTTACTTTGATTTTATTTTCATAATTTCGCACATTTTAATTACACTTTTGTAAAAATGACCATTGCTGATGTTCTTTATCTAATATAACATAACTAATATAATATAACAGTAGAGCCTTGTCTTGAACACATTGAAGTCGAAGTACATCATGATTCAAGGTAATAAAACAAAAAAAATCAGGTACGGGGTACTTCGGAACTTTTCCTCATCACATAGGATTTGCTACACTCATTCTCTCTACTTCGAACTCGCTTCGCTCGTCCTCAGAATATACAAGTCGTTCAATATATTGCAACGCGTTTTCAAACTCGCTTCGCTTGTCCACAGATAGTTAATTCATCCGTATTCGGGTTTTTATCAAAGTATTCACCAGCTGGCACCACCTCAGATGGAGGTGGCTTATATCCACTATCCTCTAAGTATCAATTAAAGTTGGTGAAATATTTTGTCTACAAATACTATTCATATAAACTTAGAGTAAAGCCCGGACTGCGTATATTCAAATCGAGTGCATATACGGTCACGGAGGTCATGGAAATATTTGATTTTAGCAATTCTACGGTAACATATAAGTAGTTTTGGCACTTTTGGAAGCTGTAAATATCGTTGTATAAGTTTAATAAGTTTATACGTTTAAATAAGTTTATTAATATTAAAGCTTAATTCAATGAATAAGATTGATGATTTGACGATTGATCGTTTACAATGTAATGTATTTATATCAATAAAAACATTTTGAATTTTGTTGTTACTAGAATATATACGCTCTCTACAAGAAGTAGAAATATTTACTAGATTATATACCATCTGGCTAGAAACATTATATAAGCTCAATTTTACCATTAAAATCAGCTTGTTATGACCACGTGTTTAGTCAGGATTATCCGATAAATAATGAAGTGACTAATAGCTATGAATAGCAAGTATTCAATGAATACGAAGTTTAATGACACACATATATTAAAGCCATTAAGGCAAAAAGATTACCTCCTAGATTATAAAGATGATAGACACATACAGAGCTGATAAATTAAACAATTAGCAAAATTATTGAAGTAGCTAATAGAAAAAATAATATACCGAGTATTATAGGTTTAAATAGTTGAAGCTTAAAAGAGTTTAAAAACAATAAATAAAATTGTCAATATTTTACAAGTATAGAGGTAATATAGTTGAGAGTTTAAAATCCATCCACCCCTTTTGTCGCTAGCTTACTCTGTAAATCAAATTGAAATATATACGAGAGTTAATCTCTTTCTTTTATTAGTTATATCATGCATCCTTCTACAGTCATAGAAGTGTAAGGATGCTAGAATTTAGAATAGCTCAAACGCAAAGCTGCTTATTACATCTTTACATTTATACCATAAGTATAAGGAAAAGTTTTGTGTTAGCTCTAAAAACCATGAAAATATGTCTTTATTTAATACAAAAGTTTCATTTAAAGAATCGTCGAGAGTGGTCGGGGGTTAAACTGATCTTTCTTGTTTGAGGAAGAGAACACCAAGTTTGAATATGTAGTGTAGGTTATAAATTAAGCGTTTTTCATATTCTAAGCCTATTGGTAGAAAAGGCTCGTTCCATAATTAGCAGCTTGTTTTTATTAATTATTTTAAGTTCAAATCAAATACTTAAGTACATTAATACAAAGGTGCAAGCACAAGACAGGGATGAGCATAGTCTTGTTATGTCTATCCTTTGTCTAGGTTTATAGGAAGTAAACGTTTTGTAAATCCCGCGAGACAACAGTTCTAGCTGCCACAGTGTCAACATTTGCTTTCAATCTAGTTCCTTGCAAAGTGAAAAGGAATGTGTAACAGTCCCTAAATTGTTACAAGCCTTCTCTAACTCAGAAATGTTATTTTCTAGTTTTCTTTATTTTGTTTTTAGTAAAAAAGAAAGTAAATTTATACACCCACAAGATGTTACAAAGAGATTGTAATTAAAAAATGGTTAATTAAAAAATCTTCACGTTTAAATAAACAGATACAATAAAGAAGTCAAACGTCAATGCATATTTCAAAACTAAAACGTGCGCATAAGTTATAACCTCAAGAGAGAGAACATGTACAAATTACACAAATAATTACAGCAAAAATAATATAAAAGTATTGGCCAAACTAATTAAGCAAGATAATTTTATGAGGACAGATAGGTATAAAACACAAAATTTGAGCTTTCAGCCGTAAATTAGGTCTTCTTCAGAATAAAACTACTTCTGAAGAAGGCCTTATTTACGGCCGATAGCTCAAATTTTGTGTATTTATACCTATCTGACCACTACATCATAAAAATATATTCTGTTTACAGCAAAAAATGTAAAAAAGTTATATCACAGCTAACTGATTTTCCAGAGTGAAAATTCTATTTATTGATAATTAAAATATAAATTAAGGTGCTATCTCGTCTTAATTAATAGTGCCTTCATTAAAAACAAGTTTAACAACATCCAATAAAAGCATTAAGTTGGCTAATTAAAAAAAATCAACTATTTCATTGGCTCGGGTCACCTTGCCATGGTTAATGACTTAATCTATTGGTACATACATACATGGCATTTTGCTATATTATCGAAATAAAAATAAATAAATAAATAAATAAATCTTTATTTCCCTTTTTATAAATTATTGTTCACAAAAAAAAAAAAAAAAAAAAAAAAAGTAAAATTCTTTTAATACTAGGTACAAGTTTTAGTAATCTAAATATGACTAAGGGACATCAATGGCATTAACAGGATGCCACTGGCATCTGATTATGTTATGTATGAAGAGTGGAATGTGCCCAGCTGCCACTGCTCTTGTGCACAAAAGGTTATTGTCAAATAAATAATTTGTGGAAAGATAGATTAGATTAAATATGAAGAGATAGAGATTGGAGGTAAATGTCGGTCTAGTAGCCTTTGACAACTTAATAGGTAATTTTTTAAGGGCCATTGTCCTACTATGTGTTTATTAGTCGGATTGGGACCTCTTTCATTCGATTAGCACCCTAACAAACATGATATAACATTTAAAATACAGCCATTTTTCTACTTTCTTAATAACTTTAGGAGACGAATATAACTTTGAAAACTAAACACCACAATTCTCACCATACTTGAAATTTGAGGTTAGGATTAACTTAAGTCTTTAATAGTACATATTAAATAAAAGTAACTGAACATTAGGCATTAATAATTATTTATGATTTGTACAGTAAAATTTTCATCTATACTATTCATCATCTAAATACATCATCACTTTCTATATACCGAGTTTCAAATGCCAACGATTGCTGAAAGTGGCTGAGAATTTTGATGAGTAAATGTATGAGTGAGTGAGTGCTAAAAGTGTTTATCTTCAAGATTTTATTTCTAATAAACTAAAGATGTTAAAGATATTAAGTTCATCATAATCTTTTAGCTGAAACTACTTATGCTTTTTATAATGTTTTAATAAAACAGCTAAGAAGGGGTGAAAAAAACCTTGATGTGCTTCCTGTACAGGTTTTTAGGCCAGTGACCACTAGACTTAGCGGAGGGGCTCCCGTGCCCCTAAATTTAATTGGTCAAGAAATATGAGTGTCAGTACAATAGAATAACGCTAAGCACACTAGAGAAGCAAATTAGGATGACGTATGGGTGATACAAATATTGTATTTGTCCAGTCCATGTACTATTTGTAAACAACATCAATACAAATGTTTGTCTAGTAGGTAGTTTAGTTTATATAGAATTATAAATTAATTTCCATTGACATATCGAGGACAGTATCAGGTTAGATGTTTGAATTATCAGATTATATTGAATTGATAATGCGTATTTCGTTATCTCGTATTTCCTATTTTGAAGAATTGAAAATAAATACGAATAGTGTGGTTAACGAGGCACTTTTGTTCGAAGGTATAAATATTTTTCAAAGAGAAAACCAATAAGAAATTTTTTTTTTGAGAATAGACTTAGTTTGAATTTTTTTAAAAAACAATATAGTTTTACTGACATATTAGCAAGAATATGAGAAGATTGAGAGGCTTTGTTTACAACGATCTCAGCTATGATTCAAAGTTTTGTCTAGGTTCAAAGACTTTCTTTTCTAAACGAAAAATGTCTAAATGATATTTTATTAATTTAAAACTTTGCCAAAAAAATGATGAACTAAACTGAAAAATAGACCTAGTTATGCTAGCTCAACTAAAAACTAGAACTATTTGTGCTAGTTCAACTGGAAAATTGAACTAGTTTGCAATATCAAAATTGTATTTTTAATTCAATCACATCACATCATATTATTATTATAATAAAAATGTGCTTCAATTTCATAAAAAAAAATCATTAAATATGAAAGGTAAAAAATATTACCAATATCATATTTCTTCGTATATATAATCTCCTTTACTAATGCACAAAATTTGATGACTTCCGAAATATCTGCAAAATTGCAGATATTTCGGCGAAAGACAAGCTGAGCTTTCAATTTTTCAAATTTATTGTTAAACGGTTGTCACTAATTTGAGTAGCCAGTGATAATACGTTGAATCTATGTCAAGTCTAAATATCGTGTACTATAACTGTACAGTTGACTAAGTAAGTATTATATATATATATATATATATATATATATATATATATATATATATATAATATATATATATGCCTTTTCTTTGCTTCAAGGCGTTAAAATACAATATTAAATTTTATTACCAAAATATTCCTTTAAAGGAAAAGCAAAATCACCAATTTTTCCTAATATAATTATATTTTTCTTTTTTTTTAATAAACTAACTTTTATCAAAATTTTCAAGAAAAACTTTATTAATAATGTAATTTAGGCAAATTAGCAAAATGGATCCGCCTGTTATAAAAGGATAAAAAAGGAGATTATTAATTCATGCAATATTACAGTATCTTAAGTCTTTAATTTTAGGCTAGCGTCCAAAAATTTTAGCTCTACTGTATTCCAACAAAATCGTTTTAATTTAAAAGAAAACTAAGAGCTAATTTTGTTAAAAGAAAAAAGCTCATAAGAAAGCCAATTTAATACAGATTTATAAAATTTTGACCTAAAATATTTTTAAAGTTAATAAAATTTATATTTTTCATTGCTTGAATCCTTACATTATACAAGCATTTGGTAGAAGGGATTTAATAATTAAATGACAAATGGTAAAAATATATAAACCAAAAGTGCTGAAATAATTCTGGAAGGATTAGGATAATACAAGCTGCGCCACTTAGTATTAAGATAGCTTTAAGTATTAAAGTCATTCAAGTTATTTATGTTGCTGCAATGCTTGTATATCTTATCTCATATGTTAGAGATATACTATTTTTTTAGTGGCAAGGGTAAAAAAAATAATACATTTTTAAATAATAAATTCGTCTAAAACTACTAACCTATTAGTTTGGAACGGCAATCTATAACGTAACCTAATTTTAATGAGACTTACTATATTAGGAAAAAGCGCGTTTAAATAAATATCAAACACTGTACCTAAATTGTAAGGCAGGATATCAAATGAATAGACAAGGAACCACTTGAACTTGGAAAAAACTTTAAACACTATACTAGTATAATTTATTTTAAGTCATGTTCTTGAAAACTTATCAAGTAGCTAATTGATAAAACAGCATTAAATTGTAACATTGAAAAGATGTTAACAAAAACTAAAACAACTACCGGCACTTATTTACTTGGGTACCACCCTATAATGCGGACCCAACAAAATAAGGTGACAATAAGAGTAAATATATTAACGGGTATCTTCTACACAGTTATAATTAACTATATTAATAGGAAAATGAGGAAAAGTATTGGCGCTTTTGTGTAAGATACAAAGAGGAAGTAAGAAAGAATAAACTATAATAAGAAGACAGGTACCTAAAGGAAAAGAAAGTCACATATAGGACTAATAGTTGGGAAACAAGGTACCCAACCATAAGATAATAATAATAGGTAATAATAGGTAAGAAGATAATAATAGGTAAATTATCTTCATCAGGTTAGGTGATAAGCTTTTTCTTTAAATTTAAAACAGGAGATATATTTCTCATAATGAAAATTTAAACCTCTGACATATTAAAAAAGTAGAACAAAATACATCAAATTATCACTGTTGTTCAGTTGGTAAGCTTTGAATATTTATTTAAATATAACGTCGTAGGAAGCTTTTTAATCTTTCATAATAGTTTAGTTGTTAAAAAGCTTTATCACTAGAACGGGTTAACTTGTAACTTGTTACGTTTGAATGGATTCAAATAAAAAAATCGAATAACTTACAGTTCTGTCACCGACATGCCTAGCTCTGCAATGTAGGACGGTTGACTGTCCGACGACAGCTGTGACATTCCTAGGTGAAACATCATCAAAATATGGTCTCTCGGGAGGTCTAGAAGGGGAGGCAGAATGAATCTTTGAAACTGCTGGTCTTTGACCAACAGGAGGTCTAACTCGGACTTCTGGCTCTCCTGCAACAAAAACCAATCAAATTTACACACTTTTTTAAGCTACAAATGTTTTGGACACTGTCAATGTACAGTAAAAAAATGTTTTCTTTTTTAAATTTTAGAACAGATTTTGTTACATATATTTAAAGTTTGCTCTCCTTGATTTTAATATTTTCGTAGAAATCTAAAATATTTACGAAACAGTTTGATCAAATGTTCTGATGATCTTATAACTACGTCTCATATCATTGAAATTTTTAAAACTTTTTTGTTTTTGAGGTTCTTAATTACGTATCTTTTTATATAAGGATCCTTTTCCATTATATATTTTCTATTGTATAAAAATATATAAATTGTAAGTATGAAAAACCCCCCAAGATAACAATAGAAATGTTGGCCCAGGTGGACTAACTGGACAATTCTTTGATTTATCCCAACCCATTGAAAAAGATAAAAATAACAGCTCTAGAGGATTCTAGGACCTCTCGTAGGGAGTAAATATAACAAAAAGAAGGGACAATCTAAAGACATAATAAATATAACAATATAAACTTTTTCTAAGGTTATAACCCCTTAAGGCTATTTCGGAGCTCAGGATAAATCGGGGCTAAAGGTATCCGAGAATCGTGTCTTTCAGGACCTATTATTTATGAAATACATTGTTGAGAACAAAAACGTATTTCTCAGACTTTAAAAAAATCCGTTATACTCATTACCTCCTTTTATTGCGATTTATGATTATCTATGTTCGATACAGTATTTTTTTTAAAAAAATACGTGAAATGAACGTATTATTTCTGAGAAAAATAATACAGAAATCAATATTTGTTGCCCACTGTATATGTAATTATACAGTTGCATCGATTTCATGTTTAACAGTGAACGGATTCAGCTTATCAGAGGAGCTCCGCTAAGTCTTATCTTATTTGTGATCTATGGATACTAAATTGACCGTATAATAAGCTGATCATAATTAGCTCATGTTATTCATTAGAAGTACAAAATTTAACACAAGATGAACTATAATAAAATCTACAAATTTCCTAGTTATCCTCGTACAGCCTTGTATTACAATGCCAATTTTGAAATCAATAGTTGTTTTGACTAAGAATTTGTGGTATATATTAAGCATGGTTAAGAGTGAATAAACACACTTGAGTTTAAAAAATATTTAATTTTTAAACCACAATAAGTGCATAAAAAGAAAACTGACCGGTTTCAACTATAAATTAGTCATTGTCAGAGTACATTTATAAACTGTTTATAAATGTACTCTGACGATAACTAATTTATAGTTGAAACCGGTCATTTTTCTTTTTATGTACTTATTGTGGTTTAAAAATTAAATATTTTTTAAACACACGAGTGTGTTTATTCACTCTTAACTCTCTTAACCTAATCACACTATTCACTCTTTATTTCACTCTTAACCAATTATGAAGTTTATAAATTTCCAGAAGTGCTTTCAAACGTTACTGCATTCACTTATTTACAACAAAAATGAAAAAAATGATACTGCAACATCGGATTCGCTTCTATCGTCCTCAGATAGTTCATACATCCGTTTCATTCTCAGCATCATACAGCACTGACCATGCTAAATGCTGCTAAACTTTTAGGATCCAACAAAAATCATGGATATACTTGTCGTATTGAAACAAAACTTAGTTTACTCATTTGCTACTAAAAAGTATACACTTGTACTAAATTTAAACTCAATTGGATTATTTTCTGATTTTGTACAATTTCTTAAAAAACGTACACAAGTCATTTGATAAAAATTGAAATAATGGGCAGAAGCTTGGCACATATGTTAGCCTTATACATGGCTAAATGGGTGCTTAATCTTAAATTGATCGCAAAATTGCGAGTCATAATTGCGGTTAATGACATTTTAAATAATATTTTCCGAATACTTCAACTAAACCAATTGATTGATTTTTGTACAATGTTTCAACTCTCTAGCATAACTACAATAGAAACTACGATGATAACAGACAAACACACATACCGACAGATAACTTTGTCCAAACCACTCAGGAGGTTTTAAAAACACCTGAAACTGATAATTCTGGTGACATCCCAGTTTCGGATTTTTATGAAAACACAATACTTTTCCTATATACCTACGGTTTAAATGAGGTAAAATGAAAACGCTTCACAAAGTAAAATAAGAACATTTTTTAGAGTATAGTGAGTACACATTACTTCTAATAAATTACTAACAAAATCAAGATTTATCGAAGTATATATTTAATCTTAAAATAGTATTGATTTGATGATCAATGATAAATGGAGTCAGCTTACCATAGGAGCTTTTTTTTCTAAGTTAATCGCTAAGTCATGCCTAATCTGTGGTCTATAGATACTAAATTGATCCAAGCATAGAAGTACAAAATTTAACAAAACAAAGTTCTAATAAAATCTACATATTTCTCAGTTTTCTTTTTACAGTTTTTGATGACAATACCAATATTGAGTCTTATACATTTCAAGAAGTGCTTTCAAAAGTAACTGCGTTTCATTATTTACAACGAGAAAGGCAAATTAATGCTTTCACAAAGCATAATAAGCAAAAAGTAAAATTTAAAAAAAGATCAATTTATTGTTGCTTAACATTTTCTACAGCACGCAGTAACTTAAAGTTGCCTCATTATAATAAAATATTGTGTTCTTCCATAATATATATAGCGAGTAATAAAGTTGAAATAAAATATAAATAAAAAGTTAAAGTCCACGAAGAAAGATTTTTCCCGAGGATGTTGGAGTGTAATTTTTTCTCATTTTTATCTTCCATTTTTTTCTCTTTAAATTTGTTTTATATTCTGTTGTTTAAAAATGATATGAAAATGTGTATAAATCTTTTCATTCTTTCGTTTATGTAATATTTTTGAATAAACTTGGTACATATACAGCAAAGGTTTATGAAGATGATCAAATCTGGTTTACTGTGATGATTCAGATGGCCGAGAAATATTCAATACGAATCTGATAATACTTGAACCTATATAAAAATTCTGGCGCGGTGGTCCGCATGTCAGGCGAATTTTCTTAGGAATGCTTGCTTTCTTGCGTATTGATATCAATCCAGTTCTTGCGCAGGTTTTCCATTTATGCTTTTCAATCCAAACAATATTAGTTTTACTTGTCTGTCAATTTGTATAGACTTTCTAAGGAAATGCTCATTTAATTATAAGTTGTTTAAAAATATGCTTGCTCTTGCATAATCAATACTAAACTACATTTCAGCAGTCCTACAAAGCTCAGTTTGAGTTAATCTACGTAATGTTTTAGCGCATTTCCTTTAAAAATTCCCTGTAAATTGACAGACACGTAAAAGTACTATTGATTGGAGTGTTAAGCATAAACCGAAATTGCTTAGTTTTTCTGGATTGGTGGACAAGAAAGCAAGCGTCTAAAGGAAATTCGTTTAATTTGCGGATCAACGAGCCATAATTATTTTGTAATTAAAAAACTTATTACGTGAAAATGTATTGATAAAAATATTTTCTCAAACGAAAATTCGAATTCGGGCTCCTAGGTTTGGGTATTTTGAGTACTTAGGACTACTTTCTTTTTACTCAAAGCCCTAAAAAATATTGAGAAGACACCAACTTACGGTGTCTTAACCATCTTCCTCCAAACTAGAGTAGCATAGAGTCACTATGTTAGCACCTATTTATGTTATCCGTGGGCCGCCTTCGGTGTCTGTGTGGGTATGATACAGCGCTTGTGCAGCGAGCGGTGGGTTGCGTCGGGGGTTATCGCGGACAGTCTGAATCCGGTAGTCGTCGGGAAGCCTTAGGTAAAAGCTTTACCATATCAGAGTTGGAAGAGCAGGAGAGCTGCAAGGCGACACGATGGACTGGTAGGTCCACTACATAAACGGGTTCCTTCTTGGGATACTTATAACCCAAGGCACCCTTGTAGCACCCCTCCTGTTCTAGGTGCCGAATAAATTTATTATAGATTTATCAGTAGGTTAGTTAAATAAACAACTCATTCACTAATTATGGTTCTTGTATGTTATTGCATAAGCACCAATTATGGTGCTTATCTGTAGTAAGAAGTACATTGAAATGCAAAAATCTTATTGTGTTATTTGCTTAATGCTTCTGTAATGCTTATTGTGGTTATTTGTAGTAAGAACTTCATTAATGCTTAATTTGTAGTAAGTACATTGAAATGCAAAAATAATGCTTATTGTGGTTATTTGTAGTAAGAAGTTCATTGAAATGCAAAAATAATGCTTATTGTGGTTATTTGTAGTAAGAACTTCATTGAAATGCAAAAATAATGCTTATTGTGGTTATTTGTAGTAAATACAAAAATAATGCTTATTGTGGTTATTTGTAAGAAGTTCATTGAAATGCAAAAAATGCTCATTGAAATGCAAAAGTGAATGCTTATTGTGGTTATTTGTAGTAAGAAGTTCATTGAAATGCAAAAATAATGCTTATTGTGGTTATTTGTAGTAAGAAGTTCATTGAAATGCAAAAATAATGCTTATTGTGGTTATTTGTAGTAAGAAGTTCATTGAAATGCAAAAAATGCTTATTGTGGTTATTTGTAGTAAGAAGTTCATTGAAATGCAAAAAATAATGCTATTGTGTTATTTGTAGTAAGAATTCATTGAAATCAAAAATATGGCATTCATGCAAAATAATGCTTATTGTGGTTATTTTTGTAGTAAGAAGTTCATTGAAATGCAAAAAATGCTTATTGTGGTTATTTGTAGTAAGAAGTTCATTAAATGCAAAAATAATGCTTTATTGTGGTTAGTAAAAGTTCATTGAAATGCAAAAATAATGCTTATTGTGGTTATAAGAAGTTCATTGAAATGCATTATTGTGGTTATTGTAGTAAGAAGTAAAATGCAAAATAATGCTTGCTGGTTATTTGTAGTAAGAACTTCATTGAAATACAAAAATAATGCTTAATCGTGCTATTCATGATTAAAAGGATATTGAAATTATAAAATAAATGCTACTAATACTGCATAGTTAGTTATTTATCTATTAAGGAAAGTAACAGTTTAATGTTTTAAAATTTTCACATCGCGCTGAAATTTCTGTTGTTACGTTTTTTATTGTTTTAAATTAAATTTAATTTAATAAAATTATCATAATAAAAAATCAATTTATGCCGCCTAAAATAGAAATTAAGTCACTTCCGTGGTCGTGGTTGTTAGAGGGTCAGTATCTATAACCTGTAACACCACGGAGGTCTGGGATTCGCATCCCAGGTTACGCTCTCAGTTTATGCAAAATATTTTGTCAAATAATTTATCGTAAATAATAAGATTGACCTAATATTATTTGAAATTTGAAAAAGATTTGAAATATTATATTTGATTTAACCAAATAAACACTCTGACTTTAATAATTTAACAATACAATAAAACTGACTCATATTTTTTCTCAGGACTTTCCAAATAAGACTCAATGAAAATATTGATCATTCAGTGAGCGCCGTGGAATGGTCTACAATTAACAACACCAACTTCGTCTTTCCACCAATAAAATATTGACTTTTTGACGCATGAAAATATGTGAATTACAGATAGACATCTAAGGTGCCAGCCTGTCAGCTGTCAACCTGTTCATTCACAAATAGTTATGCATCTCACTTTCCAACACGGGTGTTGTTAAAGTATAAAATAAATTTAAAAATCCTCACCTTTGCTAATTATTAGTTAATATATTTTTATTAATATATCTATTAATAAAAATTAACTAATACATATTATTTAATGTCCGTTTACCTATGAAAAAATGGATATTATTAACAGGGGCCATTGTGAAATCTATTTAGCATAGAAGAAGAGAATGTCTGTTTTCCTCGGGAGACCTAATAAAAATTGTACCAGTCAAAAAAAGATTAAAACAAAATTATTTTGTTATAAATTGTTTCGAAATATTAATCGTCTCTTAAAAAAGTATAAGTTAAGTGAAAAAAAAGATAAAAAGCAATTAATAAATAATTATTTCGTAATTTTCCGTCTATAATGTACCTAAATTAAGAACCTAAGCAGCTTAATACTAAGCTGCTTAGCCAGAAGCTTTCAGAGTTGATTACAACCATGACAAAGTGGTGGTTATTTACAATAAACCTTTTTAGAGTTACAAAAACAGGCTGACAAAGTAATAAAATAAATACCTTTCTTTATATTTATTTACACATTTACTGTAGGAAAGAAGTAGACGTTTCTAATACGTGAAAAATATTTGTACTTAGCTCAATACAATATTATAAATAAATAAATAAATAAATATATATATATATGAAAGTATTCTCAGTTAAACAAGACCTTAACCGCATCTGTGGCTTTTTTATTTTGATGATATTTAGAGGATAAAATGTTAGGTGTTATAAATATAAATATATTTCCGTCACCCAAAGCACCTCACAGGCGTTATTTTCTGATAAAAATTCGCATAAAGTGAGAAAAAACTCGATAAAACCAAAAACTAATTCAATAAGAAATAAGTTAATGTTGTGTAACAAAAAATTTAGTTACTATTTTTACAAGTCTGGTAAAATGTAAGTTTTTACTTGAAATCATGTTGGTATAAAAAAGAAAATTTCCCAAACTTGAAAAGAAAAGTCTTCTATCTAACTTTAGTAGAATTTATCCAGTTTAATAGTTGAAAGACTATGTAATGATAAAGGTCTCAAAATTCACATCACGTTCCAAGGTAAAGATTGGGTATAGGTAGGGTTTATAGAAAAAATTCCCCAACGACTTTTCTACCAAAAAAAAAAACTTTTTTTTTCAAATGTGGATTTACGTTTTAGATCTTTTTCTTTTTTAACTTTGATACAGGTTTGACTATCCTTTGAAAATAAAAGATAAAAGTTTAAAAAAGAATACATAAAGAATAAATAAGTTAAAAAAAACTTCAAAAGTTAAAATAACGATGTTAAGTTTATTTACTTTTCAATAATAATCTCCGACATAATAATATCATCAAAAAGTATTTTAAAACGTAGCTAGTTAAAACGAAACATTTATAGGGTTGGGTTGAACTACAATTTTCATCATTAGATACTACTGTAAGTACAATCAGCAAAATGAAAATGAGACAATTATATTAAGTATATAAATGTTTTGTTTACCTCTTAATTCGGGTTGACTAGGGAATTCACAAAAACATTTTGATCTCCTTTTGACTTTAAAAGTTACTTATTTAAATCGTTTATATTTTACTAGAAAATTTAAAATATACACATTATTACAAAAATTATACCAGAATGGATTATGGTAGTAATTTTTGAGATAACATAACATTTTATCTATTTGCGGTATATATTCGCAAATGAAATATGGCTAGAAGGGTGATGGTGATGATATCAATAACAGTGATAATAGAAGAGTGGTGCTTATTAAACCCTTTTAGAAAGAAGTTAATTTTATCTAATTCAATAAATATAATTAAAAATTCTTCAATCGTTTAGTTAACGAAATATTATTTCATGATAATTAACATGAAAACTCAATAACTAATGATAATGAATTTAAATAAAAATGTAATAAGATATGATTTTTCCATTATAAAAATGATTTTGATCACCTTTTCAAGGTCATTGAATGTTTATACCAACCTAATACCTTTGCTTTGGTATAACTAAACTGTTTATAAGCTATAAAAAATAATTTTATTTAAATATAATTTTAAGGTAAAGTGTACCATAAATCAAATATGATTAAAAACTAATTAAATACTAGTCCAAACTCCATGGGATGGGACATTACAAATTAAAATACAATAATATACCAGTATATACAGAGAATTTCATGGGTTTCTTTTTGTGATAAATAATTTTCACCAGCAAGCATATAAAATAAAAATGGCCCTCTTCACTTCGTAGCCATCACTTCGCGGCATTCGGCCCACTCAACAAGTTGCTTGTTGTTTTATTATTATTTTTCATTACATAACATTTGCCATATATTTAAAGAACCACTAGTGGCTGCTTTTTGTTGTACTGACTTTTTGGGATAGTAGACTAACCAGAACTATCATAAAATACTTTCTTTTTGTTTTATATACTTTTGACAGTAATTTTTCTAAAAATATATAAATTATAACGAGTATTAAATCAAGTGTTTCCTCAAGCTCAATATTTTTTTATTAAGTGCATGGCTAACAATAAAATGAAAAAATTACTTCAATATACAATTGTTACAAAACTCTTTCTATGATAATTTCAATTCTCTGGAATCCAATTGCGTTTAAAATGCGATCCAGTCAAACAAATTAGGGAGAAAAAAGGAAAACAATTTCACTAGCATCGTTGAAAGTAGTGGGTAATCCAAAAAAATAAAAACTCTTCAATTTTCTTTATGGATAGCATTGTTTTGAAAAACAAATCCCCCTCAGAAATATAAAAACCACCCCCTATAATTTTTAGCATAATAACAGAGAGGTAAAAAAATAATAGAGGAAGTCATTTTACTTTATGATTCAAAAAAGGTAATAAGAAGAATGAACAAAAAAGCTACTCCATTTTTGAAAAAAGTCCCTAGTTATATGTTCATGGAAGAGTATTACAAAGGCAATGGAGGCAGTTGATAAAAGGACTAATATTGTGGTCTTGAAGATGTATTATGTTAATGCACATGAATAATTCCAATATTAAATCATGGTTAGAATTAAATTACGTTAAATTACTGGCAGAGTTGCTTTTACGCTTTAATGATCAGAAACATAATTAAGAATTTAAATCGAAAGTTTACATTACAAGGGCTATTAAGAAACATTAAATAATCTAAAACAAGGTTTATATTTATTTACTGAAACAATTTATATTTATAATAAGAAGTGTAATAGTGTAAAACCCAAAAGAGATAGAAGAATAAATGAATAAGAAAGATAAAAAAGGAAAGTAATAATTAAAGCTAAATTATTGAATTTATATGACTAAACAGGAAAATTAATATATTTTTATGAGAGAAACACTGTATTTATATAATTTTATAATTACCATTAGGAAAAGACCGATTTTAGTTCAACAATACTTTGTAAAAACAGGAACTATATATTTAAATCCATCTGGATCATATCCAGAAAAGATATACAGCAATATATATATATATATATATATATATATATATATATATATATATATATATATATATATATATATAAATATATTAACAATGAAAGGGAAAGGAATAATAATAATAACTTACGGGAGGTGAAAAAAGAGATTTGTAGGAGATAAGAAATTTTCGACGAGTCACCCGGAAACCAGAAATTTTATTTAATGAGTAGGTTTTATATCTTTCTTGTAGATGGTCCAACTGGATGTAAATATATGTTTATTAAATATATTGAAGAATTAAAGTCGTTCTTTTCCTAATAAAATATTAATTTCTAACAGCAAGTTGCTACCTTTA
Source organism: Microvelia longipes (assembly GCA_018340805.1). Classification (NCBI taxonomy): domain Eukaryota; kingdom Metazoa; phylum Arthropoda; class Insecta; order Hemiptera; family Veliidae; genus Microvelia; species Microvelia longipes. The sequence goes on from JACMZG010000022.1 coordinate 28,533,706, forward strand.
TTTGAATAAAAACAATCACACTATTTTAAAGAGTAGTTATTACAGACCACAGAAATATATTTTCAACCCGTTAAAATTATCACAAGGTGAGTAAAAAAAGAAAAGAAAAGACCTTAAGGGTGCTGGGTACTAGTGCTTTTACCCAACAAAGTAGGTAAAGAAAGATTTCTTGTTGTTGGAGCCTTCCGAGTGAAATAACTCATAATAAGACTTCACTATTTTTGCAAGTTCCCTTAGAAAGGTTAATTAGAGTAAAAATAAAACAAGAAAACATTCAAGTTAAAAAAGGAAAATCCTATAGTTAAAAAGTTCGCTCTGTTCCCAACATCAAGCGGAATCTCAAAATATACAGAAGGGTGCAAAAAATATAGTTTTACATCTGAGCTGTGAATTGAGCACATGTTCTACCAAGTGTAAACATAAAGAACACTTTGATGTAATAACTGTAGCCTAAACATTTGCTAATATGTAAAACCAACTAGTGAATTTCCAAAGAAAAAATTAACACATTTTATCAAATAAAACATTAATAATTGTATAACAATTATTAGACAATTGTTGTTACAAGTATCAGGGTTGATATAGTTTTATTGACTTCAGGGACTGGTAAGGAAAACAATCCAGTGATAAAGGTAGTCGATAGATTTTTATAATTAAAATACAATACAGAATTATAATATTGGAGGAAAGTTGACAGATCTAACAAAAAATAAAATTAACGAGAAATAAAATTGAAACATATTACTCTCTTTATCCATAAGTCAAAGAGAAACGTATTAAATTTCTATAAATAATAACAATAGAAAAGCTGTTGTAAAACACAAAAGCAGCGATACATAAATAAATATAAAACAAGTTATTGAATTACATAAAAAACTTTTTTTTTTTTAAAAATACGTATTCTCCCTGGAAATTAAATACGTACAAAACATCAGGTGGAGTGAGATTTAAAAAACTACTTGCATCCCCATTCGTGCTAAACAAGGTTTGAAACAGAATAAAACTGAAATAGTCTGGGTGGTTTAAAAGTAATTAAACTCTCAGAACCATACCTCCCCGCAGTAGTTACATATTCAAAATTTACGGGTAGAGTACAATTTTATACTTTTGTGCTTGGAAATAAAGTAATAATAACTTTTAGCTAGGTTTCAAGAGACTTTATGTTAAAATGTAGACATTTAACATTTATAAAAGTAGTAATTAAATTATATAAAAAAAAACAACTTAAACGAAAGGGTATGTTTTAGATCTGTTTACACGTCATACCTCGTCAGTCATTTCGGGAATCCTTTTGAACTTTAAAATTTAACAACGCAATTTAAAAATTTTAAGTTAATGAATAAAAGGCAGAAAATTATAAATTTATTATAAAGTTAAAATCTACAATAGATATTTTTTAATGAGAGTCTATTATGTATGACCCAATACAATAGAGTCAACATTTCATCTTTTGCAAAACTTGGTAGTATCTAAAGATATCTATTATAGATGTCTAATAGCTCGATGGAGATTTACCAATATATGGTAATGTTGGAATCCAATAATCCAGTAATTTCTTAGGATTTGATGTTGTTTTTACTTTTTCTTATTCATACGATAGGAAAAGTATTATGTTTGCAAAAAAACTCAAAACCTAGATGTCACCTGAATTTCTGTTTCCGGCAGACAATTATGAAAACCACTTAGGACCTTAAAACATTTGAACGGAAATGCAGGTGCCATCCCGGTTTCGGATTTTTTTGCAAACACAATACTTTTCCTATAAACCAATCGTATGAATAAGAAAAAGTAAAAACTACATAAAATCCTAAGAAATTACTGGATTATTTGATTCCAACATTACCATATATTGGTAAATCTCCATCGAGCTATTAGACATCTATAATAGATATCTTTAGACACTACCAAGTTTTGCAAAACATGACATATTGACTCCATTATATTGGGTCATACATAATAGACTCTCATTAAAAATAATCTATTGTAGATTTTAACAGCAATTTATTTCAAATATTTAACAATAGCTTAGCTCAAAATTAACGAACAAGGTATTTCAAATTTCATAAAATTTATAAAAGTTTCTGAAACAATCAAAATGATGGAATAGCATATTTCAAAATTACCAAAAATTGCAACAATTTACCTTATGGGAAAACATAACCAAAACATTAATGGTGAATACTCGAGACCATTTCTGAAATTCTAGAACCATGTTTTCCACAAACTTTTATGTATTGAATATTGAAACACCTGAAATTTTCTACCTGGTACATGTATTCTAATTATAATTTTATAATAACATAAAATATTATAACTTAAATACTCACGATTTTAAATTTCACGATACATTCATATAAACATGCTACAATGTAAATCCTAAACATTATATTAAATTAAACTTAACATATTACGTCAAACGGAAGTCAATTTTGGTTTGGCCCTCAGGGTCAGTGCTTCATGATATATATGATATATGTATATATATATATATATATATATATATAATATATATATATATATATATATATATATATATATATTATATATATATATAATATAATACTAACTAGATAGTATGTACGTCATAAAATATGACACTTTTAATATTATTTTATCCTTTATTATGAGCAAAGGATTTGAATTTATATACAGAAGAAAATCTTAAACATACAGACATATTTTTTCAAGTAAGGTTAAAATTGTAATTTTATAATCTGGTTTCTTAACTTAAATAAAATTGACTATTTAAATATTGAACTTTAAATTTTAGTTTACAACAAATATACATATAAAATACGATAATACGGCTGTCAGTTTAATTTAACCAAATTTGTTTGACAAATATTGGTGTTTTCCAAAAATAAACGGAATGAGAAAAGAAGTAAGAAGTAGAATTTTTTAACACATTTTTAAAAATAATTTAACACAAAGGTTATATATTATAAGCCTAAGAATATGCATAAATAATATGTAATTCTAACTTTATAATACAATGCATGTATCATGAATACATAATAACAAGTACTAAAACACACCTGGGACTTATCTAGTTTGAATCTAAACCCCTTTGCTATAGGCATAGACTCAAATACAATCAGATATAAGCGGTCACGCATCTGGTCAAGTTATATGAAATTTAATGGCAATAATGCGGCTTTGGCACGCTGTATAACTACAAACCTTCCTTTGATATCCAATAATACTAAAATTATTCATATTGTAATTAATTTAATTATATAATATCGGGATTTTTACAGCATTGCAGTACGTACAATAATATCAAAACTTTGAATAATTAATTAAAAAAAAGTAAGGAAAGCATGACCAAGAAGTTAAAAATTAAAGAAATATGTAAACTAGGTTTTATCACTTAAAATATTGTCACAGCCAATATATTTTGTTATCATAAATGTTTCTGGAAGGCCTGTAGTCGTTAGAGGGATGTTTTAATAAGCCGGAAACATATCAAGTATAATAATAATAATGCCCGTTTAGAGCCTAGGGGCTCATCAGGGATAGCCCATGCGGGAACCACCTCGAGTGGTAGTTGACCGTTACGCTCAAAGTGTATTCTAAAGTTGGCGATAATTTATCTAAACAATAATCTTCTATATACTGAAAGCGTAACCTGGGATGCGAACCCCAGACCTCCGTGGCGTCACAGGTCAGTGTAAAGACTAACGCTCTAACGACCTCGGCATAATATCAAGTATGTTAATATTATTTTATTTTGATTTTAATTGACACATACGAAATAATTTATTATACTATTACTTTTCCAAATGTATACGGTAGGTAAATAGGTAAAGTATTCTGTTTGCAAAAAAAAAAATCTGAAACCAGATGTTTTTTAGGCTATGTAAAATCACTCAAGGAAATGAACGTAGCAGAGTATAGTGACACATCTATCACAGTAGTTTCGGCTGAAAAGGCTATCCTGACAATAGAATTAAATCAATAAAAAAAAGAAAGAACCTATTAAAAGAAAATAGAACGAATTATTTATTTATAATATCTCAATTAAAACGCAGCCCCTAGAACTAATGGCTTATTTGTTAAAAAATAAATTAATAAAATCACAAAATATCAATTACTCAATTCTAACTTTTTAAGTCTAATTGCTATTTTAGTTTCTTAAGTTACAGGCTGTTATTAATTATTTAAACTTACTTAACACAAATTTCTAAGACCTCTTAACGTTAAGTATAAGTATAAATCCAAATTTAAACTTTTTAACTTAAAGAAAATAAGAGCAAATGTTTCATTTCAAGTTTTAAATTGAAAATTGTTGAAAATTTTCCTAGAAGCATGATTTTAAGTTTACCAAGTTAGGAAATGGTTTCGGAGCAAGTATTAGAATAATCCTTATTGTCATGAGTGGGCGATGAGAAAAACCTTCATTTTAAGTTGTATAACCTAGAAAAGTTTGGGTTAACAAAAAGCGTTAATTAAGGCAAACCACTCCGGCTCGGTGTTATACCCTTCTAACGATACTATTATCGGTACGGTCCATTTGAAACCCAAAAAGCATTAAGATGGAGCAAAGAAATATCATCACCCTGGTGAAAAACTCTGCTTTTTAGAAGTTGGTTTTATATAACAAAACATTTTCATCTTTTTGCTTTCCCCCTTCTTCGTTTCAACAGGAAAATTATCACTGCTTTAAAACCTACGGCACTATACCATCCTTTTCTTTCTATACTGATGCGGCCAGACCCTCTTCATTATTTGCAAAACCCTTACACTTTCTTTCTTTTTGTTGGTTTTTTGTTGTATAGGCCGCAAGCCAAATACCGCACTATGAAACCTACTCAGTGAAAATCTTAACGCATCTTTTTTGTAGTTTAACTAAGCTTTTTTTAACAACGTGAAAACCCGGAAAGAACGCACGCTATTATAAATCATCCCAAAAAGAATATAAATAAATAGAGTATAATTAATTGTATATTACTAAAAAGCTTTCTGTCCTACTTTCTTGTTATTCGTTTCAGTTTAACTTTCAAATAAAATGTTCAAAACAAAATCCTCTGACCCTGGTGTTTTAACATTTTTATTGAGTATAAAACTTCAATGATTGTAATAAGTATTAGAGCTGGTGTAGTTGTAGTGGCTTGGAGAGACTGGATAGAGATACAATCCAGTGATTGCACACTTGTGGGAATTTTAAATACTTAAACTTAATAGTAATTGGAAGAAAATATAAAATAATAGATAATTCGAAAATATAGATAAGTATTTAAAAAATGACAATGGGCCTAGTATTTTAAGGAAAAATAAATAATTAATCCGACCAAATTAACACATTTTTTAATGAATCGGAAATATGTAATGTAATCAAATATCAAAATCTAGTCGTAGTAATCGACTTATTTCCAGCTCGAGAGTAGTAAGACTAAAAGTTGCAATAATAAGTTTCGAGTAGGATCTATTTCAGGTCCTTTTACCGCTAAGGATCAAGCTGTCAAAGCAGTTAATCCGGACAAAAAAAAGTTCCGAGGAACCTAATAAACGATTATTTGGGTATATTTATATTTACTATTTATAAAATTTATTTAAAACCTTTCAACACATACGTAAAATTTAAATAAATGAAACAAATCTCATGTTCAATATTACACAAAAATCATTTGATAAATTCTATATTTTATTTTCCAACTGCGTATCAGTAAAAAAAATATTTTAGACAGTATTATTAAAAAGGGTAGAGAAGGAAGGAGACGAACCCGGCTCCAGTAAAGATACAAATTGAATTTTTTTCGCTAAATTTAAGAAATAGGGACTTATACCGATGGGGTAGAATTTGTCGATCCGTGAAGACACCGCTGTGAAACCATGCTGACGATATCAACCTCTTATTATATTTGGTAGGTTATACCTTAGGTTTCTACTACAGTTTTTCAGAAATTACAAAAGGTATAAGAATTTTTATCTCCATCCTCAATTTTTCTTCTTAAATAAAATATTAAATTAAATTAAGTATTACCAGTTCCGATTTTTCCAAAATAACATTTGTTATGGTCTAAAATAATCAATACAAAAAAATTAATACGCTCTTTAATATTAGGAAAATGTGTAAGTACTTCGTCCTTAAGAACAGACTGCAAAGCAATTTTTTGTTATGTCCAGACCAGAAATTTATTTCTAAATAATCATTAGACATAGAAATATTTTCCGATTAGATGACAATAAAACAAATTAGGTTTATGTAAAACCTTGTTTACAAATTAAATGGAACTTTATATTTACCGAGCACATCTTTTGCAAAATAAAATAATTTTTATATTTTTAACATTTTATCGTATTTGTACCGTAGGATGCAGGACAAATGTTGTTTCTGAAAAAAAAAAAAAAACGATAGCGGGACTCCACTTAAATTAACTGTATCGCAGGTTTTTCTTATGTCAGGTTTAAAGGTTTTTCTGAGAAGCTTTTAAGCTGTTTGTCTGAATGTGTATGTTTATGTATGTGTGTGTGTGTGTGTCAGTTATAATTGCAGCTCTTAGTTCAAACTTAATACAAAAATCAGTCTTTTAGTAAACATCAAATTTCTAGTGTAATATTTTCATAAACTAACCTTGTTCTAAATCATTTATCTATTTAAACTATAATAATTAATTAAACTTTATTCATTTATTATATTTCCGCATTTTTTGTGTAAACCCCTTTGCCAAAACAATAAAATTCAATCTTTGAGTAAAACAGGACCTGACATCTGTTTTCAGCTGAATACTGTTGAGAAAAATTCAATCACTTGATATTTTATATATAGAAAGCTGTAAATGAATCCACCAAGACTGGGACTGCAGATAAGAATAAAGACACGGCATCGGCATGTTGATCTAAGGAGGGATATGGGTAAGATATTGCGTCTGTTGACTTGACGTGACCCAAATCCTGATTGCTTTTTTCCTAGGAAATGGGGAAGGGGGGCAAAGTGAAGTGACGCCTCGTCGGGGGGATGTGATCTAAAGACTAATAGAAAGGCCAAAAAAACCCTGAGTAGTGCAGAACAAGGCTTTTCAATCCGATGTGAAATAACCACTTGAATGAAGAAAACCTTCTTTTCCTTTAAAACCTTTATAAAAAGGAGCATGGCCTTAAGAAAACATTTCTATTCTTCAAACCCAACACTACTGACCTCTATAGCCAGCAGTGTAACACTTTGTTCAATAACCAGTAATGTAAAGTATAGATTTTCTTTATCAAATAATCCTCAAGACATGAACTAATCCTAGAATTAACCTCTTCCAGTCTACTGGTTGAGAAAAACTAGAGGAAAACCCTTCTTGGGAGAAGGATTTATATTATTTTCCACAAACCTAATGCACTTACTTCTAACCCCTTAAGGTCTTCAACAATAAGATTAACTCTGAGGTAAAATAAATTGTATGAAATATTATTTCTAATTATTCAAAGTTAAATAAATTGACCAAACAGATAACATTAACTATTGAACAAACGTAATCTCAAAAGCTTTTGGGTGTGCTGCCACAAAAAGAAAAGAAAAAAAAACATTTTAAAAAAAGTGCATCATTTTTATTTACGATTATAATGTGAGTTTATTCCTTACATTGACCAGATTATGAAGTTCGTTATTGTTATATTATTGTTTCAATTGTTTATTTATAAATTTGCATATTTGGTTACTATGGTAACTATGTTTTGATTTTGTTTGTTAGAGAAAATAAAACATTTCATTCCTTGTTGTGTGATCAAACAAAGTTGGTTCTTTTAATTTAAGATAAGTTTAATTATAAGTCTAAACATAAAACATGGTGTCAGGTGTACAAATTGTAAAGAAAAGTTAAAATGGTTCGTAAAACAAAAAAGGAGTTAGAAGCGGAGTTAGATGAACTAAAACAAAAACTATCAGAATTAGAAGAAAGAAGTTCAAAACGAAATGAAAGTGGTAAGAATCATGAATATAATTTTGAAAGTAGTAGTTGTAGACAGAGACGGAATATTCCGCTTCCTAATGCATTGAAGTTGACGGGTGATTTAAATGAGAGCATTAAACTATTTAAGTTAAGCTGGGAGAATTATTTGATTGCTAGTGGTTTAAGAAACGATGACGAAGAAGTTATTAGTTCTGTTTTGCTGTCAGCCATAGGCGAAGAGGCTTTGAAAATATTGATCAAAGTTGATGAAAACATTACACAAAAAACGTGTGAAGAAATATTTGCCTTGCTAAAAAATTATCTATGGTTAGAAATAAATGTCAGATATGAGAGGTATTTATTTAATATTGCTAAACAAGAAGATAACGAATCTTATAACCAATATATAATTAGACTAAAGTCCTTAGTAAACAGTTGTCAGTATAAGATGATGAAAGATGAGTTACTTCTTGATAAAATAATCTGTTCGATTAAGGATCATGGGTTGAAACAAAAATTATGGTTAAAGCGCGATATAACCCTAAGTCAAGCTATCGATATGTGTAAAGCTGCAGAAACGACGGATGCTCAGTTAAAATTAGTAAATCAAGAAAGTAACGAGATAAACGAGCTGTCAAATAATAATAATAAAATCATAATAAATAATAAAAACATAAAAGCATGTAAACAATGTGGTTTTGACCACGCACGGTTTAAATGTCCGGCGTATGGAGAAAGGTGCAATACCTGTAAGAAAAAACATCATTTTTCCAAAATGTGCTTCTTTAAAAATAGAGATAAGAAAAAATCAGTAAAAAGGATTGATGAATCTGAGAATGAGAGTGAATATGAACACGAAGAAGTAATGAAAGTGTCATCTGAAAGAAATAAAGGTCTCATGAAAACTATGCTGGTAAGAAAAAAGAATGGCTTTGTGAAAGCAGTGTTTCAGCTGGACACTGGGGCTTCCTGTAACGTCATAGGTATAGAAAACTTATTACAGATCACTGAATGTACTAAACCTAAACTAGAAAAGTCGAATGTTACATTAAAAGCTTTTGGTGGTGAAGTTATTACTCCACTAGGAAAGGCAGGATTAACGTAAAAAATAAAAATAACTTATATAAGATAGAATTTCAAGTCGTGAAGCATTATCAATGTCCTCTGTTGTCCTTAGAGAGCTGTCAAAGATTAAATTTAATACAAATATGTAACAAGATATTCCATAAAACAGATAAGGAATTGAAAACAATTATAGAAAAATATGCCGATGTGTTCGAAGGATTAGGTGAGTTAGAGGGTGAAGTAGAGCTAGAAATGGTGAGAGATATAACACCAACTAGACAAGCACCGAGAAGAATACCAGTAGCTTTAAGAGACGAATTGAAAAAAGAAATCGAAGAAATGGCTAAGAATGGAATAATAGTAAAAGAGGATGGATACACAGAATGGACAAGTAACCTAACCATAGTAAAGAAGAAAAATAAATTAAGAATATGTTTAGATCCCAGTGAACTTAATAAAGCTTTAAAGGATACCAAACAACAACTTCCAACCGTAGATGAAATCCTACCTGAACTTAATAATGCTAAAATATTTTCAACTGTGGATGCTAAACACGGGTTTTGGCAACTCAAGTTATCGGAAGAAAGTAGCAAAAAGACTGCGTTCTGGACTCCATTCGCCAAATATCGCTATTTAAAACTTCCTTTCGGATTATCTACTGCTATGGAAATCTTTCAGAAGAAAATGTTAGAAGTATTGCAGGGCTGAAAGGAGTATATGTGATAGCTGACGATATTTTAATAACGGGCCAGGGAGATACTGAGGAAGAAGCGTTAGAAGATCACAATAGAAATTTTGAAGCATTATTAAGAAGATTGAGGAAGAAAAATTTGAAACTAAATAAAGAAAAATGTAAAATTGCTCTGAAAGAAATACAATTTTATGGACATTTACTTACGGCAGAAGGAATAAGAGCAGATCCAACAAAAATTGAAGCAATCACAGCTATGCCAAGACCAGAAGATAAGGCTGGAGTCTTAAGATTTCTCGGAATGGTTACCTACCTTAACAGATACTTGGAAAAACTGAATGATGTTGCAGAGCCGCTAAGAAAACTAACAAAGAAAGATGCTGAATTTGTCTGGATGGAAGAACAAGAAAAGCGTTTAAAAACTTAAAACAAATGATTTCGAAGAGCCCAGTACTCAGATATTTCGATCCAAACAAAGAAATTACTATTCAAACTGATTCATCGTCGTTTGCTCTGGGAAGTATCTTACTACAGGAAGGCAGCCGGTAGCGTTTGCATCTAAGGTACTGAATAGTACACAGAAAAACTATGCCCAGATAGAAAAAGAAATGCTGGCAATAGTTTTTGCATGCAAGAAATTTGATCAATATATTTGTGGGAAAAATAAAGTAATAATTGAAACTGACCATAATCCATTGGTAAACATTTTTAAAAAATCGTTGTTGAAAACACCTAAAAGACTACAAACTATGATCCTAACACTACAGAGATATAAATATGGTTAAAATACAAGAAAGGCGAAGAGATGGTTTTAGCGGACACACTATCAAGAGCTCCAGTCAGTATGTCCAACGAAGAAAAATCTTACGATATCTATGAATGCGATGTGGAGCTAGAAGAAGTTAATGTGTTTGAATACTAGAGTAAAGAAATCAACTATAGAATGGATACAAGATGAAACAGATAAAGATAGCACTTGTCAAAAAGTAAAAAAATATATTCTTAAGGATGGCCTGAGAAAAAAGAACAGGTGGACAATAGTGCCAAGTGTTACTGGAATTACAGAGATGAACTGGTCATCGAGAAGGGAGTAATACTGAAAGCAAACAGACTCCTGATACCTGAGAGAATTAGAAAAAAGTTCTAGATAAACTTCATACATCTCACTCAGGTATTGAAGGGACTATTAAGTTAGCAAAAGACTCAGTTTTCTGGCCATTTATAAATCAGGACATTGAAAATAAAATCAAAGAGTGTGATGTCTGTGCCAAGTATGCCCCGAATCAGAAGAATAATCTATGATGAGTCACGACGTACCAGATGAACCGTTTGAAAAGGTCAGCATGGATGTATGTGAAGTGATCATCAAAGGAAGGAAAAGACAATTTTTAATCACAGTAGATCATTTCTCAGATTTCTTTGAAATAGACGAGATGAAATCAACAGATTCAGCAGCCACCATTATAGCTTGTAAAAAACTTTAGCAGATTTGGAGTGCCTAAAACAGTGATTTCAGACAACGGGAGTAATTTTACAAGTAAGAAATTTCAAGAATTTGCTGATGAATGGGGATTTAGGCACATAACTTCAAGTCCTTATCATCAACAAGGAAATGGAAAAGCAGAGGCGGCTGTCAAGATATTTAAAAATTTAGTGAAGAAATCTACTGATGATAATAAAGACTTTTACAAGGCTTTGTTAGTATGGAGGAACACCCCAAACAAGACGGATTTAAGCCCAGCAAAGAGAATGATGAATCGGTGGCTGAATTGTGATGTTCCTGCCGCAGTTAAGCACAGCAGTGGGTATAATCAGTCTATAAAAACCAGGATTATTGTAAATAGAGAACATGCAAAAAAGTATTATAACCAAAGAGCAGAAAAGAGAACCGAACTTAAAGAAGGGGATGAGGTCTATTTCAAGAGGACTAAAGATGATGATATTTGGCAGAAAGGAACTATTGTGACCAAATACAGAGATAGGTCTTATGGAGTACAAGATAAAGATGGTGTCTCTTATCGGCGAAATGAAGTCCTAATAAAAAAAAAAAAATAATAAAACAAAAAAAAATGTTAACTTAAAAAAATAATAATAAAAATGAATAATGAAAAAAAAATTATAAAGTAAAAGAAAATAAATAAATAAGTAAACAAAATAGAATAAATAAATAAATAAATAAAAACATATATAAAAAAGGGAGGATGTTATATTATTGTTTCAATTGTTTATTTATAAATTTGCATATTTGGTTACTATGGTAACTATGTTTTGATTTTGTTTGTTAGAGAAAATAAAACATTTCATTCCTTGTTGTGTGATCAAACAAAGTTGGTTCTTTTAATTTAAGATAAGTTTAATTATAAGTCTAAACATAAAACAGTTATCTTATTGTGTTTTTACTTCATATTGTTTACTTAGAGACCTTGTGACGTTAAAATGCCTTATTTCTATCATCCAAAAGTACGGCCACAATTTTTATCAAATGGGGGCCAAATTTGGTATAGGTGTATTAATTTAAACTCTTAATAAGTCCTTTAAGATAATATGTTTTTAAGAAAATTTGAAAAAGAGAAAACATATTTTTAGCACATGTAGAAAATTTTAAGTCTCTAGGTCAAATTTGGATGGAGCAATTAGCGGAATATGAAAAAATAGCGTCAGTGCACCCTTAACATTTCACATGTAACTAAACGGATTAGTTAGATGAAGTACTATATAGTGATCGAAGAATCAGCTACCGTCGATACTTGCTGTTGGATAATCGACGGTAGCTGATTCTTCGATTGCTTCTTCAACTTGCGGTAAATATAACCTTTTTAATGTTTACTATATAGTGTCATTTTATAGAGTCGTGAAAATTCGTACATAGGCTAGAAAAACGAATTAGAATCAACTTAAAAGGGGTAAACAATGATGTTCTTTTGATTATCATGTGTTGACATGATAATCAAATGAACATCATAGTTACCAGCATATCAGGTCGATATGCTGGTAATGTGATATTTTTCGAAGTTCATCAAGGAGAAGCGATTAATAATAAGAAGAAAGAATGGGTGAGGGGGTATGCAGTCCGTTGAAAGACGTTCAACATAAACAAATTTAAGACTTCTACATAACTTAAATGTATAGTCTTGTTTTAAATGCCGCTCATAGACAAGCTCTCAGACAAGAATTTTCCCTTAAAAAAGGTTATTCTAGAATTTTAAATTCATTTATTAAACTCTTAAAATTCATCGAAGAAAATAAGTTTATTGTATCATTTTAGCGAAACTTAAAAAATAGACAACAACATTCTATACGAAGCCGTGCCAAATCTTAAATTGATTTAGCTGGGTCATAATTTCCAGTTAATAGCGTCATAAAAAGTTATTTTCGGATCGCACAATTATACCTAATTATGATTCATAAGCATAAATACAATAGTAGACAGACGAAAATACACATAAAGATCAACAACTTTATAAAACTACTCAGGAGGTCTAAAAAACACCTGACAATCATTCGGATTAAGTAAGTAAGTAAATATGTATATTTACAAATTAGAAAAAATAATTAAAATTACAATGAAATTATACATAGTAAGGCATGGCCTAAGCCGTCTGCCAGGAGTTTGTATTCTTACATATATAATTATTACATTTATAAATTAAGGTAGATATTTATTGACATGCAAAATAATATTTTAAACATGTGTTAGCCTATAATAAAAATTACTCTACTTAATTTATTTTTATTAAAAATGATAGCTCCAAGCAATTCATTTGGATTATTCCGATTTAGGAATTTTTGCAAACACGATATTTTTTCTAAACCCTTAAAGTATAAAAGAGGAAAAGTAAAATAAAAAAATGATCCAATTGAGTTGAAATTTATTACACGTGTATCACATCTGTATGCTACGTTTCGTTTCAATGCGGGATATACATCTATGATTTTTCCTGAATTATAAAAGTTAAACTGCTGGTCAGTGCCTGGGTGGGACACTGGAAATAAAACGACTGTGTTTACTGTGAGAGGACGAGTAATGCGTCTCGAAATTTGCTGTGAATATTTGTTGGTTTTAATTTTCTGAGGACGAGCGAAGCGAGTCTGAAGTAGTGGGGATGAGCATAGCGAATGCAATATGTTGAGTAAAAGTTCTGAGGTACACCATGCCCAATTTTTCATTTTGTACTAGATCCACATTAATATATTACGTATATATCAGTATATTGCAAATTAAAGTTTAGATTGAGATTCACAAAGCAAAAACTAAGTTTATAAAACAATAAAAATTAAACATGGAATAGATGCAGTAAAATTAGGGTTACATTGCTGTTATTTCAGTTTTTCTGATTTTCTAGTAATTTTGATAGAAAGGATTGGTATGGCAATCAATACACAGTTGGTATGGCAATCAATACACGGATATTGGTTTATAATAAAATACAGTCAGAAATACACACAAACAAGCACACGTGAATTGCAGTAATACAGATAGATAAAGCAAATACATGTTGCTTCCAAAAGCAGGACAAATCCCCAAAAAAATCATTGGAGCAAAAAATCAAATAAATCCTCTCTGCGTAAAAATATTGGAGAGAAGGATTTCTAAACTTTTCCCCATCAGTGGGAGGGACGCGCAAAATGATATCAACTGAACCATGCAGGATAAAATTTTCATGAGTGTTTTACAGTTTCACTAATTATTTAGAAAAAGAGAGGATTAATGTACATGTAACGTTAACGGGAAACATACGCATTTGAATTCGTATCAAAAAGTCTGTTATTTATTATCAAACAAAATGTTTCAAAAACCGAAAATATCTGGTTTCCCCAAACCTCAATTTTACTAAATTAAGCCTCCTATTTTCATGAAATTAGTGAGACTCATTTTCTATTTAAACACCATATTATTCTATCCATCTTTGACATAAAATTTATTTTATTCAATAAATAAATTAATTTTATTGGATACTTTAACTTATATGCTTGTTAGAGGCTTTTTAATATAATTCATTATGAAATTATTTATCTACTATTTCTATTGCTAACATTATCCAACATCATAATCTATTTTTTTACCTCTAGTATATTAGTTCTAGTATTTTAAGCACAGTGATTTATCTTTTCAGAAATATTCTTTCCTTTGTTTCCCAAGCAGAGTCAGCTTATAGAATTAATGCCATCCGGCTTTTAGATTTTAGCATTGTTGATTGTAACAAACGGCTCTTATTCAATAAAAATAAAGCTCAGCTGTGAAAAAAGTTAGTTTTAATATAATTTCAAAGCAAGTATTTAGATCCCTAAGACTTTATTAAACTTGTCAATACCCAAGACGGAAAAATAATTTTTTGACCTAGGGCAAACTTTTTTTGCCTCACTAACAGAAATAGGGACCTTCCAGTTCTCTTTCTTACATTTTGAATAGTTTTTATTCCGTAACTATAACACATTCAAGAAATGTTTACAGCATGGATTATTCATATTACTTAAAGCGCCCCAATAAGTCAAATTTTGGTGTAGCGTCATTCTCCTACACGTTGTACTCAAAATCAAACATTAAACTAGGGTTTGCATCCTAGTTAATAATCAGAGTGGTCAAAAATAAATTTGAAATAAATTGAATAAAAAGTGTAGGAGTTGCTAAATTTGAATTTCGGGTTGTAGGGCAGAGCCATTAATTAAAATATTAATTGAAAATA
This sequence comes from Microvelia longipes, assembly GCA_018340805.1. Taxonomy (NCBI): domain Eukaryota; kingdom Metazoa; phylum Arthropoda; class Insecta; order Hemiptera; family Veliidae; genus Microvelia; species Microvelia longipes. Next base: position 28,549,023 of record JACMZG010000022.1, read on the forward strand.
GCATTTGTGACATATAATTAATATATTTTATTTACAGCTGGTTATTCTAATTAAAATAAAATCTACAACGACAAATTTTTCTGGTGTAATGAGATAATCAGCTTATAAAAAGGATTAACATAGAGGGATGAAAAGCTTATTATGCAAAACTAACTAAATACGGTGAAAATATAAAGAAAATATTTTCATAACTATTGCACAAATATTTATACTACGAGCAAATGTTAAATATAAGTTCAACATGCTTAATAAGTCCTGTTTTTAGAACTAAATAAGGCTTCATGTTTTTTAAAGCAAAATAAAAAAATAAATGTAATACAGCTTTTTTGCTTTCTATAAACATTGTATCACAATAATGCATAAATGTAATAAAATGTATATTTACGTTTGTGTGTATTCTCTTTGTGACCTTTATTTGTATTATTTAATCTCAAAAATGGCCTCAAAGAATAATAACAACAAAATGTTATGTTTATATCCATCGATTTGATCAAGAAAAGAAAGATTAAATAAGAAACAGCTTCAAGCAAACGAGAACAGATAAAAATGGGCCTCCATTGAATTGGATGTCAAGTATTGAAACGGTTCGGGAATTCATTCAATGTTGTCAACCCTTTAAAGCGATTGAATTGGCACACGATGGGACCTTTAGGTAAACACGATTGAAATGGTCTTTTTACGCGATTGAGATCTAAATTTTTCTTCCTTTTATCTAATAGATGTTTATTCTTGCTCGGAAGAACTATAAAAGAGATTGAAAATGTACCTCGAAAGAATGTTATTTTGCAAATGTTTATTTAATTTTAATTACGTCTTTATTAGACAAGTTCCTCAGTAGAGAAAAAAAGAGGAGCGATCATTACGCACGCGAGAACTTAACAACTCCAGAAAATAATAGTTCCAATAACTAGCAAAAATAGAATAGTAAAAAATCAGGTACAGGGTACTTCTGAACTTTACTTCACTACGTGGGACTTGCTACATCCTCCCTGCGTCAGACTCGCTTCGCTCAAAATATAAAATTTTCCCTCAGAATTTAAAAATTTTTAACGTTTCACTCCAACACGTCTTCGGACGTGCTTTGCTTCTCCTCAGACATTAAATATATTGGTTTTATATACAGCGGTAACCAGTCCAGGGACTGATCTTGCTCGACACAACTTAACTTATAATTAAAAAAACATATACTTGCCGTATTGAAACTTAACTTAGTATACCTACTTATTACATAATTAAATTTTTAACGGATTTTAAAAATCGTATAAAGTCATTTAATCAAAATTGAACTAATGCTGATAATGTGATAAAACTAGGCACATTTGTTTGTCTTGTTTATGACTGCAAATGTGCTAAATCTAAAATAAATCAAAACATTTTTCCTCGTTTTGTGAATTTTTGAAATGTTTGCTGAGTCATTATTGTGAGCTTTTTTTATTGACGTCATAAAAAATATTTTCTGGATAGCACAGCTAGAGCTAAAGATTGGATTTGGTACAAAGTTTCAACTAACTAGTATAAATACGCTGGGAGCTACGATGATAACGCACACACACACACACATACAGACAGAAAACTTACTAAAAACCACTAAGGACGTTTTAAAAACATCTGAAATTGATAAATGAGGTGGAATCCTGGTTTCGAATTTCTTAGACAACACAATACTTTTCCTAAATACCTACGGTATAAATTAGGGAAAGTAAAAAATCAATATTTTTAGTTTTAAAAAATAGTTTAACTAAAATAGCTAATATCCTTTTAAAAAGATACAAGAAAGTAATAAAAATATGACTAAAATATAAATACTTCAATGAGTTCCCCAATACATAACAAAAGACAGTGAAATGTGACAAAGCACACTATAGGTATATTTAGAAATATTGAGATAACTAGAAGAACACCCTAAAGTATATTTATAACTTTAGAAAAGCAAGTTGAACAATATTAGTTATTCACAATACCAAAGAAATATTTGCTTCACTTGGTCCAGAAGCAATGCTATATTTTGAGACAAATTTAAAGGCTGCAAGTGTTTGACAAATCATTGAAGGGAAAAGAAAACATCGTTTCATATCCGTATTTTATAATTTCCTATACACCATTCGATCTGCATATATTTCGCTTGTTCAGCTTTATGATAAATATTTATTAGCTTATTTTGAAAATTAAAAGTATGGTTCAGTCGAACAAAACGAAAAAGAATAGTAAATAAATAGTAATAATAAATAAATTATAGTCGTTAGTGGTATAATAGAGTAAATAAATAAAAAAAAATAACATATTTGTCTTTCCACCAAGATACTATATTTAACAAGCTCTCTTTCAACGAAATAAGGTTATCACTCAGGATTAAGGAAATTTAAGTACGTGGTGTCTCCAAAGTTTTTTTTACCTTATCTGACGTTAGAGCGGTCACCCATACAGATACTGATCTCACTGAATGTGGAAAATATGATGCAGCACATTTTTTCTTTTTATATATAACCACATTCGTGCCAAATTTAAAATCGACCTAAACATTTTTCCATGATAATAAATTCTAATTTTTTTGAGTCATTAAGGATGTTTTTCCGATTGCATATAGACCTAAAATTTGTTTTTATACCAATCTTAAACTCTCGAGCACAAACACAAGAGAAATACGATGATAATACACACCCACACACATACAGATAGGCGCTTGGTAAAAACCATTCACGTGGTCTAATAAACTCATACACTAATAAAATCATACACCTGAATGATTTGATCATTTAGCTAAAATCCTTGTTTTTGAATTTTAGCGCAAACACATTACTTCCTTCACTTATCTACGGTGTAAATTCAGGCCGTGATGAAAATTTAAAATTCTTAAATTTCATTTGAGAATTTTTCAAAGCAAATTCGTCAAAACAGCCTTTCTCCCTCTATGACCTCAATCTCATTGGCTAATTTTTCTTTGTAAATTCGCTTAAAACAAATAAAGAACACCACGGAATCTAAAGAACACCTCATAAAGGTATTTTGTAATATGTTAATACATATAATATATTGCAATAATACATACATACTATTATATAAGACATATATACAGCATATTACACCAGAGCTAAACAATTAAATTTTACTTAAAGCAATATAATCTTTAGGTTAACTTTTGTACTATTTATTATAAAGAACTTTTCAAGCTGTATTTAAAAAAATCTTATAAGGTCGAAAACTGGGATGAATTTAAACGAACTTGCGTATCACATAAAAACCCATTTTTCCTCTCTTGAGACTGACTTATAGAGATATGGTAAAAATTATTATTTTATAAAACACTTTTCCTCCATTTTTATTCCATGTTTTCTGTAACAATTTTTATACAGCCTATTCAAGTTTATTTTTTTCTTTTCTGTCGTAATATATCACTTTAAATTGAATACAGAAGTAGTGGGGTAACAATAAATAACATTTTGGATGGGTTTATGAAAAATCAGGCGTCATGTTTGATGTCCTTGGTTGTTGACTTTATTACTCCGAGTATTTATGGGTTCCGTATATTCGTAAAGAACTAAGATAAAGAAAGGAATAGTAAATCACATTTATGATCCATTAAATCCAGAAAATAAAATTTAGCCAACAAGCTACGTTGTATAATTAGCAAAAGTGATAAAATCGTTTTAAAATTTGTAAGCACGCGTTGCCAACATGTTTTTTTATAATGTAGTTATAAATAACAAATTATTCAATAATGACAATACAAAAAAAAATATTTAACCCTTTGCCGTGGGTTAAAGGGGTTTTATAGGGCGGAGTTACAAGTTATACTATAAAATGTGATATTTGAAAAGTTGGTTGAAATTAAATTTACCTTCTTTCATATTCAAATAAAAAAAACTAAGTTATGCTTAAGAAAAAACTACTGAAGGATGCTTAAGTTGCATCAAAAGTCATCAAAGTTGCAGTAGACAATCATTGATATCAATATCATTTTATTAAAACATAAGTTTTGAAAATCTTAAGAAAGTTTTAGTTAGGAAAGAGTAATAATAGATATTACTTTCAGTATTATTATTTTTCTTGAAGAAAAAAGATATTACATTAAATAAAAGAGGAGAAAATAGTTTTAAGAAGCTTAGTAAAAAGAAATTTAGTTTATTTTAAAAATAAAATATTTGCTGGAATGTAAGTGATTTATCTGTTTTTCAAATTTTATTTTTAATAAAAAAATGAAAACTAATTCAGGAACTTAACTTTAGAACACTTTGAGGATATTTATTATGTTGCAAATAATTGGTTAATCAAAGGAAGAGAAAGCAAAAAATAACCCTAGGTATTAGCATTGTTGGGCACTAGACAGGTGATTATTACTGTGGCTAGTGTTACCAAAGAGAGGTTTGAAAGGAAGCTCTGAAGGACCATATAAAGAATAAGGATAGGTAGAAGGCTGATTTAGATAAATGATATACAAAATATTCATATAACAATATAATATTTAATGTAATTTTAGAAGATAACTTAAGTGATAAGAAAGCATAAAGATATAAAGCAGTGGAACTGATAATATTAAATAAACATGCATCTAAGCCAGTACTTAACTTAGGAAAATAAGTTAAGCAGTTTTAAAAGATAACCAACTCATGCACAAGCTACAATAAATATAAGTTACTGATAGCAATAAAATTTAGCCGTAACCGGCGGGTTAAGCATTGGCTTGATAAGCACCTTAGCACTAAACTTAAACTTATACTAATACAATTAATAAGTCTTAGGCTAAATAAACTTACTTTAAACACCCAAACGGGGAACCCAAGGGACCTATTATCTACAGAAATAGCCCAATGATAAGAAATTAATAAATGAATGCCTGGCCAGGGAGGCGTCATTCGTAGGTGCAACCAAGGTTATTAATCAATAAAAATCCGAGCTATTTCGCCGCGGAAGGATGAAAGAGAGTCCAATAGCTGATAGATTAAGCAGAAGGAAGAAAGCATCGCATGACTGGCGAGAGAAGTTAGATAAGGTAATAGGTACGTACCTGCTGCTTTATACTTAACTCACAGAGACTTGGTTTCGCTCGGAAACCAGGTCGGTTTACACTCAAAGTAAATCCAGACTTCGCTGATTCTATCGGTAATCAATTTACGGGATCTCGCACAAAATTGAGATATAACTTCACTAAAATATCTGAGCTAGCTCGTACGGGTACGCCGTAGATTCTTCACACACCGTCGTAACGGTCAAAAGCGGTTATAAGCAAATCAAAATACTTTTGAAGCAGTTGAAAGTGCTGAGTTATCTTGTTTGAAAGCGCTGAGAAAAGAATGAGGAAGGTTACAGACGAGAAGGTTACTTTACGTGATTTCAAAACAAAGTGCCGGCTTTCCTTACAATAAAGGCCTAATTATTAAGTCGTCTGTTCTTATTTCGTTAATATGAAGCTGATGAAACAAAAGGAAGTGAATATTGAGATAGTGCTGGTGAAGTAAATGTAAGAAAGCTAAAAGATGAGATGAAAGTGATCAGAAGAAACGTTAACGGATTCGCGAGTTTAAACAAGATATCAATATTAAATTTACATACAAAATGGTTTTCAATTACCAAGGTGAGCTTAAAACTAATAATAATCGTGGTAAACCAAATAAATAATAATATAAAATAATAAATACGTAAATATTTACAAGGTAAATAAAGAGGGTTTGGGAAGGGATATGTTAGGAAAGTAATTCTCCCATCAGTGCCCCGACAAGCATTTAAGGATAAAAATGATCTATTTACAAATTTGCCTGTTGATTAATTACTAATTAGCAACTAATCTATCTACTAACAACTGATTTTTGAGAAGGAGTAACGAGTTTCCTTTAAAAAAACATAATACAAAAATTATATTTTTAAAAAATCTAAAGTAGAATATTCTAAAATAACAATGTTTTAAGCTTAAATAAAATTTGTTAAAAAGTGATACTTCGCCCCGTGTTAAATGCAAATGTTTTGCCAAAAACTACAGAAATATTTATAGCTTTATGCTTGCTGGACAAGAACCAATAGAATTAGAGTATACTCCTTTCTGCACTACCATTGGTGCGGATTATTATTATTGGTATGTATACTCCTCGATTTTGGCCAAATGGAAACCTCCGGCTAGAATAACCTCCGGAGTACCACCCTATATTGTTAGAGACCAGCCATAGCAAGCAATCTGAAGCCATCTTTAAACCCTCAGTTAGGACTCTCGTCACTGCTACGCTAGCCTAACACCTACAGAGAGTGCACCCCCTCACCGCTCTAAAGCAGGTCAGGTACCAGCGGAGGAGTCTCGTTCTTACTACGCTGGCTTAAAACCTGCAGTGAGGGCACCCCTCACCACTGGTTCCTTTTATAAAAGGTACCTAACACTGGTTAGGTACCTGCAGAGGTTTTTTAATCCTTACTACACTGGCCTAACCTCTGCTGAGAGTACTGCAAGAAGACGCACACAGAAGCTCAGTTCATTTTCAGGATCTCTACCCTAAAATACGGCCCGTTGACCATCTCTACACTTGCCAAGCCGTAAAGTCACTTTATAAATTAACATATATTAATAACAAAAAAAAAATAATGGGCACAGTTCATAATAATTAGAAAAATAGGTTACGGGGACAGCGGAACTTTATTCACATCGTCAGATTTGGTACGCTGATTCTCTTCACACCGGACTCGATTCGCTCGTCCTAACCCAGTTACACACACTTATCCCTTTTACTCCACCCATAATCCCAAGCTTATAAACCCGTTTTCTATTGGAAATACGCTATAGAAAAATATAATATAAAGAATTGGAAAAATATATACAGATAAAGAAGGATTTTGAAAAGTTATATATTGTATTTAGAGCAACTGCCAGGCTATTTAATGTTTTTATTTTAATACAGTAATAAATGGAGAACTCTCATTTTAATAGATATTGATAAATTAGTAGAATATTCAGTACATCAAGTTTCATGGAGGGGAAATTTGAAAAGATGATCCTTGTTTTCCTCTCTAGCTAACTGCCGCTATGATTTATTAGAAACAGATGCCATTCCAAAAAACTGGAACAGAAAAGGGGTTGAACAGCGACATGGAAACTCCTTACAAATTAGAAAAGGAGAGATTACTGAACAAGAGTAAGAAGATACGAAATCCTGTGCCAAGAAACTGGTAAAGACAAGGCTCTGCCTATTATACTGAGGGAATTAGTTGCCGAGAGACAGTGATAGATAACTTTTCTTCAGAGGATACAATCTTTTAGAATTTTCTGTATCGGTTAAAAAAGTTTACAATAAAAGACGGAAATATCACAACATGCTTCCATACAACATATCACTTTTATTTTTTCCACCTACGCTGAGATAAATACCACAAAGGCTTTTCTCTGATCTCTTTTTGCCCGGTAAGGTAACACAAGTCTCCGTTAGTATTATCCACCTATGTATGTTGTACGTATTGTAGAATCCCTTACGGCTCAGTTTGCTATTTATCACTCTGACCTTTCTCTCTTATTTCCTAAGTACTGTAAGAATAAACCTGTCTTTTCTCTCCCTCGAGCTTTTTATTTAACAAGACATGAAAGAGTACAAACAAAATTAAAACTTTAACACACGATATTTACTGAAATATAAAGAAATACCAAAATGAAAACAAAAAAAACGAAAGACTTGTTTTATTGCTATCATATCATCTATACAAATAGGAAGTATTAGAACAGCAAAAATATATTATACCGAATAATAATGAAACACGGTAAAACATTTCATAAAATAAATTGTTTAAATCTCTTGCTAGATATCTTAAAAAAGGATGCGAAAAATGGCGGTTAAAGGCTAATCATATGGCTGCTTGGTGGCCCTGCCCGTACTTGTGGCCACTCAATGTTGTTGTTCTGTAACCGTTTGTCAAAAGTGGCATAGTGGAACATTATTAGCGAATTTCCATATGTTTTAGTTAAAAAACGTGATTTGTTTACACAAAATTATACTTGTCAATTGATAAATTCAAAACTAATAAAAACATTTAAATTTAACTCTGTATCTGCCTTTAAAAATACAGTTGTATATAGGATTATAACTATAGCCAAATCAAATAATTGTTTAAGGTTTTGTGTATACACTTCATTTTAAGTCATTATTGTGGGTTAATAATGTATAGGGTCAACTTATGTACCAAGTTTCATTTAATTCGAAAAAGCGTTCAAAAGTTATCGTACGCCTCAAAAATTAAAAAACTCGCACATACATACATGCAAATAAGCTTCAGGCAAAAAGGCAATTCTGATATAAATATTCTTCAGTAAAAAAATCGAATCCGGTAGTCGGTCAGACTCGACAGCGAGCTTTTCGAGCTCCTATTATTTTGTCAACCTTGTTCTCTGACGAATTTTTCCCTGATTTTTTGCAAGTTGGATCAATAATTTGAAGTCGATTTAAATATAAAGTTTAAAGTTACTTCGTAGCGTAGTTTACCGGTAATATCATTTTTGTTTGATGGTTATTTTACTCGCAGATTACAGTTTTTTTGTTTATCATAGTTGTTGAGTGGAAATATCAAGGTTGTCGCAAGGAGAAGGGGCAAATAGTAACCGGCATAAACAGCTGAGGTTTGTTTACTCTGTCGATAACAAGTGGAATATTAATGTGTCAGTGTCACGTCAAATAATCAAAATAAACAATTAATTTTAACTACAACAAACTCTGTGACAGCCATTAATACTTCTAAATAAATCACAATTTTTTCATTGTTTAAGTTAATTACTTAATTACTTTTTTTACTTGCAATGGCTAGTGATAATGAAACTTTAGATGGCTATCTAACACTGAGAAGTAAAAGAGCTAGAGACGAAATTAATAATATTGAGAATTCAAATGCGCAGACTTCACTCACGGAACAAACGGATGCATCTATGACACCGAGTGTATTAATAAATGAAAATGAAAAAAATCGGCCTTAGCAAGGGAAATAATGAATGCGTTCAGTGTTATGCTGGATCAGTTATGTCACTTAGCAACTCTAAGTGACATTAATAAGTTGATTGACCAAAAAAACCTTGCCACCAAAAATGATATAAAGGAGATATCTAACAGGATAGATCAAGTAGAAATAGACTATGAGTCTCTCAAAGATGAGGTTGTGTTTTTAAAGAAGGAGAATACTTTTAGAAGAAGAGGAGACAGGCTAGAAAAAGATGTTGATTTCTTATTAAATAAAAGTAAAAATACCAATTTAATATTTAAAAACTTGGACTACGAAATAGGTGAAGAAGTGAATAATAAAAATGTCATAAAAGATTTCTGTAAAAATACGCTATTAATGACAGATGATGTAAATCTAAAGAAAACATACGCTTTTGGTGATGAATATAGGCCAGACAAGCCAATTAAAGCGGAATTCAATGAAGAGGAGAAATATGCTATATTAAGCAATGTAAATAAATTAACGGAAACAAAGTTTAGCATTGAGTAAGTTACATCAAGAATGTAGGCTGGCATACTACTTGGACCCCAGTCAATCCGCGGTACCTCAGGCTTACGACCTAGAGGTAAATCAACTGGGTGACTAAAATCGAATGAAAATAAAATTAGCGCCTTATCATTAAACAATCGATACTTTGGTAGAAATAAACATCATAAAGAGGAAGAAATAAACACAAATATTAAAATTATATCGTACAATGTTGCTGGGCTCAAAAATATAAAATAATAGAACAAGAATTTAGATCATTTCTTTTTTGCCACGAAATAATTATTTTATGTGAAACCTTTGTAGTAAAAGAAAACATCTCCGATATCGACAAATATTTTCATGGTTATAAGCTAAACTGAATGCCGGGAAAAAAGCCCGAAGGGAGAGGTAGACCAAGTGGTCGAATGGTTGTAGCACTTGCATCAAAGTTAGAATTTATGAAATCCGAGTTGGTTCAAATAGGAGAATTTAAATTTATTAAAATTAATCTATATGGCATGAATGTAGACCTAATTCCAGTATATTTAAATCCTGTAAAATGGCATAAAGATTTTGAATTACTGGAAAACGGATTGAGAGAAACAAGATGTGATAACGTAATAGGAGATTTACAGGTACTCCCGGAGAGTGTACATGGTGAACTATGTTTGGAAGGTGAACGCAAATCTAAGGATATTGTTACTGACAGCCATGGGTGTAAGATCATAGAACTTTGCGATGATTTAGGCTATATACTGTTAAATGGTAGGACTTTTAGTGATAGAGATGGCCACATCACGTTTTTAAACGCTAATGGTTCTTTGGTTATAAATCTTTCCTTTGTTTCATACTCTTTAATATCTTTATTTATTCAGATCATTTTCCAGTAAGGTCCTGTCAAGCTGCAGGTGAAACTGCAAGACAGAGTTTAAATACTCAACCACTTCTGCCTAAACTTAAGTGGCAGAAGAAAGAGAAGAAGAGTTATGCTGAGAAGTAAGTACGGCAATCAGCGAAACGGGGAACGTGAAGAAATTAGGCATAGATGCAGTACTGGAATGTATTACAGGCTTAGTCTACAATGCTGCTACCCAAGGCGCCACGAGTAAGAAACAATTTAAGGAACCATGGTTCACTTTTGAATGCTTTAAAGAATGTAAAACCTTTTTTATTTAAAGTTTCAAATATAGTAAGAAAAAGTAATTCACCAGCTATGAAAAAACGTTTACATCAAGCTAAACTAAAATATAATAGCATTACAAAAAAGGCTAAACAAACTTACAACGACAATTTAGCAGATAAAATTACAAAATATCAAAACAATTAAAGAATTTTGGGACCTAACTCAGCCTCTACGAGTAAAATCCTTAAATAAAACTGGAACCAAAATTAATATAAAGGAATGGGTACAACATTTTAAGACACTCTTAAATCCTCCTCTAACATCAGACCCCATAAGTTATGCGGAACCATTCATTCAAGTAGAAGAAATAGACAAAGTTATTACAATGGATGAATTAGAATCTAGTCTTTCCAAAATCGAAAATAATTAAGCTCCTGGGTTCGATAGGATTCCCTGTGAATTTTACAAAAACGCTCCCAAAAACTTTAAAGAAAAACTTCTCCAGTCAAAACTTAATTTGATGAAGGCAACGTCCCAAAATCTTTTCTCAAGTCAATAATATTTCCCCTACACAAAACTTATAATATAAACTTATCCATGTGATGAGGGAGAACTTTAAACTCGAATTCAAGCAAGAAGCCAACAACTCGTCTAAACCTATCTACAAACATCTTATTTACGAGGAATGCAAAAAGTATTTATTAGATAGTAATAATTTAGATTACATCAGTTTGATAATGAGAACTAGGGGCGCACTTTTAAATTTAAACGATAAGCCTTGGAAAGATAGGATAGAGAGACAATGCTCTATGTGCGATTCTGGAGAACATGAAAATTTATTTCACTTCATAGGTTCTTGTGAAGCTATTAGGCCAGTTAGGGTAAAACTCTTTCATAGAGAAATTGTAGAAACCCAAGAAATATATAATTTACTAAATGGAAGTGATTTTACAAAACTTTATGTTTATTAAAGAAGCGTTGTACAGCGTTGTGTGTTGTTATAGAAGCAATAAAATGACTGTAATATAAATAATTGTAATTTTTATATAAAGCATCAACTTCATCTTATTAACTTAGGTTATTTTTATTTATTTATCTATTTATTTTTATTTTATTGGTTAATATTGTCAGTACATCCAACATGAATTTTTACTAACTCACTTTCACTTTGACGTCTCTTCATTTCTTGCAATCCAAAAATTAAATATGCACGTTTGTATGTGTGGATGGGCGTTACTAAACCAACTAAGTTATATGTAATTATATTTATAGAAGCATGCTAATTATTGTATTATATTATAAGTAAGTTATCCAGCAGTGATATTTATTATTTTATTTATAATTATTAAATTATTTACTTAGTCGCAAATTTGTTAATAGGTGTTAAAAATTACTTTTTTGTCCCACATGCTTACTTCATATATTTTTATTACATGTTTTTTGCATGTTTAATATAAAACATTGTTATTTTAATTTAACTATATTAATACACTGCTAGCTTGTAGTTATTTACTTTGTCTGTTAAGATGTAATATTTATATGTTTAGTGTTTAATTGTTATACTTTGTTATATTAGTTTTATTTTATACCTCTTTTAATAATGTAGTCTGAAAACTACCTTTAACTCACGGCTGAAAAGCCAATGTTAAAATAATGCATGTTACCTTTTTATGTAAACAAATGCTATATTTTATGTACACGCATTCTTAAATATAATAAAAAACCTCGAACCCTATTTATAATTTTACAATAATTGATTTTTTAGTTAATAAATTGCAACTAATAACAATGTTATTCCAAAAATATCATAAAATAAGCTGATCAGATGGCTCAGGAGCTTGAGTTGAACAGCTGTATTAACTATCCAATATTCATAAGTTTAATTAACATAATAATTAAGTTTAATGAACATACTTCGCTTAAACTATTTTGTCTTAAGGGCATTCGAGTCAGTACAGTGATATTATAACTATATGTTAGACTAAAAAAAGTACTATAGGTATTTAAGCTCAATAAATTACTTTCTTGGCGTGAAGGCCATTATAGAAGTAGATGTCCTGAAATTTAATTTCTACAAATAACATTAGAATATTGGTTTGTTAGTTCGACTTTCACGTGCATGCTGTTCAACTTAAACAACAGCACAAGTGTTTTTTTTAGATAGTAACCCTATCTAAAAAGCATTTATTTTATCACATGCCCCATTTAAAATATTACATGTGTTATTAGATAAACAATTCTAAAAGAACGTGAATTTTAAATATTGACTTTTTAAATTTATAGTCATGCAAAAAAAAGGAATAATTCATATAATTTATATATATATATATATATATATATATATATATATAATATATATATATATATATATTATATATATATATATATAATGGCATAATTAATTTAATTAATTAATTAAGCACAAGTGTTTTAAAGAATATACAAGTCTGGAATAGAAACAATCTAGGTATATAAATGGTCTAGTGTATACATGAATATTTATTTACCTTTTAATTATTCTTTATATACTTAAAAGAAACATATCATACTTTTCGATGCTTACCTGTAACAAAAGTGCGATATTTAAAATTAATTAAACATAAAAATGTTAAATAAAATATGAGTTTAAGACCTATGTAAGTGTTTAGGAAACTCTGAATCGAATAATGCCAATTCAGAGTCGATACAACCACTCATGGTTGTATCGACTTACACACACGTGTGTGTGCGTCTGTTATCATCGTGGCTCCTAATGTATTTAGCATATATATTTTTTTGCAATTCGTGCTTTCATTCACAACATTCCATTTCTTGCTTATGTATCTGGTTTATGCCTTATAACCAGAACAGAAGCATTACTGCTTGTTACACATTTTTTCGAATTTTCAAATAAACAGCGGTAAAAGATTGGCACAAGGTGAAAGTACCACGTATGCAAGAAGTTAATAAGTAAGGGAGTAAGCTAGTTTGCCTGATTGTGTTTATAGGTTTGAACTCTCGTTAAGTTTTCAAACTATCTTATTAGGCGAATATTTACCTTGTCTAGAAAGTTTAATCACTAAAAAGTACTAACACAAAATTCATTATATCAGAGTTCACTAATATTCTCAGCATACCAAAGACAACATACAACATAAATCTCACTATAACATAATGACTTTCAACATACTGCTGCATATTAGAGGCTAATGATTAAACATATCTTATCTATTGTAATACTAGACTGTGTTTTACGTCTAATTAATAATCTAGTGTCCTTTTGATGCATTAAAGCCCTTTCATAAGCAGACGTGTGATGGAAATGTCGAAGTTCTAGTATTACCAAAACCGCAGTCTCCTATATTCAATAAATCCCATTTTCCATCATAATGGAGACTTATTGAAGGAAAATTTGAATTAAATATAAAGTAATAGAAATAGAAGACGTTGATACTTCTAAAAATGTTATTTTAAATAACTTAATCAGTGAATTAAAAATAAAAGATTAATTTATGGAACATCCATTTAATGTAATTGGTATTAAATAGAATGTATTATTTGATATCCTACTTGAATTCAGATGCCGTGAAATGAATGTAAATATCCAATTACAGGTAAACATACATCTCTAATTACACGAAGGATGTTTAAATACATTTAAATTACTTAGCAATTCTAATACATTTGCAGTGGTATCAAATGATTTTATGTTAATAATGACTGTTGTCAAGGAAAACAATTATTAAAGACATTGATGTGGTGATGTAAAGAAAACTAAGGCTTTTCGCAGATTTGAAAGGCCGTCATCTTGTAAAATAATCTTAAATTAATGACATGTAACATGGCATGTTATCGAAGTAGTTCAATAGAAATATCACCGAATAAGTGAGATGAGTGTTCTTGATGTAATGTTTGAATGAAATGACACATTTTACATAATTCATTTTTCATTCTCCTCATTTATACCAAAGGTATTTAGCAAATGTATAGTGCTTGGAAAAAATCCGAAACCGGGATGACACATGAATTATAATGTGTCATGAATTATTATGTGTGTTCATTTCAGGTGTTTTAAGGCCACCGAAACGGTTTTCACAAAGTCGTCTGTCTGCATGTGTCTATGTCTGTCTGCATATATATATGAGTGTGTGTGTCTAATATCATCGAAGCTCTGAGGATATTTTTGCTAGAAAGTTGAAAGTTGGTACAAAAATAAATCTTTAGGTATAGTTGTGCTATCTGGAAAAAATATGAGGACGAGAGAAGCGAGTCCGAAGAAGGGAGGATGAGCTTAGCAAATCCGATGCGATGAGGAAAAGTTCTCGGGTACACTGTAATCGATTTTTAATTTATAGTTTTTTTTAAGAATACTTTGTTAAATGAATGGACCTCGAATGTGGAAAAAACATCTGAAATGAAAGTTAGAGAAAGTTGCTTCAGAATATGAAAATACCAAATTTATATCACAGTACATCTTCCGACTTTGCTTCGCTCGTCCTTAGAGGAAAAAAGTTCGTCTTATTCCCGACGTTAGTAGGTACTGACCTTAACAAAAACATTACACCTATAGTCAGACAGACCAACCCCCCCCCCTTGACCTATAGTCAGAACTTTTTAGATTTATTTACTACATAAAGAGACATTTGTACAGAATTTAAACTCAATCGGAAATTTTATATCATTTTTTAAAAAAACATTTTATTTGATGAAACTTTAACTAATGCTGACAATGAAATGAAAATTTGCACATTTATTGGTTTTAAATATGTGTGCTATTTTTTAATGAAATCTAAACATTTGTTTGCGTTTTGAATGTTCGAAATATTTTATGTGTCGACGTCGTACAAACATGATTTTTCGAATAGCACAACTAGACTTTAATATTAAATTTTGTGAGCTCCTATGATAACAGAGTAACTTCACATAAAGTATTGTAGAAATCACTTAGAAAGTCTTAAAAACGCTAAAAACGGACAATTCAAGTGAAGTCCCGTATTCGGATTTTTAATGCAAAAGCAATAATAATGCTATAAATCTACGATGTAAATAAGGAGAATTAAAAAGAGGAAGATACAAAAGTCTAATAATATGTCTGAAAAAAGTTTCCTCAAGTAGTATTCTTGCAAGACATGTTCCTGTGTTTGCACCACTAGTATGCCTGAATTGATATTAGACTTGAAACTATAAAAATATTATTTCATTACAATAGACTTATTTAAAGCCAGCCATCAAAACAAGGTTTGAAGTCTCAATCAAGCTAACGAGGCGTTTCAATAAATAATAACTTATTATTTTACATTCAAAACCTTCCTTTTTCAATTTTAATATGTCAAAGCTTTCTGTATGTATAAAGCGTTTGATAAATAATTTATAATGTTATATTGAAGAATTCAAAAAGACTAAAAAAACCTTCAATCTAGACCCGGAAGCAAATTTTTATGAATGATAACGAAACGATGGGGGAAAATGCAATGGATAAATAAAGAACAAAAAGAAAATTAAATTTTCATAGACATGTATTATTCATTTTTTGGTTTATAAAGTTTAATTTAAAAAACAAAATTGGTCCTTCAAGCCGGATAAGTTTGAAAGGGAAGTTAGAGAAATAGAAATATAAAAAGGGAAAGAAAAAATTCTAATCATATTTTACATTTTATTATCCCCAAAAGAGTTATTAGTAACATCAGTTCTCATTTCGAGAATATCAAAGAAGCCTTATGGGAATTTGTTTAAAAAGCATTCGTCTTACACTCACATCAAGGTTTCTAACTGAAAACTTTTCTGGGCAACCCCAAAGTCTTTTTCTTTGTAATTCCCTTGGTGCATGAAAAGTGTAGAGAGAAAGAAAAAAATCACTTAAACCTTTTTTTTAGAAAAAAAATAAACCAATGACAAATAAGTCCCAGGAGGATGATAAGAAAGATATCATTTATAATTTAACTTTGATACCTAAATAATCTTAAACATGTACGAAATTTTGCATCAAGAAAATTGTCAGTATATTTTAACTCCCAATTCACCTACTTGTATTTTAAATATTTAGAATATTTATACAATAGGCTGTTTTAATAAAGAAATTTAATATTAGTAGCTTTAAAAAAATACAGGCTTCAATGAAAACTTTAAATCATAATAAGACATATTATTGATCACGCTGAGAAGATTAAAAAATAATTTAGAGCTTAAATAGTGTTTGTAAGTTTGTGAATATGATAAAAAAATGCATAAAGTAGATTGGTGAAAACAAAGTAAAAGTATTACCCTCTAAAATTAACACTAAAAAAAGATTGAAAATAAATTTATTCTGAATTTATTTTAAAGTATAAGAAGGCCCTTGAATTAAAAAGAGATTACCTATAATTTAATAGGTAAAAATATAAATAACCAAAAAGCCATTCCAAAGGAAGATATAAATGGTAAAAGTTAAATTCCACTTTAGCTTATATTAAAAACCGTTTCCGTATCTATATTCTTAAAGAAGAGGCGAGTATAAGAGTGAAATTTTAGGCTCGTTTAAAAGCACAAAAAAAGGAAGAGTCGAGGTAATTGAAACATTCATTGTAGGTAGGATTCATTCTAAAGAATATAAGACTACAATTTTGTGGAGAAGGTCTCAGGGAGAGGGCTGAAAACTGCGAGGCAGTCGTCGGGAAAAGCTGAGCTATTTAATAAGGCTTTAAGGTGGTAGAAACAAGATTACATCTTTTTAAGTTTTTTTTAGCTTAAACCTTTTTTCTAGGCTCTTATTTCATCCCTTTAAATTTAAAGCAAGAAAGAAAATATGTTTTATAACTTGCATATCCGTGATTACGTAAAAAGTTACCTGAATTTGTTTTTTTGACCATCAACTAAAACTAACAAGAACAGTATATTTATACGAAAACATCCTGAACCAGGCAAAACTGATTTTTGCAAACTCAAAAAGGTATAAAGTTAATAACCATTTTGTTAAGTGTAAAATCTTAATAGAGACTCGTGAAAATCACCAATATAATAAACAGTAAACATGAAAACATAAGAACTGTAACTGTATGGAAGCAGGCATCAGGAAGAAGAAAAGAAGATAAAAAGAAGTAAGTCAAAAAGTAAAAAAGAGCAAGAGGACAAGTCAGCTATATCCTCTGGATGTTAGGGATCCTCCTCACCAAATCCATCACATCTCAACAATCAAATACATCATCAGAGAGATTCAAATTCTATCATCAGCGATAGTGTCACAAAGCAATAAATGCTTGTTTGTTAATTTTCTTCATTTATGCCGTATACGAAAATTATTGTGATTTCAAACAAATTTGAAACCTGGATATCACCTGAATTACCCGTATCAGATATTTTTGAGGCCTCCTAACTGGTTTTCACAAAGTTGTCTGTCTATATGTGTGTGTGTGTGTCTACTATCTGCCTATTTAACACATACACTAATATGTATGTCTAACACATAAACAGTTAAATTACATTATCAGCATTAGTTCTAATTTTATAATATGACGTACAAACCTTTCATAAAAAAATTATGTTTACGACATTGCGGAATTACGCCACTCAAAAACAGCTAATAAACCAAACAGCTACAGGAAAATAACGTTAAGGCCACGAAGGTGACCCCAGCAAGGAAAGGTATACAGCTCATTTAAGATAAGTCACAAATTTAATAATTACTTAAAATAAACAAATTTTTACCACACAAAAAACTAAGGCCTAAAATATCTCTTTAAAGTTCATTAAATATGCAAGATAAAGAAATACGTGTAATACTCTACGAGGCAAGTTTAAAAGGTATTTTCCACCTTTAGTACTTATACGTAGGGAGATAATAGCAAGCGAGCAAAGGAAGGAAGCAACTCCTTATCTTTTTGCACAAGAAAAACCTCGCATAACCTACCAAACCGCTAAGATACCTTTAAACCTAAAGATATAATATAACCTTACTCGTATAACCTGAGCAAATCACCCTTAAAACCTCTTCTTGCACACATGTCTTTACATTAGTTTTCTTAACCCACTAGATACCACCTATTTAACCCTTAACTGAGTTAAAATTGATCTTTAAATGTTTACTATCTACCTCTGAAAAATTGGGCAAAAGAAGTGTTTCCTGTTGGATTTAAACTTTTGAAGTACTAAGCCTTCCGATGATAACAGTTGAGGATTAAGACTTTTTACCCCTCAAATACTTAACTTCTAATACTATCTCAAAAGTTAACATAACCTAATGGTTTTTAAAGCTGACTTTCAAGAGATGTAAAACTCTTATTTTTGATGAGATTTAAGAGCGATGAACTGTAATGCGTTTCCTTCCAGGTAGTAAAACTGAGGAAACTTTCGTAAACTCTTAGTAAAATGAAAGAAAAGTGAAAACGAGAAAAGGATATAAATACAATTACTAACTGTATAATACTCTTTTTTTTTTAAAAAAAAGGAAAAATTGTATTTTCAATTTTGTTTCAAGAAAACAAAATTAAGAATAAAGACTTGGAAGTTGATTCTGTAAATCGTTTGCCCCTTAAAGACAAACTTGTGAACATTTGTCAAAATGTGATCAAAGATATTATATTATGTGTACATAGTACCTGCAAAGGTAATGCCGTTTTTATCGTCTCAATGCAACAGCAGAATGAAAATTGGGAACATGGCACTTTTCCTCACACTACAGTCGCTAAATATTCATGTTCACTGCTTCGCTCGTCCTTATAGTGTTCCTCAGAATTTCACTTGAATGTCAGAGGTTAGTTCAGGCTCTTTCAGACAAATTGGGACGTGCTATTATGTCGAGCTATCAAAGATGACGAGTGAAAGATGAATTAATGAAACAGTTCCCAGATGTAGTATTACATTTTACTAGTTACATCTCCTATGTGTCTCTCACACAATATATAATACTTAAATATTCATCATAACTTCAGTAAGCGCAGTGGAATTTTCTTCAATAATATCAACACCAACAACGTCTTTCCACTAATAGTGGAAAGACGTTGTTGGTGTTGATATTATTAAATATTCATATTTTACAAAACTTAGTCGTATAAAATGATACAAACGTTATAAGTGCACATAAAAAATGTAGGAATGCAAAACTAACTTTACTGATCAGAGACAAATCGATATAAAAAATTCTGGCGCGGTGGTCCGCATGTCGGGCGAATTTCCTTTGATGCGTGTTTCCGAGCTTTTTATATAAGTTTACAACTACTAAATAAATAATTCCGGCGCGGTGGTCCGCTGTCGGGCGAATTTCATTTAGAATTCGTGTTTCCGTGCTAAACAACCATTTTCTTGCTTATGCAAGAACCATGCCCATTGCGTGGTTCTAGAACCTAAGCAGTTACTCAATTGTCAAGCACTGCTCGTAACTCATTTGTCTGTATTTCCAAAGGAAAATGGCATAATCATCCAGTTGTTGTACAAAACTATGCCTCTAAAATTAGAAGTACGCACTATTATTTGCACTAGTTTAAAGCTAGTTACTTATCTTTAAGCTTAGTCAGTTATCTTTAAAGGTTTTAGCGCATTTCCTTTGGAAATACAGACAAAATGAGTTACGAGCAGTGCTTGACAATTGAGTAACTGCTTAGGTTCTAGAACCACGCAATGGGCATGGTTCTTGCATAAGCAAGAAAATGGTTGTTTAGCACGGAAACACGAATTCTAAATGAAATTCGCCCGACAGCGGACCACCGCGCCGGAATTATTTATTTAGTAGTTGTAAACTTATATAAAAAGCTCGGAACACGCATAAAGGAAATTCGCCCGACATGCGGACCACCGCGCCAGAATTATTTCCTAGTTGTAAACTTATATTAGGTAAAAAACAATAAAAAATTATCGACCCTTCCAGGATGTGAACCCAGGTACCCTGAGTTTGAGTGGTTGTATTGACTCCGGACCACTGGCATTCATCTCAGAGGCCCAAAAAACATTGAAAACGACACCCTACTCGAAATTTAATTTTCAACGACCGTAATTTTGGTTTTCTATAATTTATGTGGTTTTTTCGACTTTTTGGTAACTTAAAGTGGTCGTATCGACTTCGAACTGGTTTCATTCGATTCCGCGCCCAAAATTACATTGAAAACGACACCCTACTCGAAATTTATCGGATGAGGTTTTTTGGAATTAGAATGATTTTTTTCGATTTTTAGGTCACTTAGAGTGGTCGTATCGACTTCGGACCGGTTTCATTCGATTCAGCGTCTCAAAAAACATAAATATTGACTTTTTTGCGGCAAAAAATATTAACCCTGAATTTTGCCGATTTTTTGAAAATTTCGCTGACTCAGCAAACCGGGTTAATGACGTCACAAAAACCTGGTTTTCAATAGGGTTCGTGTCCTCCGAAGGTTGATTTTTGTACCAAGTTGGTTAAAAAATATTAATCCGTTCGAAAGATAGAGTGTTTACAAGAAAGTGTCTAGAATACTATATATATATATATATATAGTATATATATAATATATATATATATATATATATATATATATATAAAGTTTCAAAAAAAGTATTTTTTCGTCATAAGGGACCTCTGAAACGGATTTGTGTCGTGGTCCGAGGTTCGAATTCCGCCATGACGCCTATCCCATTAGGCGAATTTTCAAAGGAAATTCGCTAAAAACCGAGTAAGAAAAAATACTAAAATTATAAACACCCCTAAAAAAAATTAATTTATCAGAATTTAAATATGTCAAGCAATAAGAACATAAAAGTACTATTGGATTAAAATCAGCTCATCTGAGATAAAAAAGGGCAAATGTGAGTAAAAGAAAGTATGAATATGTACGGTATTATTGTTGTAGAAACCTAAACCTAGGTAACTAAATATATGAATTATGTCATTTTAAAAACTTTTGGGGGATAGAAAATAAATCATGGGGAAACTCTTTCAATGATACTTCTATATTTCCTTAAATATAGTTGTTTTTACTCCACATCCCTTCTGCACTACCTGTCTTGACAGTTTTATGATTTCTTTAGAAAGTCATTCGTTTAGTATCACAGTAGTTATTCTAAAGGTAAAGAGGTAGAATAAAGATGGTATATTTTGAAACATGGTTTCAGGAACTCTCCTATAATGACATACAAATAGGAATAAGTCTGGAATAGATTTAACGCAACATTAATAAATCCCTACAGATAAATTATTTTGGAAAGACAGTTCAAATACCACGCAAATTTTCTTTCAAATGCGTGCTTCCAAGCTTAGAGATGCATTCTGCTTTAGTTTCCGGTTTATGATATTTGGAAATTCTCTGAATCGCCGGTTTTTTAATGGTCAGAAACCTCTAAAACAGATTTCTGACACAATCCCCACATCAAATTACGCCATATCACTAATCTTATACGCACATTTTTTTAAAGGAAATTCGTTAAAACTACAAAAGTATATCATTTTGATCTGAAAAGAGATAAAATATAGAATCACAACAATAAATTCAAATTTCAAACCTTTAATAACGCCAGAAATGTAAAAAAATAAATTTGAAAAAATTGCAAATGAACGAAATAACTAACATAATTTTCTATCAAGATAACCAACTATCTATAATTTTAATCAAAATCTTGTATCATTTATAGCGTTGAAAAAGATAAAATTGTCAATAAAGAAAAAAATGAAATTCATCTAACATAGTTTTTTAAGTTTATTTTATATACTTTACCGAGTTCAAACTTTACACCTTCGACTTTCATTTTTTGAAAGAAATGATACAATTTTGACAAAGAGTTTGGTGATTTGTGATTTTGAGTTAAAAATGAACTGAAAAAACTAGTTATAGAAGACTCTTCACTTTTTGGACGAAGTAAAAAAAAATGAAGAAGTTTAATACTTTTCCACATTTAATACTTAAAGATATAAATTACAAGCACATGAAAATGGTTCTGTAAAGAAAAAAAACTACAGCAGGAAGAAGAAGAAATAAGAAAAATTAGTTTAGTTGTAACCTAGTTGTGGGTTGAGTGTTAAAGTTTTCTTGTTGTCCTTACTTTCTGTTCAAAGATTTTTTTTCAGCTTCACATTGTTGAGAAGCTGAGGTTGCTCCAGTTTGAAAAGTAAAAAAATAAGGCTTTTGTTGTGAAAAAAGCAAAATAATGTGTTAGATTTATACAAGTGTATTGTTGTTGAAGGATGTCAGCATGGTTTCAAACTATTGTATAACATATCTAAAGAAATACTTGAGGGGGTTGGAAAGGGGCTAAAAATACTCAACCAAAGAGCTCTCTCTTTCCTTCTAGACACTATAACCAGCTTTAGTATAACCATTATACTTTTTAGCTAAAGTATTCTCTTTTAAAGCTACACAATGACATTATCTTTTTTTTATTTTGTTGGCAACATTAACCTGTTGAAAATATTAGAACTTTTATCTGGTCTATAAAGTTTTAAAAGCAAATATGGGTTTCTTAAAAAAATAAAAAAAATAATACACAATTACATGGAGTTTAAATTTATGGATCATTTTAAATACGTTGATCCCTAGTAATAGTCAATATAGGTAGCCTCAAGTTGTGAAAAATGCTTTATCATCATGAAAATATTCAGCAATAAAGCACGAGGTGAGCCAAATTCACTTACTATATTTTATAGGACAACAATAAGAACATGCATGGGTATGCAAACTAGACCGTTTGCAATACAGGGCTTTAAGATTATTTATGGACTATCTTAAATCTTCACCAACAATAATAATACATACTGAATGCTCAGAACTACCACTTAACATACGAGGAATATTCGAGTAGCAATCTCTCAACAATGTCTTTATTAACAACTATCAATAAGTTAACCAATAAAATAAATAATAATCATCGATACTGGCGACATGAAACACCTCCATTAATAGCTGCAAATTATTACAACTCTACCTCAATCAAAATATCAAATATCCTTCGAAAATATAATAATAATAAGCATCAACCAAACATTACTGATAGATCTAAGCAACAAGACCAATTTGGTTACTTATATTAAAATTTACAAAAAAAAGTTGGTAGATCTTATCCATGCCCACACTATACTAACATATTATTTACCATAAAAAGCTTTGCTATCCTACAAACTCTAATGTTATAAATGTATAAAAATATTATTAAATTCATTACGCTTGTGACAATCAAGGAATCCTTTAAAAAACTATCCATTATTACACTTGCTTCCAAATTGGAAACACATTCTTCAAGAAAAAATCAAATTCACCAAAGAGAAAAAATAAATGTACTTGGGTAAATACATACTTTAAAGTACAGGAACAAGCTGTAAACAAATTAACAGCTACAACAATCGGGCAAGTACAACAAAATTGGAAAACAATCAAATTGCGAATAAAAGTCAACATCATCGAAATATGAAATATCTGCAAGAGAACTTATATCAAAATCAATGAATAATATTTTACAAGACTGGAATACCAAGCTCTACATAGAAACTGAAAGTTTAGAACTTTTAAAGAAATTATTAAGAAATTTCCCGCTAAATGTTGGTTTTGAAAATTAAGATTATCAAGTGAATATATTGTAAGCAAAGACAGATTAAGGAGTCAACATGCGAATTGCATTTAATGTCATTACAAAATATAATTAAGTTATTAATGACTCCTCAGTATGCCACACCTGCCCTACATTTGACAAAACAGTAGAACATATTCTACAAGACTGCCTTACATACAAGTCAAAATACAAGATATCCAAAGCAAGACTGAAAGAGACTCTACAAAATAAATTATTTCTGTTCGTTTAAAAAATCTAGAGACCAAATCCCGACAATTAATCCTCAAAACGTAAAAAAATAAAATAAATTATATAATCACACATTACACCCAGGACCCGCGCATCAGATCAACCTGATTGGATCTCTGTAGTTTTCCCTCAAATTTACTGGCAAATGGGTTGATTCATCAAGAGTCAGTCAGTCCACAGATTATATAGAAATCCCCCTATGACCCTCTAGTCCAAGATCCAGGCCGGTTCTAAATTGAGCAAGCAATTTAGATAAGCTCATACTCCCAATTATTGGTCAGAATGTTAAAATCATATCATTTAGTTACTTCAAAACTTCTTATTTCATTTTTGATTGTGTCAGCATGCTTACATGCTGGTTACAAACCCCGCTATGAGAAAGAGGGTAGACTTTACGTCTAAGTAGGGATTATCAGGGATTTAGTGGGAGAAGTTCGGCCATCAGGTATTTGGGTACAATACTATTAGAATGGTTCTGACTCCTCCTGGGTGATAACTTTCCATCTTAAGGTATGATCACATAATCACATCTGTCGGTTTATACTTATTAAAGTAACATATAGGTCGGTTAACATATAGTTACCATAGCCATTTTACACTAAGTTGGGTTCCCTTCAGGAATCCGACTAATTATGTAACCCTATAATATTATCAGCCCTTTAATATAATTAATCCTACAAAATACATTATTACTTCATATCCTTAATTTCTTTGTTATTCTTTCTGAAAATGTTCTACTTAAAATCCCACGTGCAGGTGTTGTTCAGCTACTTATTTGGAGCTGAAACCGCTGTTACAAATTGTGACTCATTTTGTACTACTTCAAACCATTTTTCTGAAAATATACCTTAAATTACAAAGGAAAAGTATAGTCTGCCTATCCAGAGTGGAGCTCTTCATATGATTGTTCAAAATTTTATAAAATCATCAAAAATTTTACATTTTTGGAAAATTTGGTTTAAAGTAGTACAAAATGAGTCACTTTTGTTCAAGTTCGGCTCTTGGACTACTCACAATATCAATCTATTCAAAATACCGTCATTCAACAATCCTGCTAAAAACAAATAAAATAAAAATTGAATACCCAAACCAAATAACATAATCCTTACACCAAACAAACCCCCTCGCACACCAAACAAATAAAAACAAAATTCATATAAAAAATAATACAAAAATACAAAAAATCGCCTTAAATTAATAAATATAATATGCTTAAGGTTTACACAAAATAAATTTTGTATATTTTTGCCCCCAAAAAATTGCTAAAAAAGTTTTATTTATTCATACATTTTTACTTATTCTCGCCCACTACCGTATGTATAAGGGAAAAGTATATAACACCAGATCAATCAATAACACCAGAATTAATTCTGATAATAAAATGTAACTTCCTTAAAACTGTTAACTATACACAGTAATTTATGTGTAAAAAATGTAAGCTTAATCTAAACGTTTCTTGGATAATGTTTGAGTCTTGATAAATGTTGGAGTCTCGAGAAATGTTTATGGGATCATTATTCCAGGTTAATAACGTCACACATGTTTTTTAAACAATAGGGTTGTGGACATTAACAAGGTTGATCTTTGTACTAAGAGTCATTTCGATCTGAGAAAGCGTTTAACATTAAACATAACATACTTACTTACTTAATATAACATTAATTAAATTATCGAGACCCATAGAAACGTCTAGGAACAAAGTCTGCTACATACACACACACATAATATATATATATATATATATTATAATATATATATATATAATATATATATATATATATATATATATATATATATATGTGTGTGTGTGTTGTGTGTTGGTGTGTGTGAGTGAGAGAGAGAGGAGAGAGAGAGAGAGTCCTTCCTTTCCCAAAAAAGCCATGCCCCAACCGTTAATTAACAAAGCGTTAATTAACTTAACACTAATAACACCCTATATATTACTTCTGGTGTGGTAAGTAGGGGGGATTTTCTATGATATTACTTCTAAAGAAGTAATACCAACATAAGGTTTCGATAACCTTACAATTCTGAGATCGAGCGCGACGAGAACGAAGTAATACAACTTTCAGCTTTGGATAATCATGACATTCTGAAGACGAGCGAAGATAGTCTGAACTTGTGAGGAAATGTACCGAGTTACCCTGAACCCTATTTTTTATTTTTTATCTTGAAGTCTAAAAATAATTTTTAAAAAACAAAGTTAAAATCCAAATAAGACCCATAAGTTTTTTTTCTTATACTAATTGCTGAATTGTTTTATTCTTTACTTTTGCTATTTGTCTTCATTCTTTTGTCATTGTTTCATTTTTTCGTTTGTTTTGCGGTTAAAGAGCCAAAATTATCGTGTCATTTTTGCTTATCTTGATACTACTTCTGCAACGTTTTTATTTTAAGTTAATACAATCTTTAACTAAAAAGGGGAGGAGAAAAAAAAGGAAAAAAGTTTCCAAACTTATTAAGAATTGAAAATAAAAGAAAAGTTTTTTTTAAAAGAATGAGTTTTCAAAAAATACAAGTTTTTAAACAAACTTTTTTTCTTAAACAAAGGATTAAAAAGAAAATAAAGAAATAATAACAAAGACATTAAAAGGAACAGTACAACACTAAGCTAATTACAACCCTATTTTTATTCAACATAGCGAATTTATTCCTTTCTTTTCTTTAAAGTAAAAACCTTAATATTAATGTTTGAAGATATATCATAAGTTAAATACACAAACTAGTCTTAAAATGATTAATTATTAGTTTATGGAATTAGATTAATAATTTGTAACGTTTTAAGTAGAATTATACTATAAAATTTTAGGGATTAAAATTAACGAAGAAGCAGCATTCTTCTTTTAAAGCTTTAATCGTACTATTTTCAGTGCTTTTGCTACTCAAGGCTTAAGCAGTTTAACTAAACTTTGACTAGAGTACTTATCTTTAGGAGGTTACTCTCTAATAGTTTGACTATTTATTTTTAAAAATAAAGTATAATTCTGGGGAGCTAATTTAACAGCTAACAGCTTAAGTAAGTTACAGGGGTGTAGAAAGAAATATTCCTCAAAAGAAGCAAATTTTTGAAGAAGGTTAAAGAAAGAATCATGTGGAGAGAGAGAAACATTTAAAAGAAGTACTCATACTTCAAAGGACATTTTTCTAAGCGATTTTTTTTAGGATTTAAATCCATAACTTACTGCATTATTACTTTAATTAGGCACTTATAAATGTTAAAAAAACAATATTAAATGTACCAGTAGAATAAGCGTGAATAATTATTTAATATTATATAAGTATTTTTTATAGTTTTAAAATGTATATTCAATACGGTAATTTGTTGATGCCCATGCCTCTAAATTCCGGTGATTTGGTCATGTTGAAAACAAAGCTCTTTTAATAATATATTGCAGTTTGCGTAAATTGGTATATTACTGTTGAACTTAGAAAAGTTCTAAAATTGGTTGTGAAAATAAGAAATTTAAAAGATAATTACCCTAAAAATATTGATAAATATGAACATAATAAGGAGTCATTTAGATAAGTGGTTCTTAACGTTGGTGATATCGACTCCCTGGTAGCGATATTGGATTATATGGGGCGACGAAACGTAGCAGGGCGTTGAATTGATTGATTGAATTGATTGATAAGTAGTAGAGGGTCGATATTGGAGGCTATAGGAACAAAGAAAAGAATATAGTTATCAATTTAAATTAAAAGATGCTGATAATATAATTTCACCAATCACAGATGTTACCCATCTACAAAATAGCAACCCTGTTTAACAAATTTCACTTTTATTTAGCTCGCTGCACAATAAAAGCAAAAGCAAGGAGCCTTAAAAGGGGCTTTTTAGTACACAGATGAGAGAAATAGTCAGTCCGAGGAAGAACATATTTGGAAGGGAAATCGTATTTTCATTTTATTTATTCCTTTTTAAAATTTAATCTAGTACCTTAAAGCCCGAGTTACCGCCGCTTGGCAACATCTATGACCCAAAGTAGTGCCTAAAAATACACTCTATAAAAATAGAAACGGAAAATTTAAATCGTCGGCTCGCTTCGCTCGCATTCTGTTTGGTTGTTTATCACAATCATCTCCATAAAAATTCGCGATGGAAAATTTAAACTCTAAAGGAGGGCGATGAGTGAAAAAAGGTTGAGAGCCCCTGATATAGAGTTAACTTACTGCGGGGGATACAGACTAATATTGAATATTACACAATTATTTTAGGGTTTAATGTAAGCGCATCTAAAATATTTTATTTCACATAGTTGACCTTTTTTAGGATTATTTCTTTTTTAGGATTGTTGTACGAGTAGACTACTAACTTTTTCAGATTTAATATTTCTCTTGTGCAAGCCGCCTACTAATTTTTTTTCTAACCAGAGAAAACTGTTTAATCTGGGCTTTAATTTGTACCAGCCGTGATACGCCCGCTGAGACCTGGCTTGTCCCAGGATTAAAACCTGGTCCGCCCACTTAGGCTAAAAAAGGTAAAATATCTATTAGTAGGCTTCAATTGATTTATACCTCTGTAAGTACAAATAGTTACAGAGGTATAAAAGTTACTTAAAGTTAAAAGTTCGACTTAAATAAAAATAACTGAGAGGGGAAAACCTTATATGAGTCAAAAATGTTACAAATAACATTATTTCCACAATTTATAACTATATAGAGATTAAATAATAATAAATAAAATATTGCAATATAATATAATCCTATTTTGCTTAGAAAGTATAAATTATCAAAATTTTGGACACCATATAAAATAAGGTATTAAAACGTCTTTTTTAGACCTCAAAAAGATTATGATATTTCACATCTATTTAATATTCACTTTGTTATTTCTTGAGCGTTAAATTAACAAAGCCTTTATCTAAGCAAGTAAACCTCAAGTGTTAAAAGTATGGAATTACAAACAAAACGTGATGTTTAACATACAAAATTTCTCAAGTATAGGTGCTCATTATGATAAAAAATTAAACCTAATTTACAAGTAAACGAGTTCTATACTTTTTAAGCTTCCTTTTTTTAAAAAAAATATTGGAGACACGATGTCCAAAATAGTTTGGAAAAAACATGAGCTTTTTTAAAGCACAAAAACTAAGCACAACCTAAAAAAAAGCTTAGAAATGGTAAGGGTAAGCACGTGAGGGCATTATCAAGCTTTGCTAGCTTTCGTATGCTTCTTTGCTTCATAAATCGCAATTTTACGGAAATATACCTTAGAGTTAATTTTAATATATTATTACCAATAATAGACAGATTTCAATTTCACGGCTTAACAAACAAACAAATTTCGGCACCACGCCTTAGCGCCGACTTTGCACATAAATTTTTACTAATTCGTGTATGTTTAATTGTGACATTTTAAGTGGAAACAAATAGTTTATTTATTCATTTATTTGACAGATATGATATAGGACAAAATATATTGACAAATAAAAAATGGGTAGGGAGTACCTCAGAACGTTTCCTCGCCAAATAGGATTCGGTAAGCTCATCCTCTCTACTTCAGACTCCGCTTGTCCTCAGAATATAATAATCACAAAATTTATGTTGTAGTACATTTTTGTACTTGCTTTGCTCAGACAGTAAATACATTCGTTTTATTCCCATCAGTCACCCATCCTGGCACTGACCTCACTCGATACTGCTTGGATTTTGCCGGTTAGTGATGCCATAAAATAATATTTTCTGGATAGCACTACTAGATCTTAATAATTTTGTACCAAGATTTAACCCTCTAACGTAAATATACTTGAAGCTACGATAATATCATAGACACACACACAAATATATACTATTAGATACAGACAGACAACTTGGTACAAACGACTCAGGAGGTCTTAAAACATAGGTTAAGAATAAATTAGGTGAAATCTCTATTTTGGACTTTAAGTGCAAACACAATACTTTTTCTTTATACTTACTTGTGTTGAATAAGGAAAAGTAAAACGATTAAAAGAGATAAAAGCAATATTTAAATATTTTTATATAAATATTTTACATACATATTTTTTCTTTGTAAATAATATTTACTCTCATAAAGCAGTAAAACCTCTAAATAACTCTTAAGCACTACACACGAAATCAAGCATTGCACCTGAATCAAGAACAATTGTTTTTAAAATTCATGACCAAGAACTAACTAGACTTTACTGAAAATAGGAAGAAAAATGTACAAGGAAAATAAGCAAAGAAAACTAG
The DNA here is from genome assembly GCA_018340805.1 of Microvelia longipes. Taxonomy (NCBI): domain Eukaryota; kingdom Metazoa; phylum Arthropoda; class Insecta; order Hemiptera; family Veliidae; genus Microvelia; species Microvelia longipes. Next base: position 28,579,465 of record JACMZG010000022.1, read on the forward strand.
CAATTTTTACTTTAATACTGGACGTAATATAACAAACATGAAGACATAACTAGAACACTGCTCATGTTTATCTTGTTTTTATCCAACATGATTTTTTGTTTCCTTTTCTCTCTTTAGTATGCTGAAAATGTTTTTTTTTTCTTTATTATAGCCGGCATAAAGTTTTTTATAAATTTACATAAATCGAGAAGAAAAATTGAAGTGAAAATTTCTGCTTTTTTAAGACTTTAAGAGCTATTTGTATAAAAAGAGAAAATTAAATTATAAATCCTCTCTTTAATAATAATGGGTCAACATGTTTTTTCGTCAAAAATATGTTAATAAAGCTAGGGTCGGAAATAGCCTGACATTGACTAAGAAAAGTAGGTCAGATTTAGACTCTAATACACTTTCTTTACAAACTTGAAATAAATAAGTAGCTCTCTTAATTAAACTCAGGTTTAAAGACGGTAAGAAACATTTAGAACTTTAAAATTAAAAATGTAGTGCTTATAACTCAAAAAAGCAGAGAATTCTAATAGTTATACTTTTAATATAAAATTAAATGAAATACGACCTGAAATGAAATATGACAAATCTTGTTATTTGAGCTAGCTTAGCTACATTTACTATCGCGATCGTCTTAGACTACTTCTGATAGTTATTCTTTTAATATAAAATTAAAGGAAGTTCGACCTGTTTAAATAATTTAAAATATCTTGTGATTTGAGCTAGCTTAGCTACATATGCTATCGCGATCGTCTTAGATTACTTAATAAGCTTAATCGCGATAGTTTGCAAGCCGGACAAATTTTCTTTACAATACGTGCTTTCTAATCTATTTTAGAAACGGCTTTTGGTCCACCCCTATTAGCGAATTGATTCAAAGAAATTTGAATAAAAATATTAGCACAAAAGAATCATAAATTTCAAATGCTTAACTCCTTTATTATGGGACGCAATGGCTATTGCACGGTTAGAGTTTGATAAGACTATCGTACCCACCCGCAAAATCAAATCTTTTTTTATTGGGTGGATCCATAACTTTAAGATATACAAAGTGAAATATGATTAGAGACCAACCCAAAACAGAAACATGATATTCTTGACATACATATGTTCATTTGAAACACAATAAATATTAAAAGTGGGTGCGTAATCGTAATTTATACAACGAGGTGAGAGTATTATAACGAACTCAACCAAGGAAAATATAAAACATCCTTTATCGGCTTTGTAGGGAAACTTTAAGTTGGAAGTTGGGTACTTTTTGTTAAACCAGCTTATTTTATACAGTACTTCCTTTATTTCCCTTATATATCCTTAACTCTAAGTTTTTCTACAAACCCGATATAGGGTACATAAAGGGTGTATTAGATTCTTCTAAGATCGGTTCGTTACAATACTAATACCTTATTTGCACCCACTTAAATCTAGGGAGAGTTTTAGCTGTCAAATAAATGTTTGTTTTATAGTGGTTCCATTATAATACTTTAACGCCCTGGTATATATTACGGAAATTACCCAAAACAGAAACATGATATTCTTGACATACATATGTTCATTTGAAACACAATAAATATTAAAAGTGGGTGCGTAATCGTACTTTATACAATGAGGTGAGAGTATTATAACGAACTCAACTAAGGAAAATAACCCACTCTACATTAAAAAAATATTTGTAGAGGATTTATTTTGTTTGCATTTTGCGAGTGGGTCTCTTATCATAATCTAACCCAGAACTAATATTATTAAAACCTACCAAAAGGTACTATTATAAGCAATTAAGATTCCACCTACACTAAAACTGAACGCTAAAAAACTACTACTTAACGCTACCAGACCACTATAAAACTTTACATGAAATAAATACTAAGACTTTAATTTATCAAAGTTTACAACAAAAAAATGTCTAAAGTTATATTAAATAATAATTTAATTTAATAATTTTTGACATTGACAATTTCAATTAGAAATTATAAATGCAGATAAGGGACAATTTTGAATGGGAAACTAGTTTTATTGAAGGGAATATTGTAATAAGGGGAAAACCCAAAGTGTATTCATAGGAAAAACCATCTTTTGTCCCTTGGCTTGCTTTATGCTAAACAGTCGAAATAGAATTTATTCATGCAGGCGAAAAACTTTCAAAAACCAAACCTTTATAAGGTGACCCTAAGACTAACAGTTCAGAGAAAATAAGTTTATAAAATTAAAAAAAATATATAAAACAAGTTTAAATTTTCAGCGAGGTACTCTTTTTAATAAATTAACTCCTGGGAAAACTTAGTGACAGTTTAAGAAGTAATTAATATTAGTCAGGAAAATTGCTGTGTAACTTTAAAAATTAGAACTGAAAGTTTTTCCTTAAAAGTTGGTTATGTAAGGTTTGGTAGATGATAAAATATAATGCACATTATCAATCAAATTTGGGTCAATTTTCTATTTCAGGATAATTTTTAGAGTGGATTTACGTCTCTATAGTTAATCTAAGCCAACAAAATCGCGATGTTATTGGGTTAAATAGTTTTATAATACGTCAATCTTACCTAAATGTATGAAGAGGAGAGAAAATTGGAAGTATAGCTAACATTTTAAGGTTAATATGAGAAATTATTAAATTTAATTTATTAAATACATCAAAAATAAATTATTGTTAACTCATAAACACAATTCTCTCTCATTGATGGAAAATCTTATAATAAAATTAAATAATATATTATTATAAAATTAAGATAATATTATGAAAATATTAACAAAAATATTAAACCCGAATAATTTTACCTCCTCTATTTCCTACATGCACCCACACATGGAAATCAGAAATGTTTTAAAAAATTAACATTTATTTAATTAATAAGCGATTAATTAACAAAAGATAATATTGCATAATGGACTCCTCCTACTAGCTATGTTCTTCAAAATTTAAATTAATTAACATACAAAATAGAAGTGTTTAACAAATTAAATACTTCGTTAAAAAGTAGCAAAAAAATAATAACATTTCATCAAAAAAGGTTTTTAAAAAAGAGTAAAAAACATAAATGAGTAAATAACAAATTAAAGAAAGTAACAAAAACAGTAAAAACATTGAGAACATACAATTAATTACAGAACTACTTTGTAAGGTCACAAACTGTACTAATTAAAGAATGATTGATAAAATTTGAAATATTTACAATTCCGTAAAATATACAAGTACTATGTCAATATTGTAAGAGTATAATACAAGATATTGTTTTACACATTATAGAAACCATTTTGCAAATAAAATATAGGAGTTAATGTTTCAAACCAAATTACGTTTACTTCATTTCTATATAGATTGATAATTTTCTTTAAGGAATATAAAAATCTATTCATTCCGAAGAAATGGATAATATTGCTAAAGTTCCGGTACTCTAATTAGGTTTCCATTTTCTTAAAATAGAAAGGGATTATTAGAGTAACAAATCTTTCGAGACTAACAGATAGGTTGGGGTTTGTATGCATCAATAGATTTATTTGCACACCTTCCCAATCTAACAGCTAAGTCGATCTTTATGTATCTAAATAGATGTATACGTGCACTATTCTTGTAAACACAGTATAGGCCATACAGCTCGCCATTTCAAATGGTACTGTGTACAAGATTTGAGTGGTATACATGTGAGCAATAACTTATTTTGATATTAAACATTTCAATGACCAAAAATAGCATAATTGCTTTTTACTACTCTAAGTATAAGGTGAAGTATTGTGTTCACCCTAAAATATCTGAAACCGTGGTTTACCATAATTATCCGTTTTAGGCATTTTTGTGACGTTCTGAGTGGTTTTTATATTGTTGTCTGTCTGTGACACGTAGCGGGAGTTAGTAGTGCAACAAAATCTCTCAGCTTAAAAATTAAACATAAGGTCTAGTTGGGCTGCCCTAAAGATGATATTTTTCCGACTACAATAACCTCTTTTGCAGAGTCATCAAAATTCGTTAAAAATAGGATATTTGACCGACCGAGATTAAGTTTACGCATCATGTGTTCTATGACTTTTAACCATTAACGTCATTACACATTATTACGGTTAATGACGTCATAGAAAAATGATATTTCAAGTAGCGCAACTAGACTCAAAGATCGTATTTTGCGCTAAGTTTCAGATTTTTAACATTAACACATTAAAAGCTAAGATGATAGCTTTAGTTTTATTTCTTCCTAAGATAACATACACACACACACATAAAGACACAGAACTTTGTAAAACCAAATCAGGAGGTCTCATAACATCTGAAAAACAGGCAAAATCTCGGTTTCGAATTTTGAGTAGAAACATAAAATTAATTTCCTTTACTAATGGTAGAAATAAGGAAAAGTAAAAATTTATAATATTGTGAAAAATAATATGAACTTCACAATTTTTAGCAAATTTTCATCAAATTATGCATATGAGGTTATCCTAATTTATTCTATACTACATAATTAGAAACTAATATTACTCACTACAACTGGAGATTCACAAAGGTTTATTACCTGTAACAAAAAGTAAGTATATAAATACATGATAATACTCATAACTGATTCTAAAAAAAGAATGAAATGAATAATATACAAAAGTGTCTCATTCACGAAATAGAAAACCCTTAAAAAGGACATTTGTTCAAAACTTGAGAATAAAGCTTAAGGAAAAAACCTATGTATCATTCCATTAAGTCGTACTGTGTTATACTATGTCCGACGTGGATGACAAATCACTTATAACATGATGGTAAATACCTAACATTTTATCTTGCTTTAACAGAACAATAATAACCAAACCCATTAACAATATGCGTGTTCGTAAAAGATAACCCATGAAAACCAATAAAACGAAAAAGTTAACTTAACTTAAAAATGTCACTTTAATGTCTTCAAAATAGTAGCTTAGAATATATCTTACCCATTAAAATTGTAGCTTCGCAACATAAAGAAAGAAGAAAATGTCGAAGAAAAAGTATTATAAAACAAATTTTATACCCCATAAGGTTAACGATATCACTTAATGCTTTTCTATTTAATGTCCTTCAAGAAAAAACTATATAGTTCTTATAGTCTACATATTTATGTCTTCCGGTTAAGATTTAGTATTTTTTACATAAAAAAAGAAAATTTAAAAGAAAAGTTTATGACGAAAGTCCTCCGCTATAAAACCCTTTTCTGTGAGGAAGGACGAAAAAAAGATTACAGTTTTCCTTAACTTAAAAAAATTTAGAAAGAAATGAAAGTAAAACTACAAAGAAATTCAAAAATTTTTCAAACACGGAATTAGTATATCTTTTACAGCGACTCAATTATTATTTAGTAAAAAACAAATTTATTCAAATAAAGCCATATTAGTTGTAATTCGTAAAGACACAACTGTTAATATAGTGGCTTTTTTAGCAATTAAAAAAATATTAAGATTAAGATCTTTTGGTGGGACGCGTCAATGGAGATCCATTGATGAATCCAACGTTTTGCTTTCAGTGTAGGAGGCATCGTCAAGAATGTTGAGGATCATATAGATTGATACTTTGTTAACAAATCAGAACTCAGTTTCAGCTTACTAGAACATAATTGTTCAACCAGAACATACAGTGTCCTAAAACTCTGAAGATGCTTCTCACAGTGAAAGCAAAACATTGTTTTCGTCATTCTTATTAAAGCGGTCACCACTAAAAGACCATAACCTTCCTGAAAAGGACTGCAGAAGCCTGTTTAGCTCATCTTAGTCAATAACTAATATTTTTTCAGTTCATTCATTCTACTAAGATGTAAATACGCGTGTACATATTAGCCAAAAGAATAAATGTTACGGAGAAAATTAATTTTAGAAAATCAGTTACAGGGAACATCGGATTTTTTCCTTAACATAGTGAGGATTTGCTGCGCTCATCCTCACTATTTCGGACTCGCTTGTCCTTTGTCAGTAATTCCATTCGTTTTATTTCTAGTGCCTCCCACCTAGGCACTGATCTAGCTGCTTGACTGATATGATCCAAAAATACAGATATATAAGCCTAATTTAATTTAAACTTATACAAAATTAAATAATTATTACTTATATATATATATCACACAATGGAGAACACTTTTAATAAATTTCAACTCAATTAAATAATTTTTTGATTTTTAACAATGTTTTCAAATACGTATACATTCGATACAGATTAAACATATCCGGTGATGATTAAATGAAATTTGACATATTTTTGGTCTTTATATATGACTACTTGCGTGCAAAAATTTATAATGGATCAAAACATTTCTCCACGTTTAAACAAATTTATCAAGTTATTTTTTGTCACTTACTTATTAATTGCTAACTTAATTTATCAAGTAAAAATATTTTCTGGATAGCTTAGTCTAGACACCTAAAGATTAATTTTTGTACTAAGTATAAACTCTCTGGCATTAACACATTCGGGGCTACAATGATAACCGACACACACACAAACATATAACTTTGTGAAAACCACATCATGAGGTATAAACACCTGAAATGAATAATTTAGGTAAAATATCTGTTTTGAAGTTTTTATAAATAAGGAAAAGTAAAAAATAAGTTGAGGGTAAAATTTATAAAATTAACATAAACTACAGTAAATCATGCAGCTACTCAATACAGTGTAATCGTGTAACTATGTAAATGAAAATATGTAACTATGAAAATCGTGTAACAATGTAATAAGTGTCATTGCAACCGAAATTCGCTCATCAAAAAACGGCAACGAGCCAGCAACATCACATTTATTCTACAGATTAATCGCAGATAATAGGTTTTCTGTAAGTAAGAAAATACGTTTTCATTACTTCTGCTTAAAACTGTTTTTAAGGTCACCTGCCGTGAGGCAATGTCATTTATAGTTAGTACTAAAGCCCCACAATATAACAAATTACAAATTTTAAACAAAATTTAATTGTTTTTAGATCAAAAGCTTTTATATAATTCAGTTAGGTCTAAGTTAGTAAAGAAAACCCCTAGAAGGTAAAAGCGCGGCACTTAAAGGGTTTAAACCTACAAGTTAACCTAAAACTTTCCGTAAACTCCTTGGACTACTTAGTTGTTTTAACGGTAAGTTATTTTCTGAAGGGGTTTAAACAGGATTCAAGTGCTCTTTACTAAAAAACCTCTTTTAACATGATAAACAACAGTTTGAATATCACTTGAAAGTCTACTTAAAATAAATTCGGGCGGGGAGGTCCACAAGCTAAGCGAATTTCTTTTAAAATGAGTTCTTCCTTGCTTAACAGTCCATTTCTTGCTTACGTTTTAGGTTTAGGCATCATAACCTAAGCTTATAAACTAATTGTAACTCAATATTGCCGAAACTATGGTCATTACACCAAGTTCGGAGTTGCAGAGCATTATTCATGCTCATCTAAACCTCTGCTCATAGAAATTTTTGAAATTATTTCACCCATTTTCATCGAAATATCCAGGAATATTTTAATAGTAATTCTACTCCTTAGATTATAAAGTATAACCGAAAACAAAAGTAAGAAAGGCATTGACAAACAAGGAACCGTGCATTTTAAAGAAAATTAACGCGGCTAGCGGATCTTCGCACTAGAATTATTTAGTGGATATACACTTATGCAATTATGTATATATACTATAACTTGTATGGTGTAAATACAACGATAATTCCACTCTAGTACCCTTGAATGTTCAGAGACCCTAAGGGATAACAATTGATATCCTACACAAAATTTGTTGTTTTCCGACAGTATTTTAGGTTCTTTGGATATTAATTTATCTATTTATATTTATAAATTTAAGGGTGCTTAGAGTAGTCTTATCAACTTCGTACAGGCTTTCAGAACCCTTTATTAAGACTCACGAACATATGTTTTGTTATAATGGACTTAATCTAACTTAATCTTTTCCGGGTCCAACTCCCACCTCCTTCCGGGTGCCACCCATCCTATAAGGGATTTCTTTCAAACAAAATTCGTTGATAATAATGATTTACTGTCTTTTGTATATTTTTATAGAGAAATATTGCATACTTATTTATGACTAAATATTATGATGTTGATTCCTCATAATATAGGCACAATCTTCATTAAGGTTACAACAATTAGGCACTTATTAAGTGTTATAAGTGAAGCGAGTTAATCCATAAACACGATTAACTCGTAAAACAAACACTGAAAACATGTAAGGGATACCTCGGAAATATTCCTCAAATCTTACCTTACCGGATTCGCTACGCTTTCATCATTGGGACTCCCTTTGCTCGTCCTTTTAATATGGAAAGAAAGTTTATTAAACGTTTTAGAACAAGCGAAGTGAGTTGAAAACGTTTTATTTAGTCAGTATTATTTTTTCCAACAGTTACCCATCCATATACTGTTCTCTCTCTAAGTATAAATAAAGACAATTGTGCTAAATATCGACTCAATGGAATTATTTCTCCATTGTGCTAAATATTAACTCAATGGGATAATTTCTTGGTTTAAAAAAACAAACACACGTCATTCGATAAAAATTGGCACGTTTATTTTTCTTGAGAAGTGCTATAAACATGTTAAATTTTAAGTAAAATAAATCCATTATTAAAATGAATGATTAAATTTTAAATCGATCAAATCATTCTTCGACGTTAAATTATAATAATATAACGTTTAATAATAAACTAGACCTATAGTTTGATTTTTGTACCAAGTTATAACTCTATACCATAAACACACAAAGAGCTACGAAAACAAAATCGTGTGTGTGTGTATGTCTTTACATACACACACACACGAGGATGAGATAGCAGCTGCGTAGTTATAGATGAATACATAATGGAATAAGAATAATAAATAAATAATAATTATCCATAAAATATAAAACAATAAATCTATAATAGACGAATGATAATTTTTAGGTTCATGAAAACTAACTACTTACTAGGCTTGTCATTACTCCTATATCATTTACTCCTAACTTGTGTGTGCAAATATGTCTTATTATTTTTTAAACACTATTTGATTCGCAACCTTGAAGGATATATTTATTTTTCGTATCTATTTTGGCGTAAAAGCCATTTTTTCTTAAAATATAATTTTTGAATCACCAAAAATAACCTGCATTTCCCAATAAGATCAAAATTTGTGAAAAACGAATCAAAATCACAATAGATAAAGTTCCTCGTGCAACCTTTATTCTTTTTATTTCCTTACTGTTTAACAAAGAATTGAAAAGAAAGTTATGGGCTCTATTTTTACCTTTTTCTTTGAGAATAGGTTTTTAGGTTAGAGGAAAAAAATTCGGAAAATAAGTTAGCCCTTTGTGGCACATATCTCACTAGGAATATAGCCTCTGTACGATCTTTCACAGCCACACCTTCTTTTTACTAAATTTAAAACTTAGGTTTGTGTTAGGTAACACTACCCACTACTTTTTACATCTGTTCCATAGCATCCTTGAGTTAGTAGGTACAGGAAAAATCGAGTTTTCCCCTTTTCCTTTTTTGATTCTACTGATAAAACAGCAATATCTCACTTCACTTTTTGAGCAAACTTTTTAACAAGGCCCAGTTTGTTTTATTTTCACTGTGATAACCCAATGTTTAGATGGTACTTTTTGTTATAAAATATCTAAAACAAAGTTTTGGACAGTACAAATGGTAATACATGCTTTAAGTCCCCAAAGGCTTTCTTACTTTCAAAGAAATGTTACAAATATAAAAATATACAGCACGAGATAAAAAAAGCCTCAAAAATATAGAAAAATAAACAATTTTTTAAAAATTATATCGTCATAATTAATTCTAACAAAAACACATAACATTTAGGAACTTTAGTTAAAAAGTAATGTCATAAATAATTTAAAAAAAGATCAATTAGACAAGTATCGACCTTGGCAAAAAGATAATTTCTTTTAATTGTTCATCGCTTGTAAACACTGCAGAACTCAAAATTGTAATAATGGTATTAATTACAAAATACACAGCAATTATATTTAATCGAGGAGCTATTATTTGTTGATTTAGTTAAAAGCTATCAAAATATTAATTCTTTTAGACAAGCAATGGAGTACGTAATAACCTATTATCAAAAATAAATAAATATTTCATAAACATTATACCCAAGACTGAAATGTTTTTATTTGTTAAGATCTCAAAAAAGCTTATAGAACATTAAAAATCAATCAAGAAAAATATTAAAAGATCACAGGGTCTCAGGGTACCTTGAAACTTTTCTTCATCTTATATAGAAAATATAATTTAATTTTCCAAATACATTAAAGTTCCGGTCAGATAATAAACTGCGTAGGCTTCCGCGGTTATTGCCATGAAGATTTAGATCTTCCGGTTGTGACCGCGTTAATGTCACAAAACTGAACTCAGTTCAGTTTTTTAGAGCATTGTGTTTCTATCCATAATGTCCTATATCCCTGAAGATGCCTCCCACAGTGAAAGCGAAACGTCGGATTCTTCATCTACATTAACGCGGTCACAATCGGAAGACCAGAATCTTCATTAAAGTTCCGATTTATGACTTATATAATTATAATATTAGCATTAGTAAGTATCATTACAACAGGTAAGCACAATATATGCATCCACAAGTTATATAAAAACTATTTTCATCGTTTCAAAATAGATAGTGCACACCATTATTTGCACTCATTTAACGGAACAGTATAATTTTAAATTGATGAGCGCATTCCATAACTAACACACTTACATATATATGTATATATATATATATATATATATATATATATATATATATATATATATATATAATATATATATATATATGTATATATATAATATATATATATATATATATATATATATTATATATATTTATATATATATATATATATAATATATATATATATATATATATATATATATAATATATATAATATATATATATATATATATACATATAGCCATGCAAACCCTAATCTTTATGGTCAAAAACCTTTAAAACGGTTTTGTGTCACACTTCGGGTCCGCTATGTACGAGCATAGTAGACCCGATAGTAGACACTTCACAATCGAATTTGTGAAGAAAAGTCGCTAAGAAAAACAGAAGAACCATGTTCTCGATTACTGCACATCAATAATAAACGTACCCACATAGGTAGGGTGCCATAAGGTACAAATAAATAATTCTTCCACGTTGGACACTAAGGTTTTTCGAAACTCCCCAGTATGAAGAATTCTTTTTCCCTCTAACAATTGATGTTATAAGCTTATCCAGTTTAAAAAAATCTTTTCCCCCATGAACATAAGCAGCTTTAAAATTCTAATTTATTTTTTTGTTCCCGAAAAAAGAATATGTTTTAATGAATGTATAATACGACGAAATGAGGTTTCTGAGGGGAAAATAATAAAGTTTTAAACTTATCAGGGAGTTAAAGGGAGGAGGGAGAAAAAGTTAAGGAAGAGGGTAGTTAAGGTCAAAAGTTTAAACATAAAGTCAACGGAGTTTTATATTTATTATTGTTGGGGGAAAAAGATAATATTATTTTTAAAATTTTTACTTTTTTCAGTTAAATTGAATGATTAAAATCTCACCTTTTCTGTTTCGTAATTGTTAATAATAAAGTTTTCAGTAGCATAAACATTATCAAAAGCTAAAAACTTCTTAAATAAATAATTTGGTAAAATTATACAAAAAATATTGGATTTTCCTAAGTAATACATTTATTTATTATTCAAGTACAGAAAATAATTTAAAATAACAGTAATCATATATAAAAATAAATTTAACCCAATATCTAGTTAATTAGAAAAAGGTATTTAGGTAATAAGTTAAAATATTAATGAAGAGATAAAACCAAATAAAATTAAATATGTAATAAGTACTTTAAAACCATTTGCATAGATAACGTTCATTTTAGGAATACAATTAGTAATAGTGAAAAAAATAAACTACTTCATAAGTACATAATTATAAAATTTATTAAAATTATTTATATTGACAATTAACTATTTAAAGAGCTTTTTAATAAAAATTGAAACAGTACAAAAAGTATCAAATAGCTGCAATATTTAAACGATAAATATTCTAGATTCATGAGACCAGAGAAAGAAGAGATAGGCTAAACCAGAAAGGCTATCTTTTAAACCAATGAATTATTTATATTGAGATCCGTAAACCCTAGGAATTCAAATTTTGTCTGAGAGAGCCAATGCTTTAGAAATAGGAATTTTAAACGTCTGTCCCATTCAAAAACACACCCTCTTTAGAATTTACAGTCGTAAACGCAAAACACAATTTATTTGCGTCAAAACGCGTGTGTCGGAATACTTCCTATATGCATATATGTCTTTTTCCTATATTTTGAAACGTATCGATGAATAAAGCATTACTCGATTCTGATTCACCGCAAAATCAGAGTGTAATGTATGTTACTTTACATGTATGTATGTTATGTATGTTACTTAAATTTTGAGTGTGTATACTAGTTCAATACACAATCCATTCAAAATCTGACCCCTGAAGAAAATATTTAACTTCGTATTAAGTTGTCATAAGGATATTTTATGAAGTGATAACATCGAGAAGAGCTTAGTCTAAGCAAGAAGGACTCAAGCTGAAAGCCATTATTCTTTCGCTTTATATAATCTTTTATACTTTAATCGAACAGTTTTCATAATTCCAATAATTCCTGGCAAAAAAAGAATCACGACAGGAAAGAGTCGAGCAAATTGAGTTCCTCCGTAAAAAATCTTTTTTTAGGTTAATTCTTTTTTTCTTTCTTCAAGAAGAATTCTTCTTCCTTTCCAATTCATTCAAGGTGATCTTTTGACTCCATTCAGGCGGTTCAGAGAGGTGCTTTTGTGCCACGAAGACGAGGAAGGGAAAGGGTGTCGAAGGAAGAATACAATAGAAAAGAAGAGGTAAAGAGGCACTTGTCAAGAAGGATTCCATCCGAGTGTTGCCGAACTGGGCCGAAAGGGACACGGTTCATTTGTTGGAGTTGCCAACCGAGTAGAATTTGTTCTCCCCGGCTCCCCTATTGTTCCCGTCCTCACCTCTTTTTTCCTTATAGAAACCTTCCTCTCTTTAAGAAGATTACAGCCTTTCCGTGCAGCTTTACGACACACACAGATCACAATGTAAAAAGTAAAAGAGGTTGCCTTTTCTCCAAAATCCCCGATGTATTGTCCTACAGTTTAAGAAACGACTTTTAGCTTTTCCCAGCGATTCCGTAGCGAAAAGATTTCTCATTTTATTTCTTACTTTCTATTATTTCTACTGGTTTCTTTTTATCAGTGCATTCATTAGAATCCACCACTCTTACATTATTATTTTATTGTCGTTTCTTATAAAAGAACAACCTTTTTATCCGGCATTGTTATTTATTGTTACTTTTTAAACATCTTAAGTAACTTTTTGATTCGTTTTTATTATTACGATCTCTTTCATTCCTTCTCTTATAAGTATTTTTAGTTGATAAATAAAATGAGGGCGTTTATTTCATTTAAATATCTTTTAATATTATTATGTATGCACCATAATAATAGAATCCTTAAACTTTTTTAACTATTAGTTAAATAAATAACCTCCCTTTTAACCCTCTTTATTAAAAAATGCTTAACTTTTAATAAGAAAAGCAATCATGACCCTTCTATAAACACGCCTTTTATAAACATTTGAGAAGCCGAAGAGTTCATTATGTTTAAATCTCAATAACTGTCCACTCCCTCCTTATAAAAACCATTGTAAAAAAATATTTTAGGACATGAATCATAGCACAAGTTTACCTAGTTGAGTTTCCACTTAGGGTTCAAATAAACTTCACAGGATGGGAGTTCGAAAAAAATTACCTGGTAACTGTCGGTTAATTTAATAATTAATAGTTAATAATTAAAGTTAATTTGAACTTTTAGTAAGCTTCATTGATTGTAAAATTCTGATATACTCCTTCGTTCAACACCCCCTTAGGACCCCTACCCATTTACAGAACTTTTCCACACGAAATTTGCTAAAAAGACATAAAAGATAGAAGGTTTTATAGGATCAAAATAGTCACTAGGAAATAATCAGGGGTCTTCGACATGTATAAATGAAGTCCTTGTGTATTTGTTGTTATTTGTTATTATACGGCAGTTTACCATGTATCAAGAAAATTTTTATCATATGAGCTATTTCGAGGTCACTTATTCTTTTAGAATAAAGAGACCAGGTGGAATCGATCCCCTTTTTCCCTTCCTTCACTTCTATCATACTATCAGCTTCACAACCATAATTTATTTTCTGATGAACTGAAAAAGTGGTATATTTTTTTGCACTGGGGGATAGATGAGATTTATATATTCGATCAATTTAGCAGGACTTTTCCTGGATCATTTTTTGTTAACCCCTTACGGATGTAAGAACTCTTCAAACGATCTTGATAAATGAAGATAATGCTATGCCCACCATGGTTTCAAAGATAGTCCGTATGTATAACTAACCATGTGCGTTATAACACTTAAGTATTTAAGTGCTACAGAAAACTGTTAACAATTGTTTATATCGACATCAAACCAATATTAAGAAGCATCAAGATATCACAAAGGTAATAGCTCAAATTCTGAGATAAGAAGATCGATTGTTAAGGGAAGCCCTAGAAATAACAAAACACAAGGATAACTTCGACAGAAAAAATAGTTCTTCAGTTGGAACCCAATGAAGAAATAATGGTGCCTGAACTACACCTTGCACGAGGTCAACGAGATCAATATCACCCAGGTATCAGGTAAAATAACCGAATGCGTCCTAAAAGAATATAAATAAACCTATTCACTCATAACATTAATTTAACTTCTTAATCAGCTGATCTCTCATCTATAAGAAAGGTTGATAACAACTACAAGCCCACAATTTAGAGCAACAAACTTTTTTTCTGACTAAGACTTATTGAACAAGAGGTTCAAATAGAAATACTAAATAGAAATACTAGTAACTAACTATGAAAAGGTCTGACGCTTAGGGGAACTAGCTTGTCAGTAAATTCTAGCGGTGTGGTTTAGTACAGCTAAAATAAACGGAGTATATATATATATATATATATATATATATATATATATATATATAAATATATATAATATATAAATATAAATAATTTATATATATATATATATATATATATATATATATATATATATATAATATATATATATATATATATATTTATATTTGTGTGTGTGTTTACATCTTAAGTTTTATATACTAATAGGACTTCCTAGGATGATTATTTAAAATATTGATGTCAATAAACATATTAATACCACGACATAATTATTAATTATACGGTGATTACCGGTGCTGAATAAGGCAGGTAATTCGGTGCTGAATAAGGCAGGTAATTATATCAAACCAATATTGTTATACAAGTTAGTAGGTCGTGCGTTATTTAGAAGTATAAATAAATAGGGATAATTTAGAACAGAAAAAGAGGGAATCCGGTGTCAAATTATCCAATTAAAGCTTTGCTGTTTACTAATGAAACGATTTATTTCAATGGGATTATATAAAAGATTACTGAAAAGGTCAATAACTAAAAAGGGATAAACAAAGTACTGGAATAAATTACCGACCCTAAATTATTCTGGATGAAGTATGGGATTTTATTTCTAAAAAACGAGATGGGAATAAAAAGAATTCATTTGAAAATCAGGTCAAAAATTCTATTTCTGTCCGCACTATAAAACGCTTTAACATGAAAAAAATTATGTCTTCGCTGAGGAATGCACTGGGAGGAATATAACTCACAGCTAGAAGGAAATGGAATCATACTTTTTATAGTATTTTTCTTCATTTTTTAGTATTAGATGGTTTTGCGTACATCATTTGGTTGGTAGAAGGTTAGATATTATTTGTGGGATCGTTATTGCGGGAATGTCCGGCGCTTTTATTGCCTCTGAAATGAGCCCCTCTGAATTTCCGGGGGATATTTCTCCCTCTTTTACCATCTCAGGAACTGACTAAGCCCATTTTCTAGGCAACATCCTTCCCAAAAACTAGAATATCTACCAACCATAAAAGATTTTTTTGTGTTTTCTATATAACTGAAAAGCTTCAACCCATTTTTTCCTCTTAAAATATTACAAACCCCAAAGAGTGTAACCCAAGGGAAAAAGAAGAAGAGAATTTCTACGTAAGGGCTCTAACGGCTCAAACTACTCGTATGACAAATGCGGCATTAGAATGGACTTGATGTTCCTGAAAATACAGTTCCACTTACATACATCGCTTGACCCTAAACCGACTAGGGTCTTTACTCGAATCCCTCAAAAGAAATTTCATATTAAGCCTACTAAAGTAGAAATAAATGAGGCAAACCAGTCCTCTCTGCAATGTAAGCATAAAAATAATAAAATAGAATACAAGCATCACATGAAAAGTAGAATAATTTTATAGATGTGATTTGAAAAGGAAAGCTCTTTATATGTAATACAATTTAAAATTGATTGAATAAGCAATAAATAGTTATTTACACACAAAGAAAGTTTACAATTCCATATAAAATAATTTAATAACTTATAGCAATTGATTCCCGTGAGAGTCCAGAGGTTCATAGATGCTACAAACTCCAATGTTGGTTTGTGAGGTAACCATGAATTTAGTACCTCAGGCAAAGCCGAGACATAATATGAGTATATGATTTTATCTCTAGACGGTGTATAATGTGAAGTTAATTGACTATTTTTAGAGAGAGAAGAAGTACTTTTCACTTCCTTAGGAGTAAAAGGTAACTTTTTCTCCCTTGGGAATAAAAAAAGTGGTATCCTCTAAATTTATAAATGGGACCGATAAAATATTTTACCACTAATAATCGCCGAGTGCCATTAATTATTACCTTTTACTGGCAATGCCAGAAACTCCCTTAATACAAGGTATGTTAGTGCTTCTGGCCATATTGTTGGTTATATATAGTGTAATAAGATTGTTATAGGTTAAAGGTACTTATTTTTAGTAAGTAGTGGTTTAATGATGACAAGTAAACATCAAAAACGATAAAAATGCGAAGATCGGACAAAAGATATGGTCGGAAGCGGAGGTGGGGTGTAACTAAAAAAAACGTTCATAATATTTTTCTAAGACTTATAGAACAGTATAAAATTTGCAATAAAAGTGCAATTTTTAAAAACTCAAAAATAATTCATCCTGGAAATGAAGTTAAATTTCAACTCATAAAAACAGTAAATGAAAACTAAGGTAAAACATATTTCAACTAACTTTTACATACAACCTAATATTTCAGAATTTATTTTGATAAAGAACATGAAATTTGCTTTTCTCTAACATCTCCGTGACCTTTGCTCCTTTTAGTTTAGGTAACAAAATGGTCAGCAATCATCATTCAGTAAAAAATATTACTCGTCGTAAAAAAGGGCTTCAGTTAAATTATATATAAAGAGTTCTCTTTGCCTTTTCATGCTAACAAAATATTAAAGTAATACATACTTCAAATTTACCAAATAATTCTTTTTTAAAAAATAATAACATAAATGTAATAATAAAATGTTTAAAAACATTAGAAAAAGTACTTACATTAAACAGAAATTTTTGAAGCGCAAAAAATAAAGAGAAAATAATTTATAAAAGTAATGACCAGTTTTTGAAGTAATACTACAAATAAGTTGTATGAAAAATAGCCCAGTTTATTTTTATACAATTAATTTTTAAGAATATCCGTAATTGATTGTACATTTCACTATATTATTTAAAGGAAAACCCCTTTCACTAATTAATACTCATAAGCAATAATTAATACTTTAGTCCTATTTGATGTCTCACAGATTAATACTTAAGTTAAGAATTATTAGTATATACT
Source organism: Microvelia longipes (assembly GCA_018340805.1). Lineage (NCBI taxonomy): Eukaryota > Metazoa > Arthropoda > Insecta > Hemiptera > Veliidae > Microvelia > Microvelia longipes. The sequence goes on from JACMZG010000022.1 coordinate 28,597,219, forward strand.
CCCTTTTAAAACAATTATTAGACGTGAGTATTAAGTCCCTTTCACTATAATTAATAGTGTTAATAAGTTAAGTTAGAGAGAATTACTTTAGAGAGTGTTAATTGTTTAGGTAGAGAGTATTAATTACAGGAAAGTCCCTTTCACTATAAATAATACTAATAAGTATTATTCACACTTGTAAGTAGTAGTGATACATGATTTATAATGATAATTAAGTATTGTTATTTACTTACAAGTATTATTATATACTTAAGTTCTCTTTAGTCCTTTTCATTAATTAATACTCATAATATTGATTAATACTTTAGTTAGTGTTATTGTAGTAGTATAGTGCTTAGGAATTAGGCACTCGCAAAGCACTTCTTCCTTCTTATACTAACACTACTAAGGAATGAATTACAAAAACAATACAAGGCTTTTCGATGTTGTTTAGCCTTTTAGATTATATTTTTAAAATAAAATATAATTTTATTTTAAGGAGCTATATTTGTTGACACCCAAAGGTAAAAATATAAATCTTAAAGCAAAATCCATTACAAAATTAATAGATGAGACCATTAAGTTTAAATATATTACAATCAAATAAATAACTAAACACAAATTTAAAAAAATAAAAAGGTTGAGATTTATGATAAAAAAAATACTTCTCAATAAAATTGCTTCATAGGCAAATAAAATCCCTCTTAACGATGAAAAATACAATAAAGAAAAATAAATCAGACATAAAATTTCTTAATATAAATCTAAGCAGTGCCATTCGACAAATAGGTTTTAAAAAATCGAAATTTTCTAGTTTTAAGCAAGAAAAAGCAATAACTAAGGATAAAGAGAAATAATGTGATAAAAGTTTAAATCCGATGTCTCTGTGTGTTAAAACGAATCAATTCTAATGTGATGGTAAAGCGTTAGTAATATAAAGAGAACCGAAAAATAATGTAACTAGATTTTTTAATTCAACGCTTCCAAGAGTGTTATTATATATAATAATTGAAAGAATCAGGATAAGGCTAAGAAAACTCACTCACTTCTCTTGTGCCGACGTTTCGAACATATAATATATATATATATATATATATATATATATATATATATATATATATATATATATATAATTATATATATATCTATATATATAGTTTTATTATATCTCTGAATCAATTCTCTTCCTCTCTCCCTGCCTCAAATGTCGTCATCCTCATATGTATCATTTGCAAGAAGAAAATTTGCTTAAATGAAAAAACATTATGTCTATTGACAAATAGTTAAGATTTCAACCCTTCCAAAGTTTTATTAGGCTGCTGACTTCTTTTTCATCAATCTTATTTGCCTCATTTTATTTATAGTCCATCAAAATAGTTTTCTTTTAAATGAATTCAATCACAAGTATATTAAATCGCTACAAGATACCAAAATAATCCAAGAGCCAGACTCAAGAAACATGACTATCGAGCTTCAAATGGTTAATCCAGTAGATTGAATTTTCTAAGCTCCCTAATACAGAATCTGGTAGTTCGTCATTTCTAACTTGTGAGTTTTGATCTCTAGACTCCTTCAAAATCAGTTTTTGTCTAAAAGCGGTTGTATCAAAAGTGTGGTCAAAATCCAGTTGTTATTTTATTGGTTTTATAAAAAAAAAGTTACAGAATAGCAAATATTTCATAGTTGACACAATATAATTGTGTTAGTGACCCTTAAAAATGTATAAAAATAATGTATGTATAATAACCAAAATGCTGTATTACATCCGGGAACTGTTCCATAATTCAACATGGTAAGCATAGTTTAACTAAAAATAAAAATGCACATTTCCTCTAGAAAATGCAGGAAAAGATAAGAAATGAGTGGTAATACATCTCTAAGGAAATTGGTACGGCATGCGGCACCTGTGCGCGAAAATTATTCGTAAATATTGTTTTCTAAATCATTATATTCAACTACAAAATAGTCTCACCTGTTTATATAAAGAAATAAATTAAACTTATAATGTATGTATTATAGCCAATAAGTTTATTAAGTACATTCATGACGTAAAACATTAAAAAACCTTTTTATTCCAACATAAACGGTAATAAAACGGCGCTGAAGCCCAAAAAGGTGGTAAGTACGAAGAAAGAAAGAAAGTAATAAATCTGAAGTCTTCTGCTTTTAAACTACATTTACCTCTGTGGTTAAAAAATACCTTAGAAAAACTCTGTTATATCCTAAAAAAAACCTTGGCTTTCATAAGCATCTTCTTATGGGTGACAAAATTATTGGTAACATTTGAATCTTTTACCTTCAAGAGGAAATCTTTCTTTTTTCATAAGAAGACGTCTTTAGCTCTTTTTTATCCCACTTCTGAGAAAATGATGATATTCAAGAGAGTCAAAATATTTTTGACGAAGATTGATGCGTTATAAAAGTTAAGGTGTTTAACCAAAAATATGATAGGAATATAAATAAGGATAAAGAGGTAAAGAAAGATATTAATATCGTATTTTATTATGACAAGATTTCGATGATTTAATTTTTGAGATCGTTAAAATTTTTTTTAAAGATATCAGAAAAAGAATAATGAATTAATCAAAAATCCAAGCCTTATTGAATAAAAATACAGTATTACGTCATTAATGTCAAAAGGAAACCTTAAACATAGATTCGTGAAACAATAAAATTTTAATTGGAAATAAGTTTAATTACAGGAAAAAATATCAAAGAAACCTGAACAAATTAATGTTTCGATAAAACATTAAAATATCGCTAGATTTTTTGAAATTTAAAATCTTTAGAAAGTCCAAAGAAGGAGGAGTCAACTTAATGAGAAAGATCCTTAGATCTATTACAGATGAAGGTATGAGCCAATCACAGGGTTAAAAAAAAACAATTTACTATTATTTATGGAGTCCATAGGTTAAACATTAAGCTATAGATTATGCTACAGAGATCTCGGGGATGCGGGAAATGGATCAAAAGAAGTTATCAGGATATAAATTAATAAGGAGATGATGACGATTACAAGTTATCACTTTATACAGAAATAAGTTTAAATTCATCTCAGGAAATGTGAAGTTTTTCCAACACACCACTAATAACAAGCTACTTAAAGCTACATCGAAAAAGTAATTCATATTTTACAGTATATTCGCTCCGTAACAGCCTTTTCTTATCACGTTATATTAGATAACAAGGTAAGTATTGTAAAAAATGATGCTACAAGTTTGAAAAAAAGAACGCTGGGAGCAATATTTGGCAGGTAAAAAAATTCACGCCCTGTTTCACCTTTATTATATTGTTAAAAGTGAGATAGAAGGTTCTCTAAAAGATCTTTTTCTTATGTTTTCAAAAAGGAAGTAGGAAGTTTTTAAGAAAAATCTTTGGCCTGAAAAAACTCTACTTAAAGAAAAAGTTAAAACTTGACTGCGTTGAACTTCTCTCCGCAAGACAAAGTACTATTTCCTCTTCTTCTTCTTCTTCTTTTAACACTTACGCAACATTAAATTTGAATGGATTTAAAAAGCAATTCAAACCAACATTAAACAAGATAAATAGTTTATGTTGGATAGAAATCATTTTTACTCCTACGATTCCCCAATAAAGCACTAAAATAAAATTTTAACAAGAATAGAATTGTAATAATTGATGTAAAAACATAAAAGAATCCAAAGACAATAAATATGAATAAGTAAAGATTTTGACGTTTACCTATAACACTAGAGTTATGTAAGTATATATGAAACATTAAAATTACAGAATAACGATGATCTATCTATAAAGTTAATATAAATAACTGCTCTGTGAGTAATCCAAGTATAACAAATAAATAGTCTCTCCACTAAGATTATGTTAAAAAATTTATTTGAGAGTTAACTTTCCGCCGCATCCGCCATCATCAGTCATTCTCAGGAGTGCTATGAACGATCGATAGTACGATCAGTGCACTAATAAAATGGAAAGAGATCGTTACTATCGATCGTTCATAGCACTCCTGAGAATGACTGATGATGGCCGGATGCGGCGGAAAGTTAACTCTCAAATAAATTTTTAACATACATCTTAGTGAAGACTATTTATGCTTATATCTATAAAGTGGTACGAAATAGTTAAAAATATGCATAGTAATAATCAAAATATTCAAGAGAGTGATATCAGATTTAATTCTAGATCATCATTTAAAGAATGATAAAAACATTTAATTTAATAATTTGACATCCTTCAAATGGCTATAGTATGGCGCAGATTATCAGCTGACAGCATGGGAAATTATATTGATGGTCCAATAAGGTTGGTCTGATATGATATTGTAGGCGTGGTTTAACTTACAGGACTAACCTCATTGGATCCCTCGCATTATTTCCCTACGCGGTCAACTGATTATAACCGTTTAATATACTGTAATATCCTTTTAACTTAAAATGAAGTTTTAAGTAAATGCTGAAAATTTATATAATTTTAAGGTATTAAGGTGTGTACACGACATAAAAAAACGACTTCTGGACTTAAAAGAAATAAAAATTTTCTTAAAATTATTAGCAAACGTTTTAAGTATATTTTTTTAAATGAGTTAAACTAAATATGTTTAAAAAAAGTTCAACATAATATAATTTACTTTTTAATGCTAAGATACTGGAATTTTACTGTTTATTAGTTAACATAAAAATATCAGCAATAAAACGTTTATTTTTGGATTAAGTAGTACCAATCCAATTTTATAACTAGCACTTATCAGCCAATTTCTTAGAAACCGAAATGGCACAAAAATATTGGAACCTTTGTAAAGTCAATACTATATTACAATATACTGAAAGTCGTAAACAAGAAAATATCTTATAAACAAATTAGTTTCCGAATCCTACCATAAGTAGGGTTCTTACATAATAATCATACATAGATTATAATATAAGCAAAGGATATAATGAGGATTGCTTTTAAAATATATATTTAGAACTATTTTTGTGGAATACATCTTTAGTGATTAGCGAATGTACATTGAAAGCTAAACAAAACCATTAAGTCGGGTATGGGGTACACCAAACTTCCTCACCTTACCAGATTTTCTTATGCTCATCTTCATCAGTATGAACATTAACTGAAATCAGTTGATATAATAAAATTTACATCTCACAGAAAATTTGTTAAAAACGTCCAAAAAGTCATAAAAATACCTTAAACGGATAATTCTAGTGACAACAATTTCAGTGATCCAGATTTTTTCGCGCAAACACTTTAGTTTTCCAACATACTGACGGTAAAAGTAATAAAAAAACTGACAGTTGGGATACAGGCCGCACTTGTTATTAAAAAACTTAATTAAACTATTAATAAAACATTTTAAGTCATTCGTACATTTTAAGTTCATTAATCTTTGTATTAATAATTTTATTCCTTGCATAATAGATATTTAACCTAGAAAATAAGAGGGGACTCATAAAAAAATAAAATAAATAAATAAAATAGTAAGGAGAAAAAAAATTAGCTCAAAAGAAATTACAAATGAGAAAAGATAGAGCTGCGGTTTAGAAGGAACTAAAAAATGTTAAGAATAGAAAATCCTCCGCAATCTTGGACAAGTAATCTCTTTAGGATGTTAAATGTTAAAAAGCTTCTACATCTCATCTCTAAAGAAAATGTTTTCAAACTACGTCTATCTCTAGAGTAAAATTTAAAAAAAGAAAATGAAGGAAAAATAAAGAAAAAACAAGATAATTTTTAAACTAGAAAAACGGTTTACGATTTTATGATATAACACCAACAGAACCCCTATTATATAATAAATATATAATATATATAAAATAAAAAACAAAAGGCTTCGTACTATTATGCCTACTTGTACTATTGTAATTATTATTTGTGAAAAACAATGAAATAATAATCATAATGTCAGGATAGAGCGAAATGCATCTAAAAGTAATAATAATTAATCAAAATATTTATCATTAGATACTACTGAGTTTTGTAAAATATGAATAGTTGACATAATATAAATGTGTGGGACACCTTTAGGAATGCACAAACAAATGCTATGCCACATCTAGGAACTGTTCCATATAGCATTTTGCTTCTTTAATTACTAGACGTCTTTTGCACGATTATGGTTTCAATAAAATATTTAATCTAAAAGTTTTCATAAGAAAATAAGGAAAAAGAAAAATCGATATTTGAAGAAATATACGAGTGTGGTCCTGCTTACTATACTACTTTCAATATTTCTTCCGACTTGTTATTGAATTTGAAAAAGTTCAGACAAGTGAAAAATAGAAGAAATGAAATAATAAAATACAATATAAATAAATATTTTGATTCTATTCTATAAACGGTGTCAATAGAGGAAAGTTTGAAATGGTTTTAACAAGAAACAAATAACTTTAATATATTTAATAAATAACAATGTAAAGCTAAGAATATAAAAATACTTATGCTTCATCAAAAAAATCTTATACAGTCGTACAACATTTTTAAGATTCCTTAAGTATTAAATTCTTTAAGTCTAAAAGCAGACCTGTATGGTGGTGTAGTGCCAAAATAACTTCGATAATATTAGGGTACGGAACAGTATGATTGATAATACAATCAGAAAAATAAAATCAATAAAACTATAAAACTTACTTAACCACAAAAGCAAATAACTGTAGTACCTAGCGTAAATAACTACCGTACAGGTTTTTTACGCCAAATTTAGTGAGTGAAACAAAAACGCTAGGCAGTTCCTTCAAGATCAATGTATAAATATTCTGTTAAACATACACACACACAGATATATATATATATATATATATAATATATATATATTATATAATATATATATATTATATATATAATATATTTATTTATTTATTTATTATTATGTGTGTGTGTGTATGTATTTTTTTAGATTTAAAAAGAAGCGTTGCGCCCTCATTTTTATAGAATGAGTACTTTTTAAACAAAAGTAGTGTGAGGTATGTTTTGGTACCAGAGCAAAAAGTTTGGGTGTTATTTTTAACTTTCTGGGGGGTTATCCCAATATTTTTATTTATTTCTGATCCATGAGTTAGGATGCTTTGGCGGGGTTAAAGAAAGCGATATTAGAAAAGTTTTGTGGCTTCGGGTCGAAAAACTTATAGGCCTCTGTTAAAACCAGAATAAATTTGCCAACTTGAGTAAATTAGTCAAGGAAAAAATACGAGTAAATATAATTAAAATTTTATGAAGTTGGTGAAACTTAGAGTAAACAATACTTTATTAAACAATACAAAAATATTAGAAGTTGAAAATAAAATATTTTGGTCATCAAAAAAATTAAAAATTAGTGCTACAATATAAATGGAATCAACTATAAAATAACAATGTTAAATCTAATTAATTATCTTTACACTATAACATGAATCGAATTGATTACGATATATATAATTATTATTATTTATTATAGAAAGAATAAAATAAATAATTTAACACTCTAAAATCAAACAACACTATTTATTTTATATTTCTTTATTATACGGATGTAATGAAGAATAAAATTAATAAACGATCCATTTTAGAGTTTAATTCATGACAAAATTGATTAATTTCAGCCTTGCTGAAATACAAGCATTATATTTATGGGAGTTAGTATTAGAGCGTACCAATACTATTAAAAATAAACTTAAAATTCAGGGTTAGTATTTAAAACGTAACCGGGCATTGATAATGTTTACGCTCATATTTAAAATAATTTTGGTGTATTATACAAGAAACTAGGGTACAGAATACCTCGGTTGATTCGCAATTGGTTCTTTTCCCAATTTTTTAAAACACGTACACAAATCATTGAATAAGAATTGAACTAATGCTGATAATGAGATGAAACTTGACATATATGTTGGTCTAATACATAGGCACATGCGTATCTAATCTCAATCCGATCGCATCATTTTTCCGCGTTATATCATTTTTTGAAATGTTTGCTGAGTCATTTTTGCGGGTTACATCATAAAAAATATTTTCCGAATAGCACAACTACAGCGGTAGACTGATTGTTGTACAAAATTTCAACTCTTCTAGCATAAATACACTGGGCGCTACGATGATAACAGACACACACACACACACATACAGACAGACAACTTTACAAAAACCACTCAGGAGGCCTTAAAACGCCTGAAACGGATAATTCTGGTTTCATCCAAGTTTCGGATTCTTTTGCAAACACAATACTTTTCCTATACCTACGGTATAAATGAGGAAAAGTAATAGTATTTCATGGATCACTTTATCATTTATTGATGTGGTGTTAAATTTTAACTCGAAGGGGTAAATTTACGAATTTTAACGAATTTAAAAAAGTATTGATTGAATGCACTAAGAAATCACTAGCTGGTATTTATCTTGTAATTTATCACATTGTTAGAGAAAATCATTTATTGTACTGAATTTTGCAAAATAGAACGCCAGTGTAAAAATGTAATATGATACCCAATGTAATGAGATATTTTATTTTAACATTTATCTTAAGATATTTCAATGTTAAACATTTATAATACAATACAAATATTTTCTGACACTTAACTTTCATACGCCTAAAAAATGAATTTTATAAAACATCCCTTTGATAAAAATATGTTTAATAAAAGTTGAAATTCTATTCTTAACAAAATATCTTTTGTCGAGGGATATATTATAAAACGAATAAAAGAGTGTAAACATAAAGAAGTAAAACATTTCGACTCGAATTGAAGTAATAAGTACATTGAGAAACATTTCCATTCTTGAAGATTGTTTACATTTAAGAACATGTATGCTTAAGCCTTAAGTTGCTAACATTTTTAATAGAAAATGCAGGGCCTCTCATTGTAAAATGAAGAAAGTTAGTTAACATTTTGATTACATTTGCATATTTCAATTTAATTATTACAGAACAAATATTTATTTGCACAATGTAGGTTTATTTATTTTGTTTTTCATAATCCATAGTTATAATTTATTTGTTTTTCCTATTTACTTTTATTTAATAAAAGAGGTATTTTTTTAATATTATTCTTATTCAATTTTATTTTTATATTTTATTTACAAAATTAATAAATTGGTTTTTTTTAAATCAATTTTTAAAGAAATGTAGGTATTATAAGTGAAAAAGAATTTCGACTCAAGAAATGTATTAATTGTAGAGAGCATTTTAAAGATTCAGGGAAAGAACACGCCTAAGGCCACACTATTTCAATAACTATAGCAGAGGGATGCACATTTCAGATGCACTAACATTATAACCTTATAAAAATAGGGTAAAACATGGTTGATTTATTTTAAAAATGGTGAATGCCACGGTAAATTTAATCTTACCATCAAATTTACCATTATTATTTTGCTAATTATTACCCAAATGTGGAAAATGGAATTTACGTTACCACTTCTGGTAATTTTGAAAAGTTAAATTAAAGCATATAGTATTTCTGCATATTTTTAAATCTTACGAAATATGAAACTAATATTACCATATTTTGGTAATTTTCACCATGCCATATAACACAGAGCTTTGTTAAAAATATTTTTAGCAATAGTTTAATAAAAAGAATCCGGTTTATGCTTTATAATCTAAGCAGTTACTCAATTATCAACCACTGCTCTTAACTCATTTTGCCTGTATCTTTAAAAGAAAATGCGTATATTCCAGTTGATTTTACAAAACTATGCTTTAACAAGGTTAAAGCTTAGTTAGAACTCAGCTAGTTATATACATACAGACATACATATATATAATTATATATATATATATATATATATATATATATATATATATATATATATATATATATATATATATATATATTACCTCGCTGAAACTTATTTTCGTTATCTGTGACCTCTGAAACAGATTTGTGTTGCGGTCTTTGGTTCGACTCCCCATGACGCCTATCTCATTAGCGATTTTTTCAAAGGAAATTCGCTAAAAACACAACCGCAATATGGTGATATATACAATTTCTTATGATTTCTCGCAGTTTCCAAAATAGGTAATTTACGTTATTTTCTAATCTAACTTATAAATCAGGTTTTAATTAAATACATTATAATAACTTTTAAATAAACTTAAAAAATAGTAACAAGATTAGGACATTCATACCTATGCATGGTGGACTATAATAATTATACCTTATAATACTAAAATATTAATGCTATAGATTAGGTCACAAAAATCATTTTACTAGGGGTAGATTGACCTTTCCGATAGTCTAGTGACGATGGATTATTCTTAAGGATTCAATGTTGGCGCGTCTGAAATGTTACACCCTGCAAGTCGGAAATTAAGTATTTTGTTTCATTCTTTCCACTAGTTTTTGTTTGGATATGAACTAAATACGCTTTGAAATATTTTCAAATAATGAAAAATCAATTCAAGGTCGGTGCCAATCCAAATGCAGAAGTGTCAACTGCAAGCTTCAGAACACCACTTTAAACTTTGAGACAGCCCACGTGTCAACTATATGTTCAAGGCTTTGTGGTATTTCTCTCTAAAAAGTTTAACTTCAAACTAAAAATTATATCAATGAATTGAAAACCATTCTTTTATTCATTATTTGTATTTTATCTATAAGAAATGACAGGCCCACAGAAATCATAGAAATCAATAAATATTGTAAACCTCTTAAAATATCACATTTTATAATTTAAATTAAAACTAAACTCATAATCCTTTTAACTCCTATAAAAATTATACAAAAATAATAATATATTAGTACAGGATACAGTGAAAAATATGGTCACAACTGCCATAAAATAAATTGAAATTACATTTCTTCTATTTTTATAACATTCATTAAACTAATGAAATTCATAGTGCTTACGGCTAGATTCTTCCTATTTTTGTCGAACTTGAATGGTCTAAGATTGATAAATTATTAAAAGAGCGATAAAGAATCAATAATTTATTTCCTAAGCTATAAACCATTTTTATTTGTTTATTTTATTTTTTTTTTTTAGTTAAGAGCATATTAAAGAGCGATAAAGAATCATAATTTATTTCCTAAGCTATAAACATTTTTTTTTATTTTATTTTTTTTTTTTTTAGTTAAGAGCATATTAAAGAGCGATAAAGAATCAATAATTTTTTCCTAAGCTATAAACCATTTTTATTTGTTTATTTTTTTTTTTTTTTAGTTAAGAGCATATTCACACCAATACATGATTTTTTTTAACAAATCAGTGAAAGCATGCAAAAATTATTTTAAAAAATGTTGGAAAATATAAAAGAGAAAAAGTGCGAAAAATATCTTTTTAAAATCAAGATCAAAGACAATAATTTAAATTCTAAACAAGAAACAAATTATTTACTCAAGCATACAATTTGAATTTAGAGAAATATTATACATTTTAAGAAATTAACCGTGTGAAAAATATACAAAATACATGAGTATTTTTTATATAATATCTGCTTGACAAAATTTTAATAAAAAGGTGAACGAACTTTAAAATTTACCCCAGAAGAAAATGCACATCTTGAGGAAAAAAATTAAACAAACAATAAAAAATGAGTAAATCTGAAAAAAAAGGTTAGTAATATGAACAATGCAATGTAATTATTAAGCACAATCAATAGCATTCTTTAACCTAGAAAAAGAAATATTAAAAACGTATGACCATGAAATAAAAAAATTAAGTAGTATCTGTATTAAGTTAAATAGTAGATAAGCAGATTGTAAATTTAAAATATGAATGAAAATAAATCAGCATGAATCGAGCTCGGAACGAATCAAAAAGGAATCTCATAATAATGCATAATATTACAAACTACTCACAATTTAGTATGATTTCCAAAAATTAAATTGTATTTTGATATATCATACCTGCAACAAAAAAAAACAAAAAACAAATAATCAGTAAAATAAAACATCCCTGAATACTTTATTTAAGGTCATTGTGCTTATTTCTAATATTCAAATGTCAACACTTTAGCAGAGCAAATTTGGATAACCATTAATTGTATATTTAGGAGGACTTTACTTTATTTATTTAGGAGGACTTTTATTAGGAGGACTATTACTTTTACTTTATTTAGGAGGACAAAGAATACTTTAGAATAACCCTCTTCGAAAGTCATATTTTCAAATGAGGACAAATCTCTTTTAAAAGAGAATAATTTTGAAGAAGGACTTAAAAACTTCCATGTTTTGAAAGTCCTTATACGGATATGGATTTGGATTTCTTGGATTTAAATTGGATTCATTCCAAGTAAATCATTATACAGAGTATTCCATATAATAGGATATCTAAATTTATTTTCTAAAATAGCCAACCAAACTTTTACTAAAGTAATTAGAACAAAGTTCTTTAGTTTAGAATCAAGGGTCATGAGAGCTTTAAAATTATCTGTACCCTTAATGTCAACCCTCAATGTAATTCCACCTGCAATGGTAGTGTCCTTTAAGGAAATTCATTAAACTTCCGTTGTTTTCCGATAATTAATAATATTAGAATCTTAAAGAAAGCTCCCCAGACGATTGGTAGATCCCTAGAGGTTTAATTACTCTTCTTTCTTAATGATTTTCTAATCTGTATTTTTCAAAAGTCTTTTCAGTAAAACTGTGATACCCCTTAAAATAAAAAGAAATCTCATTTAAGGCCAAGTCTCCAGGGGTGCTCCTAAAAGTCTCAGAGTGATTTAACGAAAAACCGAAAATTTCATCCCAGACATCGAAAAAAAGAAAAACCAATTTATCACTAAAGGTTATTAATTAAACACTGGGGTTTAAAAGAAAAAAAAAACTATTATTTATAACTTTCTACTTTGTTTATTTTAAAAATAAATTGAATCTAACACAATCATTTTTCATATTAAGCCATTATAGTTTTGAGACGATTAAATTTCAACAAATTAAAACAATAGAGATTATTAGTTAAATCCTATGCTAACACTTTTATTAATAATTTAAAATCAATTATAAATTAATTGATTTCACTTGTCTTCAGATAGTTGTTTACGGATAGTAAATGCATTCTTAGCGGTCACCCATACAGCATTGAACACGCTCAACGCTGCTTAGCTTTTATGATACAACAAAAATTATAGATATACTTGTCGTATTAAAACGAAACTTAGTGACCTTATTTATTACATTCAGGGATATACTTATACCAATTTTTTTTTTATTATTTACTGATTCTCTTACAATTTTTTAAAAAATGTACACAAGTAATTTGATAAAAAAAATGAACTAATGCTGATAATGATGAAATTTAGCACATATGTTCGTCTTATACATTCCCCCATACGTGCCAAATCACAATCTGGTTGCAATTTTTTTCGTGTGTTATGATTTTCGCTGAGTCATTTATAAAGGCAAGTTATAAAAAAGGTATTTTCCGAATAGCACAACTACAGCGGTAGACTGATTTTCGTACTAAGTTTCAATTCTCTAGCATACACTAAGAGGTAAGAAGATAACGAATAATTCTGGGGACATCCCAGTTTCGGATTTTTTTTGCAAGAAAAAAACTTTTCCTATATACCTACGGTATAAATGAGAAAAAATAAAAATATTACATTTAATGTAAAAATGTTAATTTTGCTAAATTTGTTATCTTGTCTTTTTACAATTTTTATAAATTATTATTTTTATTTATTATAGTGTTACTTATAAGTATATCTCTAGCATATTATGTAGTTCAACGCGACTATAACACAGTATGTATAATAATATGTACTTTTATTATTATTCATAAAGTTATATTTATATAATCAGTACTTTATAAAGTCAGCATTGTTATTTTAATGCAAAACACTACAAAAATGTAAATAATGTAAGATAGAGCTAAAGAAAATTGTTAATTAAAGAAAAATGGTAGACTAAGTTTAGATGTTGGAGCGTAAGAAGAAAATACATTTTACCTCCGATAATTAGGATTACATGATAAGCATGAGATAACACTAATTAACAATGTTTTATAAGAGTATAACTCCCATACTTTCTTATAATAACTTCATCATTTAATCAGCATGGTATAGAAATTTATTTAGATACCTAGATATTTTGACTTCACATAGGCTTATTATATGACTTAATATTATTTGACCCAATATTTTAAGGTTAAACGTAGCTACCCGAAATTTTACCTTTTAAGGACGAGCAAAGCGAGTTATCGAGTTGGTTTAGTAAGGTCCCTGAACGCTGGGTTTAGTTCATATTCTAAGATCAAACTTAACAAATCTGAAGTTGAACTACCTTAAGCTCTAGAAAAACATTGCAACGAGCAAATAAAGTTAAAGGTTTGAGGAAAAATTCCAAGGTACGCCGAACCAATATTTTAAAGAATTTTCTTTCAAAAGGTTAGAAAAGAGACAGGTGGTAAGACCAAATAAAAATATGTATAGAGAAACTTGTGCGGGTCAATGTATATTTAAATCAAACCTGTAAATACGCTAACTATTGAAAATATCATATTTTTTAATCAGACTAGGTGCAAAAATCAGCCTTAGCGAAGACACGTAACCAATCGACAACCAGATATTTACGATGTCACCAACTTGTTTGCTGACCCGCCAAGTCAGCAAACTTTTTAAAATATAGTGAAGATATAAAGCATAAACCGAAAACATAAGCAATGAATGGATTGTTACCCACAGGAGGGTGCATTTCGAAGGAAATTCGCCCGCCATGAGGGCCTCCACGCCAGAATTTTTCAAAACCGAATCAACTTTATTTATCTATATTGTTTGATCGGGTAAGTTAAAACGTTATTAAATAATTCAATAAAATTTAACTTTATGTAAACTCATAAAACTTTTCATGAAAAGATCTAAACTTTAGTATTAAGAGAATTTAACGGCTGAATTAACGTTTATCGTAAAACTCGTACGTTTCGTCGTTTATAATTTCTTCTTTACAAGTTTCACCTCCCTTAACCTTTAAATAGTGACGACGTTAAAGTTTAGCAAAACCAACAATCGAAATCGGTTTGCTAATAGTCATGGTTAAAAGTTTCTCCAAGTTTATTACAAGTTGTGACTCTTGAGTACAAGACGTTTCGAAAGGTCTCAAGTTATGAAATAAACGGGAAGGTTATAACTCGATGTGGTTTTCATCAAGTTTATCTTTTGAATAGATGTTAAAAAGTTTTTTAAGAGATTATCTATATATGAGAGCATTACGCAATAACTTTTACACATTTAAAAGAAAATTATGACGGTTTACTTTAGATTAATATAATGTAATATAATAATAATAATCTTATGCGGTTTTGATTTACTCATATTAAACGCTTTAAAATGCATAAATATAGTTAAACTTTAATCAATTGTTAATCATTTAAGAAATCTAGGACTTTCATTTCATGTTTAGGACTCTTGTAGGCCGTCTTTAAAAAGAGGCGTATTAAAATTTTCGTAAACTAAACGAACCTGGCTAAATGAAAATTATAGTTAAATCAAAGTTTTATCCTCACTTTTTAATTAAAAGCCAAGATCAAGACAAAGCTTACATTGTAGAATAAAAGATGTTTGACAAATATTCCTGTTATTTTTACTACGAAAGATTATAAAGTTTTGTTATCTTTCTCACCATCGTAATCACACATTTATCACTTATAATTTGATGTTATAGATGTTTTTTTCTCTATTTACTTTCCTCCTTTATTTTATATTCTTGACAATTTTTCCATTTTAATATATTATAGTAATTTATACTGTAATTTATTTTTTTTAATCTTAATTTTGTAAATTTTTGTTTCTTGATTAAATTACTATCAATTGGTTCACGCCGTAAGTTATAAATAAATAAATAAAGATTATAGGTTTGCATAAAGCATCCTCGCCAATTATGTGTTGATATTAGAGATGTTTTTTTTTATCATTTAACTATTCACGCATATTTATTAATACCTTCCGTAAGCATGTCCCTACTTTTCTAAAAATTTTGCGTTTTAATGACTTTAATATTTCTTTTTAGCAAATTTCCTTATGTTTCCTCTTACTCTTCCTTATTTATTCTGTAGATATATAGGAAAAGTATTGTGTTTGGTAATGACTTTTTTCAGATACTCTACCTAACACATGGTGTGGTCTACTACCTACTTTTCAGACAGCCAACTCCCTTATAATACAACTTATTTACATCAAGCTTTTGTTTAACATGCTGAGAGCTCAATGCACGATATTAATAAATTAATATAGCAGAATATTAATTTAATTAAAATAGAAAACAATAAGTAATCCATCTTCCAGAATAATACTTGCTGTTGATATTACTTATTTATTTCTTTAATTTAAATAAAAAATAAATATGTTATCAAAGCAGAGAATTTAAAGGAAGAAGAAATATGCTAACTATTTCACAACGTGTTCTCACCTTTGTCGTGTTGGTTAATTTATTAGTCAAGCACTGCTAGTTAGGTTAGACTAGGCTAGACTGGGTTATACCCACTAGGTTATGTGTTTCCGAGGCGAGGGTTATGTTATATACTTATAAGTAGAGTATATAAACCCAGAGATAGTATGCATAGTTAACTAATACATACCATACCTTCCTAATCATACTATATGCTACTTTAACATCTATCCAGCGACACAAACCCCTAACATGTGGGAATATATGTGACGTATTAAACGTTATTTAGGTTATTCTCAACTCATACCTTACTATCCTTATATTTTCTACTGAATAAGCTAAATTTATAATCATTTTGTAGAATAGTAAAATTTTGAAAGATTGTACTTAATTTATAGTTGTTTGAGTTTACAAGATACATCATAATTTTAATTAGTAAGTTATAATTAAGAACATTACTAAATTGAAATTGATTAGTACAATAAATTGATTGTGGTTTGATCTTAAACTAAATCTACAAAACCAAGTAAACCACTTTCTTACACTGTATTATTTAATTTGCAACTTACATTTTGTTATAACTAGTGATCGATACAAATTATTTAGTGCATGACGATCATTCATCCGAGTACTGAACACATATGATAACGTAAACAAAACAGACACAAAAACAACCAATAAAGTAAGAGGTAAACTTTATTATTATAAATTATTATTATTAAACAACTAAAATATTGTTATTATTGTGCTCTGTTTTGGTCAATGCAGAATATCTTCAGCGACACAATAATTTCACACCAAGAAAGAGCAATTAATGCTTAACTTGAATCCAACCCAAACCCCGAACTACAAATATTCTCCTGAAACCGTAATAGGTAATAGTAAAATAACTCTGTATAATGATAAATCTATAATAACTGTTAAAGCAATAGACCCCAAAACACCTGGGCACCGTTTCTCGGAAGTATAAGTCTTAAACACTACAAGTAAAAAGCAACAAGTTTACTAATAATTGTTAAAAATTTGTTTCACTAGTGTACAAGTGTAAACTGGTAATTACTAGCGGTTTTATACAATTTTATTAAAAAACACAAAAAAGGTTACAAGTTTTATTTTAGATCTCCTAGAAAAAGAGCATATTTGTGTCTAACTCCAATCAAATTTGATTATCTCCCCTACAAATTTTAGTCCTGTTATATATAAATGTAAATTTTTAGTACTTTTGATTTAGAGTAAAATGTTAATATACACTGCAGAAGCGTTATTTCGTAAGAGGGATACAGGTATATTTTTTAAACGTACTAGGTCACTAGAGCATTTACTAGAGAAAAACACGACATGATTTTAAGGACTATTTATAATATAGAGGTTATGTTAACAGTAAATAAAATATGCATTACTTGGTTTCCCCTTAAAACGTTTTTACATTGAAGTCAGGTTCTCTCAGAGCTATTCTTTAACATTTTTTGTATTCCGTACCTTGTGAAAGCTTTTGGTTTCTTTCCAGGGATTTTTTCTGTATTAATATGCTGCACTGTATATATGAAGAAAAGATTTTTGGAAATTACACTTTGGTTAGTGGTGTTTTTTACATGACCATACTGTTTTGAAAAGTTGCCATATAAAGTATACAAGCCAGATAAATAAATTTAGGTCAGTGCAGGAAAAATCAAAGTTTTATTTAAATTCCATATTTTCCATACTGAACCATGCGAAAGATTAATTAAATATACTTATAAGCTTTGATCAAACCTAAAATATATACTAAATAAACAAACCCGATAGTACTAATAAACAAATCCGCAGAAAAGACAGTAGAATAAAATAAACGTTTAGTCTTGATGACTATACAGGCTTTCTGAAAACACTTTTTGAAGATCGTCAGAAGGCCTTTTGCCTGGAAACTATTCGTAAGAGATAGATCTTCAAGAAGGACTAGAAATTATGCATTGTTATAACAATTATTAGAGAGCTCTAGCGTTTATCCAATACCGTTTAAGATATATTTGTATCCCTTAAACAGCAAATGTATATGTGTGTATATATAGATGTGTATGAGAGTAATGAATGTATATATGTATATGTGTATAAATTTGTATATATGTATGAGTATAACTATGTAGTGTATGTATTTTTATACATACATATGTATATTTATATGTGTGTATGTATATATTATATAAATATTTGTCGGTCTGTATAATAATGTATGCAATGTGTGTCTGTATATGTATGTTATATATGATTGAAAATTAAAATGATTTTTTAAACAATTTTGTTTCATATGGCAACTCAAGCCTTTCCTTTGAAAAGGGTAACTATGGGATAATCCCGATTTGTAGTGTTGTGATTTTTATAATGTAATTTTGGATGTAGTTTATTATATTCACTATAATAAATGGTTTATTTATGTATTTATTTAAACAACAAACATCGGCGTTGGCTGCTTCTTCAAGTGTTTTTAAACATAACCTCATTTAAGAGCTAACATTGATAGTTTACTTGGATTTTTATCACTATAATTTACAACAGCGAATGTTCCCTCGCTAGTCTCGATATGAAAAAACCACTCGAAAGTAAATACTGTATTCCTCACTTATTAATCGCATACTTTGTAGCTGTTTGCCTTGATGGCCGTGATTGTGTAAGCACTCGATTTTGGCACGGCAGGCCCGAAATCGTAACCCGGTCTCTAAGTTCATATGAATAGTACTTGTATTAAAACGATTCACCAACAATAATTAATACTTAAAGGGTGGTAAATGCAACCCACCTGAGGTGGCTTCTGCCGGGTGAATACCCTCGAAAGGCACAAATAAATACACGCAATTTATTTCATTTTTATTATACTTCGTATGTGAAACAAAAATAAAACTAAACCGAACTTGTAACATAAAACCTAAAAGGAAATAAAATATTTCTTTTCATCAAATTTGATCTTATCATTTTAAATTCAAATTGTATTTTAACTAAGCCCACAGATTCTATAATTACAAAGTAATCATATCATCGAAATTTAATCAAATTCTTGACATATCTGAGGCTGGAAATAACAAATGTATTTTAATTAGAAATTTCCAATTTAATTTCAGTTGAAAGCCTAAACAACTAATAATAGTAAAAGCTCCAAATAATTGTTTAAGTCGCTTTGATTACAGAAGTCCTTTGAAAGTCCCTTTTATAAAGTTTTAATATTATTTTAAAAGCTTTTAATA
Organism: Microvelia longipes; assembly: GCA_018340805.1. Classification (NCBI taxonomy): domain Eukaryota; kingdom Metazoa; phylum Arthropoda; class Insecta; order Hemiptera; family Veliidae; genus Microvelia; species Microvelia longipes. The sequence continues at coordinate 28,616,684 of JACMZG010000022.1, forward strand.
CAGTAAAGGCAGGAGATTACACGTCAGGTTACCGCAATGCGGGCGGCAAATCTATATACATACTAAATTTATTTATATTAAAATACCTCCTTTATTACATGAATTTAATTATTTTGGATTATTTTAGAAATGTTTTATGAATTAGCGGATTAATACTGAAAAAGCAAATTAAACAATTAAATTTAAATAAATAACTTAATAGAGACGTGTGGAAAGGACTATGACCTGGACAATTTAGCATTGATTTATTTAATTAATTTAACAGTTAAAAAAGTTTCAATTCTAATTTTTGTTAATCATTTATAATTATTTGTTCCGCAGATAAAAATAAGTAGGCACACTTAAAATACAATTGACTGAGTTGGTTTTTATGGTTGATATTATAATTTTTTAGTTGCTTAATGATTGCCAAGAAAAAGTGTAATGAATGATTTGGACGACGCATTTTGCTTTAAGTGTTAATGGTAAATCCAAGGTAGTAGGAAATATGGATGAAAAGGACACTATGTAATCTTTAGTTTTACAGGATACTCTGGCGCGCCCTAAATCGCTTTATTTAAGGAATCAATGGATACTGTTCCAACAGGATCCTATGCCACGCCTGGAATCGCTTAAATTAAGGAATCAATGGATACTGATCCTCGCCTGAGATCGCAATAAAGGTTAACAGAATACTATGCCACGCCTGGGATCGCTTTAAAAGTTAACAGGATACTATGACGCGCCTGAAATCGCTTAAATTAAGGAACCAATGGATACTGTTCCTCGCCTAAGATCGCAATAAAGGTTAACAGGATACTATGCCACGCCTGGGATCGCTTTAAGAGTTAAAAGGATACTATGACGCGCCTGAAATCGCGTAGAGATTTGGTAGGATACTGTTCCACGCTCTAAATCGCTTTAAGATATTAATGGATGGCTTTGCGGGTTTACAGTATTTTGTGTTACGGCTGGGTTTGCTACAAAAGGTAACAGAATACTGTGCCACGCCTGAGATTAATATGCATGCTTTTGCGATTAAGATATTTATAATTTTTCTTGATCCAATCTTTACCAGAATGCCTAAAATTTCATTTTATAAATATTCTTAATATAATTAAAAATGAAATGAAGTATAACTACCCTTAGTAAAATTAAACCTGTAAATTTAATTAACCTTATATGGATAGTAATCAATAGTTTTTCATATTAGAAATAAAGCAATGTTCCCAAGAAAATATTTAAAAGCTTTATTTCCTTACTTTTTACTTAAGTTCATTCGGTCTAACAAAACTCAGAAAATTTTCCTTTATTCACTAATTTGTATTACAAAATTTCCCTAATAATCGGATATTGGTTAGAATTTTCAGCTGAATAACTCATTAAAAAGTTAAAAGAGGGTAGAAATCGGACTTTTGTTATCCAATTTGCTCATTAGAGTAAGTTAAGGGGACAAAAAGCTGGACATTTGATATCATTCAAACTCTAATTTCCCTTAGCTTTACTTAACTTGTACACAGAATCTGAAACAGCTATACTCTCTTTCAGGCTTTAATACTAGGCTATTTTCAAAACTTAATTATCCATTATCACCCTTCACTTAAAATCTTTATTAAACGACAACAATATAAAGATCTCCTTAACCCAAAAAATAATCTAATTTTCACACAAAGAGGCCTTTAAAAAGCAAAAACTAATAAGAAATTCAAAAAGTTTTAGACTTAATTTTTTAATTTACCAACTACAAATGGATTCATTAGATTAAATCAGAGTTTTTTTTAAATAACAAAAAATTGAATTGTAATATTTGATTTAACACAAAACCACCATCGAAAAACGTTTATAGATGTTAATTAGTCACAAAATTTTAACACACTTTTTAACATGGTTCTGTAAATAGAAAATCTAATAAATAACTAAGGCCAAAAACATTTCCCAAGCAGTTTTAAATAACAATTTAAATTCTTTTCAAGTCTTCGTAACAACAGTGGGGTTGGAAAAACTATACAGAACCCGTCCAACATTGCAATTAGAGGCACATGAGACTCATTTAAAAATGTTCCAGTCGTAAGCCTCTAGATGCCCCATACGAGCAGAACTAGATCCCATTTTATATTTCCCACCCATTTTATTAGTTGTTACTAAGCTTGAATTCAAAACTAAAACTGGATATAATAAAGTTTTAAATACATTTGAAAAACTCATTTTCACATATAGTTGGTTATACTAAAATGCAATGTCGATAAAATAAATTAAAGAAAATAGTAATAAATATCAAGCATGTAGACTAATGAAATAACTTAACCCGTTTGTAACACGTCTAAAACAACTATAAATTCTTTATATTGAAGCAGTAAAACGACTCTTTATATCTTTCATTTAACGGTTTAATATTAATAGTTATTTAACAGTTTATACTTCTAATGTCAAACAAACTAAATAATCTATAATTAATGGCATAAAATGGATCGAAATATACCTGGGCAAAGTTATTAATTAGTTTATCTAAAGTAATAATTTAAAGACATTCTCCGAACAAGTAAAGTTTGTTGAGGAAGGTACAAATTCTATTCACCATGCTAGTTATCCGCCAGACAATTCTTAAAAGAGTCACAGTAAACTTATTAGACAAATACTCAATAAAGCCATGTGTCTAAGCTGAGCGTTTCTACCAAGCGAAATTACTTCTTCAAGCGACACATCAGCGTTGCTCAAACCATTAAATTATGTTTTCATTTTTTACGTAACATTACATCAACTAACAATAGACAATTTATAGTTACGAACATCAAACAATTTTTAAATAACAAGAAGCCTTCGGGCTTTTAAACGATATGCAATGACGCCCTAAGGAGCCGCAAAGCGTCCACCCGGGTTTTCTCCTACAATGTGTAATTATCTATCTATATATAATATATATATATATATATATATTATATATATATATATATATATATATATATATATATACATATAACGAATGCTAAATCGATTATATAATAACTAAAATAATTACGAAATCGATTGATACCGGCTAAGTGGCAGAAAATGACTTACATTTATATTTTAATATCCAACCAATTGGTATGATACTAGTCAAACAAATTTGTTTTGGATGTTATATTACAAAACATGCGAGTATTATATCATAAAATTACGCTGAATCACGCATAATTTTAATTTAAAACTATAAACTTTAACTTGACTCAACAAACAGTTCATTTTTTGGCATGATAACACATCAAATCTGTTAAGCAATTAAACTTAATAACAACTATAAATACACTATTATATGTAATTAAAAAAAATATATATTTTTTTACTACAAATAACACCACAAAATTAAAAGTATTTATTATTCGTGCATTTATTACTTAAATATTATTACTTATTTATCTCTTCCCTGTATTAGTGGATAAAAATAAGTATTTAAATTATTATTATTTTTCGTTAAGATTTTAATCGTATATTTTTTATTAAGATATATTTGACATAACATAAATTTAAAAAAATATAAATAATAAGGGCAAGTTAGAACGATTAAGAGTAAAAAATAAAATAAACAATGCAACAAAAAATGCTTGACTTCATAAATATTTTATTTAATAGCATAAAGATATAAATAAAAAAGGTAGAAATAATAAAAATTAAAATTTAATTTACTATTTTCAATTATTCATAAAAATAATAAAAACGAGTAGGAGTATTTAAATTTAAAATACATTAGAGGAAAGTTGTAAAAAAATTAATTATCACATGATTTTTTTTTATAAATTTTCTATTTATAAAATTTTTTATGTTTCTTCATATCATTCATTATATGTTTATCTAGACAAAAATCAGTAAAAAGCGATACAATGCAACTTTTTTAGTTACATATTTTCAAAATACCGGCCTTCGGCGCGTAGCCGCTACGCGATTCAGCTAGCCGTCTACCTAAACACTAAATACCTAGTTTGTTATCAGGAAGCCAATAGGAACCGATTCCGCTCACTCCCACCCTCAACTTCCGTCATCCGAACAACCTCATAAGCGTAATTTTCATTATGAAAATTCGCTAAAAGTAAATAAATAACAAGTTTAGTAGTAATAAATAACATTATTAGTAGTTTATTTCATCAGATTCTTAGAGATATATTTATTTTTGAAGTATGTATTGAGATAGCATGTAGAATCCTAAAACATCTTTAAGTCTCAGGGCTCAGTGTAACCTCATTGAAAACTTTTCTAAGAGAGAGTTAAGGTAATAATAAATCAGTTGAGTCAACTTATCACACATTGCTAATGATTTCATTTATAATTTACATGTTCTAGTGTATAGTTTACAGTTATTTTGTACTATTTTTTTATATTTTACTAATAGTAGAAGGTGTTCAGGTAACTTATTCGATGTTTTAAAATTTCACCAATAGCCCCTCAAGAAATAATTTCTCTATGATCAGATTAATAATTATTAAAATAAACAGTCGCTTACGCTTCAGAGGAAGAGAGTTCAAACAGAGATTAATACTAATACTAATACTAGACGTCAGAAAAACAACAAAACATAGGGAATAGTCCAACTTCCTAGAAGTAATGCTAACAATGTCTGTCTTCTGATAGTTCCACACTATACCAACTATTATTTATCGTGATTCAAAAGTGGTGTCTAGAAAGGTTGGGCAAAGTTTAAAAAAGATTTAACTCGATTTATCCATTAAGGTGAATAGAAAAAATTAGGAATAAAAAATGTGAAAAAGGAGGTTTACACAAGAGGCTCTCCTTTGTTGTTGACGATTTGATGAAGTGGGAGCGAGCCAGAAAATATGAATATCGTGTACTCTATTGTATAGAGAGCTTTCAACTCTTCTGGCGAGAGTGAAACGTCATTAACTTGTATAAAGAACATGGTAAAAAATAGCAGGGTATTGAAAAAGAGATTGATGACGTCACAGCCATTATCATCTACATAGAATTCTATGTCGACCTTTTTTATATTAATCTTTTTATAGATTGTCAATATTCTTATGGAAACTTGTTCCCTTTCTCTCCTCTCACGACTTCCTACTTTTTTCTTTAAACTCTTTCGGTGTCTATGTTAGAGATAATGAAAAAATGTTCATAAAAATAGCGATGTTTTTAACAGAGCTATTTATCAATTTAAACTGCATATAAGAGTTTCAATATAAGATTACTATTTATTATATAAGTTATTGAAACACTTAAAGCAAGAGGCTTTCGGCCTCTTAGCGCGCTTAGCCGTCACAGCGCTGAGAGCTGCTTCACGGCCACACCTGGCTGATGTCCTCTATTTGTTTGTCATATTACTAGCATATATAAGTGGCATACTATGACGATATAGCGAATTTTCAAATGTATTTGTCAAAAAAAAAAAGTGATTCGTTAACATTATGTTTTATATTTCTATCAATAAAACCGGAACTAATGCTAAAAATAAAATGTAACTTACATAATACATACATAGTAAAACATGCAGCCCTATGTAAACACTTTTTAAAGATATTTGATTTTTTTAAATGTTTAGTGAGATATTGTGTCTTAATGACGTCAAAGAAATCATTAAGACACAGTCCTTATATATATATATATATATATATATATATATATATATATATATATATATATATATATATATATATATATATATATATATATATATATATATATATATATATATAATATATATATATATATATATATATATATATATATATATATATATATATATATATATATTATATATATATATATATATATATATATATATATATATATATATATATATATATTATATATATATATATATATATATATATATATATATATATATATATATATATATATATATATATATATATAGTTAGTTAGTCAATTCAAGCTTATACTATTGAATTAATACAACTAGTGATGACTAGTATTTATTGATCAAATCTGAGAAAAATTCACCATACATAAAATATTACACACGTAAATATATACACAACATTAAACATACAGAGTGTGATGTTGAAAACTCAATTTAAGTCCGCATATTTGGCGTTGTTGGAATTTAATCCTTCTCCTTATTAATTTGTCAAAGAGATTTTAAGTGGAGATCGCGTATCCTAACCAAAACAAAACTAGCAATAATGACCCAAGATCATATTATATTGGGTTAACCTTTGCATAGCAATGATAAACATGATTAGATAACAGCCACTGACAAGAGGCAGCAATACAATCCAATGATTCAAGGCATAAAAGGTAAAATTCTTCCGTTTTAAAGGGGAAAAACAATTCTTTTCTTTGTTTAATAAAAATAATAAGAACTTTTTTTAAAAATAAAGTGACAAACGACTGCATCAAAAGGTATAGATATCTAAAATACCTCTTTTTCTTATTTATTTAAATAATAAGAAGTAATAAGCAAAAATTGTCGTCAAAAATGAAATAAAATAAAGCTAATTTCAAAATAAAGTAACAATGAAGGAATTGGAGCAAAATAATTAATTAAATGAAATCCTGTTTACTTCATTAAAATATTCACAAAGTATATAAAAAATTAGGTTTTCTTTTTAACAACCTATAGAAAAAGTATTGTGTTGCCCCTTCAAAACAGAAATGGTACTGTTTTTAAAGTAAAGAGTTGAAACATTGCACAAAAATCAGACTAAGGTCTAGTGATGCTGCCCGGAATAATATCATTTTTAGAGCTTGTTAACCTCATCAAAAATGTTAAAAAATCGTTATAAATAGAAAATTTAATTCTATTACAGCAGTATTTATTTGCACAAGTAGGAAGTGGCATTATCTATATTTTCCTAAAAACTTAATTCCTTTGAGAAGGCCGAATACACCAACATACTCAAACAAAACTTAAATAGAGTACATTTGTCAGATCCAGGGTTTTAACAAGATCTTAAATAAGCCAAACAAATTTTGTACTGCAATATTATACTTTACTTTTTTCTCCGTATTTATATTTTTAACTTTTGCATTTTACTTTGGTCTTACATTAGTTTCAGTCAGGATTGACTACAAGGAACAAATTAATTAATAGTTTCTTTTGGAGATAAATTTTATCTTACATAGTCAAAATAGATTCTGTAAAATATTAAGAATAAAATAAATAACCAAAATAGAATATATTTGTGATCATTTAACTAATACTTAAACGTAAATGTAATCGAAAATAATGAAATTACAAGCAGATATTAAAATATCATTAAAAATAATTTACTAAAGGAAATAGACAAAAGGAAAAAAAGAAATAAATAAAATGAAGAAATAGAAAAATATGATATATAGAAAAACTACCTCTGATAAAAAAGAAACAAAAAACGTTTATCCCGATTTGGCACAGGACCGTTTTGGATGTACTTTAATATATATCTTTACTCCATTTATAAAAATAGTCTAAGAAAAAAAATTTAGAACACGAAGCATTAGTAAGCATAAAAAACCCACAATGCTTCTACGCATTATATTGTTTATATTCTTCCCATAAAGTATAAAAATATACTGATATATTTAGGAGTGTTTTGCCTTTAAGAATAAAAACGCAATAAAAATGAACACAATAATATATATATACATATATATATATATATATATATATATATATATATATATATATATATATATATATATATATATTTATATATATATATATATATCATTCATAAGATCATCAAGTTCAGAACACAAATAAGTTGAATTCAATATCCATATGGATAACATTAGTTCACATCACAAAATAAGCATTTTAATGCATTTTTTTTTTTATAGTTATAACAGAAATCAATTTAGATCTCTGATTATTTCGCAGTTCATATAGTTTGATCTAATCAGGTGAAACAAAATAAGAAATAACTAAGCGAAAAGTTAAATATTCATCACTAAATACAACTAATACGTAGAGGAGGTATAATTTTCAAGGAAGAACAATGAAGAGTGAGTTTATAGTACTTAAAATGTTGATGGTTCCACTAAGTAAGTTTGGTAAATAAGAAATACGTATAATTTAGAGCTGATTATTATTTGTAATGATCTTATACATTTTTAATATATATTTTAATTTATTATCATTGTATTATAATTGAAATATATACTAATCGGACGTATTTATAAATTATTATTTATAATTCCGATTAATAAGAATAATCCATACATAAAAGCAATCAACAAATCATGGAACGGGGATTCTCTACCAATACATATAATATTGTACAAAAAATATATAGTACACATTCGAAAGAATTAAAATGTCATCAAACATAATAAGTCAAAATTTAACCCAAGTCAGATTACATTTATGACTGCATTTTAAACATACGGGGTGTTCAGAAAATAATTGAGGCGGGCACCCAAAACCTTCACCTTGAGGTGAGGCAGGTCTTCATTTTTTGGGTGTCAACAAACTCCCAAATAATAGCTTTCATTACATTCAGCTAAACAATCAAAATGGTTTCTATTACTTCTTTATCTTCTATACAAAGAGGGATATTAGGATATAAAATATGGGACTTTATCCCCCTGGCCGCGTCGGCGCTTAGCGCTTCTTATTTTTGTATTGGCATGGCCGATGCCCTTCTGTATAACAAAATTTTAAACATTAAACATCCTGCAAAACAAGGTAAGAAAAAAATATACATAGATGGATACGTATTGTTTTGTCACTTAAGTCCCCAAAAGAGCTGAAATCGGTGTCGTTTGATTCAGCATGTCAAATGAATTAGGTTAAAAAATTCCCCCGTTAGATTCAAGCTGATAGAATTTATAAGGTGATTCAATTGGAAGGCTTTTATGAATGAAATCATTTTTTTTTAAATGTTAGGTTATAGTCCGTAATTGATGTCATTGCAGGAATAAATAGTAAATATTCAATGTTGACCGCCTATACCAATTCCTGCAATGACGTCACACGTTATTCATAAAAACGTCAGGTTATAACCTCCAAATGCGTTTGGTTTGTTTACATCGAATTGAATCACCTTATAAATTTTTAACATCTTGCGTTAGGTTAACAAAGTTTGATTACGTCAACAAAATTTTTGGATGGGTCATTGACACTATACATTTTTCACTAGCAATTTGTTTTTTATGTCTGAATGATTGATTTCTGTGCCAAATTTTATTCTGACCACGGAATACGTTCGGAATATATTGCGAAACTACTCTAAAATACTATATTTTTGATACAGAAGCCCAGGTATACGCACATTTAATTTACTGCTATCATGTAAAAAGCTTCATAAATGTAACTTTTAAAGAAGCTTGCAAAAAATAAAAATAATATTTTTCTTCAAGCACCACCTAGCCCAAAATCAAATAATCGTTAAAATCTGATGGTCTTATCATGAAGGAAAAACGGACATAATACATTCCACTATATTATTTTGTATAAGAACAGAAGCAACAGAAGGGTTGTGCCTAAAAAATGAGATGTACTTTACTTATGTCCTTTACACACTTTTCCCCCTCCAGAAACTTTTAACTCAATGATAGACTAGATCGATTTTCGGTACCAGAAACACTTTCTTAACAAATGGGAGGGTTGGTTTAAGAAAGAAAACATGAAGGATGGCTCGAAAGGATCAAATAATAAGTCTTATGTGAAAGACTTTAAGATAAACTAACATCATAACAAAATAAATTCTAACTAATAACTAATATTTTATAGATTAAGCTTAACTCATCTTTAATAATTCATATATATTAAGAAAAATACCATTAAATAAGTTTTAAGAAAATGAACTCATAAATGTGTAATAAAATGTGTGCTAATAAAATGGTTATAAAAAGAAATAATCTTAGAGAAAATGAAAAAGAAAAAAATAAATTTAATCATAAAATTTAGAATATAATACACTCTTATAATATACTGAATCCAATTATGGGTGAACTTTATAAAATTTGTGATACAATTTTTTTTAATATACAATAAATATTTGATACCATATCTTATAACAATCTATGATACCAAACCTCTGTAATCAATCTGTGATACCAGTTTATGAAATAAATATTCAATTTATGTTACCATTCCTTACAATATATTCAACCTGTGAGACCAATCCTTATATTAAATATTTAATCTCTGACACCGCTAGTTGCAATAAATATCCAATCAGTGATATAATTTCTTACAATCAATATTTACTCGCAAGACATTAATGGTGATAATCATGAATATTGGGTAAGACATCATATTACAGAAGATAAGGTAAGATAAATATTTTAGATTAAATTTGTGTAATGCATTTGGTTCCCCCACACGACTAAACACTGACAACCAAACAGGCTTTGGGGAAATTAGTTGTTTTGATTTGCAAGTGAAGTATAAACTATAAAAGAAAATTAATGTCTCATAGATCACTCTTAGGCATTTAAATAGACATCATACATTTTTATTTATTTTAAATTCTGTAGAATCGCTAATAAAAAACAAATAGCAACCCAGTCACATAGCATTTGTTAAGAACAATCACAGACATTTTCTTTTCTTCTTTTTCCATAAAAAAGAAACTTTTCTTTAAGGGAAAGAAAAACACATGTGAAGGCATTTTCTTGGCCCTTTCTTGTCAAAATATTTGTTGAGCAATTCTACTTCTTCCCTGTCAAGTCGTTTCACACAATTTTCAACACTTTCCACGATTCCTTTGGTTCTTTTTTTCGGAGGAAAAAAGAATAATGTTTGTCAACATTTCACTGAATAAGGAACATTTTTTTCAAGTATATAATCCCCCTTTCAGATATTTCAGAAATGTACTTGATAGATGAACTTATAAATAACCAATTAAATTTACAAATAAAATGATAAGATAGGAAAGATAACATCTGAGTACTGGTATAGTTTTTGATAAACTTTTGATAAACTACTTTTTACTTTTAATAAACTGATCGATAAACTAGGCGGTACACAAAATGCTTTATTTATGATAACGATATACCATTATATATATACACGGAAACATACATAGAAAATATATAGTCACACTCACACTTTGTATTGAAAGTAGTAAGTAGTGATAAATAAGTGAAAACCAAGGAAAGTAAAATACAAACATTGATGGTAGCTAATTTAAATTTTCATTATTTATTGTTTACATATGTTTATTTCAAATTTTAACACAGGACATTTATTTTGATATTCAAGAGGACGCAATGTAAATACGCTATAAATTGCTTTTGCGGACCTACAAGTTTTCATGATGTTCAATTCAAATAGTAAAGATAAAACATTTTGTTGGCTTTATATATATATATATATATATATATATATATATATATATATATATATATATATATATATATATATACATATATATATATATATATATATATATAATATATAATATATATATATATATATATATATATATATATATAAATAAATAAATAATGGGGCTGTAGATCAAGAAAAAGTGGTTTCTCTTCCAAACTACTTTTCCACCATCTCGCACTACTGAACCAACCAAACAATTAATGTGTACTGTTTGCCCAGGAGGAGTTAAAGAGTTTTCTTATTTAAAATAAAATAGGCATATATTAGCTGTAACTAGTTTTATTTTACAAAACTACATTTTTATATAAATAATTATCTAATTAGCCGTAGCAGTGAAATCAAGGACATATTTTTATTTATTCATCTTATTATTTATTTTGCAAATAATGTCAATCCGAATCAACAAAAACTAATTTTACTCCTCTAGATTTAGATGGGTTATCAGCAAAAATATTAAAAAGGTACTAAGCATCTTTGATGCTCTCTATTCAAGAAACAATTGGCTACGTGCTTCACCACAAGGGAATACTAAAACTATATTATAAGGATTGATAAAATAGCAAACAACAGAGGCCTCTCTCAGTTGTTCTTTTTTCTGGGCTAGAATTTATAAGTGGAATGAAGGGCGATCTCTAATGCCAATATTATTATGAATTACGAATAAAATTTAAGATTAGGAATGGGAGAGTTAAAAAGGTTATATTTGCTGCAAGTTGAAGAAGCAATTAAATAATCAGCTACCGTCAATAACAGCAAGTATTGACGGTATCTAATTCTTCAATTATTAGGAGAGATCTTCAAACCACAACACCTCATTTTTTGAGTGTCAACGGAGGGGAAACGTAACGATCTCAGATCGTTTTTATTGATCTCTGATCAATAAAATCAGAGTATTGAACACTTCATATAATTGATGTCATAAGATTAAGAAGAAAAGAAAACGCGTCTTCTATCGCTCCTACCCAGTATATTATTCCTATTAGTAACCTTTTAAGATTAAAGAAACCAATCTTTGATTTTTCTCCTTAAAAATTACTTCTAACAATAATCAACTTTACGATAAACAAAAAAACAATTAAAAAAATTAGGTTAAAGATTCTAGAATGCATATGGATTTAAACATATTTTTGTTCAATTCAGAATGGGTATCAAATTTGAAACTGGGTCACATAATAAAGCCAAAAACTGTATACTAACAAATATACAGGAAATAACACATAACAACTACAATCAAACTTTACAAAGTACTATAATACCAAATCGAGTGAAGTTCCCTAAACAACTTTATTAAAACTTAATTTTCAACATGCAAACACTTTTATCCATGAGCCAGAAACTGACAAAAACACAGTGTATAAATTACAACATTAAAAAAATTATTAGCGTCACGATATCGTAACCTCACACGCGAAATGAGGCTCGCATAATTCATAAAATAAAAAAGAACATAATTTACTTAAGTTATCTGATAAGGATATTGTCAGTCAAGAATACGAATAAATATTCTTACTTTAATAGAGTGTAAAATGATAAAAACAAGTGCATTTGGCCTTTGGCCGATCTGTAGCCTATGGCCTTCAGGGCCAACGTAGCTTGCCCGCAAAAAATCATTTATTTTAGCCCTATTATTAATTTTACACATTTTTATTCTTACATTTGCTTCATATTTAAACACCGCATGTATATAGTAAAAGTTCTTTTGTCCGCCCTAAATATTCGTAACCGAAATTACACCAAAATGTATCGGTTATATTATTTTGACTTAAAATAAATATTATATCTTATCATTTTTATCTGCTTACAAGATATTACAGGACAGGAAAAAGGGATCATAAATTACGTCTTATTTTTACGGAATTCTGACCTTTAAAAATAAGAATTTCTGATGGCTAAAGGATTACGAGTATTTTACTTTTAAAAGATTTTGCCATTAAATTTCGAGGGATAAAATATAAAAATGAGCTTATTATAAAAATATCTCAAAAGATATCTTTTAATTTTACATTTATACAGTACAGCAATTTTGTGTAATGACAACTCGGATGTATTTATAAATATGTATTAAGGAATTAATCCTGTGATTTATTAAGACTAGCTATGTATTTACCAAATTTAAAAAGAGAGAAATATATAAATAAGAACTTAAGTTTCTTTATAATCTACTAATTACTATATAAATAAGTATTACAAATTATAATAATAAAGAAAATATAATATATTTGATTAATGTATTAATACTAGACGATATAAACCAGGTTGGACAAAAAATGCATTACTCATGCGTGGTATAACTTAATTTAACTTTTTTCTTAATTTTCATGAGAATGTATAAACACTAATTTACTACAAGTAGTTAGTGTAAAGGCAATGCATAGAAAGTTAAGTCATAACCAAACCAAGCATCGCTCCCAGCTTCTTACTCTATTAACTCGTCTTCTCTCGTCCTCATAATATACAAGTCGTTAAATTTACACTGCAAAACGTCTTCAGACTCGCTTCGCTCGTCCTCAGATAGTAACTACATTCGTTTCATTTCTATCGGTCACCCATGCAGGCACTGACCATGCTCAATGCTGCATGACTTTAATGATTCAACAAAAATCATGGGTATACTTGTTATATTAAAACGAAACTTGGTCTACTTATTTATAACGTAAAGGTACATACTATTAAATTTCGACTCAATTGAATTATTTCCTGATTTGTTACAATTTTTTAAAATATTCGTACAAGACATATCATAAAAATTGAACTAACGAAACTTGGCACATATGTTAGTCTTGTACATATCTACATGCTTGCCAAATTTCAATTGGATCGCATTATTTTTCCGCGTTTTATGATTTTTCGAACTTTTTGCTGAATGACTATTGCGCGTTAATGACGTCATAAAAAAATTATTTCCCGAAAAGCACAACTACATCGGTAGACTGATTTTTGTAATAAGTTTCAACTTTCTAGCATGAATAGACTAAGAGCTAAATAAATAAATAAAAATCTTTATTTGCATAAATACTAATACAAGTACAATGGCAAAACGTCAAATGTACAAAAATTAGAAGTAATATAAATTACTCAAACATAATTTTATTAGAGAGGTACTCATTAATACTATAAAAAGGCTGCTCTGTCAGGGCTTTTTTACGGTTTTTTTGAAATGATCTATTGGCAACTCTTGAATTTTTACATCTAAATGATTAAAAAGTTTAACCCCCAATACACTATGACCCACTTCTGACTTCTTAAGTCTATGAGTTGGTATTGTAAGTACATTTTTATTCTTTGTATTATATCTATGATAATCACTATTGGTTTTAAATTTATTTAAGTTCTTTTAATAAAGAGCACAGAATTAAAAATAAAAAGATGTATTACGATGATAACACACACACACACACACATACAGACAGACAACTTTGTGAAAAAACTCATGAGGCCTTTAAACACTTGAAACGGATAATTCCAGTTTAATTCCGGTTTCGGATTTTTTTGCAAACACAATACTTTTCTTATATACCTACGGTATAAATGAGGAAAAGTATTAATTAAAATTAAATTTAACATTTAATCGGTTCAGAGTAACAACATTTAACACAGAGTAATGTATACAAAACTTCTATACATTCACCCTTTTCAATTTAGAATCGATTTCCAAAAGAGGTAAACTACATGAATAGTTCCAAAAAAAAATAGGACAGAAAATAGAATTCCATTTAGTTTGATTCTGGTGTAAGCATTTCGGCTACCTTGATTTTATTATTACCTGGAGAAAACACTAAACAAGAAATTTTTTTCTAACTACAATTACAATTACTAGAGAGTGTTTTGACTACAGTTTACTTTAATGTTGCGATAATGCGTTGAATATAGTTAATAATGACAAAGACCCGAGAAAAACAAAGAAAAAAATTATTTATTACAATTTTAGTATATAATGTATAACATCATACATTATATAACATGTTAACACATTATATAAACATAACATGTTTCATTCAATTCAATAAAAATGTAATTAAATAAATGAAATGTATTATTTCATTGAAAGTCAGTAATAAACTGCGCCACCAAAAAAAGTAATTTCAGCAAATAAAGAAGAAAATTGTTCTGATTAAAAATCAACATCAAAGGAACTAGTTATTCAACTGGTAAATGTCTTTTATCAAAAAACATTTTTTTCAATTTGTTTAAGTATAAAATGTTTCGGGGTCACTTATTTTCTATTTTTTTTATTTCAAACAACACAAAAAAAAGAAATATTAAAATTATGTTTTTTTTAGATTTGACAGATGGGAATAGGAATTGTTGTGGCCTCCATGCATGTATTCAGACATTCAGAAATATTTTATACCTTAGTGAACAAGAATATACTCTTTAGATTCGCAAAAGAAAAAGAATCTGACGTCCTGATATATTTGCGCTTCCATGAGCATCAGCACCCTTTTCATTTTTTCTGCTAGTCTTCATTAGAAGCATAAAACCCGAAAAAACAAAAAGCAACACATTTTTTTTTTTGCAATTTTCTTGGGTGAAAGTATCTTTGCCTTGATATTCCGGAGATCTTATGTTATTGTGTCAAAAAAGAACCAAAAAATGATAACGCTCCTTTATAAAGGAAGAGTAAGAAAACCCATTAAAATTTTACTTTCTTATGTAACATGGTTTTTAATGAGCGAAAAAAGACTTAAAATAAGATTTTTAATGAATAGTATTTTTTAAAGAAATGCAAATCATGTTATTAATAAATATAAACAGCATACACTCTATGAACTGCGTTCCCTGTAAGAATATTTCCTTTCTTATAATAAAGCTTTCAAAAAAAAAATTTCAAAATAAAATAAATATATACCAAGGAGGGTTCTAGTCATGTAGTAAAGAGTATTATTAGTAAACATTAATAACAATTAAATGTAATAAACATAGATGTCAATACACTAAGTATGAAAGAATAATTTTCCAAGGTAGGGAAAATTATTACTAATACTATTATTTTTATAGTTAAAGTATAATATATAATACTAAGTAATATATAAACCAAGTAGGGTAACTCCTATACTAACCTGTGTAAAAAAATCAGACATGAGTAATCAGCTGATAGAGGGCTTAAAAAATAAAAAAAAGCTAAAATTAGAATAATTGCGATTTTTTTTTACTTTAAAACTGTTTTTACTTAATTTTATTGGCTTATTAAAACATTAGGTGATTTTTACTTTTTATCGTTTTTTCGTACTTTAAAATGTACTTGAAAGTTTAATGATTTTGTATAAAATTCTGCGAAATAATTGTTACAATAAATTAGTTAAAGAAAAAGAGAAACTATAGTTAAGGTAAACTTCATTTTTAATAAGATTTTGAAGAACATACAGACAAAAATGTATTGCCCTAAATATAACTTGAAATAACAATTGCTTATATTATATTAAAAAATGTTTGGTTAAAGTTGTTAAATTACCATTAATATTTGAAGGGGAAAAACAAATATCACTCGCAAAAATGTACTAAGTTAAGAAGTGCACACGAAAAAAAGTTTAATTAGCCGCTCGTTTGATCGGCTAATTAAAATTTGAGCCAACTTACTGGAGGACAAAATGTGTACTACATGCCGGGTCTGAAAAAATCGCATTTGTTTCCCTACTTGGTTTATATATTACTTTAGTAGGGACTGATGCGGTTTGGTAAAGATTTAAGACTTTGTTCACATTACAAATTTAAAACTGTAAATAATATAAATAACTATGAGTTGTTTTATAGGTGGAACTGGTTTAAAAAGTATAAAATCAATTTACTAATCTTTTAACTATACATTAAATATTTTTCAAGATAAATAATTATAAAATAAACTATAATATATTAGAAAACAAAACACTATCACATACGAACATGCCCCTAAATGTGAGATAAGAAACCATGCAATAAAAAACTGACATTGATAAACCGAGTGTAATTTATAAAAAAATATTAAATAAGTAACTATAATGAGATACTTCTCTACAAATTGTATTGAGTTGTTCTTTCATAACTTCAGTTGTTCTTATAATGGTTTAAGATTTTCTCTCTTTTGTTACCATTATTTAAATTTGGTAGTGTGTTTATGTGAAATTGTAGTAAATTATTTTTTTAAGTTACAGTAATCTGAGATGTATAATGAGTACTTAATTTCTTGTGTAATTATTGCTAAGTTCCAAACTCTAGTTTCCTCTTCCTATTTTTTTTTCATTTTGTTAACAATAGTCATTGCATTGCCATTTCTCTAAAAATATAAATTTAAATTATATAAAAAAAATTATATAATTATAAATTATAAATTAATTAATTAATTTTTAATTATAAATTATATAATTCAAATTATATAAATTTGAATTATATAAGTATAATTCAACACAGTATATATAAAAATAACTCAACAAATTAATAAATTAAAATATGTTTGTAGAAGCTTGCAAATGTCTAGGGGTTACCCTTCCATAAATAAAACTTTCTTTAGTTTTTTATATAATTTTATTTTGAAATTTCCTGAATAACAGTTTCTTGTCTTACACTCAGAGCTTGTTTATAGGTGATAGTGTTGTGTTTTCTAATGTGTATAGGTTATCTTTTATTATCAGTTTATAAATATTTGCCTTGAAAAAGACTTAATATATAGTTGAAAGCTTGTTAAATTGATTGTTTGTACTTTTTAGACCAGTTCAGCCTAAAAAACAACTCATTGTTCTTAATACTGAGATCTCTAACCTTCAAATATATAAAAATAATATTAACTCACAAGCCAGCGACACTGTTTATGCACATATTTGCTCATACATACCTGGAACAACAATATACAGATCATATTAAATAAGGTAAACACAGATTAGGAAACTAGGTTTAATCACACGGGTTTTTTTAGCAGACAGCTTTAGGCATACGATTTACAGCAGCGTTCTTAAATTTTTTGATCCAAGACCAATAATAGTTAGATGGTAAATACACCGCGACTATTGCTTTATAAAGAGCAAGTTTTGCGGGCTTAGGTTTTGTTACATTTTGAAAGATGGCCAAATTAATTATAACAAAACAGGCACATGTACATGCAGAGTAGTGTATTATTTATTTATTATTTATTACATTATTAGTTTATACATACATAACTATGAATACACAATCACTATGACACAATTTAGGCACTAAACAATATTGATTATTAAATCGAGAGCTTCAAAAAAGGTAATCCTTGAAACAGGAGGATCTTGGTCTCTTTTATTATACAATTTTTCCTAATTTGATTCACATATTATTTAGTAAAAATATTAAAATAAATAAATATAATTGTTTATATTATATTATTTATTTATTTTATTTTATTTACTCTTTTTTAATATTAAATTATTATTTAAAATTATTATTTGTTAAAAATAATTAATATTAATTGTTCACAGATGCTTACTTTTTTAGCACATGTATGATTATAAATTAGCGAGCACACTTTGGATTTTTATCTGGCAAGATTATTTTAATATATATTAAATATATTAATATAATAAAATATTAAAAATTTAATATCCAAATTTAAAGAATATTTTTTTTAAGTAAATTTACTTTCCTTAAAAATTATAAGTAGTAATAAAATACATATAAACATAGTTTAAAAACTAACATGAAATAATTTGAAATATCGTAGACATACATAAACGCAGTAAAAGATTATTTATTTAATACACAAAAGTAGGTATAATAGGCACACAATAAGTAAAAAATATTCTAAAACACTTCCTCTATGTTTGTAAAATATAGAACCATTAATTCCTTAAGACAAATGTCAACAAACATACTACCGTCTTTTGTTTTGTTTTAGAAAGATTTGTTTTGCTCTCTAAGTTGTAAGGCGAAAGGATATGTTATTTGTCCAATGTGTGTTAGCTCTCAACTCCAGGTCTTGTTCCATATGAAGTATTATATGCAGAGTCGTATAAAAATGTCCAAAAAATATTCCTATGTAAACAAGGACTCGAGTACCTTTTATTTACTTTTCCAGAACCTTGTTTGTGTATGGTTGGTGGAGAATAGTGTTTTCTTTTACAAGAGTATATATTTTGTTTTTTATATAAATTTTTGTTAACCCATATTTATTATAGGTTTATATATATATTATATATATATATATATATATATATATATATATATATATGTGTGTGTGTGTGTGTGTGTGTGTGTGTGTGTGTGTGTGTGTGTGTGTGTGTGTGTGAGTTTGTGTGGGTTTACCATTTAAAGATAGTAAGATTTTCTTTTTGACAACCCAGAACCTATAAAACAAATTTGTTATTTTAAAATGAAAATTCGCAAAAAGAAACGACCTTACAAAAATGTTAATAAATTCAAACAGAAATCTTAACACTCATTGCATCTAAAACAATCTTTGTGAATTTTTAAAATCAAATAAAGAGGTTAATTTAAAAACTTTTATCACAAAAAGACCGTTAAACTAATAAAATTACTTCTTATTGACTTTTCATTCTGAACGAGAAAAAACTATAGATAAAAAGTTTAAGTACATAATTTAAGTTTTATAACAGCTTCTAGCTTAACGCTTCTTTAAAACGGTAGTTTAGTTGATTTTTCATTCTATGACTATTTCCAATAGTCTTCTTTTCTACTCTTTTTTATTGTTTAACTTTTTTCAACCCAAAACGAGATTTGAAAGAGAAATAAGTTTATTGTCAGTGGTTATTTTAAGGGGGTTTTCTCAAATAAAGTAAGTTAGGCCAAGTCCTGGTTCAGTGTTTCCGCTATGTGCCTCAGACTATGGGATTTTTCTTTTTACCTTTTTTTTCTTTTTCTAAAAGTATTACCAAACTCTGGTATGCCTGAAGCGTAGTTTGTACTTTTTAAGTCCCAACTAAACCTTTTTTATATGAACTTTTATTTTTTCTATAGTATTCAAGAATAGGATAAACTTTTTGAGGGATTATTTATTTTACAATTTAAATATCTTTGTCTCAATAGAGACTAACATTAAAGCAATTTTGCCGAAAAAGTGCACTTTTGCTCCTTTAGGCAGGCTTAATATTTTACTGTAAACCTAGCCATATATATTTTCCATATACAATTTCCCAAATACATTATTATATTATAAAGTCTAGTAATAAATTATATTGATAATCCAATAAGGACAAACTAAACTTATTGGATAAACCTTTAACATAAGTAGATATTACAGAGAAGGAAATTAAATTTCTAGTTTTTTCTGTTTTCATAATAAAAGAGAAATCGAATGAAAAAAAATAAATGAAATAACTTTTTTATACCCATTGTGTTGAATCCTCTAAAATTATCATCAACACTTATTAATAAATATTTAAATTTAATACATATACATGTATGCATACATTCATATACATACTTCTTAAATATACATTATAAATATACTTTATAAGGATACATACTTCTTAAATATACATTATAAATATACTTTATAAGGATACATACTTCTTAAATATACATTATAAATATACTTCATAAGGATACACACTTCTTTTCAAGCATACACACTACTTGATGTTAAATGTTTCATGGCTCCTTCGGGCTCCTGTTGTTGTATATAACATATATATTATATATATATATATATATATATATATATATATATATAGCATTGAACAGTTATCTTACACCCACTGTATAGTATAAAAAACCTTCTTTTTACTCATTGCTGATGATGAAATGAGTTATTGGCCCATTGGGCCACTTAGGATGGTCCGATTAAGCTAAAAAGCGTTTAGTATTTATAAGTTATTTTATTATTATTTTATATCTGTAAGAAATGTGTTGCTTTTATAATTATTCCTTATCAAATAAAGGAAATTGGTATTTATTATTTCATACTACCAAGTTTTGCAAAACATAAATAGTTGACAAAATATAATTGTGCGAGAGGCGCCAAGGAAATGTAACAAGCAAAATGCAATGCTACATCTGGGAACAGTTCTATTATTCGACATTCGTCATCATTAATGGCTCGACATAATGTCATGTCCCACTCTGTTTCGTTACGTCTAACCCATCAGGGCGCCGACAGGTCTTGTGAACTCACTCTGACCTTCAATTAAAATTCCATTTTAATTGAATGTAATGTGAAGTATTTACCAGAGAAAAGCGGTGCTCTCTAACACATTTAATTTTACTTTCAGTTAGCTCTATCACTTATTGCTGTTATACAATATAAAACTAATTTCAACATTGAATTAAATGTATTCAATATGTTTATGCCCCGCACAAAAAACTCTTCTTTTTACCGTTGATGCAAATAATTCATTTAACGTTTTGTACAACAGGGAATAAAGTAAACCTCAAATATATTTTTAGTATTATTATTCACCTAGTTTGCAATATAAATTAATCAAATTGGTTCAAGCTATTATTTGCAAAAGTCTAGAAGAAATCTTTATTTTAAATAAATAAGAAAAAGGTTTTTCCTGGAGTTAAAAGCTCCTAGGGCAGATTTTTCTTCTAGGGCAAATTTAGACCAAGCGCCAGCTGGACAGCTCCCACCCATTTTCTTTTATTGTTTCCTTTTATTTTTTAGATAACATTTCTCTTCGTAGAAATTCAAAAGAAATCTTTTTAAACGAAGAAATTTTTATTGTGGAAGAGCAAGTGTTGACTTAATTAATTGAACTAACTTTAACTAGAACAGAGATAGAATGTAGAACAAAGTTGAAACAAATGCCCTGAAGTTGCCTCGTTATAATAGCATGGGTTTTATGTATTTTTATTCTTAGTAATTCTTTTAAAGAAATTAGTAGTAGTTTTTATTTTGTGATTAGATCCACAAAAGTTTCAAAGTATAACATAATGAAAGCTGTAACTTATGAATGTTATATAACAAAATTTATTTATAGAAGATTCTAAATAGTTTGTGTACCACTGGTTGCTACAATAGTCTGTAAAAGTCTAAAGACATAACAATTTGAACAATCCAAAGAAGGAATAGTCTGTAAAAGTCTAAAGACATAACAATTTGTAGGAATAGTCTGTAAAAGTCTAAGACATACAATTTGTACAATCCAAAGAATAATAGTCTGTAAAAGTCTAAAGACATAACAATTTGAACAATCCAAAGAAGTAATAGTCTGTAAAAGTCTAAAGACATAACAATTTGAACAATCCAAAGAAGGAATAGTCTGTATACCTCAGGCGCCCTTCTATAATATATAACAAAAATAGACTATTGTATCAATTGGTTAGTTTGTTTTAAAACATAGCGCACTAGTTGGTACATAGATTCTAACCGATAGTGCTTTTGAACTATTTTTTATTAGACGTTTGACGATGATTAAATTTAAGTTTAAACCTCAGTTTTATAAATATCAACAAAAGACTTTTGTTGTTTATAAGAATTTTGTTCATTTTAAGTGTATAAAATCGCACTTAATTAAAAGATTTTTATCTTTAAGTACACTCAACTTATAAAACAATTAAATTTAATAACTACAATCTTTTCTAAAATAAACTGCTGGGCAACAAGATGACAACTAGAGTCATATATTTGTGGCTGTAATCTTAACGTTCGAGCAAAAATGGAAGCAAATAAAGCAAGGCTATAAAGCTTAAAGTCGTTGCAATCTTATTATTAACCTCCTATAAAATAAACTTTATTTGTATTCTATTCATGTCGTTCTTAAAAATTAATTAGAAGATAAATTTTACACTTTTTATTCCGTTTCAATCACTCTCTTGCTATATTATCGGTGTTATATATAATAGCTTTAATCTATAAATAATGTTGCTGGTTAGAGGGTAAGATTATGGTGCATAAACTTTTCTGGCCAATTACAGTTACCATTTCTCAGGTATACTTACACAATCCAAAAAATAAATCAAATACAAAGCCTTACTAAGAGTTTCAGATTATTAACTAAACATGTGTCAAAGTCAAAATTCCATTATAAACTCAAATAGAATAAAACATTAAAGCTTTAAAACTAAAAGATTAAAATAAATAGATAGAGCATTTGTATTTCAACTTGTTGCATTTCTATTACTAAACTAAGATGCTAAATAATTCTTTCATTTCTCGTCTTAAACTATTTTGCTTTCTTCTGAGTCACTTTTCTTCATTACTTTTATATTGTTTCATTGTTCCACAGTCTTTTTGTCGTTACATTGCTCGCCTTGGCAGGTCACCGCCACATCTTAAATTCTTAATTTTAATACTTTTGAATTAATGGTAGAATATAAATACGGGCTTTCGACCAGTAGCTACAGCGCAGCCGTCGTCCCCGGTGGGCTGCATCGTGGCCCAGGGGACTCCCTGTCACCGCTTTCCAGCCACAAACTTGTTGTTATTATTAGTAGTTACATGACATTTTGCCATGTATTAAGCGATTTTTCATCGGTAAATGGTCCCTTGGGGCATACAGACGAATACATATTTACAACAAGACATATGTTGCGTTGACCAATTATCTTACACCCCCACTGCATAGTAAAAGAAACCTTCTTTTTACTCATTGCTGATCACGTCATAATTAAGTTATTTGTCATAAACGCCACTAGAACGGTTCGATTGAGCCGAAACCGGTTCCAATCGTTTACAATGCCTAAGACTATAAAAAGCCATTCAATTTCTTTTGGTTTAGTAGGCTAATGAGGGTGAAACAAGAGGTAAGGGCCTCTTCTTCCTACTACCATCTAGCACTACTCAACCTAACAGATATCTTAGAGGTCATTAACCTATATATATATATATATATAATATATATTATATATATATATATATATATATATATATATAATATATATATATATATATATATACAAAAGAACTAAATTAAAGATAAAAACTAAATAGTACGACATTTAAAGGAATAAAACTCACTTGCAAGCTTTCGAGTGCGTCTACACCCTTCAACAGGCCGAGAGAAACTGAAGTAGAAACACGTGGAAGGAGGATAAGGACGTAGAAGGAAGGGTACTCAGGTGTGCGCATGCGCCGACTAAACTATATATATATATATATATATATATATATAATATAATATATATATATATATATATATATATATATATATATATATATATATATAGTTTAGTGCGCCAAGTGGCGCACTTGTAAACATATATATATATATATATATATATATATATATAATATATATATATGTTTACAAGTGCGCCACTTGGGATAGTTCATTTCAGCTGAAACCTGTCTCAATCGATTCAGCTTCCCGTCTACCTGAATATGTTTTTACACCATTTCAGGTTTCCTTTATTTTTTTTATGACGCCATACTTTTTTTTACAACAAGAGGCCTCATAACCTCGCCTACATCTCGCCATATGCCAAGTTTCGTTATATATATATATATATATATATATATATATATATATATATATATATATAATATATATATATATATAATATATATATTATCTATACATCTATGTCAATGAACTTTAGTCTCGATAGTGTTTGACATAATTTTTTTTTTAAATCGATCTCCTTCACTCCCACAACTTCCGTCGTTTTAAAAACTTCATAAGCGTAATATTTATGATAATAATTCGCAAAAAAGGCTTTTTAATTTAATTTTTATAGAAGATTTTCAAAAACTTGACATTAAACTTTTTATATTATTAATATTATAGTCACGTTACTTTATTCGCTATTTTCTATCCTTTGCCATGTTTAGTTTTAACTGTTATTAAACAAAAAGTTAGTTTTTTGGAATATACGTTTTTGGATTTTTTTGGAATGGTTTTTCTGGATGCGAGTTTAAAGAGAAAATACCTGGGGGTATTTTAAATATTAGCTTTTTACCCAAAAGCAAACTTTTATTACTAGTTTTTTCTTTATTCTTTTAAAAAATAAAAATGTTTTTACTTTTCCCGTCCTTCTACCGTAAATATATAAGGAAAGTATTGTGTTCACCCTAATGATATAAAACCGATGTTTCGTCATTTTCATCCGATTCCCGCATTTTTATGACTCATTTTCTGAAGGGGTTTTATCATGCGCTTATGTGTGTCACGCATAACTCTCAATGTGCTTACGCTAAAGAATTTCTATTTGTGCTGCTCACAAGATGCTATTTATCAAACCACGATACCTTTTTTATTGAATTTTTTAAAATTAGATAGTTGACCGATTAATTTAAATCTGACATATAATGTATATTTGTAGATGATCAATAGATTTACGAAATTACATTTTGGTACAAGCGATTTCGAAACATTTAATTTTGCATTTTAAAACATTGAAGGCTTCACTTAACTCTTAATCTTTTAACCTTTTTGACGTACAAAATATCGTCACATACCGCGAAACAATAATTGAACTAGTAACATTTCAGAAGCTGCTAATTACTTTTCCTCATTTATACCGTAGGTATATAGAAAACATTTTGTGTTGCTAAAAAACCGAAATCGGTATGTCACCGGAATTATACGTATTAGGTGTTCATCATCGTAGCTTCTAGTTTATTTATGCTAGAGAGTTGAATCTTTAAACAAAAACAGTCAATACGTATATTATATTATAATATACCTAAGGTATATTATAGGTATATCATAGGTATAAAATTTACTGTCCGAAAAATATTTTTTTTAGTCGATGCTGAATATATAATTACTTATTATATATTTTATAATTATATTAATCATTATATAATATATAATGAATTAACTATTACTTAAAGTAGAGTGACCTTTTAGCTCCGAGCCAGGCCGCTCGCTAATCGAAGGAGGTATTCAACTACTGACCAGTTGTTGAATCCTGGAGAACTACATCCCAGATGATTTTCTTAACAGAAAGCATGCGGTCGGTTGAATTCTTTAATCTTGAGCCTTCGGAACTTTCTGGAAGCTTAGAATAATCATGAAACTTTACAAGTGTGGAGTACGAGAAAAACTATTAGCTTTCCTCTTTGGTTTCCTAGTCAAAGAGCGTTCAAGGTATAGGCCCCATTCTATCTTATCTGGAGAATCAAGAAAAATGAACGCACAAGGATCCATCCAAGGACTCTCCCGCCAGTCCCAATATTTTTGTATATTTACGCAGCGATTCGGGATCAAGAGATCATAGATTATCTGTAAGCGATGAATGAGCTTGCAGCTTTCATCGTAGCTTCTCAGCTACGAGCTGAGAAAAAGCGACAGTTAGTTTTAATATATCGCAGACGACGACTATGAGCATTCACTTCTGCCCCTTGAGGAAGTAAAACGCTGATGTGGAGCTGGGGGGTTAGTTGTAGTATCAAGATGCCACTCGCTCCCTCAGTTTTATGTTCGATGCCAAGCTTAGAATGTAGCATCATACAACAATGCTAGTGCAGCGCTCCAAGACACATTTGAACATCAAGGTTAGATGGTAGGCGGACCAAACGACATTAGGCAGAATTCTTTGTCCATTGCTTTGCCCTAAGATGAATTATGGCAATTCCGTAAATGGATGAGCAAGAAATTCGTGGCTGCTGCCAACGAACAGAGTCTTTTAGATAAGGCTCCGTATCACTGAGCGATTCCTACAACCAACGTCAGCTCATTGTACGCACAAGCTGGGGTTCTGTATATTCAGTTCCGCTGGTAGCAAATGACTATGTCCTTAATAGATGTAGTCAAGTGCAAGCCGCGTAACTTTCTCTAAGAAAAGTCCAATAAGCCATTCAGCCGAAATACGAATTTGAATTTTCGTGCATAGAAAATTGAATTTTCTACGCACTTAAATTATAAATAGTCTTTTAACAGGTATAACCATATGTTTTGACCAGCTGTCGTCTAAGGAAAACAACTTAGAAATTATTAAAAAAAAACTATTAGCACAATCTGTGACCATGTATATTCTCTACGTTCCACTGTTAGAGAACGGAACCTGGTCTGATGAAAGGAACAATGGATAGTTGACAGTACCGCTCGACAAGATAATGCGAAGACTGCATTGGTTAAGACAAGAAATAGCATCCTCAGCCTGATAGCAAGGATATAGAAAAATCCAAGATTAAATTTTACGATAGTGTCAATGTCAAGATAAGAAAGGGTCTTCTCAGACTTTTTCAACGCAGTTGACGCATGACTTTTTCAACGCAGTTGACGCATGACTTTTTCCTGCTCAATGAGAGTGTCCCTGGATGCAATCAATGCAATGCACATATTTGAAGAGTGGGACGCTTGCCCTGAGCATAGGAGGATCTTCGCTAAACCGGCAGTCTCCAACAACGATGGCTACTTTTAGGCTACTTTACAAAAAAACAAACTTGCCCTCGGCTCGGGGGCTAATTCATAAAACACGCCTGTGAAATTCCCTTTGTTGAAATAAAATTCCATTATGTTAACTAGAAGTATAACATGAATTCAAGGTTTCAAATTGCTCTAATTAAAAATTATTAATAAAAACAGCAACATAAGGACTAACTAGAACGATTAGATGACGGAACCAATTTGATTTTAACATTCTTGTCTTTAAAATGTATAAACATTTATAAATATTTTTTAGAAAAACTGAATATCATTACTAAATGCAAAACAAATGAATCTACTCATGTTTAACACTTTTATATATTTTTGGATAATAAAAAGATCGTGTTACTACTTTAAAATTAGAATTTAAATTCTAACCATGGAAAAGAGACAAGTAAAAATTTATTTTACAAACTGCTACCCTAAAGGTGAATAGAAAAGGTTTCTATGCGGTTTCCAATTGCTATATAAACTTTAGGAGGCTATTTGCAACGTTTTCAACCTAATTGCTAAGCAAAAACCTAGCTGCTTTACCAGGTTTACTCATAAAATGTTAAAGCGGTTTTAAAGTAGAATTTAAAGTCCATTACTATTTAATGAATAATCACTTTTGCAAAGTTTTTCCAAACTTTTAGTCAGATATTTGGTTGCGCTTTCCCTTGTTTCTTAAAGCAGTAATTAGAGGTTTTCGATTAGAATATTTTAATGAATAATTAATTATTAAACATTTTAAATAGTAACCTCTAAGTATTGTGTTTTAAAACACGTTTTACAACATTTCCCTAATTATACAAGGGAAGTAGGTTTTTGTTGAATCGCACAGTAACTATGGAATTCGAAGTTGCGTTAAAAATTGTAACATCTCTGGGAATTTAAAATTTATTTTTATTTAATTTTATACATTTTTATTAAAAAAATTAAATGAATATATAATCCAAAAGTTTTAGCAAAATTTTATCAGTAAATTCCCCTTGGTCTAATAATTCTATATATAAAATATATATAAGCTAGAAGATTTTTAATCGTTTTATATAAATAAAAATATGTTAACAAATAAATCCAACTGTTCGACTCAAAATGTATTTTATCATGATTAAATCATATCATGGTATACAATTAGCTGTCAAAATATATACAATTCGTATAGTGCCGTCTATCTTTTTTTGTACTTCATTCAATAAAATTTAAATCTAATAATTTTAAATAAAGTTTATTAACACATAAAGAAATTAACACATTTTATAATTAAGAAGTTGTTTACGTTAAATATCTATCTATCTATCCAAGCAACCTCATAATCTTCAATTTCGTGATGAAAATTCACAATAAAGATTAATAGATTACTGTATGTCGACGACTTTTGTCCGATTACTTCTGTTAGGGGCCTTCGAGCATGCAAGGTAGGAAACCTGTCACGGATAGGTTACCACGTAGCTTAAAACAGATCTCTCTTCTCTGGATAAGCAAAGCGGGACTGAAAATGTACAACATCTTCAGAAACTAATAAACTACTTTTATATTCTGAGGAAGAGCGATATAAGTCCGAAGTAGTGCGGATGAGCTTAACGAATCCGACGTAGTGAGGAAAATTTCGAAAGTACCCCAAATCCGATATTTACAACTGCTTTGCGAAGTATTTTTAACCTTTTAAGGTTATGTGATTAAAGTTAAAAAATCAGGTATGGGTATGGGTTACATCCGAAATTTTGTTTCCCCTTCAATTGATCAAGTTTACTTTGTTTAGCCACACCACTTCGAACCCGCTTCGCCCACCTATTTGATAATTCGATATGTCGAGGAGTTAGTAAGCTAAAGTTAGTAGACCAAAAGGTTTATTTTTGTACCAAGATTTTTCAAGTATTTAGAATAACCACATTTAGAACTACGAAGAAAACATAGACACACTCTAAAAAATATATATTACTATTCATAAAACTACGTAGGATGCTATTATATTAGGATACTACTAATATAACTATTCAGGAAGTCTTAAATACGCCAGGAACGGTTGATTCAGTTTAAATTCCGGTTCAGAATTTTTAGTGCATGCGCATTACTTTTCCTCTGTGAATAAGAAAAAGAGAAGAAATGAAGAAGACGTATAAACAATAAATTTGAATATTATTTTAAGGACTTCCGTTTTAAACTAAATATAAAATATAGTTTTCAAGAACCCAACTTTCAATTAAATTAAATGTTATATTAAATTATTCAAAATTTCATTTTTTTACTCCTCTTATATTTATAACTAAAATTAATTAAATTTGTCCCTCTTATATGTATTTTATTTACCTATTTAATTTTCAACCTAAGAGTGACAATTTCGAAAATAAAAAAATAATAACATCACAAAATACCGTAACAACCATAGGTAGTAGAAAATGATGGCAGTTTGCCATAAAAGTGAATTAAACTCGCTTGGTTTCATTATTTTTGGTAGGGCTTTCTGTAAGCTTAGGACAGCAAATCTGCCGGAACTAATCTAGCAGCCAGACACCTTTATAATAAAGAGTTCAGTCGCTTCTACCCAATAAACGTCAATTCTACGTGAAAAACTACGACCTTCTTTATTAAATGATTTGATTTTATACTCTCAGTATCTTTTATTATTACAGGTAAACTAAGAATTGTACAAAAGTACAATAATATTAATAAAAATTAATTTTTATTATAAATGTAATACTTTTTTAAATATTTTGATGATTGTTTTTTTACAATATTAAAAACAAAAATATATTTTAATGACCAAGAAAAAAAAAAAAAGTTTCTTAAATATTCCCTTTTATTTTAACTTTTTTAAATTATTTATACTGTAGATTAGAAAAAATATTGTGTTTTCTCAATAACACAGTATTAAGAAAAGGGGGTCTTGAAAGTTTGGCGGATCGAATACCGGCCGGGGCAAATCAATTTTTATTTTTCCTCATTTATACTATAGGTATATAGGAAAAGTATTTTGTTTGCGAAAAAAATCCGAAACCCGAAAACACCTGAATCGTTCGTTTTAGGTGTTTTAAGACCTCCTGAATGGTTTTCACAAAGTTTTATATCGGTATGTGTGTGTGCGTGTACGTTATTATAGTAGCTCCCAGTGTATTTACGCTAGAGAATGAAACTTGGCAAAAACATTAATCATTTGGTCTAAATCTAAATGTCTCAGCAAAAACACAGAAACGCGAAAAATGTTTTGCTAATGATTTTTTGTCTCATTACGTATAATAAAATGTGTCATAACGGCAAGATTATTAACGGTGTTGTTGACTAATAAAAGTTTAGCAGCATCGAGCGATGTGTATAAAAGCAAGATCGATGGGAATAAAATAGTGTAGCGTCTCAGGACGAGCGAAGCGATTCCGAAATAGTGAGGATGAGCGTAGCTAATCTTTATATTGTCAATTTTAAGTAACGCTTTAAATTGACTAGACATTTATAAGAATTCATAAAATAAGATATTTAAATCACTAATTTGTTTAACTATTTTAAATTAATATACAATCAAGCCTACTATCACAAAATTCGAAACCAAATTTGTCTTTGTGAAAATAGTATAAAGTTATGTATAGTTATATATATATATATATATATATATATATATATATATATATATAATATATATATATATATATATATATATATATATATATATATATATATATATATATATATATATATATATATATATATATAGATAGATAGATAGATAGATAGTAGTATATAATTCGATTTTATCGAAACAGGCTACTCGTCAAAATAAGTATATTTGGTTCAGAGGCCACTTAACTTATTGTAACTAAGCGTATATGTTGAGCATAGAAAAGCTCAACAAAAGAGTGAAAGCTTTTTGAATAATTGCAACTTGTTTACTCTTGTTGAATAAATTGTTTTTAGAAAAAAAAACAATTGTTCTAAAAACAATTAAAAAATAACTTGTACACTGAAATCACAATATCCCTGATTGCAATTAATTATAAACCCCATTGTGAGTTTCCCTTTAGTTTTATTAAAACATTTCTTTATTTTTCCAACAAAAAATATTATTAATTTGTCATATTCTACGTTTTCTATTGTTAAGTTAGATTTTTTTTATTAAGAAATTTTTATCTTGTCCATTTTTCCAGAAAGTATCCCAAGCAGTTTTAAGATAACAATATCTAAAGGGATTTTTTTATAAAAGAGTTGGATAATATTATAATGGTTTCCCGAACTTTTGTGGCAGTTTAAAGAAGGTCCTTTTCGGTAATTTGGAAGCTGTCTTACCAAGCAAGAAAACCTGGACCCATTCCACTAGTTTCGCCTTTAAGTTGAGAAAATGAAAAGAAAAATGTCTATAATATAAAATTGAAGACAATTTTGGATTTTATAACTAAAAATTTTTTCCTTCAATAATTAATCTTGCTCCTCCTTTCTTGCTTCAGATTTTCTGTTAAAAACAGGAAGCTTTTTTTATGTTCTTATAAGATACTTTCATCAAATGAACCCATTTTTAACTAAAAATTCTAAACAAAAAGAGACATTGTTATTACGAAAAAACACTAAAAAAAGTATATAATGAAAAAATAATTTTTACAAACAATATTGTAAAATAATAAAGAAATATAAAATGACAAAGAGGTCCCTATTAGCGTTGTTTTTACAGAGAACACAAACAATTATAAGAATGTTATGCTTGATAACATTTTTTTTCTTTTTTCTTTTACAAAAATTAAGGTTGCCGTAACATCTATATCAATAAAATTTTAATAAAAACTTTTACGTCTCTCTTTGTTTGATGATACGTTTTTTAATTATATTTTTATAGATTTTGAAATACTTATAAATCTTAAAATTTACTCTGGTGTTAGATGCATTTTTCCTTGATGATGCTGAGCTTCGCTCAGCGAAACGTAAAAATGTATAGCTGCAGATAAATTAAGAATAAGGCATTACAGACTTTATTAATCTTAACTATCTTATAAATCTATAGGTAATATTAAAGCTCAAAAAACAACAAATAATAACTCGCATATGATTTTCTCGAGTATACATAATTAGCCTTACAAGGACAAACAAATTCAACAAATTGTTCTATCCTAAAAATAGAGTTTATGCAAGTTCATTCATTCAAGTTAATGAAAATTGCTTCTTTTTTCGGTTACAAGAAACAACTTTTTCATTCACTGAATATAACTTTTTTAAGATAACCATCTTTACATTCATTGTTATAAATTAATTAGCTTCAAAAACAAGGGAATTGTACTAGAAATTTCAAAACTACGAGCATTAGTGTAAAAACTTGAATGAAGTTATGAATGTAAAAGTTCTAATTTTTAAGTGATAACTACTTAAACAAAGTTAAAATTAACCAAGTATAAAACTTTAAAAGTTTGAGAAACACTCGGAAAATTTTTAGACACAGAATAAGACATAATATATGACATTCAAGAGAAACTGGAGAATAAGTTCTTCCTTTTACATAAAAGATTTTCAAAAAAGAAGAAAATTTATGAGTTTCTTCTCATTTAGTAGTGTTTAATCAAAGGCAAGATCCTTCCTTCCTTTTCTTCGTTTACTCCTCTTTTGGAAGGGAGTGTCATCTGAAGTTGAATAAATCAAAAAGACCTTATTTCTGACTCTTATTATTCTATTTTAGTGACATTTTTCTACGGAATTTTTAAATTTTTTGAAAATACAGTTTAGTTAAAATTAAAAATAGTATTTCAAGTAACATTATAAATTAACATTTTAAATTGAAATGGGAATAAAATTTTTTTATTCCTTAAAAGACATTTTAATTTAGATTAAAAAATTGCTTTTTTTTCTTATAGGATAAAAATTAGGATAAAAATAAGTTTTACAAAAGCCAACTTCAACTTGAATTTAACAGCTCACCTCTTGGCGTTCTACATAAATTACATTAATACACATCTAGTTTAATATAAATACATTACATTAAATTATAGAAATACTGTATGTGACAAACAGTAGTTTTGGCTAATATCCAAAGGAAAAAAGCTTATGTGGTGGCGAACACATCTAAATTAGAGAGGTTAGTTGAAAAATAAAATTTTAGCAAGCACATACAAAAACATTTGAAAACACCACAAACAGCGATTTGAACGAATAAAAAAAAGTACATAGATGATTTTGAAAGAATGAATGAATTTCCTTTAAAACATTGACAGACAGTTAAAGTGTTCTAAAATAGTATAAAGCGTGCATCGGAAACTGTACAAGGAAATGGATTGTTCAGTAAAGGCGCAAGCAGTAAACAAGACACTCCACTTGTACAAGTTTTTCTTCGTTAGGTCTGCGTTTAGGTATAAGAGTCTAAAATTGTAAAAAGAGAGCTCAAATCATTAAACCCTTGTATTACATTAGTTAGTATTGTTTATATCCGGTTTATTTTAATGATATTACGCTTATACAGTATAAATAGTATACTATTTAAAGCCTAATTTAGAACGGAGAAAGTTTTTTTGTTTTTTATTGGGGGGGGGTCAGATCGTGTTTTAAATATATGTGTTTACCGGAGGAGAAATAAATCAAAGTCAAGTTATTTCTTTAATTAAGTGAAAAGTCCGTGAATATTAAAAAATCCTGCTTCTGTCATGGACTGTTTCGCCGTCATAGACGCTGCACGGCTGCGGTATATTGTGTCTCCCCCACTCGGAGGGAAACGGATATTCCCTCCCCCCAACCACCCCCTACTTTTACCATCCGAATAACCTCATAAGCGTATATCTTGTAAACATCAATCTAGTACACGATAACATAGATTTTTGTGAACGGTTTTTACCGTTTGCATCAACATTTGGAATGAAAATAAAAAATATAGCAGATAAATATATTCTTTCTACCAAAAAATAAGCGAAACTTTCATAATAAAAAGTTCTTATTTGCCATATCTACACAGCTGTGTAGATCGTCCCTTAAGCCTTCACGATGACTTGATTACAAATACATTGTTAATTTTATAGATTTCTGTTCATTCTGAGTTTATGAAATTTAAGATTGATTTTTATTTTAGTTTGCTCTTTCAATGTCTAACTTCAATTCCATTTGAAATAAACCTTATCTAAATCAAAACTACTCTTGCTACAGTGTTTTTCCATTAGGTTCAAGAGTTTTAATTTTAGATTTTATTTCCTAATGTATCTTTTTACAAGTTTCGGATAAGAACAGCTATTTCTACTTTTCGCATCATAATAAAGCGGCTTCTTAGTGAAAATACGTCACACATATAATCATTTGTTTGAGGCATAGTTCTGTAAAGCTGATAAAATTGTAATAAACTGCGTAGGCTTCCGTGGTTATTGTCATGAAGATTTAGGTCTCCCGGTGGTGACCGCGTCAATGTAGATGAAGAATCCACATCTACATTGACGCGGTCACCACCGGAAGATAAAATCGTGTGACATGCACGCGTATGCTGAATGTATAACTAAAATTACAAAGTTCTTATCCAAGTATAGTACTCAATGACTATAATGTCAACTGACCCTCAATTAAAGTAATAATAAAAAATATAAAATTACAATTCACGTTATAAAGAAACAATTAAAATGCAAGTGCAAAATAAATGCCAAGGAGAAGAAACAAAAAAAGGTCACAGTAATAATTAAGAATTTTGTCAACGCCTTGATATAGAAGTGAGTTTAGACGAACGTTTTGTTATTACCTATGATCACGAAATATTCCAAAGTTTATACTTCTAAGGGGGGAAAACTTGATTTTCTCACAGCTTTGCAGTATTCTACGTGGAACGTGTCTCGTAACCTACACCTTGTAACGTACACCTTGTAGGGCAACATGTTTTTAATTAAGTAGTATGTACGTATAATATTTGTGGTTGAGTTTAAAGTATAGGTTACAATTAATTTGTCCTTTCTAAAAATAGATGCATAATAGATTTTCCATTATGGGCTCTTATCGTGGCTTTAGATTTACCTATAATAGAAGTATGAATTTGCATATTAAGGTATCTCTATTTTTTTAAAAGAGTGGTAAGGCCCAAGCAGGGAACTAGTTTCCCGTATTCTCGTAACTACGGGAAAGAGTAGATAATTAAAATAAAAAATTCATAAATCTAGGGTAAATCAACATTAAACTTATTGGTAAGGGAACCCGCAAAATCAAAACAAATAAATTTCCCTACGTTTTTTGACACTATTTTAAACTAAATAAATAAATACATCCATTCTCGAGTATGTAGAAAGACTTTGGGGCTTTGAGTAGGGCATACATAAGGGAGATTAAGGCAATAATGTATCCAATAACAAGGTTTTACTTTAAATGAAGGGTGGGTCCCTTATCATACTATCTACAATGGGTTAGGAGTATGATAAGGGACCCAACCTTCATTTAAAGTAAAACCTACTTATTTGATACATTATTGCCCTAATCTCCCTTATATATGCCCTATTCAAAGCCCCAAAACCTTTCTAAAAACCCGATGAATGTTATTATTTATATTGTTTAAAAAATATTTTTTGTATGTAAAAAATTTGTAGGGAAATTTATTTGTTTTGATTTTGCGGGTGGGTCCCTTATCATACTCTAACCCTTTTGTTTACTAAATGAAATAAGTAGAGCATGACACCCTTAATCAAAGGTAAAAGGTAAGATGGTTGATGAGTAAATTTATTTCATATTTTTATTGATTACATAGTCCCGTAATTGTAATAATAAGTAATTGAAATAATTAGTTCATTGAAGGAACACATTAGAACCTTAAAAGCGGATCGCGTATTTGTTTGTGTGTTGCTTTGTATGTGTTGCGATAACCAATTTTGACGGACTTTAGTCATGGCACGTAGTAAAGATTTGATGTCAGAGAGTGTAGAGTTTTTGGTTAAAGTTCTTTCTACATTATAAAATGACAAGGACGGTGTCACTTAAAAAGTTATAAGTGAGAAAGTTAAGTCATACACAGCTTAAAATACCTCAAAGAGAATAAAAAGAAAACGTGTGTGTTATAATAAAAATATTTTAGAACAAACTGTAATTATCAAAATGGCAGCCAATATATGTGGCCTTACAAAATATTTTAATTAGAATAAGGCAATTAACACAAGGCAAATTACATCCATTATTGCTACATTCAATACATACTACATGAAGTGCTTTTTATAATTGTATTTTATTATTACTAAGAGCAATATAGCGAGCGGAGTGAGCCACTTTTTACTTCATATTAATAATAATATAAGCATGTAGCTCCAAGCATTGAGCTCCACCTTAATATTTTCAATAATTTTTGTTCGAATTATTTTTATGATACATTAGCCACATAAAAAACTAACAACACTAGTGATGTTAAAATTAGGTTACTTTTATTTTCCATAATAATTATACAACAATTTACACTAAAAAGTAAATAACATCTGTTTACAAATAATAAGATATAATTTTTAAAAATTAAAGAAAGCAGGAAGTGCATGAAGTAATTAATAACCAAAGTTGTTTTTAATTTTATTTTTTTTATACACAACGCTCTAAGTATAAAAAAGTATTCCGCTAGTCAAAATCAACCACAATAGCTTCATTTATCATATTTTAAGGGGGTATATTTTGGCGGGTACCTTGTATACGCACAATTTCATATTCCCTGTAGACGCTCCCTTCTGTTGGCTTGACGTTAGAGAAAATGTTTTTCATCTAAACATGGTTTTATATACACTTTTACCTAAGTATTAGAAAAACTAGAATGCTTAAAGAGGTTTCTACGTAAGACTTTTAGTAAGAAAAAGTGACGTCACAGTATACTTTAATAAGGAATTGAAAAAAGAGACAGAAGAGCTGAGAGTTGTCTTCAGAAAAATGAACGTTTAAAACATAGGTGTTTAACATTATTGAAAGGCGAAACTAAGTATATTCTTGCAATATAAGACACACATTAAAAATACAGAATATGATAAGAGGTTTAGTTTTTTTTTACATAAAAAATCATTATTTTATAATAAATTGCAACATGTGTAGCAACTACCCTGACAAAATAAGAGAAAAGAAACAACGTAAGAAAATGGTTAATATAATATGCAGCATTTCTGACCCTTCCTCATCAATTCGTTGGAGGATTTTACCTTACATTGGCCCATCTACCTTACATCGAGTATATAACACCGTTTTCCAATCTTCTGGATCCTTGAGAAGTATTGTATCTAAGTCTAAAGATAGCACTCAAACTCTAGAAAAAAGCGGTGAGTATTTAGTGAAATGAAGCCTTTGTGACATCAGGATCAGGCGGACATCAGAACAGGAAGAACAATAGGTGATATAGATAATAGGTGATATGGTTTTATGAACTTATTAAAGAAAAATGCCATGAGAATAACAACGCTCATGAAATAGGTTTGTTGCATGAAGTTAAGAAGGTTCTGAAACTTACGCATTTAGAAGCTCTTAAATTAAAAAGTAACAAAGCCCTGTTAGGGCCATTATCGCTGAACGCTAGAGGAGAGCAGATTCTTCAGTTTAACTAGAAGAACTAATAAAAATAAAGAGACCATCAGTCCTATTTATCGTAGCTAACAAGTGATTCCATACTACCTTCATACATCATTCAACGTTTGTTTATTTAGTTTTTATTTAATTCTATCTTAATAGATTTATTTTATATTTTTTACGTATTTTAGTTTTTGACATTATTGATATTTTATTTGTTTATTTTTCCTCTCTTTCTTGTCTAACAATATTTTTATTAAGTGTAGTGTTGTGATTTATTTTTCATTGTTCAGGTACTGATAATTACCGAAAGATTGAAATCTGGTTCTCTCAATAAATATTTTAAGTGGAGAAATATTTTAGGTTTTTTATTAATACTGTATACTTCACTTGCGCTTCTTTTTCTGACACTATTTACTCTTTAAACATAATGTATACTATCTCTATAATATTATAATAATGTATAGTTTGTATGCAATAAAAAAAAAGCAAGCCATATAGATTTTCATATAAATGTGGTTGATAAACAAACATAATGTAAAATATACTCTCTATGGTATAGTATAAAATAAATTAATGTTGAGTCTCTGAGTTTTGAAAAACATAAACAGTTTCTTCATTCCTTATTATGATATAGCTTGATCTTACACACACACACACAGATATATATATATATATATATATATATATATATATATTATATATATATATATATATATATATATATATATATATATATGACACCTACTTTCAACTAGTCACCATAGCCATTCCCTTTCGATTTCAAGAAGTGCTCTTCGGTAGCTGATTATCGTGCATCGCCCTGCGTTTCTACGTGTTTATGTATATTTGATAGTTACAGTCATAGGCGTCTTTCGCATTATTGTATTGTGTAGATAATAAAATCCGAAATTGTACTGTCGTTAATGATAGTTTCTGGACTAACTGTCATATATTGAATACGGAGCAATATATTTAAATGTGCATAATATACAAGTATAGCAAAAGCGCTATAATTTGACTTGAGATACAAGATTTTAGTTTTGAGCAATATTTGTATATACATTCATTCAAATTAAAAAAATAAGTTGAGATTCATTGTATTGACATAAAAATAAGTTAAATTTTTATAGTTGGGAGGAACATTCAAGTAATTATGAATTTACAGTTTTCTTTTTATCTCCCTCCTCTACCTGAAAATCCTTTCAAACGAGTAAAACAACCTTACAATATACACCTTATCATAAGCCAAGAAAAAAACCCTCTTCACCTCCATCTTAAAGATAAGTATAAATCATATAACCTCTTGACGGCCCTTTCTTTTCCATATTTATTGGATATTTATACTCCTTTTTTCCTCGTTCCTCCCTCAAACCTTAACCCTATACCTTTTTGTCGAATAAGGATAATACATTGGATTTATGAACGTGTTATAGAAGGTTAAAAAGAGAAGAAAGCTTATAGAAATGGAGAAAGAATGATGTTGTAGTTAAAGTTTAAGTTATGCAAACTGTCAATCGTTATTTTAACATCTTAATCAACAGATCATATTTTTGCCCCAAAAAAATCTAAAAAAATTAAGATGCAAAGCCATCGTAAATTAAAAAAAATGTATACATAAAGGTGTACACATCGTAAAAATAACATATTAAACATAGACTTAGAACCCAAATAGATAATTGATATTAGATTAAGCATTACTTATATAGGCAGTATAGTAGCAGTATATGCTGCAAAACTTTGTTTATGAGATATGAGTCAATAACTCAAAATAAACTTTATATATATATATATATATATATATATATATATATATATATATATATATATATATATATAATATATATATATATATATATATATATATATAATATATATATATATATATATATATATATATATATATATGTATGTATATATATGTGTGTGTGTGTGTGTGTGTGTGTGATTGTGTGTGTGTGTGTGTGTGATTGTGTGTGTGTGTGTGTTTCTACATACTTATAACTTTTTCTGCAGATTTTGTTTTATTAAGAGCAACCAAACAATACATTACAGATTTTCAATCTTCAGAGCTAAGGGTAATCTTCAAGTTGTGTCGCCAATAAACAATAATGTTACTTTTTAACCTTGCAAAAAGGATCTTTCAACCCCCCTCCCTCAGTCACAAGTCCGGGTTAAGAGCCCAACTTTTATGAGCATCTGTAGCTTTGTGTTCTTTTTTTAGCTTAAGTTTCCAAAGCCTTCACATTCTCCGTTTTCAAGAACTTATTGGTCGCTAATCAATACTGATCATCGAGGATTGACCAGTTCTTCAATTACTATGTGTCAATGTATAATTTTATACAGAGTTTATATAACAGGTGGAACATTTCAGATGCACCAAAATAAAAATTTTATACGCCAAGAGCCAAGCCTAAAAAAATGTGACTCATTTTGTACTACTTCAAACCAAATTTTTCTAAAAATGTACCTTACTTTATAAAGGAAAAGCATAGTCTGCCTATCCAGAGCGGAGCCGTTCATATGAAAGCCCTCGCTTAAAATATTGGAAAATCGCCCAAATTCCTGTTTTCTTGCAATGTGTGGTTCCCTGTAGATTGTGTACAAAACACGAAGAGAACATTTTTCAAAGCTGATAAAATTTATTATAAAACGAGTGTTTTATAAAAATCATAATCATAAAAATCGGATAACTACAACTGAAGTTATGACATTTGTT
Organism: Microvelia longipes; assembly: GCA_018340805.1. Lineage (NCBI taxonomy): Eukaryota > Metazoa > Arthropoda > Insecta > Hemiptera > Veliidae > Microvelia > Microvelia longipes. The sequence goes on from JACMZG010000022.1 coordinate 28,657,278, forward strand.
CTATGACTAAAAAATGCACAATAAGTCGATATTTTTTCAAATAAGTTCGCTGACTTTGCATAAATTAACTATTTTTTCGGTGGTTTTGAAAGAGCCATAACTTTGGATGTAGTAATCCGATTTTTATGATTGAACACTCGCTTTATTGGTCATTTTATCATCTTTAAAAAATGTTCTATTCATGTTCTGTACATGACCCACAGGGGACCACTTTTTTCAAGAAAACTGAAATTTGTGCGATTTTATAAAATTTTGAGCAGGCACAATCATATGAAGGGCTCCACTCTGGATAGACAGACTATGTTTTTCTTCATAATTTAAGGTATATTTTCAAAAAACTTTGGTTTAAAATAGTACGAAATGAGTCACATTTTTCAGGTCCGGCTCTTGGACTATTATGAACATGGTCCAAAAATATGGTCCAAGACTTTCGAAAATGCTCTTTGCGCTCATTAAGTTTTGTTCAACATCAAATTATTAAAACACTAGGAAGCTTTTAAAAATACTTTAATCGGATAATTTAGGTGAAATCTCGAATCAGTAGTTGCAGGTTAGCGCAGAAATACGCTAACAGTAGTTGCAGGTGAGGAAAAGTAAAAAAAAGTAAAAAAAGCTAAAATAAAAATTCCCATTAATTTAATTATCATGAAAATTTTTAGCAACTAGTAATTTTTGTTTTTAAGTTTGATGTGGGTTCTGTTTATTAAAGCTGGTCATATAAAATTTGTCACTTTAAACTCGGGTTTCATTTTAGGTACCTACTCTATTAAATGAAACATTTTTCAGTATAATTACACCTTTCAAAGGAATCACATTTTCCACAAGAGCGAACTTGAGTATAAACCGTTTCCACAAATAATACATCTATAAGCTTAATTTAAAATGGCAATTTTATTTAATTGCTTTTTGTTCTACTAAATAATTGGGATATGTGTGAGCTTTCAAAGCAAAAACGCTTTCCTGCAACTAAAATCACTTTTCCACTAAAAAGTGTTGTTTTACTATAGAATTAACCAATGTGAGAGACATTTCGATAAATGCCAAGGGAATGTTTGTTTTAATTAGTCAAAATTTGCAATAGTCCTATTTTAAATAAAAAATTATATTCCTCCAGAAATTGGGTCCCATTGAGACGTAGACAAATTTTAATTGTTGCGAAACATCCTTCTAAACTTAGAGCATTATCAAGCAAACATCTAAAGAAATTAATTGATTGCATACTGAAATGTAAATTCTAAGGTTTCGGAAAAAAACTAAACTAGTCATGCTAGAAAAGGAAAATAAAACTTAAAAATTACACATCTGTTAACTTTGTCAAAATGTGTTTTGGGCGGAATATTGCAAAAAATAAATAATGTCTTACCAAAAACCACTGATGTGGTAAAAACCTTCCCCGCCAAGTCTTTTTGTACGAATCCTGTTTTATGTAAAAACAGGAGTAAACAAGATACGTGTAGATAAAGCTGTAAAGAGAATCAAGGTATTCTATACACCACTCTCAAGCTCTGTTGCTCCAAATGCCCTCAAACACTAAAATCCATTCATTAGTAAAGAGAGCAGGTGGGTTAATTTATATAAAAGTAGCGTTCGCTAGCACAGTTTTTAGCTCCGTGTTTAGCACAGGAATGTCGAATTTGAAATTTTATCAAGTAGGACTACACAAAGGCATAAGTCAAATTCCAAAAGTCGCCACATACCAAAATATGTTCAGTTGTTTAGGTTGTAGGTGCGTAAACATATAAAATATCGTTCGATAGCTTAGTTTTTCGCTCCGCGTATAGCATAAGAATGTTGGATTTGAGATTTTATGAGGTAGGAATGCACACGAGCGTATGAATATTCTAAAAAGTCCTCATACGTCAAAATTCAATCAGTAGTTTAGGCTGTAGGTGCGACAACAAAAATGCAGGAAGCATAAGAAGTCAGAAATGCCATTTTTAAACCTCTTTTTCTCCACTTCTACTAGGCCGATTTGGATGTTATTTTTTATTTTTGACCTACAAAGCACGCCCTTTATACGAGATACATAATATTATTTATGTACCTATATCCGTTAACACGCTACAGACCCTCAAAAACCCTATTTTGTGTCGTACAGTGTAATATACTCTGGCAGCTTTAGTTGGTTTTTGATTTTTTTACTGGCTAAGCCGGGTATGTCTTTTTTTCTAACTTTTATTCTTGACTTGGCGGGGTGGAACGCTACTGTTCCTAAATTACCTGGTGTCTCATTAGTACCCAATTTCTAGTGAACTATTTAATTAAGGAGATTAATAGGTATGCATAGCGAAACTTATTTGATGAGTTTTATGGTTTGTCCAAACTGAACTCAACAGGCAGGTCATTTAAGGTCTTTCTGTCTAATAAATAATCTTTTTATGATGACATCAGTCAATATTGGTAGTGTAAAGAAATTTAGTAGGACTTATACTTATAGTAACATATGAATAAGTTCTAAACAAATCAAGCAATGTTCTTTAATAATTGAAGTGTTCAATAAATATACACAGTGGCAGTAAGAGTTAAAAAAAATTGACAAATTCGTAGGAACATTGCCGCAGTACAAATTTAGAAAAACAGCTATATAAGAAAATCCATTCCTACCATTTTTTCGAAATTGGTGTAAAAAAGAAAAAAAAGTGATACTCAGTAAAATATTAAAAGCTTATATAAAACTAGTAGTGCAATCATATAAATCCTTTTTATACTACAATGAAAAATCTAAAGGTGTAATAGCAAAAATAGAAAGTTTAAACAAAGGTGCCTAGAACAATAGTCTACAATATTTTTCTAAAAATATAATGCCGGAGGAAATTCTATACTGTATCTTGATTCCCTCGAGTAACAGCATTTTTTATTTTCAGAATTTCATGTTAGTAGGATTACTTAAATTAGATATACAAACACATGATAAACACTTTCGAAATATTAGTTGTCTACTTCTATTCTCTATAGTCATTTCATAATTAAATAAGTAAACACCAACATTCAATTAAAAGTGTAGAATATTAAAACAAGAGACCTTTGGCCTTTTGCCCACTCCGCGGCAACAGCACTGGGCCACATGGTTGTTTCTTTTATCATTTTGTGCTATTACTAATTTATGTAAAAGATATACTGCAATGATATAAACGAATTTCTATTTTTGCAATTTCAAGTTATTCTGAGTTAAAACATCATTTGTTAATACATGGTTATATATGTCAATCGTTAAAATTAGAACTAGCTTCTTCTAATATCAATTCTTCTTTGATATTAGAATGCTGGGAAGCTCTGGAACAGTTATCTGAACTCCAAAAAGTCAATGTGATATAGGTCCCTGGACACACTGGCATACCTGGAAACGAAAAAACCGAGGAATTAGCTAAAACAAAGGGCATCTAGAGACTTTTGTGGGCCAAAGCCTGCAATAGATTGGACAAGAAGGCAGACCAAGTCCCTTGTAAAACTAAAAAGACTAAAATCACATGGGAATACAACACCGGATGTAGATAGTCAAAGATGATAAATCCAACATTGAATAGAAGGAAATCTAGATGGCTTCTTGACTTGAGTAAGTCTAGCCTCAGACTTATGGTAGGAGTAATCACAGGGCACTGCAGGCTTATTAGGCATTTAGCCCTAATGAAGGTGACTGAGAGCCCAATATGTGAAGACAATTAGGAAGAAACAGCCTATAATTATTTGGCAACGTGTGAAGGGTTTGGAAGGCTCAGGTTTCAAATATTTGAAACTGGAACGCTACTCGAAGAGGAAATGGAGTCTCTAAGATGGCAGGACATTCTTACTTTCATTCATCGTAGCAGGAGGTTTGACGAGAAGAAAGTAGTGGAGGTAAAGTGATAGGTGGTTGATGAAAAGGACCCAAAGGTGTAGTCTACTCACCAGGCTTGACCTCCCCACTCTTACTACTACTACTACTACTACTAGGTTAGTTGGAGTTAGGCCTGCTTGCTGGATTGTGCTTTATCAGGGTTATAAATAAATCCAGGTTAATTGTTAAATCCTAGGTCTGACCAGTCCCGCATAATAAGGATCGTAGTCCAGATAGGAAGATAGAATAGTCAGTGCTTAGTGCTAGGCATGGTTACAAGGCTGACTTTGTCAGAACTTTGTTTTATCTTAGCCATAGAGGGATTGTTGAGGAAGACAACCACCAAGAAGATTTAACTGCTGGAGGGCTCTTGAGTGTGAAGGAGTCTTCAGTGCTTGAATTAGTCGGGGGGTTTCCTCGTCCCCTTGGAACCCACGGCAGTCAAAAAGCTTCTGGGTCTGGGTCTCTTCCGCTATCGGAGGTGGCAGAACCTTGAACCATAGATAGTGGAATGGATTGGTCTTGGGGGCGGTGCCCTCTCGAGGTGTTGCGCTTTATCAGGTTTCGATAACGTTTGAATCACTCTCGAGTCCACATCGCCACCATCCAAGCACCATCAACTTCAGCAACCAACATCGCCAGATCTTCGGTTCTTACCTAGCTGACTGGAGCAGCATGTTCTGATTCGGTTCAGTCTTTACACCCACCAGATTCACAGCTGGTCAAGTGTTGGAGGTGAGGACCGTAAAGACTGATGCTAATCCCTCTGTTAACTTTGGGGTTAGCATCTATGACAAAGTTCTTTGGAGGCGGCCAATTTGGCGGCCTCCAACTGGTCAACCCCAGTTAGCGGTCTCGGCAGCAAACCGTAGTTTTTGTGATTTAGTGACAGGGTAAACTAAAGATTTCCAAACATTGGTGCTCCGTGTCTCGGCTGCCACTTTTCGGCCACTGATTCTTCCCCAAAGCAGTGAGTAGATCTTTCAAATTAGTAGTAGATTTTTGTTTAATAATACGAAACTTGATAGAAGTATATATCTGATTCCCCTTACTCCCTCTTTTGCTACATTTATGATCTTAAGTCGGCATAAATGCTGACGATCCATAAGCGTAATTTGTATAGAAATTCGCTAAAAAGAGATAATATGATCATATACAGCGTTTAAGTTCTAAAGTAGTTTTAGTTTAGTTTTTAAACATGCTTATTTATGTAAAGTACAATAAAAATGCTTTACATGCAATTTAGGCTTAGCCCTAGGACTGTCAGCCAACACAAGTACAAAAGTATTTTGAACTGAATAAATGTCAAAATAAGAGTACTAATGGCTACAAATTGAATTTCAACAAAAATCCCAAATTTTTCCTTCTCCGAAGAAAATGCTTTACTCGTTTACTTTCCCGACTTTCCCAGGCAAACAGATCTTCATCCACACGGGGTCTTTAAACGTAATAAACTTTGATGTAATGAAATGGAAATGTCTCCGCTGAATCAGAAAATGGGATTTTCAGTTGAGCAGGTTTTCCTACTTCACGTCAATATTTCACCTCCTTGGGTATTTTTTAACTTTTTACCCTCGGCACCCCTTCAAAAGTTCTTCTGAAGGGAGTTCTTATAAAAGCAAGAATTCTTGTAATCTTTTGGTTATAGGAATCTAACCTTAGAAAGCGAATCTTCAAACATTTTTAAGTCTTCCTTTAATTTTTCCACAATCGATATTTTCTTTTTTAAGTATATTTCTTGAAAAATTCTTGAAAATTCAGAGGCACCTCAATTTTTACAATTGCTTAATATAAGAAGAAGGAGCTTTGAATAAATTAAAATTAATAATACTGAAATTGAAACATACTAGTAAGATACTAGCCAAAACATACTAATTCATACTGTAAGTAACGAACAGAAACCATCCTTTAAAAACACTGTAGTTATTATTATTGCTGGCGGAGGGATAGATTACTTCTTATATTTTTCACTGGATAACTGTGAAGTTCAAGAAAAAGAGGGGGAAACACAGCGAGAAAATCGACTACAGTTATATAAACTCAGCACACGTAATATTATTGTATCGTAGGTATGATAAGAAAAAAGAAATAGATGAAGCTTTTTTGCTATTTTGCTTTTATAAAAACTGAAGTTCACGTGGTGGAGTGTACTTTACATAATAAACTAAATACCAAGTTGTATGCTGCATAAAGTAACTTAATTTTTAAACCTAGTAATTAATCTGACGACAAATGTCTTTGTGTAAGGAAACCTTGATGGTTATAAAACCTTTCTAGATATAACATAAAAGAGAAGGATTAATTAAAGTAAGGTTATATTCTCATGATAGAGGCAAGAGTATTGCTATATAACCTTAACTACACACACACAGAGGCAACTTGTTTATTAGCTCACTGTACGCATTAAAACTAACGAAAAAGGTTTTAAACCCATTTCTAAGACTTATGTTCTTAGGATATCGAGGTTAAAACCTGAAGCCTCAATAAAACCTCGCCTCGATAATGACCGTTTTCCTAAAATATGAACCTGACTAACATTGCTCTATATACCTCTATAAAATTAATAGACGATAATCCTGCACTAATTTCCAGGGTTCCGGTTTATTGAAAACGGATAATAATTTCCCCCGTGGTTTCCAATTTTACGATAACTGCTATATCGACAGATTGTTATTTTTGGAAAAATGTAAGGCTTTACGATTGACCTATTTCTAACAGATTAAATTGAAAATGAAGGGTTAAATTACTAAAATAATTTCCCTTTTAGAGCCTTGCGGGCTCATCAACCTTGAAAAAAGAAACTCGGGCGTAAGGTGATTGCTCTGCTGCTACAGAATATTATAATAAAATTAGACAACCCAGGAAGCAAGCACCGAATAGACAGCTGGACAAAGGTAACTTTGTCCAGCTGTAACCCCAAGGTTACCCCATGGGGAGTTTTTCCTCCCCAATGGGTTCCTGCCACAAATCACTTGGAAGGCAAGAAAATTAAGACTTTATCATAGCCCTTATCACCAGTCAGTGCTGCCAACTTCAAAAATTTAGTACATCTGTCTAATGTAATATCATAGGTATCATTTGCAATTATTAGGTTGTTTCTTTTCTTAGTTACTTCCTGTAAGATCAAATCAGAAAATATTGCCTCGGATTTACTAGTAAGCAAATTATAACATATTAATTCCAAAAAAAACTCAAAACGCTCAAAAAAAATTGACCACGCAGGTAAAATATTGTCTTTGTATTTTCATAGCATCCAAATTTAGAAAATTTCAACAAAGAAAAAAACACATATTCGCATATATATATTAAGAAACCCTTATCATTGTCTAAACGCAGAAACATATAGATTTTGAGATGAAAACAACTATAAGATTCCCAAAACCCAAAGATGACAAAATTGTTAAAGAAAAAAAACTTACTTCAAATGATTAATTATAATTTATCCGATAAATAATTAACTTCAATTGATTTATTATCATTTACCTGGTAAATAATTAAACTTACTTCAATTGATAAATTATTATGTAGCTAGTAAATGATTAAACTCACTTCAATAGATAAATTATTTTGTAGCTAGTATATAATTAAAATTATTTTAATTGATAAATTTCTATTTACCTGATTATTAATTAAATTTACTTCTATGGATTATGTATACATACCTGAAACAAAATAAAATCATTTATTAATATACGAACTACAACAATCTTCATCACTAAGAACAATGCTATATAAATATTGTTAAATAAGAAACCTAGTTTCTAAAAATAGTTCAGTATAGCTCTATACTATATATGTATCCCTTAAGGTAATAAGAAATTATACTAAGTTTCATTTCAAAACAGCCAGTATATCTACGGTTTTTGTTGGATAATAAAGGTTAAACAGCATCGAGTGATGCTAAGATTGAATCAGTATCTGGATGGGTGACCGCTGAGAATATAAACAGAGTTCAACGCACTGGAATATAAATTTGATATATTTCATTTTCTGTTGACAAGCAAAGCTATTTTGAAGTAGTAGGGATGAGCGTAGCGAAACCGATGTAAGAAAAGTTTCCAGGTACTCTTGCAGGTAATGAATTTTACTCTTGCACTTATTGCTTAAAACTGTTTGTTAATAACAACTTTCAAAAGTATTAAGAAAGCTTTAAATTTACGTAATAGATGATCTGTTAAGATAAAATTGTCGAGTGTTAAATGATCTACAATAATCATCAGTCGTTAATCTACTTTCATCTGCCTTTGGAGCTATCACATGTTCTCATGTAACACTAGAAAGGGATTAAGTTAAGATAAGGATGAGGATATATATCAAGTAGTAGAAGTAAATAGATGAATGTATTGCAAATAAGTAAATGCATTACCTGAATGTATTGCAGGTAAAAATTTAGTTTCCCTTCATACCATAAAATTGAAAGCCAAGAAAAGCTATTCAAATAATGCACATATTCATTTATAAGAAATAGAGATAATATGAAGTTGATTGAGCCACTCTTTTCTAAACATGGAATATTATAGAAACAAATGTCTTTTTAAAAACCGTTGAATATAATAAATATTTGACGGTATTTCATTTTATTTTTCTTTAAACTCAAGAGGAAATGCAATTATAATTGAACATTTATTTCAATTTTCAAACCTTTTAAAGAAGAAGAAAATTGAAGCAGTTGCATCTTTTAATTTGCCTATAAATTGAATACCCGGAACCAATAAATCTAATCTGTATTTATTTCTACTGGAAAGTTTTTCAACAATTTATAGCACTTTCATTCCAGCACATCTTTCTATGCAATTCTTCCCCCCTTATAGAATGCTTCATTAGGTAAATGCTTTAAAAAGTACCCTAAATTAGATTTTTCTTTATTTACTTTTAAAGTTAAAAATATATTAGATGACTTTTTTTAACTAGAATTTATAACCTAAGTTTTATTTATTACTAATTTAAGAGATTATTATAAAGAGGCATTGTACTTTAATGCATTATTCTCTTACGCCTAAATTTAATTTTAGAGGTCGATTTTTATATTTTTTCTTAAACCTTCAATAATAGAATTAAATATGTCCTTGGAAAGACATTTCAAGGGTTTAAATCTAATATAAGTGACGTTAATTAGGTTAGGCTATTATCTTAACCAGGTTGCGCAATTGAGATTCTCTTAACAACTCCTGTTACGTACTTTTAAATGAAAATATCAATATATTAATTTAAAGCCTATAATTATCGGTTTAGCGGATAAAAGTAAGAACAAGTCTCATATGTATTCACGCGTATACACACCTCCATAATACGTTCTTAGACAGCAATTTTTGTTCTGTTTCGTGAAAAAAAAACTATTAGTCTAGTCAACAAACGAGTTCTTAGGCAAAGTTTTCAATAGTTAAAATGTAATTTTGAAACACTGTTTTGGGCATGATTAGGGATACGCCCCCCCCCCCCCAAAAAAAAGTGTCACCTACCTTTGCATCACAGCAGCGACCGAAGTGGACCAAAATGTGTCCCGTTTTTCATGTTTTCGTTATTATCTTGGTAGGAATACAAAATATCGAAATTTCTTTCAAAAAAGTTTTTAAGTTAAGTAAATGGTCTAAAAATAAGCTTAATTGGTTCACTCTTTATTTCAAACCGCGAAAAAGGATTTAAACTTAAAAATAAACCATATTTTCATTTTTTACAACATAAGCAAACTAAAAATTGTCAATTTGACGCGAAATTGTTTTGTATTCACAACCATAACTAAATGGCAAATCGATCAAATGTTATGATTTTTAAATATGATGTAGTAAATTACAAAACAAGTTTTTACCCCAAATTACAACTTTCAGTGAATTAAAGCCGCAGAGCACTAGCCTGGTTAATGTTTCTTAAATTGGAAAAAATTTCCTTCTAAATAATTCAATAAAAAAATCCTCGGAATGACAAAGATGTTAAAAGTTTATTAGGGGGTATCCCTAAACAAGTCCAAACAGATTCCCAAATTAAAAAAAACACGTTCGTTGACTAAACCATATGTGAACAACAAATAACAATAATTGTGATTAAAAACATGAGTTTGTAAAATATTTAATTAAAAATTACTAGTGTTTGTTGATACACCTATCTTGTTATTTGTTTATGGAATTAAACAGGAAAAGCCTAAATAGCTGCTAAGATTCAAAACAAAGATCGGGGACTTAGTTGTTAAAATTTTACAAACTATGTTTGTAAAATAAAAACCATTACAAATTTTTAAAGTCTATACGTATTTAGAAGAAGTCAAATTTATTTCTTTTCCTATAATTAAGGAAAATATAAAAAAATGAAATTTTTAATTAAAAACGAACAAGTTGACGACTAATTTGTGGCATATTTAAAGGGAGTGTTGGCTAAGGCAAAAAAAAACAAAGACGCTCCAAGGGCTTTTGTGATTTAATTAGTAAAGACCCAACAAGAAGAAAGGCTTTAAAGAAGATAAAGACACAAAAATGAGTTTAATATTTTGAAGAATGCTTTTGTTTTAATTGTCAAGTAAAGCAAGTAGTTGTTACAGTCTTATTACTTGGGTTAAAAAGAAAGTAAACTTTTTTGTTAAGTTAAAAAAAATAGAAGAAAGTTAAAATTAAAATTGTAATTATTTATGAGAAGAAAGACCCGAGTTTAGTTATATTTAAAAAGACCTCAACTGGGGCTAGATTATTATTGTTAGTACAAAGCTTTATGGCAAAATTACATTGAGTTCTTAAAGGGTTAGCATAAGACGAATAATACATTTCAAGAAAGGCCATAACTTAAAAATAAGCACAATAATAATGTGATAGTACCAAGTATAGCAAAATAAAATAAAAAATAATCAAACGACTCACTCTTTGCCTTTACCAGCGCCCCAATGAATGACGTAAAAACCAGAGTTGGTCATGTCATACAGTCATCGAACATATATTAAACAACTGCAACGAAGTTGCGTGTAACACACCTAGGTGTCATAATATAATTTCATAACATTCGCAAATAATGACACATAAATGAGAAAAAATAGTCATGTTTAACTCTTTTAAATATGTTAAGCAAAACAACTTTATTCCATGTTAAGTGTTGCTAAAACAACGTTCATAAAGTCAAGACAAAGTTGTAATGTTTTTTAAGCTCAACTTGTTCTGAGAGAAGAGGGAAATAAACTAACTTAATGTTGGGGAATGTTTAGACTCGTAAATATTATACAATTGAGTTATTTTCATCTTTTTCCACTGAATTTTTAGTTTTAGAGCAAGAATGTTTTCACAGAGTTTTAACTTTTAAATAACTTGTTTTACAAATCAGACTTTTACAAGTGAAGGAAACTTGACTTTTAGAATAAAATAGAACTGATTTTGTGTAAAAAGGATTAACCATGAAATTTATAAGTAATTAAACTGTATTAAGCAATCGGTTTAAAATTGTTTTAACATTATAGCACAAGCGGATGTAGCAATAGTTGCAACTCCCGCTCGTTCCACAGTCGTAAACATTCAAGACATGGCCCCATAGAAGGCCTTGCGCAAGATCATAAGATCATTACAAGAGGGTGACTTCATAAAATTTGAACCAATTTTTTGCTAAAATATATGAAAAATTACAGACTATTGACATTCTTATGAAGCAAAATTATAAATTTGGATTGAAAAAATATCAGTCGATTTATAGTGGTAAATAATGAAGTATTATAAAATAGAAATACTCTCATTGCTTTGATATTTCAAGTTTATAATTAAATAAAATGAATTATAACGGAAAGTAAGTAATGAGAAATTATAGTACCTAAAAAGTATATAAAGTACTTAGGAAGTATAATAAGAGTGTATAAAAAAGATAAATTTCAACGTAATTAAATTGAACAGATGGGACCACATTTATATTTATAATTTAAATTCAACTTAAATAAAATTCAATATTTTCCTTTTTAAAATACTGTGAAAAAAGCTGGGCACAGGTCTACATTTATCTTCAATAATATTGTTTTATTCTTTAAATACTTAAATTATACACCGGTAAAAAGTCATATGAATAATAGATGTAATATTTTTTTTTACTTTGACCTTTAATTTGTATCTTAACAATCAAGAAGTTGCAGTGTATTCCTTTTTACTGATTTTTAATGTTGCAAGTCTAAGAAAGGGGTAGAACTTGTTTAAAAAACTAGAGAGGTCCTTCAGCATCTTTGCCGCATCGCTACACTTTGTCGTCACTGGGAGCTGCTCCGCTCCTACCTGTGGCCGCTAAGCGGACCCTGCGCATCCCTGTGGTCACTACGAAGCCACATGGTTGTTGTATTTTCTGGTTTCATCAGAAAATAAATTAAAAAGACATATTAAAAATTCAGCAACAAGAATTTTAAAAGGTCTAATCAAAAAATCTATTTTCTGATAAAACCTTATATTTGCTACAGAGTGGACTTGTGTTTCCTTTAATTGTCGCCACATTAATTGTTTTTTTTTTACTATCCATAATTAATAGGTCCATAATTAATTATGGACCTAGATTCAGGTGAACTTAAATTTAGTATACAACACCAATCACGCTAACAGCTCCTTGTGCTAAAATACTAGTAGCACAGTTTATAAAATATATGCTAAATGCAAATGAATATTTTTTTTAATTTTTAGTGTTATTTGTCAGTATTGTAATTTAAAGGCAGCAATGCTAAACAGACCTATAGGCTATTTTTTTTAGTTAAAATTCAACTCTCTATCGTCTACTCAGAGTTTCCTGTGACGATTAAGTTCCAGCACAGACATAGACAGATATCCTTATAAAAAACACTCAGAACGTCTTAACGTAATATTCTCGGCTTCAGATTTTTACGCCGAACACAATCTTTTCCAAAACACCTATTTCTAGTTGGCAAGGAAAAGTAAAAAGAATGAAAGTTTTTTTTTAAATCTGACCAAAGATAAATATTAGGATTGCAAATGGGCCAAGAGGAAAAAAAAAAGAACTTGGGCCTTCTGTTTTTCAATTCAAGTTTTCCCCAAACCAAAAAACACCCCTTATTCTCTAAACATGCAAATGAACTTCTGATGAAACTCCCAATTGGTTTTTGTCCAAGAAATTTCAGAAATAGGGACTTGTGGCATATCCTTATTAGTGAATCCTATAGTTTTTGACTGTACTTTTTTTTAAAAAAAGGTTTCAAGTCCCAAGTGAATTTTACTTTGCCGACTTTTTGGTCAAGAAAAAAAAATTTTCTATTATTTTTTTTTTACTTTTTTAGATAAAAAATCTTCTAATTTATAACAGAACAAACTTGTCTAGAATTTCTCAAATCTCATGAGATTTCTTTTTTTAAGGAGGAAAAATCTACAAAAAAAGGATAATTAGATAAAAAACTAACCTTTTTGAAGTAACAACCCAAACTCCTTCAATTTGTTTTTAATGAAAAATTCTGCCCAACCGAGAGTAAAGACGAGTAAATCTCCTTTAAGGAATAAGAACAGAAAAAAAGTTAAGTAATTTAAATGTATAAAACTTTTTTCTGATAATTCAACCGTGAAGAATTGATGATTTGCTAATGAATTTTAATTTGATTTCAAATCAAATTTTTTATATTTTTCAAAGGTACTATTTAAAATATTTTATTTAAAATCGCATTTTAAAATAAATGTAATTATCCAGTAATGAAACGGCTACATTCAAGGAAATCATTGTATTTTAAACAAGAGTTATTTTCAAGTTAATTTCAACGATTTTAAATACAAAGGAAATAGGTTACTAGAAAGGAACCCCAGTTTGAGTGTTTCATTTAAGAAAGTTAGTTTTTCGCAACCAGATTTTTATTACAATAATAAGGACATTAGATTATAATTCTATTTCAAGATTAGAGACATTTTTGACTAATCTAGTTTTAACAGGTTCAGAATGGGTTAATGCTATTAAGCTTAATACCAATTAGGCTCCTCTTAGATGAATACCAGGTAATCAGTCTCCAGGAGACATTGAGTCCCTATGGCAGGGAGAATGAAACACGAGCACATGTGCTGGGAAAATGCTCTAATAACATGCTCTTGGTGACTAGGCGCTATCATAATGTCAAGCATATGATAGCTGAAGCCTTAAAGGAAAAGATATATATTTGTTAAGACGAGGTATTTGCCATAGACTCGGATGGATCTCCAAGGTATTCCGACATCATTGCGTTTCATCCAAGCAATAAAACTGCTTTAATAGTCGATCCTACCATAAGGTATGAAACTGATCCGGAACAAGCCGAGGAGGTTCATAAAGAGAAAAGTAACATATATGGGAAATGTGTAGATTATTATAAAGAAAAATTCAGAGAAGCTCACGGAAAAAGAGAATATCAAATTTACGGTTTAGTTCTAGAGGAACCATTCCAATAAAAACTAAATTGTTTTTCGACAAGATCGGCATCAATCAAACTTTTGTTTAGAGTCCTAGGTGAAAATATAATTTTAGACTCATTAGGTATTATAAATAACCATATTAACTAATGATTTTAGTTTTATTTAGATGTAGATAAGTAAAATTTTAAAACTGTAATGTAATTATTTACATTATCTCATAAAATTATGTATAAATTTAAAATTTGATAAAAAAATATCCTTAAGATAGATTAAGTATACTGTGGGTTTCAGCAATCCTTTAAATAATCCCATTTATAATCCATATATCATCCAAATATAATATAATCCAGACATCTCTCTTTATAATGTAAATTTTCATAAATATAGTTTTTCTCTCTTCGTGTTGTCTGATTCAATTTGTAATGAAACTAATTTAGAAGAATGCCTAATTTATAACTTTATTTTTTTAATAATCTGGTATAGGTTTTATTATAATAAAAAGGTTAAAATATAAACTTTAGTAGTATATTTTTTTAAACTGTAATATATTTAGGATTTTACACTATTTTCAGAAAACAAAAACACGTAATATTTAAAAGTTAAATATTAAAAGTCACAAAGTCAAAGAATCAAAAAATTGTACATGAAACAGTTTTATATAGTTTGGTTTGTTTGATGAAATTGATGTAAGTTAGCTTCCTTGCATCTGGAAGGCTCTTATACTATGGTCGAGCAAAGTGAGACAAAAGTAATACGACCTTAATATTTAGGCACCTGGCACAGTGTAAAGTCGAGTAAAGCGAGCCCGGAGTTACAGAAAAAGTTCCGAGACACCCCATACCGATCTTTTATAAATTACTCGTATTTTAACACATGTTATCCTCTTTTTAATAAAGGTAAACCCACACATAGAAAGTTAAAAGTACCTCCTATATTCGCGTCTATATTACTTTCTCACACTGGGGTCATATATTTCATGTGAATGAACCTGGAGTATATAAATAGTTATATAAATTTAATATTTATAAGAGTATGGAATATAAAGCCAATAAGATTTAATGATATTTTCCTTCTTAAACTAACTTATAAACGTAATATAACTAGTTAAAATAAAATAAAGACAAAGGTTATACAGTTTATTCGTTATATTGCTAGGCGGCAAAGCTTTGTTTATGTAAATCTGTTACAATATTAACTAATCCTGGGTTTATTAATCCTTTCCATCGTACACTAAAAAGATATCAAGTATATAAGTCTATGCTTTCTATGAATAATTTTCTGCTTTGTGTAACAGCAAAACTCAGAATTTTAGTTTTATCATTAAGCTGTTATCGTTTAATTAAATTTTTAGTTTATAATATTCAATACAAGCTTAAAATTTATCGTTAAATATAGTGAGCCTTTTCTAAACATGGAATAATCCGTTTCTTAATTATTAAACGAGGATAATAATATTTGTTAAAAAATAATAAAAGGTTATTGCAAAGGTGAACATGATAATTCACAACATAAATTAATTATAACTATCTTTAATGTGGTTTTAGGACATACTATGATCAAGGCAAGGGTCTTAAAGCTTTGTTGTCAGTACCATTTTTGAATAAAAGTCTCTCTCTACGATCATAAATGATGATTTATTAAACCAATAGAAATAGAGCATAAGTTAATCATTCAATGCACTCAAATATAAGTACACAGGACTAATACCATAACTAAGAGTTAAAGTTACTTCTTAAAACCTTACTTTAGAGAAAAAATAAATTAAGAAGAAGATTTCCTAATTATACGAAAATTCAGCACTCAAACTATAATAACTTCAAAATAAACCATTATTTACTAAAAAATCAGCAAATAAAAATGATATTTAATTAAAGTAAAACAAACAATCTTAATTAAAACCAGGAAATGTATGAATTTTCTCAACAAAGAGCCAATCCAATGACAACAGAGGATTCATTTCAAACTTTTCAGGCAATCAATTTTAAGCATGAGTGGTTATTAAAAGCATCTAAAAGGGTCAAATGGCAATTAAAATCTAAAAATAGCTTGCTCAGAATCAGAAAGCGAATCAACATTTAAATCTAAAAAAATCAATGAATAATTAATATCAACAGGAGTTTTCCTTAATGAAATACACCTAATTGATTTGACTTTAAAATTGACTTAAGTGATATGGAGACCGAGTGATTCAAATTATACTTATTAAACTATCTTCTAAACTCTATCAAATCATCAATCAATTGGATTATTTTCCAATTTTTTAAGAACATGTTATTTGATAGAATATTAACTAACGTTGATAATAAAATAAAACATAGAAAATATGTTGGTCTTTTACTTGCGTGTCAAATCTCAATCGGATCGCAAGATTGTTTCCCCGTTTCATGATGTTTCGAAATTTTTGCTGAGTCATAAGGCAGGTTAATGAAGTCATAATAGTATATTATGCTACTAGGCAGCAAAATGGAATTTTGCAGACGAGTTTTATAAATTTGCCCCCGAGCCGAAGGCGAGGGTGAGCTATGGAAATTACCTTCAGAAGCGTGAGCCGAGGCAGGTAATTAACCCATTTGACAGACGAGGCGAAGCCGAGGCTGGCAAATGGCGAATTACCTGCCGAGGCAGGTAATTAATTGCACGAGTCTGCAATGTTTCCTTTGCTGCATAGTAGCATATACTATTTTATCTACTAACGGCAGAAAAAATACACAAGAGATTATTTTAAATACTTGCTGCAAGATTTTACAGGCAGTAAAGACTGCTTTGAAGTAGATGCAACGCTGACAATATCAGGTGGAGTGTGGTCCAATAACTCGTGAATGTCAACAATGTGTGTATCTTTATTCACTTCACTGTTGTTCTCACTCATTATGTTTTAGTAACTTAACTTTAGTTTACAGATTTAGTTTTTGATAACGTTCTATTTTTGTAACTTTATATACTTAAACTAAATATAACAACATGAAATACAAAATCTGACGACTTAAACATTAAAAATCTGTCGATTCATAAACAGCTGGTAAATAATTTAATTTAATGCCAAAATTATCAGTGTTGCCAATTTGTTTCCAAAACATTATATATTATTAGATAAACAAATGTTAAATGTTAAACATTTAATATAATATCGTAATTTTAAGTAACAATAAAGAAAGTTACATACTAGAAACAAGCTAGAATAAATCATAGTTTACAAAATAAAACAATACCGAAATTCACGCAATAATTTGTAAAATAATAACCTCCGCTCATTCATTTTCCCGCCTAGGGAGTTTTGACTTGTTTCCCATGTTATTTAAATGAGCCATAACTCCCTAGTACTTTTTTCATTACCAAAACATTTTGCGTACTGTTTTGAAACATTTTGCGTACTGATTTAAAATATTTCCCGTATTGTTTGACAGTGTAGGTAAAATGACATTTTGCAGCTTAAAAACAGTCCAGTAATGGCTAATTTTGCTGACGTGAGTAGATAAAAAATATTTCTGAACATCACAACTATTTCAATTCTCTAGCATAAATACACTGGGAGCTACGATAATAACAGACACACACATACATACATATACATACATACAGAAAACTTAGTGAAAACTACTCAAGAGGTCTTAAACACACCTGAAACGGATAGAACCGGATAATCTCAGTGACATCGCGGTTTTAATTTTTTTTGCAAACACAATACTTTTTCTATATAATGAGGAAAAGCAAAAAAGTCAAAAAAGGGAGGAAAGCCAAGAGATGCTTCCTGTAAATGGTTGGCATGCCAGTGACTACTATACTTGGCGATTTTAATCTTAACAAACTCTATAATATTCGCTAGTTAGTTGTTATGGAAAACATTTGTATTTTTTTAACAGTTGTATTTTTCTAGAACACTAAAGTACGATAAAGTATTTTTTTAAATTTTGGGATACAACCTACAAAATTTACTACTAATTTTATTATAATTGTGGACGAAATACTATTGTTTTTCATGATTAATTACCGAATTTAATGTAAAGCATAAATTCCAAATAATAACAACTAAGAAAAAGATCTTAAAAAAGAGATTTTTCCCCAAAAAAGTTATGAAAGAGAAAATTTAAATATTCAAATTTATAAAACCAACAGAAATTTAAATTTTAAATCATAATCTGTACTTAAATATTTTATGACTCAGCAATAATTAGCATCAAGACTTTTTCACAAAAGATTCGAAGAAAACAAAGCCGAAATATTAACATAATAAAAGGTAATTTTAAATGAGATTTTAAGATTCCTAATAAAAAGAAAAGCATAATATTTTTCATGAGAACAACAAAATAAATTATGTATTTTAAAAGATCAAGGGAAGTAAGACTAATTATATTTTGAGATGAAACCCAACCAGCAGGCAATAAAAAAAGGTTCTGTTTTAGAAATTAGAAATGTGTAGGATTAACAATAAACATGTTAATCATGCAATAATATAATTCAAACGTTTAGTTGGTATATGTATTAAAAAACTTTTTTTTTACTGTTCCTCATTTATACCTTAGGTATATAGGAAAAGTAATGTGTTTGCGAAAAAAATCCGAAACCAGGATAACACAGGATGTATCCGTTTTAGGTGTTTTTAAGAGCTCCTGAGTGGTTTTCACAAAGTTGTCTGTCTGAATGTGCGTGTGTCTGTTATCATCGTAGCTCCTAGTGTATTTATGCTAGAGAGTTGAAACTTAGTACAAAAATCAATCTACCTTGTACGATTTAAAAAAAATGAAAACAATCCAATTGAATTGAAATTTTGTACAGCATAACCTTTACGTAATAAATAGGTACACCAAGTTTCGTTTCAATACGACAAGCATATGTTATTTTTCTGGGCTCATAAAAGTTAAGCAGCAAGGACTGGAGTCTTCAATAAATGTATTATAATTAAAAATAGCAAATTTAATTTACTTCAAGTAAACTACATCAAAGAAGTAAAAGAGTAATAAAACGAAATAATAAAAAGTCTCTCAACAGTTCGCGATATTTATTTATAATAATGCAAAGCGCTCTGCTTTATTGTAAATATCTATCTTGAAATAAATATCTTGAACTGTGGGACTTTTTATTCTTTCGTTCTATTACGAAAGACTCAATTTATGCTCATTCTAAAACATAAAAGGGTAAATTTTTGTATACACAAAAATATTTCTATACACATTTAGCATGTTTTACCAGGAAATGTATATTTATAATGCGTGTTATGTATTGTTTCTGCAAAGTAACTTTATAATGACTTATCCAAATATTAATATAAACTTTATATAATGAAATATATACTTATAAGGCAAATAAAAAGTTATACTCAATTTGACTGATAAGATATGGAAAAAACTCCAAGAAGGTCCATTGTGGCAACAGAAAAAATGTTATATTAAACTTCTAAAAATATCAAGTGTGCTAAGTCAGCAAAAAGGGCCTAACGACGTTTGAGATCTACAACCATCACGAAACAAATATTACAAACATTAAAATTAAATTCGATTCTAAAACACAAGTTATTATTGCATTTATATAAAAGGAAAAAATAATTAATAAAAACTAAAGTATCTTCTTCAGCATTACGGTAAAAAACCAATATACACTTTCAAATGCACATTTAGGAAATTAAAGACATCGAAGAAAGAATTAGTTAAAAAATCCCTGCAACTTTATAAAAGAGAAAAGATCTTATAAAGTTGTTTATAAACACACTAAAAAGGTCAACGGTCTGAGCTAACAATCAAGGGACCAAACGCGTTTCAAATTAAATGTTGTAGAACCTTCCCTGACTTTCACAATCTTAAGATTAATTTTCCAGTCAACAGATTGAAAAAAGGCTCAAGATAAACAAAATAAAGGCAAGGGCTACCAAAACCAATAACCTTTGGTAATTACCAAGCCTTTAGGAAAGTTTGAACAACAACAAACTTTACGATATTATGAAACAAGTTTAGGCTGCAACTTTTAACAAATACATTGGTTCAAGTAAATTAAGATTAAATTAACATCCAACAAACCATTCGTACAGTCGTATAATTTGTATTAATATATATATATATATATATATATATATATATATATAAAGTGGGGAACTAAGAGATCTACCAGTACTCATAGTCATGAGACATTGCATGAGAGAAGAGGCTCCAGAAGCCCAAACCCTTTTTAGTGTGCTCAAGGACCCAACAGGAGGAGATGCCGCTACTTGAGGGCTTTTCTCGACCCCGCGGCTCTATGTGGCGGCTTTGTAGGCACATGGTTGTTGTCCAATTCAGTTTGTCATATAACTAATTTATGTAAGAGGCATACTGACACGATATACGCTACTATAGGCGTTTGTTTGCAAAATGCTATCAGTAAATGGAAATAATCCAGATAATGCAATTGATGTTTTTTATCTGTTAACTATTTGCATTAGCACATTTTTTAATATTTTAGCCCGATCAGACATCATTTCAAAATTTAGTGGAATTTCTGCTATCGTTATTGTGGGTTAATTCGATGCGGGAAAAAATTAAGGATAAAAATCGTCCTTTTCATGCAACCCAATTCAATTTTAATTCCGTGTGTGTATTCTCGATTAGTGATTACTTACTCACTAATCGAGAATACATACACACGGGGAATAGTTATATCCCGTTTCAAAGAATCCACCTTAAACTCGCACCTTAAAATGGAAATTCGCTGATAGTACAAAGGCATAAGCGTGAAACTTATGGCTTATGAAGACAACTAACTCTGTGAATCAATAAGATGACTCCAGAGGACATAAGGTAAACTGTTAAGAAATTGGTGAAGTAAAAAATATAAGTAAATTAAGCCAAAATACTAGAGAACATGGGAGGGGAATAGGTCAACAATAAGCACAAAATTAAATTTTAGTTTTATCTGGCCACCGAAATCAAGACACAATAATGATTTTATAATCGCTCACAGACAATCGTAGTATTATTGACGGTTTCAGGTTTGTCATCTTTTATATTTATGCAAAAATAAGAGGTAAAATAAATGGTTTTCTTTTAAAATAAATTAACGTCATTATTTGAAATTTTGCTGAAAATGTTACAATGATTTATTTTTGTACTTTATTTTAAAATGATTATGAAATATATCAAAACTAAAACCTACGATATTACCATCTACAGTAAGGAAATTCATTTTAAGTTAAAATAAGTCTAATTTCGAAACAACTACGAGAGGTATGTTTAAACAAAACGGAGGGAAACTGAGAACAATAGAACCAGGTTTGCTATTAAGTCTATATAAATTTCCAGGGGTGGTATTTCAAATGTATAAAGGTAATACAAGAACCCGTCTCAAAATCTCTATCCTCAAAGTTACACATGAATTTGCAAACTATTTTCCTTTGAAAAAGGGAAACAATTACTTTGTCAAAATATTTCGGTGTTGAAAATGACAATTATTCAATAGTCTGAGACATTTTCCCTGTCATTAACAATTTAATTTGATCCCCTAAACTATTTCAGGTTAATTAACGATTTAATATAATTTACATATAAATTGTCTGTAATTAAAAGGCAGCAATTCAGCTGCTAAAACAGTAATTGTATGAAACTACAGAACATTATTTTAAGGCAATCAAAACTGATTACGGTCATCAATTTTTTGGGGAATTGTTAGTCGAATTATAAAAGATGTAAGCTTAACAATAAAAATATGCTAAATATTATTTTAATTTTCCCCATTTATATTGTACTGTGGTATATGGAAAAAATATAAAACCAAAAATCACCTGAATTATCCGGCTAGAGGGACTTTTATGACCGCCTTAGTAGTTTTTACTTAGTTATTTATGTGTGCGCGTGTGTGTCTGTTATCGCATCGTAGCTCCTATTTATAAAAAGTAGCATTTTAACTGCTACACTAGTTATAGTATGATATTCAGAACTTTATTAGATTAAGCATAACATATGGAGACACATCTTAACACAACACCACAGACATATTAACATAACAATAGAGAGATGCATCTTAGTACACACATTGCTCTTTAGGTCTATTGTTTCATCTAAAAAAATAATAATATTCCATGACGTCATTAACGAATCAGCAATAGTGTTAAAAATTGAAAAGAATAGTTCAACTTTTGGTAAGTGTATGATCTATACAAAACCAAAAGTTGTGTCAAGTTTCATCTAATTATTAATATTTAAAATATCAATCCTATTAATCGAATGATATGTATACGCGTTTTTACAAATTTCTTAAAACTTGTAAAATCATTCAATTTAGTTAATATTAGACACGAGTAAAACAGTATTAAGCGCCGCAGCATAAAGTATGTGGATGGTCGACCACAGTAATAAAACCGATTTTTACGGTCTCAGGACGACTCCAGAGATATATAAAAAAATAAGTTAGTAGATTTCTATATTTTAAGGACAAGGGAAGCCGAAGTAGTAAAGATGATGAAAAGTTGAACGGTCCCCTGTACCCGATTTTATATAAATAAAACAATACCTAGCTGCAAGTCATAAGGTTGCTCGTGGAGCATGGCTCTCGCACACTAGCTTGTGCCCTTAGTTTTCATTAAAAGCCAAATGACAGTAATGCAATCTTACTAGCTATATATAGATTTAAATTTAACATAGCTCTAAAGGCTTTGTCCCAAAAAATGTAATTACCGGATAAAATATTTTATGACCTAGGTTGTCAATCGAAAGCCAACTACTTTTAACTACAAAGAAAAACTGTTTTTATTTTAGTTCCTGAAAGAGACATCAATGTTTCTTAGAACAATAAGTAAAACTGGGTAAGGTTGTATCAAGCATTTTGACAGTTTTAAAATTTAACAAAAACTGAAAGATAATGAAAGAAATTTAAAATAATAAGCTTTAAAATTAGAAAGAAAAAAACTTTTTTGTAAAGGGCTTAGCGGACCTTCATAGCCAAAAAACTCTTTATATCCCGAAGTTGAATTACCTTTTTACCAAGGTAATTAAACTTGAGTTTATTACAATCTGAACTACAAAAAGAGGGGCAGTTTTTCCCGGATTTCTAAAAAAGGAAAAACCGCTCCTCAAAATACTGAGTTATTATGAAGGAAAAGAAGAGGTTTAATGAAAAAGTCAAATTTTTCTGACAAGTAACTTTTCCTCTTTCACTTTTTAACTTTTATAAACTTCCTTTTGATTTAATCAAAAGTAATAAGTACAGAAATGAGCTCTTCATAAAAAAGTTGATTAAACATTTATAATAAAAAAAGAAAAATATTTAAATTCAGAATGAATAATTACTAAATGTTTTATTAGCTGCCTGAGTGGCTTAAGCTGTTAAGGAATCATACAAAGCACGAGGACACCGTAAAAAGGAAGGGTTCGCGATCTTTTTTAAACCCTAAAAATTAGATCAATAGTTAATTCAAATCAATAGATGATATTTAACTTAGATGGAAACTTTGAATACAAAGTTCGCAATGAGGTTCCATTACGATACTCCTGATGCCAAACTGATTAAACTATGACAAATAATATAGTAAATTTTCTGCTGCGGAAGCTTGCAAGCCGGCGGAGTTTTCTTTGGAAAACTGCGCCTTTCTTTGCTTCATATGTCTGTTCATTCTTCATAGTTCGCAATGTCAATACGACTTGTCTGTCAATTTTCTTAAATTTTCCAATGGAAATGCTCATATCTATCTCGTGAGTATAACAAAACTGTGCTCACTCATCACAATTTGGGCAAACATAGAATTCAGTTTATGCTCACATTTGAAATGCTCAGCGCATTTATTCCTTTAAAAATGATATCGATGTCTATAAAACAGGTTGTCGTGACATCATTACGCTATTTTATTTTTAATACCAAAAATCAATAAACTCATTATATGAAAAATCAATAAAATTAAAGGTTCACATTTTTGGTCCAGAAAATTGTGCATAACCTTTTTTTAGGATGCCCCTGGGAGCCTGATTTCAAATATGGGTTTTGAAGATATTTTTTGTCTTTATATTTACATTATATCATTACCTAATTACATTAATTAAGTAAATAATTCTGACCCCAAGGTCCGACACCGGGGAAATTACCCGGCCAGTAATAGAAATTTTGAGCTCAACTTTTAAAACTAGTGAACAAGCATAGCTCTGTAGAACTTATAAGATACACAGGCAAATTTTCTTCGAAAAATGTAGGAAAACTGACAAAGTAGAAGTGTAATTGTTCCGATTTAAAAATTCACCCTGCTTGAAGACCTCCGCGCCATACTTTATTATGCCAATAACAGATAACCTGGTTAAACGAAAGAAAAAATAATTAAACGACCAACCTCAATTCCCCCAACCTAAGCTTATAAAACTACTCAACTCCATTACCAATTCACTAAAAATAATAAGCGTCAAAATAAAGCTTTCGTTCATACTTTATCCTCAGTCGATAGTAGAGCAAGTAATAAAACAAAATAAAATGTAATAAAATTAGAAGAATATAATAATGGTTTTGAATAAATATTTATGTTATTGCTAATTGACAAGGATTTATATTGTGAGGAGTGTACCTAGAGCGAGATGAATCACTATAGCACTGCACTTAATTTAGTTAATACTGGCTGAACTGTATGAGGAATATATAAGAAATATAAGAAAATATTAAGAAAAATAAGTAAATAAAGGCAAACTGGCGAATAGCTTAAGGCAGTGCTATAGGGATTGTGGGTCCTAATATAGACTCCCCTAATTAAAATAATAATTAAAATAATTATTTCAACTTGGTTTAAGTGTCAGAACAAGAGGATAATGCATATAGTTACTATTTCTAGCTCACCTTCTTACTCTTGGCCCAACACATGAGTGAGTTTGAATCAGAGGGGCTGAATCCTTAGTGGGTGTAATACATTAAAAACAGTTAATAATCTTAATTAATTATACTCATTCATTTTTTGTACATCATAATATTTAATAATAACATAAATAATAATAAAAAATTATCATAATATTTCAATGACAACACAAACCGTGGAATTCAAATCAAAATGACGTGGCGCACAAAAACAAATGAAATATATAATATAAAAAATCTTAACTCATAAACACACGTAACCATAAATATCACCTCAAATAGTGATTAATTAATTTATAATTAATTTTATGTTTTAATTAAAAATAGTATTAATTACTATCCAAATTTTATTTGATAATAATAATAATTAATCACCATAAGGTTAAAAAATGACAAATTTCAAGCTTTAACAAACTTATAATTATGGTATAAATAAACGTTATTAATGACTTAGAGCATGCAAGTTTAAGTTTAAGCGATCTTTTTATATTAATATCATAATGTTAGCTCTTAAAGAAAGTAATATAAAAACTTAGTTTTATTTTAAAGTAACAAGGCATTATTAGCTCTTTGTTATATTCGTTACAGTGAGAGTAAAGTTAAAAAAAAACTTACTCTTTGATATACGAAGTTAACAATGATTTTTTTATATTTTATATGGCAAAAAAATATTTAAGTTAAGGGTAAAATAAAAAAAACCTCGCTATGTTAAACATGAAGAATGTTTATACATGAATACATAATATGTTAGCCTTTTTAGCTTGGATTCAAGAACGTGGAATGATTTAGTTAATTTCGGAAAAAAATAAATTTAGTTTTAAGCAAAAAGAGTTAATAAAAAGTTCATAATTATTAAAAAAAGTATACATTATTTTTAAATATGTAAGTCGGTTATTTAGTTTTAATTTATTCATCAAGTAAGAAGAAAGCTAGTGTTACAGATTAGTAACCTTAACCTAATTAATTTAAAAACAATTGCAACTTCAACAAATTTCAAAACAGTCTTATAGTCTGAAATTACAAAACAATTTTCTTAGCGAGAAAATTAAATTAACTGTATACTAGAACGTCAGTAAGCGCAGTAGAATTGTCAACAATAATACATACACCAACATCGTCTTCTCACTAATTTAAAAGAAACCTTTATTAAAAAGAACCGACTTCCGCTAATATTGCCAACAACGGTGCTATGATGAAATGTTCATTCAATTCTTAAAATCTTATCATCAGAATTGAAAGACTCGTTAATATCCTACCACGGCACTATAAATGTCATTATTACCGAAAGACGATTCTGCTTAATTAAGTTTTGAATTAGTAAAAAGACGTTGTTGGTGTACATATTATAAACTGTGAACTATATTTTCCACAACTTATTTCACTTGTAAATTAAAAGATATACGCGATAGCATATTTAATTTTTAAATTATAGAGAAAATGGTACACAAAGCAGTTATTGGTATATTTACTATTAATGATTAAAAAAACGCAAACAGTTATTATAGTTTTGTTTGCCTTTTTTGTTTCGTTGTATTTAGTTAAAATATTCAATAAAAAACAGTTAAATAAACAAGTAACAGATTATTCATCTGACTAACTTGTGTTGTATTTGAAATACAACCAATTACAAGCTTTATACTCCAAAAGCAAAAAATCGTGAGGCTGGAGTCCCCAAAGGTTTAAGCTGTTACATTGATAACGAACCAGGTGGTTAGCAGATCGCAAAATTTCAGCACCTATTTAAAGAAAGAAAATATAACAGCTCTCGGGTATGATGATTGAATGATTGACATATAATGCTAAAAATTAAATTTTCTAGGATTATTCGAGAAACAATGAATCATAATACATAAGCTTTTTTTGTTGGGTTAAATCAATTTTTCTATTCATTCTCTCCAACAACTTCATAAACATCAAAGTTTATGCCAACTCAAGTCTTCAAAAAGAAGACAAAGCCAAATTATTCGTAAAGATAATATGCAAGGGTAGAAACTCAATACAAATACAACTACACACACACAAATACAACTACACATACACACACAATACACACACACACACACACACACAACACACACAACACACACACACACACACACACACACACACACACACACACACACACACACATATATATATATATATATATATATATATATATATATATATATATATATATATATTATATATATATATATAAACCTGTGTGTGCGGGGGAGAAAGAGCGTGTATGTATGAACATTTTGTTCCTACACGTTCCTATGCGGAACGGTTAGTTTTTAACACGTTTTTGTATCTGAATGGAATTTGGTACAAACATCGCCCTCATAAATATCCAGCACATACTCCTTTATTAATGTGTATGTTGTCACTAATCTACAATAATGACACTGAGCATGTTTTTTATTTTAGCAGTATTTTTAAGTATCAGCAGAAACATACGCTTATGAGGTTGTTCGGATGACGGAATATCTTTTGATAATTTAACTTAAAAATATCTTGGAAAATCTATTTTAAGAAATACAAGCAAATTACAATCTACATAAAACAATAACATATCAATCAAACCGAACTCACTATACCCATGTCGTTTCGACAAAAAACAAGACTGACACGTTCTGAACATTATATTCCAAAATTCTCTTAAACTTCATTTGTTATTCACCCCTTGATCATCCCACTATGATGAAGTTTTAACAATGATTAAATTCCTTTAGGTTGTTTCATGTTAAAAGGGTTTAAGGGTTGGAATATTATAATAGAGTCTGTTGTCTTAGTTAGAAGGGTTATCCTTTTAAGACAGTAAGGTAAACACTTGGACAGGTTTGGATCCCCATGCATATGTAGTGACTTACCCTCCAATATCTGTCCTAATCCCTTTCACTATATTATATTACTAAATTACTCCGCTATCTTCGTCAAAACCCCCCCCCCACTAAATAAATCAAACTCTTAATTGCTTTAAAAGGAAAGATTCTCCTAACCGCAGTCAAGCAAAACCCGACACTCCCCTTGTTTCTTAACTTCTCTAAACGATTTATTAATAGGTTAACATATAACGTTAATATGTTTCGATTTTTCCTGACAAATTCCCTGTCAATATTCCCTCACAGCGTTTAATACCCTATCTATATAATTTAGATTAACTTTTATTGAATTTCTCCAATCAGAAAGCTTATAATTTTTCAGTCAGTTAAAGATGTCATTTCAATGAGTAAAAACAAAAATTTGTGATGCCCAAAAATTAATTAAGGCTCGTCTGTTTTCAAGGCAATATAAAGACAAGCCGTTTCCAAAACACATTCAGTCCTTTCCTAACTTTTAATAATATTTTTTTATTTTCTTTCTCCCTATAATAGTAAAGTACTGCAATAAAGCACTGCACTCTACTTTGCGAAGGTTAGAGGTATCGAGATTGAAATAAAAACTTCTACGACATGGACATTTTACTTCTCTATCCTATTATTATTATTATTATTACATGGATACAGTAACTGTGGGAGTAGGTTTGAGCATATATTGATGTTTGTATGCGCAATATTTTTGTTAAGCAGCATATTGAAATGCTAAATATTTGAATGAAATAAAGAACAAAAATACAATGCTAGAAATTTTCAGAAATATCTGATTCAACTTTTGAGAAAAGTTTTACATGGAAAATTACTTTCTTTGCAAAAGATCGGTTCTACATGTTATTTTGATGGGTTTTGAGTAAAGCGAGATCTCGATGGCGTCTGCAGCATAGCATGCATTATATGAATAATAAGAAAATTAAAACCAGTTGCAAGGCGCAGGGGCCCATGTTACATTATAATAGAAATGTGTGGATCGCATAATAGTTTAAAACCACGATAAGCAGCTAGTCTCTATCTATCTCTATATCTATCTTCCTACACACTTAATGCAGAGAATGAAAACTTTACATTCTAAATTCTTTTTATCCCAATTTATCTAAAAGAATTCAAACACTTTCAGAATAACTATATTTTATTTCCTTTCTCCTAAATTACAAAAAAAAACTAAGGAGAATAATTTTAAAATAAATCTTAAAGGTACTTTAGAGAATTTTATTTCATTTAAAAAAAGTAAATGAAAAGTATGTATATAAATTAAATAAATAAAGATATTTGTTGGAAAAAACATATTTCTATATTTAAGTATATATTATGTTGGGAAAAAATTATAAAAAATATTATTAAAAAATTTAATAACTTTTTTTAACTACAAAATAATAAAAATCGGCAACATACTTTCCAACAAGGGAACAAAAAACAAAAACAAATATAAAATACACTTTTAACTTGTGATATTGTATTAAAATAATTTTCAAAAATACTTTATTGTATACCATACAATTTATGAATATTCAAATTCATAAATTAGAGAAGAAATAGGTCAAGGTGTTTCTAAGAAATAAAATAAAACTGAAATAACAAATCATTTAGAGTTGTAATAGCCATCTTTCAATCTAAGCAGATCATCATCAGTGTCGAAACATCGACAAAAGTGAAGGTTCCG
Source organism: Microvelia longipes (assembly GCA_018340805.1). Taxonomy (NCBI): domain Eukaryota; kingdom Metazoa; phylum Arthropoda; class Insecta; order Hemiptera; family Veliidae; genus Microvelia; species Microvelia longipes. Next base: position 28,686,711 of record JACMZG010000022.1, read on the forward strand.
GTTCATGCTTTAGAACCTAAGCAGTTACTCAATTGTCAAGCAGTGCTCGTAACTAATTTTGTATGTATTTTTCCAATGAAATGTTCTAAAACCTTTAAAGATAACTGACTAAGCTTAAAGATAAGTAACTAAGCTTTAAAGTAGTGCAAATAATAGTGCGTGCTTCTAATTTTAGAGGCATAGTTTTGTACAACCAACTGGATAATTATGCTCACTTCCTTTGAAAAATACAGACAAAATGAGTTACGAGCATTGCTTGACAATTAAGTAACTGCTTAGGTTCTAAAGCATGAACCGGAACCTTAAGCAAGAAATGGGTTGTTAAACACGGAAACGCGCATTCTAAATGAAATTCGCCCGATAGCGGAACACCGCGCCGGAATTATTTATTTAGTAGTTGTAAACTTATATATAATGTAAAAACTATAAAAATTATCTTTCCAACCAGGATTGTTGTTTAGCACGGAAACACGCATCTAAAGGAAATTCGCCCGACATGCGGAACACCGCGCCAGAATTTTTTATATTCATAACAGAATATATTAATAATCAAGGTAATTTAGTCACAAGATGATCAAGTGATATCGAAAAAGAAAATTGAAAATAAACATCACAAGTTTTTATTTTATCAATATAAACATCAAATTTAAGTAAATGACATCATCAGTATAATCTTAAACATATTTCAGTTCTTAAACTCTAAGCCTCTCTCAATGCAATATGTAAATTTTATGATTGGTCAGCTTAAAATGCAAAATAATAGTAATGCTGTTATGATACTAATTGCTGTTTTAAATATTTTTTATTTTTATTTTTAATGGTTTTGAATACAAGTAATAAAAACAAAACAAAATTACTTAAATCAGCCCTATATTTTACTTTCTGAAATACATAAAATTTAATTTACTTTCGATATTAACGTTTTTCTAATAGCAGTAACAATAATATTCAACATCTATAATAAAATATTTAATAGATCTATAAATTAGCAAAGAAACTTAGAGAACACAATGCGTTTTAATATAGCTTTTCAATAATTAAGTCCAATAAAAGTTTATTTTCATCCCATAAGTATTTTATTGTGAATATAAAATCAGTTTTTGACACCAATAAAAGTAAACCTTGCATGCAGGGTTGTAAAATGTGAAGTATTTAGAAGTTAGAACAATAAAGGAGTAAGTTATAAACTACGAAATTTAAATTGCCTAATAAGCACTTACCTTTAAACCAAACTATAAAATTTTAGTAGAACGACCCTCCAAGTTCATAATTATTATATTTTTTAACCAAGCAATATTTCAATAAATTTAACAATTCAGTTTTCAATAAAATTTTACACTGTTACTTATTTTTAGTTATTTTTTTTATTAAATTATCAAATATATCCAACGGATAAACATTTAAATTGATTCTATTCGCACTAATAGTAATTCGTGTAACAACTTTAAAGTTAAACAATACGTAAAAATATCCTCTACACTGCTGACTAATAATAATAATAATAATAAAGTAAAAATTAATCCAAATTTATTTTAAAAACTTTTACTTTTGACTTTGTTGTACCTAATTAAGGATAATAATACCAAGAGAAAAGATGTTTCCATCACATTTTCATCTTTGTTCAAGAAGAAATTTTCAAAATTTTTCAAAGTCTATTCATGCTTTATCAGGTGAAACATTAGACACAATTAATGAATAAAAATATTATTTACGAAATAAAAAATATAATTTTTGAATAAATAAACCTTCGAATAATCACATTCAAGTAAAAGTGATACCAATTATATATTCTTCTGGTAAAATATAATTTTCTCTTAACGTCAACAAAAAATATAAAAAAATTATATTGTTATTAAATTTAAAATATATAATAAGCAAAATACCAGAGAGCAGGACAAAATACGTTTTATCCTTTTACTGTTATAACTTTCGAACGTTTTTCGTTTCGAAATGAAACTCGATACATAGAAGTGACCGTATGAATGTCCCAAAATCTATTGTTTATGAAATATGTAAGACAAGATTAAACCAGAATAATTACTCAGCAAAAAAACTCAAAACTTCTCTAAACCTAAAAATGTTATCAGATCAAGTTAAAATTTTATAACCATATACTGCTGTGTAGCATCACATACATAAAGTTAAATTTTATTATCAATGTTTTAACTTTATCCATTGAAAAATAAAATTATATATACATAGATCGCCATTTTTTATTAATACGTTTTTTAATTCGAAAATCGCGTGTTGTATACCAGTTACAAAACTACTATTAGGACAAAGTGCTACAACACAACAATCCTGAGGGTGATAAGCGGCCCGAGAACCGACGCCACATAGCGGCTAAGAATAAAGGTCTCTTCTTTTAAATTTTTGAATACAAACAGAACGTTTATTTTATTGTCATAATGAATAATTATGATGAATAATATATTATTACAATATAATTACAATATTACAATATAATACATTACCCATGAAAAATATAAATTATTATTATTTGTATTAAAGCAATAATAATATTTTAAAGATACATTTTTCTATAAAAAAACTTGTTAATTAGCAAAACATCTTTTTTGTAGAACACCATAATTATTTGAAAAAATGTTAACTTCAGTTCTACAACTATATTTAACCAACATTTTTAACAACTATTTTTAATTTTTGTTTAGGTATAGGGACCCAAACAACAATTTTGGACATTGTAAGGTAGGGTATCGTTAACATACCCAAATAACAATTGGACCCAAAGGGGTTGAAATATAGCTTTTTTAAAAAAAGTTGTAGTTGTGAAGTCAAACTTTTTCCAAGTAAAAAATAATCGGGTACGGGAAATCTCAGAACTTTTCCTCATCATATCAGATTCGCTACGCTCATCCTTACAACTTCGGACTCACTTCGCTCGTCCTCAGAATATAAAACTCGTCAAATGTACGCTGCAACACTTTTTCGGGCTCGCTTCGCTTGACCTCAGATATTAAATGCATTCGCTTCATCCTTAGCGGTCACCCATACAGCACTGACCACGCGTAATGCTGCTTAACTTTTATGATCCAACATAAATTATAGACATGCTTGTCATATTGAAACAAAACTTGGTGTACTTATTTATTACGTAATGGTATTACTTTTGCCGAATTTCCACTTAATTAAATTATTTTCCATATATATCCATTTTTTTTAAAAAACGTAGACAATAAATTTTGTAAAATTTGAACTAATGCTGATAATAAGATGGAACTTGGCACATATGTTAGTCTTATACATGCGTGCAAAATCTCAATCAGATCACATACTTTTTCTGTGTTTTATGATTTTTTTTGAAATTTTTGCTGGGTTTATTGCGGGTTAATGACGTCATAGTAAATTATTTTCTGAATAGCACAATTACAGAAGTAGACTGATTTTTGAACAAAGTTTCAACTCTCTAGCTTTGTTGCAAACAGGCAGACACACACACACACACATACAGACAAATTTGCAAAAAATACTTTAGAGGCCTTAAAAACACCTAAAACAGATTCCGGTGACATCCCGGTTTCGGATTTTATTACAAACACAATACTTTTCCAAAATACTTACGGTATGAATGAGGAAAAGTAATAACTAGTTGTATTAATAAGCAATTTTCTAGACCAAAAACGGGTAAAGAAACAATTATTTAAATTTTAGAAATAATCTTTTCACCAAAATGTATAATATCTAAAATTCTAAAGCCCAATACATGTATTTACATGTATATACACGTATATTTTCCTTTAATAAAGAAGATATCTCTTTTCCTGCATGTACTGTCGTGACGACATCACATGCATGATAAGCCTTTTTTTCTGATGAATTTTATCTTGAGATGTTAAATATTAATTTCAATTCTGTCTTCCATAACTTTTATATCATTATTTTATGTTCTGTTTCTTTTGATATTCTCTCAGAGATGAAATAAAGCTGCTCAGTACCCACTATACGAAAGATTGATAATTTTTCAAAGTCGACTTCGTTTACACATTTATCAATACTTGCTGAAACGTAAATTTTAATCTACAAGTAAAGTATATACATTCCTAATACAAGCCTTTAATACGCATGTACCCAAATATATACTTATATCTAGCAAATAGAAAATGTTTAATTTATAAAATTGTTGAAAATTTAAAAAGCTAGTCTATTTAATTTATTAATTAACTTACATAAAAGAACAGGGAAATGACTTTTATAGCAAATCCCTTCCTAGAATTTGATGTGCGGTAAAGTATTGATGTTAAATTTAGGTTTGTTTTTAAAGCGTTTTAAATAAGTAGTCTCTTTTGTGTTAAAATTTAACATTTCTATTGAACATTTCACAGAACAGTTGAGCGTTTATTTAAATTTAATTTAAATAAATGCAACGCCTACGATCTTATACTTTCGACAATTGGTATTGGAGATAACTTTAAACTTTTACCTTAAATGTTTATTTTCTTTAACTCCTTATCTCCAGGTAAACTTTGTGTAAAATAAATTTTCTTTACATAAAAACATGACCTTAAGAAAATAAACACTTAAAAATAACATAAAAGAAACAAGCTTTGTTTTCTTTTGTGTAAAACTTTCAAAGATTTGTCAGTCAAGGAAAATAGGTAAAAAGTATTTTGTCCCACACACTGATATTTTACATACGGGAGTAGTTGAAAATTGTAAAAGATAAGAAGATACAAATAGTTGGTCGTTTAAAAGGTAAGCTTTTCGTAAAAACTTTTGAAAACAAGGGCATAGACGGGGCTACTAGAGCTAGGAAAGTCTAAGAAGGGCCCCAAAAAACTGTTTTTCTTTTTACAAGGTTTTAAAGTAACAAATCACATCAAGACGAAAGAGTTTACAAACAACACTCTGTTACTTTCAGTAACAGATTGTCCAACATTACAATGGAAAGAAATTCAAAAAAGTAAAATTGTTTAAGAAAAGGGTTCATGTGTTGAAATGTACATTTCGGTAATATTAAACATTTGTTCACCAGACAAATAAGAAAAAAATTTGAAGAAAGTGCTACTAACTAAATTTAACACCTACGTCTATTAGCGAATTTCTATTTCAATACAAATCAAGCTTATGAGGTAGGCTTGAGAGAGGAGGGAATTAATTTTGCTTAGATTAGTCTACAATATAATCCCATTGTGATGTGAAATAAGCATGTTGATAAAAAAGCTGCATAACTGCTTATGCATGGCATATCCATACTGATACCAGAAATATGTATCCATCTTAGCCAAATCTTTATCAGAACATTTATTAGAGAGATAATTATATTAATAATTTTTAAAATGAAAATACTGTGAGAGTTAAAATGAAAATAATTGATAAAAAAAGACAATTTTTCTGGTATTACAATGCTTTCCCCTCCAATTAAAGAAGATAAAAAAAGTAAAATAAAGTGTAATCAATGTCAATAAGTATTTAAAAGATTTTAGTTCAATATACTTTATATATTGCTGATATCGTATTTTTTATTTGACCTTGCAAGTTTTATTGTTTGTTTATATTCGTATAATAGATTTATAAACTTGAATACAATACAATAGTGCCAATTTAATACAAAATATAGTAATTATAAGAGACATTAAAATGATTATTTAGAAGATTTAGATATTTTGGTAGAGACCGCGTTAATGTTTATAGTAGTATTATTAATTTGAGTAATATCAGTTATTTAATTTTTTTGAGTGACTTTAAAAGTGAAAAAATAAAATTTAGTGACTACAAAAACAAACTTGTTAAATTAGTTTTGTATTAGAAACATCAATAAATATTGATATATTTTATGCTATGTTATACTAAACATTTTACATTTTTCATTACCCTATTTAGTGTACTAGTTTGATCATGAACTAGTTTTAACGTACAGGTAGTGCATGTATTTGACATTTAATAATAATAAAATGAATAGTGATTCTTTTTAAGATATTTACTTTTTTTATTTATTTAAAAATAGACTTCGTTATACATGTTAAAAGTATCATTTGAGATTGAAATTTAGCATAAAATTGTGAAAGAGAGAAAATATCCAGTTTTATCACTCTAGGAGGAAGTTCACAAAAAAACTACTACTTCAATTTAAAATGTAAAATAATTATTCTTTAAACAATAACCCACTTAGTAACTTTATACACGATAAATGATACTATGTATAAAAGCAGTAAATTATAAAATAAGTTGCACTTTTTTTGTATCAGTACTAAATTTAAAATTATAAAAGTTCATGAATGGAGGGACAAGTTGATCGCTTTTGGATAAAATGGCACACAGAGAAGGTTGGATGGATAAAATTCCTTTCTTGGTTTTTTGACTTTCGAAGAAGTATACCAGATTTAGAAAGTATAGAAGAAATCATCAAAGCATTTGAATTTCACAGCAATGAGTTCGAAAGAATACAGCAAGAGCTCTTTAGTTTTGACTCAAATTTAAAAATATCATAATCTCAATCGAATTTTAATTAAATCTTTGTACAGATAGTAATGTAATATTTAAACTAATGTAAAATAACTTGCTTAATAAAGTATTCATTTTATTATAACACTTTTAGAAATTATAAGAGCAGTGAAATGCTTATAATTGTTTGCACCTTTTCCTTTTAATATTTTTTTAAACTTAAATTATTTATAATAAAAAATGTTTAAATTTTCAATTTAATTTTGATGAGAGCAAAATTAGTTTTATTTTCTTTATTTCTTTAAATTAAAATTCTTTCCTACCATCTGGGAATAAGCAAGCAAAATAATAGTTCCTAAAGCTAAACTTGTAAGAAGGTTGATGAGAAATTAAAGTATAAAAAATACACAAAATGTACTTTCTCCTTTTAAGACAAAAAATCTATTTACTCAGGACATTTTCAAGTTAGTAGATAAAAACTTTAAAGAAGAGTTGGAGAAATTAAATTTTCAGATCTCATTAAATCATTTTACAAAAAGAAGTCTCTTTTTTGCTCTTTACTTTTGGTGTTCTTTTTAAGATATAAAATTAAGTTTTTCTCCTTCTAAAGAAAAGTCTTAGAAATTTCTTTTGACGTTGCTTTACTTCATTTTCTTGTAGTATAAAAACAGTTTTTCCTTATATTACAAACCAAAGGTCTGCTTCAAGAAAAAGTAACTACTTCTTTTTACTAAGGATTCATTTTTAATGATCATCCAAAGAAAAGAAGAATATATTTTTTTAAATATATTTATTTTAAAATATACTAATTGTTTGTTGACTTAAATAAAAGAGAAGTTAAATTCTGTGTTTATTTTTAGAATTATTTTGCTTCCTTATTTCTTATAAAAAAGGGGTATTCATTGTAATGAGGAAAATGTGACACTAAACTTTTCATTTAACTTCCACAATTCAGTACCTAAGGATAAAAGTTGGTGTCAGAAAATAAGTGTCAGTTTCAGTAAATTCAAGTAAATTGTCCTAGTAGTATTTTTCTTGTTTCAGAAATACCCAAACATGCATTTCGCGCTTTGAAGAATAGTTTTTACATTCAGGAAATTTTTATTAAAAACTGACGCTTATTTTGTTTGTTTCTTTTATTTAGTCCTATTTTCAAATAAAAAAGCTCTAAAGAAGCCACGGCGAGTCAAGCAGGCTTGCAAACTGAGGCGTGAGAGCTAAATAGCAACCCAAAAATGGAAATTCGTTAATTACACGGCAAAATCACAATATATAACACAAAATAAGGACCGTTTTTATTCTCAAGATATTTTAGGTGGAGTTTAGAAGAAACAATCTACCTCTAGCTCTTTCAAACAGCACCTCCCCCTTTTCTAAGGCAAACTCTATTGAGCAGAAATGAACCAAGACTTTATTACGAAAAATTATAGGCTTTGAAGAACATATTTTTAAAACACCTTAATGCAATGATTTTGCAAAGGAACCAAATTTCTTTTAGAAACAAAAATCTGGGCAATTTTATCATGGAATGTCCTTCAAAGATTTTTACAAGTTTAAAAAAATGTGTAGATAAATACACATAAATACCTTCGCTGTAGGAAATTTGTCAAATATTTTTAAAAAATGTTTATACCTGCAACAGAAAAGAATATATATAAAGAAATGTAAAAAAGTAAATAAGTACATTACAAACTAAATAAGCGGGAACTCATAGATCCCCAAACATGTTTTTTGGCAGGCTTCCCGTTTTAGCAGGTTTTTGCTTAAATATATTTTAGAGTATGTCTAAGAAATACAAGAAAATTCGCTAGTATTGTCCATTTAAAAATAATAAAAATTAAAGTGATGTAGAAATTCATACAGTTTGGGTCGGGGCGGGGGGACACAGTGGTCTAACTCCCTGGTTTTAGGTGGTTCCGAGAAAACAGGAATTAGTTGCATCAACTACCGCACGAGCGCTAGTTTTCACCTTGTCCCCTTATCACTATTGTTATCAGTTTTAAATCGATACTTCTATTTATGTTTATAAAAATGTAAACAAGACGATTTTTATCTTATTCATTGCCTTTTTTCTTTTTTAGTAGCTTATATGACAATTTTTTTAGAAAATAGGATAACGTGCGTTACGAATGAGACAACGAAGACGTAAATTAAATTTATAATTTCCCAGTTTGATGTTTGTTTACAAACATTTTTGATGTTTGTCTACAAATCATGGTTATCACGATATCAGGTCTACTTAAAATTAACACAGCGTTTATATTTTTATAACATTTTATGAAAATTATACCTTTAAATAATTAATACAATTTTTAGCATTGTTAAAGACCCTTTTAAATAATTTTAACCTTAGAATTGAATAAATAATTATTTTATATATAGGGTACAAGGTCAACTGACCCGCCACTAGCGGAGAAAGGGTGAACTTAGGGCAGGTCCATCTAAAGCAGCTTATTTCGGGGGAGTTAGACCACTGTGTCCCGCGCCCCCACCCCTACTGTATGAATTTCTACATCACTTTAATAAAAATAATAAATGTCTGTCAATGTGAACTGAAAATTAGTCTTAAACAAAGTTGTAAAAGAATTCTTCTTACTTTCAAAACTAGAGCCAAAAATAATACGGGCCTTGGCTTGTAGCCGCTTTCCGGGATGCAGCCATGTATGATAAAACACAAATCTTCGTTAGAAAAGCAAATGCAAAAAAAACGTTTCCACGCGTTGTTTTATCATTTATTGTTATATTACATTTTATTCTAACAACTGTTATCAGAAGATAACATAAGGATCAATATTGATTGCAATCGTTTATCCAAGAAGCTATAAAGTAAAACTAGTAATTGTTTCCACTGCAATTTCGAAATTTGAATCGCAGGGTAGTCATTTTTGACGACTGAATATTATAGCGGTGCTTTTATACTTTTATTATAGACTTACTTTGCGCATCATGCCTGCAGCAATAACAATACACTTAACATCCGAGTAATTTAATTTACATTCTTGAGTGAGGCAGAAAAAATTATAAGCGATGCGAAACAAGTAACATACAGCAATACAAACGTGGTTACTTAAGAATAAGTAACACAATTCGGACTATTTTCAAAAGTAAATGTGCATCGGCCGGGAATCGAACCCGGGTCGCCCGCGTGGCAGGCGAGCATTCTACCACTGAACCACCGATGCTATGAATTGCGGCACTCATAACTTTTTTAATACAAAATATTCCTTGCTCTCTCATATCACACTAATAATTTATCTATATTGATGCGTGATATACTTATCAGACAAATTTTTGTTGTTCCAAGGTTGTTTGTATATATTTTACACATAACATACTAATAAAAAGCGGTTTTCTGTTGTTGTATCCGCGTCGTTTAATCGCATCGGTGGTTCAGTGGTAGAATGCTCGCCTGCCACGCGGGCGACCCGGGTTCGATTCCCGGCCGATGCAAATACTTTTTATCTCCCTGACAATCTTTCTGCAAACTTAATCGACCAATAATGCACTAGTAAGAATTTCAAAAGGTATTCATCAGTCAAAGCTAATTTCAATCAATATTGTACTTTCAATACAAAAATTATTAAAGCTACAAATGAAATAAGGAAATCCTGTTTGTAATTATTTATTATGTTGTCTTAAAAATGGTAAAATTGTATCGAAAGCTCGGAAAAATTAGTTATATTTTTTTTATTTTGGACCTATTCCTTCTCAAAACCTTTAATGGTTGTACTTTCTAAATGTTTTTAAAGTATTAAAGGTAAAAACCATCTTTATAACTGTGTGCTCCTAACTTAGTATTTATAAGCCCCATCAACTTCATGATGATAAGCGGTACTAAAAGTGTAGTTACTTTAACTGTAGATAACAAGGTCCCTTCAGGATCCTTTAAAGTTATGATATACTTAAGAGGGTTGAAAAGCGGAAGTCCAAAGGAAATATACTTCAACTCTATCGACTTATTGGACACGGGGCTGGTTGGTTTCTAAAACTTTAATAATGTTTACTAGGGTCCTAAAATCATTTTTGAACTGACGCTATGTTTTCCGTATTTCCCAAATTGCCCCGTTTAAAAATAATCTACAAATACAAAAAAAATATTTAGATTTTGATAGACGCTTATTTTTGTATCATGCTTAGAAACAATTTTGTTCTTCTTAAAAGATAATTTTTTAAAGGATTCATCCTATTGGTACGAACACAAAATTTGTTACGATTCTGATAAAATGGTGACCGTAGTTTGGGGAAAAACTGAATTTTTGAGTGATAATAATAAAGCTGTGTGACGCCACAAGATCAAAAGGTAAACATTAAGAAGTAACTTAACGCGATAAGATAACGAACTTTATGATTCAAGGGCGATTTAAAATATACAGCTATTGTAATCAAAAATCAAAACTTTCCAGTGTAGAGTGTTTTTGTCTGAGTGGTATTAGACCCTTAAGGAGTAGCGAAACTTGAGTTTCATTTAAGCTCCATTCAATAACCGATATAAGATAGACTTGTGATCATTTTTAACTAAAAAATTAAGACAAAATAGTTAAAACAATATAATTGTGCGAGAAATAATGATTGTGACAACTATCCCATATTTTTCGAAAATAGGTATCATCAAAGGACATATGTAGTAATTGAATAAGATATGTAAAATATTTAATATGTAAAATCTCATGTAAAATATGTTTGTACAACGTTTTTTTATCAATAAAACAACTATACACTTACACAAACAAAAGAATAAAACTACTTTCAAACATTTTTCTTCCAACCATACACGCTTATCTTTTTATGTTAAAGAAATCTTTTCGATATTTGTAAAAAATGTTTTAGATTTTCATATATGACACTTCAAAAAATATTTCGTAGTTATAAACGTTTTTAAAGTAAGGGGTCAGCTCCAAAAAAAGAAAATAGAAATGTAAAAAAAAACGAAGATTGATTACGTTGTTGCGTTATACTGTTTGATGGCTGTTTCTAAAAAGAAATCTTAAATACAGCTTAATAAACGCTAAAACAGGGCGTTATAATAACTACAAATTTATTTATACATATTTTTTATACTGTATGCAGTAATTAAAATAATGCGTGTTAAAATTGATTGTAGTTAATTATTAAAATGTTTTAGAGGAATGTCCATTTTTTTAAAAATATTTATATGTACAAGGTTTTTCCGTTAGACTCGTCATTAAAAGAAGAAAGAATATTTTCCACCACTTGTTCTTTTAAGTTTTTGTTCTCAAGACAATTAATTCAAGACAGGGAATGAAACATGCAATAATATCATAATATTGTACTGCTTTGACCCTATTTGCTAAGAGTAAATTTATATTGCAGGTATTTAGGTTATTTCAGGTTACAATTTTTATTTAAGCAAATATTAATGATATTTAAATGATGCAAACGAGTTTTTATAGAGGAAAGAAATGTTTTCTTTAGTATTTTTGCGTTACACTAAAAAAACGATTTATGTAGGCGTATCATGAATATCACGTTTAATGAATATTTTCCGAGCTAAAGATTTTTTTAAGAATTAATAAAACCTCAATGTACATAAACTATATAAAAACCATTAAATTAAGCAAGCATTCAACTTAAAGGGTTTACGTTGAAACTCCAATTATATTGAGTTCGTAGAATGATCTTAGATAATGCAAATCTCTGTTTTAAACTTAAGCATAAGCTGCGTTTTAACTTTCAACTACTTTCCATTTTCTTTAAATAACAAATAAGCTAATGTCAGTCATTTTATACCAACTGTTACTCCATTTTTATCTTTACTTCATCTATGTATCTTTTTTATTGTATTATTCATTCATTTCTTTCCAACCCTCAAACAAAAATCTAATAAATAATTCATTTTTCTATTCCATTGTCTCAAACTAAATAAAATACAATATCGTCGTAAATGTATTTTAAAAGCAACTATTTTTTATCATATTTTTTTCATACTTTATTTTTATTTATATTTGCACAATTCTTGCGTCTAACATCACTTATCTCTCTCTCCTATAAGCTTACGGTATGATATATCTTTACCAAATCCATTTTGAAGTTAGTAAAGCAAAGATAAGAAAATATCGTTAAATGATTCGATTCAATGTGAAGTTTATTTTAGTGCTCACTTGTTATGAATAATGCAGAAAAATACTGTTAAAAATCATAATAAATGATGTGACGGTTTTTTCCCAAAAAAATATTTTTTTTTTAAATATGCTTCAAAAAAGGAAAAAAATAAGACACTCTCAGCCATGATACTGTACATAAAGGGTGACAAACAAAGGAAACGGCACATTATATGCAGAAGCTAAAAGTATGCATTCTGAGGGTAAGTTTTCACAATGAATTTTCTTTTGTATGATTTTTGAAACTGTAACAACTAGCCTACACTTCTCTCAGCTAACAATCTTATTGCTAGAAAATACAAAGAGCATACTAGCTACGAAAATCAAGCAGATTTTTTTATAGTTGGTGCAATATACATTAAAAAAAAGGTTGAGAAAGGTCATGGATATGAAAAAAAGCACTAGATAGAAAATGATAAGGTTTAACGCTTATTCTTGGTTTTCCCCATTTGTATACAAAAACGAGAGATATTTTTTAAAAAGATAGCGATAATCAGGATACTTTTACCGAGAAAAAATAGGTTTAAACTTGGAATAGGATTTTGAGATTTTTTTACCTTACTATATCTAAAACGATCGCGGAAAAAGTAAAATCCTCACGGTAGAGTAACTTCAAAAATTGCGTTGCGGGAAAACTCGAGAAAAAATCTTAGCACCGGATTACGTAATGGCAAAAAATGTTTGGGTTAAATCTTTTTTGTAACATTTCTCTTGAGGTTAAAATTATTTTTTTCACCATTTATTCTATTATATTAATAAATACAATTTTTTTTATAAAAAATACAAAACATAAGACAGTCGATTTTTTTTATAGAATACAAGTCATAGTACAACTTAATTAAATCATAACGTTACTTTTTTAACTAAAAGTCTAAATTTCAAACATTAATAGAACATCACTTTTAAAGTGATTTTTTTATTATCAAATAAAAAAAACTATAAAGCCAATTAGACTCCCTCCTGCAGCACAAATCTCCTGATCTAAGCAGGAGGTATCTTTTGTATATTTTGTCATGAAATTTATACTTATTTATGTATTAATAAAGAATTGTTGTTTTTTTTTTAAAAAAAGTACATTAAATGAAAAATTAATGTTATGCTTAACCATACTAAGAAAGATCAAAAACACTAAGCTCTTCAATGTGACGTCTGACTCGTCCACAAAATATGGGATTTACCTAATAATATATATTGCAGTCCGGTTTCGGACTCAGATAGTTAAGGCTCATCTATCTATTTCCCCCAGTGATCACCCATCCAGGTACAGTCTTAGATCGATGCTGCTTAACAAAAAGAAAACGTCGATATACTATAGCCGTATCCGAAAAGCACAACTACAGTGGTAGATTAATATTTGTACAAAGGTTCAACTCACTAGCATAAATACACTGGTAGCTACTATAATAACAAACACACAGTAACTCACAAAAACATATACACACACACAAAAAACACATACACACACAAATATAGACAAACTTAGGAGGCCTTTAAAACACCTGAAACGGTGACATCTCGGTTTCGATTTTTTTTTGCAAACACAATACTTTTCTATATACATGGTAAATGAGGAAAAAGTAAAACCAATGGACAATAGACTTTTGTCCCTTCTCTTCCAAGCAGATAAATAAAATCTTTGTATAGTAATAGGTAAGTCTATAAAATAATAGAACACATTTATAATAAAACACAATTATAACATTATAATTATACATAGACTGCCTTTAAAGATTCAATACATAATAAATGGAGAAAAAGAGTTAATAATCATAAACAGTCACGAAATATAAATAATATGGAAACAGTTTAATCACGAGATGAATAGATTATCACACAAAAATTTAGACAAACGGATATAATTAATTGTCAATTATAAAATTATTAACTATTTTAAATGAAAGTAAAAAGTAATTTAACAAAAGTAAGTTGGATAGTCCAAGAGCCAGGCCTAAAAAATGTGACTCATTTTTTACTGCTTCAAACCAAATTTTTCTGAAAATACACCTTAAATTATGAAATAAAAGATAGTCTGCCTAATATTAGAACACAGCACTCAAAATGTTAGAAAATCGCACATATTCCAGTTTTCTCGCAATGAGTGGTTCCCTGTAGGTCGTGTGCAAAACATGAAGAAACCATTTTTAAAGCTAATTAAATTTGGTATAAAACTAGTGTTTTTGGGTACAATCAGATAACTACATCTTAAGTTATAAAATCTGTTAAATGGCCAAAAAAATCCACAAAAAGCTAATTATGACTTTGTATAAATTGACTATTTTTTTTGTGCTTTAGAGCCATGGCTTTAGTTGTAGTTATCCGATTTTGATGATTTAACACTCGTTTTACAGAACATTTTATCAGCTTTAAAAATTTTCTATCCATGTTTTGCACACAACCCACAGGGAACCAATTATTTCAAGGAAACTGAAATTTGTGCGATTTTATAAAATTCTGAGCATGCCTAATCATAAGAAGGGCTCTACTATGGATATGGAGGCAGACTATGTTTTTTCTTCAAGAAAAAATGATTCACATTTTTTCAGGTCCGGCTCTTGGACTAAGAGCAAAAAGAACAAAATGCTTCAAGTAAATGTAAAATATGCAACATATTAAATTTTATTTTAATGAAGAATTAATTACCTTTAAACATGGTATTTTTCTAAGGAAATAGAAACACAAAAATAAAGGTAATAAATAAATATAATGAAGTATTCAACATATTTTACTCAATATTTATTTTCAAAATATTTAACATATACTTTTGGAATTTCTTGTATTAATTAAAGATTCCTAAAAGTAGAGTAGAACCGTACGGTGTTATCTAACAAATTTAAATAATATTACTAATAAAAATTTAAATTTAATTTTCAAGTAGACAAAATTGTAAAAAGAATAATTAATAAGTATCTGGTAATAATTTATTTAATCAACTAATCCTAGAAGCATTACTGTAGTATGGTAACGAGTCAGCTGATATTGGTTCCATATCTAACATTTTAGTAGGTGTAAAGAAGCCGATCAACAATGCTTATATTTATTAGTTATTTGTAAAACCACATATGAGTATAGATGCGTTCGTCCGTTGTGTGCGTAGCGGCTATTGGTTCCACAATAGCCAACGTTACGACTGCAAAAGCCGCTGACACCGGACCTTAAAAGCGCACTCTAGTTCCGAATTTTGGAAACAAAAACATATTTTTTTTAACAGACGATAAAAAGAAGAAGAAGAAAATATTGTATTAGACGAGCTGTGTCCAATACAAAGACATAATTAAAAAATTTAATTTTTTAATCATGTCTAATACTAATAATAATAGGAAATTTCTTGGTACAAAAAGCGCATACTAACAATTATTACATTAACTGTGCGGGGCACAGTTTTAAATTAAATTCAAAAAGATTAATTAAAGTCATTAAATTTTGAGGCAAATTTATCCAAAGATGGTTTCCTGTCAATTTGCTTCTTGAGAAGGTTAAACAAAGAAGATAAAATAAAGAAAGAAAAGTAAAATCAAGGTTTTACTTTTTACTTTTCCTCATTTATACCTAGTATATAGAAAAAATATTGGGTTTGCAAATAAATCCGGAATTATCCGTTTCAGGTGTTTTTAAGACCTCCTGGATGGTTTTTACTAAGTTGTCTGTCTGTTTGTATGTGTGCGTGTCTGTTATCATCGTAGCTTCCAGTGTATTTATGCTGGAGAGTTGAAACTTTGTACAATAATCAGTCTACAGCTGTAGTTGTGCTATTCGGAAAATAATTTTTTTTTTGAGGTAGTACGTAATTGAGCACTTTATTAGACCGTTTTTAGGATGAGAAGCCTATCATTATTGTTACAGGAGGTTATTTAGTACTTTTCACCTCCGAGGACAATAATGAATGTAAAAAAAACTCCTAGGACGTAAAAGTAATTCATATGTTGCCGCCATTACTGTAATGTAGCGTGTTCAAAAAACAATCTGTGTTAAACCTTCATGAGTTTTCTTTAAAATCGTTAATTTTGTTTCTTTTTTTGTTCGTAGACTAATTTTTTTTTCGTTTTTAAAAGGTGTTCTAATTGAAAATTTTTGTGTGTTTATTTGTAAAGCTTTTACATTTTTGAGTAAAAGTGTAAAGCTATGAATGAATTTAATGACGACGATAATATGGAGTTAATTGGACGTTTGTTTTTTTCAATTAAGTATATAGCGCAGTTTATTTAATGAGTGCTACCTCAAAAAAAATAGTGTATGCCATCCGGCTGAGAATGTCTAATTGTCTTGGCAATTTTTCCCGACTCGCTTCGCTCGTCGGTAAATCTAATTGCCGTGACATAAAGACACACTTCTCAGCCTTATGGCATAAATAACTATTTTATGATGGTGTACAAAAATCATTCTACCGCTGTACTTGGACTATTCGGAATATGATTTATTTACTCAGCAAAAATTTCAAAAATTCATAAAGTGCGGAAAACTGATGCGATCGTATTGAGAATTGGCACGCATGTAGTCATATATAAGACTAACATGTTTCATTTCATTATCAGCATTAGTTCAATTTTTATCAAGTGACTTATGTACGCTTTTTTAAAAAATTGTAAAAATCGGGAAAAAAGTAATTGAGTTGATATTTATTACAAGTATATTATAACTTTACCAAATAAATAAGCACACCAAGTTTCACTTGAATACGACAAGTATATCTATGGTTGGTTTTATTTAATTTACTCAACAAGCACCAAATATAAGTTAATTTAGCTTCTTTTTAACTTTGATACACATCAAATATACATTATAAACAAAGATTAACTAACTAAATTAAAGATTAATAACTATAGTTCTAAGAATTATTACAATATTCAACTGCCTATGAAGATAAGGAAGCAAAATACATCTTAATTAAAATTTGATTAACATAATTCATCTTGTATTAAAGAGATTAATTTTAAGGATAAAATATAATTATACAAAGTGGGTCGCGCAGTGATATAACATTATGTTCAAGAGCACTATTGACTTTAACATGGTTTAAGAAAACATTTACTGAGCCAAGTCGTATTCGTTATACTAAATACACAAAGAATCCGTCAACAATGTCTTTTATAAAATGTTTTAAGAGAATACGAGATTTGAATTTTGAGGGGGGGGGGGTTCAAATGTAACAAGACATTCTTTTAAATATTAAGATTAAAAAAGTTATACATGCGTTATACAAGTTATACATAAAAAGTATAAAGGGCGAGACTAATTTTAGAAAAGAAAATTAAATATGACGTAAAAATATTGGTTGTTTTGATAAAAGTTTGAATTTAAATTATTTATCACTTTTTTATTTAATAATAAAAATGTGATATTTTTATTTAAAAAAATATTACCTTTATATTTTTGGAAAATAATAAAATTGTAAAGGTTAAACATTTTTTATTAGATTTTATTACATAATATTTCTTTAGTCTATTACTAAAGATCTAATATTGTAGTAGCGTACAGAGAGAGACGTGAAGAAGGCAATCGTGGAAGGTGTGGGAGTATAAGCGACGCGAGGGGTCATCACGTGGGTGATACCCCAATATTCTTGGAATTTTCTTACTTCATAGAATGTTAGGATAAGTTTAACTAGTTTTTCTTTTCTTTTAACAACACTCCTTGCTATCATCATACGTAAGAAGACTTAAACTGAATCTTAGCTTCTAACCTTAAACTTGGCTTCTAACCATAAAGATAAACAAACGTTTTGCTTATCTTAATGGTGGAGTGCATAATAATGATCAATACGAAATATGTTGAGCAACATTTGAGACAAGACTTAGTCCAGAACCGACTTTCAAAGATATTCCTTCATAAACGATGGCGAAAAAACAAATAAAGAAAGTAAATAACCACTGTTGTTATCCTTTTAAAACTATCTTTTTATTCGAAAGTGGGGGGTTAAACAATTGAAATTTTAAACTAATAAAAAAAGAAGGATCTAATTACGTAAAATAATTATGCATCGGCCGGGAATCGAACCCGGGTCGCCCGCGTGGCAGGCGAGCATTCTACCACTGAACCACCGATGCTTGTACCACCTCGTAATAGATTTAAACAAAACACGTTTGTGAACAGTAAACTATCTTCTGTATTTATAATTAAAATAACCTTAACATCTAAAATTTCAGCTATAGACTAATAAATACAATTAAATTCACTAAAAAACACTAATTGCAACGCAAAACGGGAGTAAGTTGTGTAAGAGTTGCAAGCATCGGTGGTTCAGTGGTAGAATGCTCGCCTGCCACGCGGGCGACCCGGGTTCGATTCCCGGCCGATGCAAGTTTATTTTTATACTTCATGTCCTGGAATCACGGTAGTTCCTCAGCCAAGTATAGTGATCTGATATCTACCACCTTATTTGCGTATCCCATGGCTATTTTTATTTGATCAAATCTTCTTAAAAAATCGGGTAAAGGGTACCTCGGAACTTATCCTCACAATATTACTTCGCTACGTTTATTCCTATTAATTCGGACTATCGACTAATTTATATAACATTTTATGTCCTTCGTTCACAGACGTAGAACATTCTTTTAATTTCCAGTATTATCAGTACTAATGCTGATATTGAGATGAAACCCGGCACATTTGTTAGTTTTACGTAGGGCTACACGCGTGCTAAATTTAAATTGATCCGAAAGTTTTTCAGCGTTATCATTATAGGCTGTCAATTGTCATTAAAGATAGTTAATGACGCCTATTAAAATTATTTGCCGGATAGTACTAGACCTAAAGATTGATTTCTGTACAAAGTTTTCACTTTATAGCGTACAGACACTTGGAGAGACGATAATAACAGAATCACACACACAGACAACTTAGTAAAAACCACTCAGGAGGTCTTCAAAACAGATGATGAAATGGATAATTCAGTTGAAATCACGGTTTCGGGTTTTTCGTGCATACTCTTGACTTACTCTTGACTTTCTCTTTACTTTTTGATATACCTATAGTATAAATGAAAAAATAAAAAAAAATAACTATGATCACATTTTTATATTAATTAGAGTAAATGACATTATACACTTATACTTGAATTATATAAGCTTATATGTCAATAATTTCAGACAATGCAGCTTAACAACAAAGTTAATCCTGAAAAAATAATGTTAACTCAATTGTCATGAAAATTCGCTTAAATACCTTTTCAGTACCAATACAAATGAATTATTATATTTATTAAATTAAATGCAAATTTAAAAACATTTTTAATCCAACATCTGTCGGAACTTGTATTTTTGAAACAAACTATTTTTAACATCTATTCAATTCATTACCAATTTATTTAAATTCAATAGTTATTTTTATACTTTTATAATGGCAATATTACCCTTTAACCCTATATTCAATATTCTGAGACATTTCCAGTACAGCTGAAACAACAACTTTCTTGCTTTTTTTAAAAAAAAAGTTATAATAAAAAAATAATAAAGTTTATCATTTTCTTAACCTGTTTTTATAAACTTTTTTTTATTCCTTAGAATTTCTTTTTGAAGCGCTTAACTTTCTTTTTTATTAATATTTTCATCTGTACCTTTTTACATTTCCTCATTTCAATGTATAAAAGCATCTTTTTACACTTATTCTCTTTACAGCTATTCTTTATTTTATCTTTTTGTTTTTTTTGTTTTTTCATTTTTTGTATTAATATATGTATTTTTGTTTTTAACTTTTCAAAAACATAAAGTGTAAAGGTTATGTTTTTCAGTTGTGGTTTATACAACAAAAATACAAAAAGGTGTTTTTCCCCAAAAATCTGTTTTAATTTTTTACGAAAAAATTTCATACCTCATATTTTACACATTTTTTTAACGGAGTGGAAAGGGTGAAAAATATGTTGTTATTATAAAGATAAAGCTTTTTTTAATATCGTTTTTATGTATTGTGGTTGAAATACTATAAAAGAAACCACAAAATAATTCAAAGCGATGAAAAAAATAATATAGTTTCAAAGTAAGCAAAGGGAGCGAGAGATATGGCGCGATAGAACTTGTTCCCAAGTGACTGAGTCCCCCAGGCTAGCAGATTAGCGCTACAGGAAAATAGGCCCAACAATGCGATAATAAATTATGATAAACTATTTACTTAATATTTATTTTATCTCTATGTACAAAGCCTAAGGGCTGCTAACACCAAAGGGCTCCCCAAAGCTTTTTTGGAAAATTCTGTACGAAATCGCCCTTAAAGTAAACACTAATTCATCAACACGAACTGTTTCTTTTTTTGAATTTGTTATTTATAAAAAATGGTAATCTACTCACGTCTACGCTCCCCTCTATAGTAAAAAAAATTTAGGCAACTGACTAATGCATTTTGATAAGATTACCTCACAGTAAATAAAGGACGACGATAATCAAGAGACAAAAAATTTAACAGAAATGCGCAAGTTCCAACCCTCAGTGTGTCCTACCATAGATTCCCTCAAAAAGGGCTCTATCATACATATAATATCTTGCAGAGATCCACAGTATTAGAAGAAGAAAAACTGTTCCTTGCTCCATACAGCAGATACCCCCTTAGCATCTTGACAGAAATAAGTAGAACTACTCTTCAAACCATTAAGTTAATTTTATTTGATCGTTTACGTACGCAGTAGTAACGTAGTAAACAATTTTTCATCACATTTAATCAATCGTGTACAGGGGACTTATCTAACGACCATATCTTCGTTTCTTCGGACTCTTGATGGATTTCGGGTTTGATAATCTACACAATAAGCTTTATTTTGTACTATTCGCGTAACTACAAGTGAGACGCAATGACTACATTACACTATGACGTGAATTTTAAAAAGGCAAAACCTGTCTTTTTTCTATAAACCATCTGTAACGGCCTTATTTGATTACCATGTTGTAAATTCATTTTACACTTATGAAGTTTCAATAAGTTTATTTAGTTATTTTCCTTCTAACGAGCAATATTTAATAGCTATGATGTACCGAGCCGTTTTACTGCAGGATTTGGTTTTAAACAATTTTTAAAACTTAATCCTAACTACATCCTAGCAAATAAATCAACACAAAGTTGACTAACAGTTAATTATGTCATACAAAATGTTTTCCGAGAAGCTCAAATAGATCTAAAGATACTTATGGATCTTTAATTTAGTAAAAAAGCACTCAGACAGCCTTCAAAACACCTAAGATGGATAATTTAATTTAATTCTCAAATTCGGATTTTTTGTGCAAACTCATTACTTTTCACTGCTTCACATCAAATGCGTCCCTCGATTTATTTATTTAACTTCTTACAGCCATCAGAGGTTATTAAATTATTTGAATAATCGTTTGTTCTTACAGTTCATAACTTTTAAATGTCTTGATAAACTCAAATGCATTCAAACTATATTCAACTCATGTTCTAATTATATAAACTTAGCTTGCAAACTTAAACATCAGTTTGCTAACTTACTCAAGCATCCGTTCTGCATGCCAGTTTAAAACACCTTATCCATCAAACTTGTTATTAATGCATTAAGAATTCAAACCACTAACACTCTAATATACTTGAAAGAACTTATCACGTTAAGAAAATTTGTAAGATTTGATTAACATTCGTTTTAAAAATAACTTCATACCATAAAATAAAGATAAAAACAAAAAGTTAATTCTTGGACGGAGACATTTAAAGAAATTTGAAATTTTCATAAATTCACTAAGTGATTAGTTCTGTTAAACTTCATAGAAGCCAAAAGCTAAATTATCTAAGAAAAAGGCATTGCTTTAATAGTTCCAGTACTTTCATTTTTATTTTGAGGTTTCCTTTAGTTTTAAACGATTTACTAAGTATGTACTACTCTATTGTACTTCTTGCATTTTTGCTTAAGGATTAAAGGATGTTTAATATTATAGATAAGAAAAGAAAACTCGTTTGCGACAATTTTTATACTGCAGAGCTTTTTAAAAGTGAAACGGTAAAAAATAAGTTTGGATATACTAGAGGCGAAAAGTGTAATTTAGAAAATATCTACTTTGGGATCGCCTCGGTGGCTATGGTTGAATAATAATACACGGTTCGTAAACTTTAGGTTTGTAATAACACTAACACTTTCCCAACTTCAAACCTCGCTTATAATTACCTCTTAGGTTTATGCAAAACAAATATTTTTCTTTCACAGTGAAACTTTAATGTTTTAAAAGTTTACTTCCGAACAAAAACTCAAGTAAAGGATGTTAAAATTCAAACTATTCGCACAAATAAAACTGTTAAAAATATAATTACGATAAATTTTTAGGATTGTAATGTGGCAACTTCGCAAACCACATTATTTCTGCTTTGTAGCAATGATATAATTTACGTTAGAAGCAGGTTTAAAGTTTTAGATACATCGTGAGATCAAAATTATACTTTTATCATCTATATGTTATTAAAGCAAAATAGTGAAGGTTTAAAATACTATACCTAATTTATAGCAAGAATATATGTTATATGTTATATATTAATATGGACTTTCGTATTTATATAGTTGATCTATAAGAGTCTTTATAGAAAAACTCTCGATTCGACTTAATACACAATGGGATCACCAAATAAAAGTTTCAAGAAATTGATAGAAGTAGTACTGAAGTATACTTTAATTAAATTATTTCAAAATTATTGTCATAGTAAAATTAAGCTGTCTGGTCGACAGCAGTGGAGAGGGAGTCTCCAGTGGAATCGAGACTGATTACCCTAAAAGACTAAAATATGCACTCTTTTCTATAATATTGTAGGAAAGAAAGCATATAAAATCTTATAAGCTTTATTTTCTTAAATAATTCACTAAAACGTCTCTAAAGAACTCAAAGTATATAATTTAGAACACGAACATAAATCTAAGGACGAAAATCTAAACTCATTACTATAATATCATTAATAACTTGTCTTAGCGAAAAAAGACAGAAAGAAAGAATTTCAAAGAAATTCACCCGGCTTACGGACCTCCGCGCCAGAATTATTAATTTATTCCTAGTATGCTTAAGTATACTTGGCATATAGTAAGTATACTTAGCAGAGGGACTACTGTGATTCCAGGACTTGAAGTACAAAAATAAACTTGCATCGGCCGGGATTGCATCCGAATTAATAAGGATTAACGTAGCGAAGCAATATTGTGAGGATAAGTTCCGAGGTACCCCTTACCCGATTTTTTAAGAAGATTTGATCAAATAAAAATAGCCATGGGATACGCAAATAAGATGGTACATAACAGATCACTATACTTGGCAGAGGGACTACCGTGATTCCAGGACATGAAGTATAAAAATTATCTTGCATCGGCCGGGAATCGAACCCGGGTCGCCCGCGTGGCAGGCGAGCATTCTACCACTGAACCACCGATGCCTGTACTATTCAGGCGTAGAATTCATTAAAAGGCCGTCTATTAGTAGACATTGTTCGCTGAAAATAGTAATGAAAATAACCTTGATTTCTAAATTTGAATTTGCATTCCCTAATACTCAGATTACTAATTTAGAACGTAATTACATTACATTATAAATAGACCTATACAGGCATCGGTGGTTCAGCGGTAGAATGCTCGCCTGCCACGCGGGCGACCCGGGTTCGATTCCCGGCCGATGCATATTTCTTATGCTCTCCGACATAGCAAATATTATTTTATATACAAGGCTAGATGTGAGGTATGGTTGATCCACTTATATTGTTGTTAGGAAAGCTAATAAAAAAGTTCAACAAATAAATATAATTTACAAAATAAAACAAAACCATTGTCACATATAAACAGTAAACCATAAATGTTTAAAAATAAATAATAATCAAGAACAACAAAAGAAGAAAAACAAGGAATATGGATGGGAAACCTGCTAATAAAAAAAACATAAGCTACGTTTTCCTCAAAATATTAACTTCTTAAGAAAATTTTTCTGACAGGCAATATGAAAGAAAACATCAAAAGTAATAAATGCATCAAATTTATTACTTTAAAAAGAAAATTAACGTTCTGAATAAGGAAAATAGAGACTTTATAAGGTAAATATTAATCTTATAAATAATGCAAAACTAATTTAATAATATTTCACTAAAAAAGGTTTTTATTCATCGGTAACTTACAAGATAAACTTTGAAGGAAAATCAAAAAGTTTGGAGGAAAACTCATTATACGTATTTCAAAGAATGCTTTACTAAAAATAAAATAGGTCATAAAAATTGCCATAAACTGACCTTTGAATGGGCATGATTAATGCTATGCAATGTCGTCTTTGGAATGATGGACATAGTTTTGTAAAACCTATTGGATCTATTAGATACATACGGCTCTTTTATTTGAAATATCTGGAAAAGATAGACTAACAAGAAGCAATGCTTCTGCTTAGGATATAAAGCATAATTCAAAAAATTAAGCAAGCAAGTATCTAATTTATTTTCTTATTTATTTATTTATATATAATACACAAGCTTGCGTTTTTTTTACAAAAATACAAAAAGTATACATTAATGTAAGTACAAATAATTAGTACAAAAAAGGAATTTAAAGTGTAACTACAATTACAATAAAAAACATTTAAAATAATAAAAACAATAATTAAAGGATTTGAAGTTTTAAATATCAAAAGAAAAAATAAGTATTCTATATAAAATAAATAAAATGGGAATATACTAAAACAAATGTAATATGTAAGTAGAGAAAAGTTGAAAATTCATTTATAAGCATCAATTTTAAAGGAAATTCACCCGGCAAGCGGACCTCCGCGCCTGACTATTTCGTGTCATTGAAATTCGTCACTGCTTAGTCTCATTTCGTGATACAATAAGGAGGTTTTCCCATGCACCCTTCATACTCGTCATGTCATTATATAAATCAGTTATTCAAAAACTACCCTTCCCTATCCAACTAGAAATTGACTGAAAGCTTAGATAAGGTTTAAATATATACTTCAATTTTTAACTTGTACAATTACTTACGATTTTTATTATAAATGAATGCATAGATATAAATCTGGTATTAACAATGACTTGCATTTTAGAAAATTACCCTCACTGCGAAGAAATACGGGGGTGAACGTATATAATCAAGAGTAACAACCATAAAATTTTATTTTATCAACCTTAGGGTTAACATTTCCGCTTTAACTCTTTCAGAAGAATCGATTTAATATTAAATACCAGTTTTTGTTAATATTGTGACAATGAAACGTCCAACAATAGGATCGTTAGATGCACTTCGATTCATAATAGAATCTAGAGAAAATATTGGAGGGGTTCTTTTCAAAGTAACAACCCAGCTGTTATATTTTAACACGCCTCTATTGAATTGCCATGACCTTCCCCAAACCATTTAACACTTTGAAAACCACTTTCTTGCAATAGGAAATCTGTCCTCCCCCCGGTAATAGTTATTAATACCTTTTTTGACTAAATATAATAGGTTGTTATTTATTAAACAATGAAACACTTAATCGTTAAATATAACAATTTAAGTGTCTAAATAAAAAAGAATTAAACTTGAAAACTAAACGGAGTATAAAGACGCATTGAGTTACTGTATTGACTTTATTTAAATTGAAGAGTGCATGTTATACTTTAGAGTAACAAGATATCAGCTTGAAATCAGAGGTTTAAAAAACTATACTTAAGATAATTAGAGTAAAAATAAATTTAACTTGAGCTAGTTCCCAGTGGCCTTTTCAAGGTCACCTGGGTTTAAATCTCAGTAAGGCTATTCGGTTGTCACGCTAAATAGCACGCCTGCTGATGTTACCTTCTCCTCACAAAGAGAGTAGAGCTAGTTCTCAAAAGGTTGATTGAATGTTGGGTGGTCTTCAACATGAAAACATCGCTGGATTTTCAGACTTGTGAATTGTCAAGTTTATAGATACTTGCAGGAGAAGCAACCAGCACTTAAAAATATTGCGTTACGTGGATACTTTTTGACACCCCTGGACTAAGACTTTGAAGTGAGACCGACAAGATCTATTAATATCTATAATACTGGAGTGAGCCAGAAATGCGTGAAACTACATAGATCTTAAGAATGATCTCTAATACTGGAGTAGGTAACTATCCAGTGTGATTAAAATTAGTTTAAAAAGTGAACATTTAAGTCAAAGTTAATAAATCAAAAAAATCGTAGTAGAAGTTCCAACGTAGTCTTTAGTTAGAAGTCAAAAGAGAGACGTAAGTTAATATGCGAGGTGTCATGAGAACATTGGTAGGTGTAAGGTGATCTTTGTAATCAGCCAGAAATTGTCCTCATTCCTATTATGGATTATCTGACCACTGGTCTATGTGAACGACTGTGAAAAGTGTCTTTGCATCCATAGAAGTTAGCAAAAAATGTCCTAGAGACACAGTTGCTAGATGATTGAACATGTTAGTTCTCCCCTCGTTCTATTAAATTTAGGCTAACTACTAATAAAACAAGTGGAATCAATCAAGTGGAAGGAGTAAATGTTAACATTTAGACAAACTATAAGGTAGATATAATCTTTGAAGTTTGAGGATTCAGAATAAAAATAAATTTAGCTGAACTATTGTAGTAACTTCATTCTAGTTGAAGGGTAAGTCTTATACTTTAGAGTAACTAGGTACCTTGCTAGTAGTCTTAGGATTAAAGGGTCATTAAAAATAATCAGAGTAAAAATAAATAAAGTTTAACTATTACTATGGCTTCATTTGAGTTAAAGGGTTAATCATAAAATTTAGAGCAACAAGGTACCTTGCTGAGAGTATTAAGATGATTCAAAATAATCAGGGTAAGAATAAATTTAGTTATCTATTAGTATGACTTTAATCAAATTGAATGGTTAATGCCATACTTTTAAGTAACTAAATACATTAAATGAAGTCTCAGGATTGAAATATTATCAAAAAATAATTAGAGTAAGAATAAATTTTGTTTAACGATTATTGTGATTTCAATCTAGTTGAAGTGTAAATCTTATATTTTAAGAGTAACTAGGAACCTTAGTTTTAGGATTTTTAAAACTAATCCAGTAATAATAAATCCACTTTAACTATTATTATGGCTTCAATAAAAAAGCTAGAGTATCTAAGTACTTTTCTTGAAGTCAGAGGATTAATAGATTTCGCTAAACTATTAACTTCAATCAAGTTAAAGGGTGTACGTCACTTCAAGCGTGACTGTCCGAAGGGTTAAAAATTGTCATATAATCTGAGTTAGAATACATTTAGTTACAATATTATTGTGTATATTATTAAATTAAATGGTAATTGTAACATTAGTCATGAAATAAATTGATTTCCATACAATAATATCAATTTGATCAGGGCATTCAGAATTCATATGGGACTAGCAATTTAAATTGTATAAAATTGAAATGTCCACTATGTAGTTGTAGCATGTTATAAGTATGGGGAAAAATATAATAGGTAAGGGAAGACACATGCTATGGCCATCAGGGACTTATAAAACGTGTATAGAATAATATCCACCATTTAGCTCTTGTCATGCGATTAATCCAATAACGATAAAAAGTTTTTCAAATATATTTTATAAATACTTTATTATAAATGGAAATATCATTTATAAAATGTTAATAATACGACCTTATAAATACACTAGAGAAACAGAGATCTATGTGCTTGAGTGCCTAGATATATAATTAAACTAATAACTTAGCACGGCACAAGGAGTAATGAAATACATTAAAACATAAATTATAATGTTTTCTCAACCCAGCTGGAACCTACGGTTTAAAGTCTGAGGTAGTGTAACACCATCCAACTTCATCTACTTTCTCTCTGATCTAAGTCCTAAGGACCACAAAATGCTCATTTCTACGTACCCCTTACAGTTCACTAAGAAGCATAACGTTTCCTTTGTCCCTGATTCTTGTAGATCCCACCATAAATTCTTTTGTCATCTGTTGATACCATTCCTTCTTTATTTTTATCCGCTTTATTATCCAACCATATCAATAATTTAGTCCGAATTCTAACCTTATGATTCTTTCCCAATAACCCTCCAACGCGTTTTCAGCGACAGTGGTCAAGAAACCTACTAGATTAACAATGTTAAAACCCATAAAACTCCCGCAGGAGTAAAATCACTAGATATTTTCTTTTCCGCACATTAGCACGACATTTATAGGTAATTCTTATAACATGTATAATGCAGTGTATTATTCAAAATAAATAATAATAATTAGTGAAATGATTAAGTATTTGCAGAACAGATATTGGTGAGGTAAGAAACTTACTTAAGTTTAATAAATCCGGTTAGTAAGCAAGTATAGACCAAACTAAGTAATGCTGGTTGTGCTTTGTAAACATTTTAATAATATTAACAAGCCATAAAAGGAAGAAAGCGGAGAGATATATACAACAGAATAAACCATGAAGTATAGAATTTAATTTGTTTAAATGTCATTAAAAATAATTTTCTAATAAATATAATATACATTAGAGTAAATAAGGATGTTTTGTAAAGAAGGAAAAAATAAGGAAAATTGTGATTCTTAACGAGGAGAAAAGGGATTTTTCAATAAAAAAAGCTTAAGGTACTCAGGGTAATAGACTTTGATTTCTTCAGATGAGTTTTTTTACTTTGACTCCCATGGTTCAACTAGTTCAAGGTAAAGAGAGGTCAGGTCAAACGGCGAAGAGGAAAAACGGCAAGGAAAAACGGGTTAAAGGTAATGACGTTAAGAAGAAATGGGCCGTATCCTGCTTCTCTAGTTCCGATTCTTAACTCTTCACTCCTTCAAACAACACACTAAGTACACTAGAAAATAAAATGCTTCTTCAAGTCTTACACCATTAAGTTTTTTCTCCTTTTGTTATTAAGATAAGTATAGTCGTGTGGATTGTGTAGTAAAAAGTTTTTATACAAGAAACATTGTTCCTGTAGGTAATCGATGTTGAAGTCATAGTAAAAGAGTTTCCCTTAGTTATAGAAATAATAGTGTCGTTTCAGAGTATGTTA
This sequence comes from Microvelia longipes, assembly GCA_018340805.1. Taxonomy (NCBI): domain Eukaryota; kingdom Metazoa; phylum Arthropoda; class Insecta; order Hemiptera; family Veliidae; genus Microvelia; species Microvelia longipes. The sequence goes on from JACMZG010000022.1 coordinate 28,716,132, forward strand.
AGACTGCGAAATCTACCTTCAATCTTTTATGTTAACAGAGTGCCTTTTTCCTTTCTTTTTATTTCTTAATAATGCTCTTGATTTTCAATGAAAAATGAAGATGAAGATGATAATTATGCTAAGTACATTACATCGAATGTTTAGGACTTCGCAGCTGTATTAGATGGTAGAACAAAGAATACAACAACGACGAAACTAGTATCTTGTCCATATGTCCATACAACTATGACATAACAATGAGTAACAGCCCCGAGTTAAATTGTGGGGGGGGGGGGTGAATAAACCCATAATCGTGTCGCCATCGTTTTTAAGGAAAATAGACAAACTCAGGCAACATTTGAGTTTGAAAGTAATGAAGATCCCCAGAAAGTTTTTTTTCACAGATATTTTCAACATGCTTAATGCCAACATAACTTACATATTATTATATATGTTACATATTGTTATACAACTTCAAACTTTGGATCAAGATAATAAAAATATTTAACTAGTAAAAACTCTAACAAAGATTTTGTACTCGTACTCCAGAATAAAAAGGATCTAAAATCTGGCACGATGCACTTAAAAGCTAACAATAAGGAGGAACTTTGGTCCGTAACAAAACTATGCATTGGTGCATAAGGCAGATAAAGGAAAAAGAAGCAAATATTTTTAACACGGGAAAGGTGTAATATACTCTTTCCCTAATATAAAGTTCCATGGCTCCCCCGGAAGCCACACTGACCCGATGTCAGTGTGCCTGACTTCTTAAAATCTTATGCAATTTTGAAATTTTTCATATAATATTTTATTCTTTGATTTTTTACAAGTTTTTCTATTTTGTAATTTCTTGGTCGAAATATTATTGATATAAATAAAATAAAACTCAGGAAAAAATAAAATTTCCTTGTTATGTAAAACAATTTTTACATAACTTATTTTAAAAAGCTTATTTTGAACATGAATAACATGCATAGCAACACTAATATAATCCTAACTATGCTTTATCTCTACTCGTATATTTTATTGCATTCAATCCAGATAGGAAACAACATAAAATATTTAATATAATGACATGACTGTTGAAGGATTTCAAACTATAAAAATAAGTCATTTTTATATTCCAACACGAATGAATGCACATATAACAATAGTAAATGCGCTTCAGAGCAAATCACATGACGAAAGCTACCCTTAATATCACATTAATGGTTCCTTAATGTGACATTAAAGGTTTCTTTGTGATTCCTTAGTCTATAATATACGTTATTTAGTCCATATAATATAAATAACATGTTTTATGTCATTTAATTTATTTTCCAGTCTCCAGATTCTGCAGCGTCAAAGTGGAGAAATGTACAAGCGAGACAAAAGGCGATACTCCATAATAAAATGATTTTCATTTGAATTTGAAAGAGCACCAGTGGAGTTGTTTATAATGAAAAGAACGAAGAAAAGAGTCTCTCCACAAAACTATTAATTTATTCAAAGAGCTTTCAATCTAACATGAGTCCATCATCAGTGCCTGTACAAATAAGGCACTGATTTGTACAAATATTGACAAATAAGGGCCTTACTTGTACAGGCACTGACGATGGCCTCATGTTGGATTGAAAGCTCTTTGAATAAATTAATAGTTTTGTGGAGAGACTCTTTTCTTCGTTCCTTTCATTCTTCATGAATTTCATTTTTACAATATAAGCAGTGGCGGACTAAGCCAAAAATGCCCGAGAAGGGATTGAGCTAAAATGACCCAAAGCTACATCTCAAGTGGCCTAATAAGGAAGGGGGTTCTTATATATCTTTCCCAATAGAGGGGTCAACTTTTAATTTTTAATCGAGTAGTATTTTTATTAATGATTATAGCAAGCTTAATCATTTGATTTAATAAAATTAAATCAAATGAAATTATTTAATTTAAATAAATTAAACTAAACTTGAGTAAATAAAATAAATAGATAAGTATAAAATTAAATTAAAATAAATAGATAAGTATAAATTAAATTAAAATAATCTTGAGTAAATAAAATAAATAGGTAAGTATAAAATTAAATTAAAATAAATAGGTAAGTATATAATTAAATTATAAATTAAAATTAAAATAAATAGGTAAGTATAACAAATTAAATTATAAGATAGATAAGTAAATATAATTAAATAAAAATAAATAAATAATATAAAATTAAATAAAATAAAAATAAGTATAAAATTAAATTAAAAAAAATAGGTAAGTATATAATTAAATTAAAATAAATAGGTAAGTATAAAATTAAATTAAAATAAATAGGTAAGTATAAAATTAAATTAAAATAAATTGAAGCAAAATAAAAAACTGAAAGAAAACTTATGTTAATCAATTTAAATGTAATATGTAATTAAACTATTTTATTTTTAATCTCTAGGACTCTTTTGTACTGCTTTAGGGCTCTGATCCAGCATGCTAAGGGCCCCTTATGACCCTAGCTTTTCATATGGGACTTTTAAAGTTCAAGTGTAAAAAAGGGTAGGGGCATTTGAGGACCTAGCCTTGAGGGGCTTAGGTAGCAAAATGAAAATATTTTAAGTACTTAAAAACATTAGTTTCTAAGGCCCTTCTCTGGTGCTTTAGAGCCCTGACCAGGTACTAAAGCCAGTAATAAGAGGTACACTGGCTTTAATCTTTGCATGAGGCCCTTAAGCGTCTAGGTATAATGAATAGGGGGCATAAAGATCTAAAATGTATGGAATAAATTTTTAATTCCAGAAAAAGGAAAAATATCAAAAACCCTTTTATACTCTTATAGAGACCTTATTAAGTATGCTAGGGCCCTTTTTGCACTACTCTTTCTAGGGCCCTTAAAAGTCTTGATAAAAAAATAGGGCCTCAAGGACCCAAAATTTAAAAACATTTGTCTATTAGAGCTCTTAAGGTCCCACCTTAGAGTATTTGGTCGCTTTGACTCTTATGCTATAATATATAATATAATATATAATAATAATGTAATATATGTATAATAAAATATTTATGTTTTAAAAAATATTCAAATGTTAATTTCTATTTAATTGTTGTTGTTTTTATGTTTATTTTTGGGTGAGGGGCCTAAAAAGGGCTGCCGCTCTCACCCTCACTGGCCAGTCCACCTCTGAATATAAGATACTTAAAATATTAAAAGAAATCCTAAATACCACGTATACATTACCAAGACATAGAGAAAGGCACATTTAACTAGAGCATTGACCCTGATCCGATCATAATCACCCTTTATAACTAAAGTTAAACAAAATTACCAACATAGAAAATCGATTTAAAATTATATCCCTTTCATATAACCCTAATAAATAAGAGAAACTAAAAGAAATTAACCTAATCAATAACTATTCCAATATAATATTCATAACTTTAGCAAGAATAAAATGGAAGGTATTTCTTTACATTAGCAAACAAAGGACATGTGGTGTACATTATAAGTAAATATTTTATTATTATTTTATGTTTTCCTGGTAATAACTCGATAAACACTGAAACAGAAGGGAAATATTTTTCTTTATACTTAGAGTAATCTAAATAATACCCCTACTACCCTCGTATTACTTGCATTATTACAGTTAAAAAGATGATTAATACTCACAAATACACTAATATATAATCAAGGTGAAGAAAGAATTATTCATTACCTGAAACAATGGAAATGAAAAAAATAATAATATCACATGCATGGAATACAATAAAATATAATAAAAACGACCGTTTAGAGCCTTGCAGCAAATCAGATATAACCCATACTGGAACAAAAACCCATGAGGCAGTGTTACCGTTACGCAACAAATGTATTCTAAAAGTGGCGACAATTTATCTTAATAATACTAAAGACTGTGCGTAACCTGGTATGTGAACCCCAGACCTCCGTGGTAAAGACCCGTATAAATACTGACAATTTACCGACCTAGACCATGGAGCGGTTAAATCTTAAATTAGAAATTAAGTTTGTATGACTAAAATTTTAAAAAAAGGTACAATGTGCAAGCTATAAAAGTACATATACAATAATCGAGACGTAATTTATTAATAAGTAAGTAAGTAATCCATTTATTATGTTTATTATTACATAATCATTAATAATATTTGGCATATTTTTACAAACATAAATCAGCCTTTGCAGCTGGACATGTAATTTATTGATAAAAAATTATAAATGTCGAACGTTTTAAAACCAGAACTAAATAAATAAATGCTAAATAATAATAATAATGCTGATAAATAATTTAATCAAATATAGTAATATATAATAATATATGTGCATATCAACTTTAGCGATCCAATAACTTTTCGAGGTGTGTGTGTTGATATTATTATACATATTAATATATATATATATATAATATACTATATATATATATATATATATATATATATATATTATAAAATATATATTATACCATATTATACATTACCATACTTATGCATAGATTCCAAAGGTCATAAACAATAAAAAAAACATTAAAATCAGAGAAAACATGAGCCTAAATTTTTAAAAATGGTCCTCGGAAATTTACTAATTTCAAATTTTAAGATCTTTTTGGTATCTATTAATCAAATTGGGCAACTTTGTTACCACAAGAATAAACTCATATATAATTTCTTAGAATTAAATCTGGATTTCAAAACAGTCAATATAGTGGGTATCATCTTTTTTCCCTATTTCAAAGTTACCAAAATTGGTATGAAATAAACTATATTTTGGTAAGAGTTAATAAAAAATAATGGTAAAACGTATTATGTTTTGCTTCTCAAACGATGCAAATAATTGTTCAAATAACGTATATTGTACAATAATAATAAGATTATATAAATCCGCTCCTGGTAGAAAGTTTTATACAGCGTATAAAAATTTAATAATGTTATACTCAGAAAAGAGTTTATCTTAGAAACGATCAACGGAAAGGGTCTTGGGATTAAATTTTTTATAATGTGTAGACTTAGGATAAAATCAACAGAAGGGCCTCAAGTAAAATTCCGTCTAGACCTATGTACATAAATAACAATGCAGTGGTCTATGTCAAAAACATTATGTTAACCAAGTAAACCATAGGAAGGGGGAAGCCAAAATACTACAGACACTATTAATATTTGGATTCAGTTGAATTTGTAAATAAATTCATATAAGGCAGAGAGCAGTAAAAAGTAAGAATCTATCCATACAGATTTGAACAAAATAAAACATTGTTTTAATTCTTCACACGATCAACAGGGTTTGATCCAGTTCTAAATAGATAGTGAACTGAAATGCTCATAGTTTAAAAGACATCAAGATAAAAATATAATCTGAACTTTTTATAAATTAACAAAATTAACATACAGTAATTAATAAACTAACATACAGTGATTAATAAACTAACATACAGTAATTAATATACTAACATACAGTAAATAATAAAATTATATTCATTAATTAATAAACTAACATACTCTAATTAATAAACTTACATACACAGTTTTAAATGAGCAGTTGCCTTTTTTAGCGAATTTCCTTGGGAAAAATTCGCTTAATGGGATAGGCCGTCATGGCGGAATTCGAACCTCGGACCCACGACACAATTCGTTTCAGAGTCCCTAATGACGAAAACATCAAAAGAACATATATACGCAGAGACTATATATATATTATATATTATATAATATATATGTATATATATATATATATATAAAAAAATTGTAATAACTATTTTGATGATATACATTATAATATATATAGGGTATATCAAATATATGTATTAACGATATATATAAAAAACAATTTATGTATTTTAATGATAACTATCATATAAGTATATAAATATATCTTACGTTATATATCATAAAACAGCAATATAATTATATTTCTAGACATCTATCCATGTAAACTACTCTATCATATGCGAACGGATTAAATATTGATTCAATCTCTAGAGACTTCGGTACAAAAATGAAATTTATATAGTCACACTAGGTACATATTATCATATAATAACGTATATAGTAGATATATATGTATATAATACATAAGATATAAATATAATATATAATAAAATATATATATATATATATATATAAATAATGATATCAAAAAATGTAAATATACTCCTCCGTGGACTATCACCTGTATATACTTTAGCAGCATACACCTCCCGCCAGAAAGTAATATAATACTATACCTATACGACAATAATATTATGCAATATGTATATAAATAAAATATATATATAGCTTGCCGATCAGATATATATATCAGGATGCTGAAGGTAAAGGTTGAAGATAATATCATTACACATATAAATTGTATTGTGATGAATAATATATATAAAATATGGTAGACCTTAGAAAGATATATATATATATATATAATAACATATTTATATAATAAAATATATATATAATTGATAGGAAGTTATTATAGCAGGTAACAATTATTACGTAATAATATAATACACATAGTGTAATACATAAATACTTTGATATAGAACAGTATAAAAACATAATATTTTTCAATTGGGAAATTTATATAAACTTATCTGATTATGAAGTTCTATGGTTATGTATCTATAATTATTATATATAAATAGTATCATAAATAGGTACCGTTAAACCCATATGATACATTAATCTTTATATATATAGATTATATTAACTATCAAGTAATCAAAGTATAACATTAAATTTCTAGATCACTTCTTGTGAAACACAAATCTAGTCTTAGGCGAACGGATTCAATAGTTTCTTTGAACCAATCACTTGGTACATACAGAATCAGAGCCCTCGATAGTTAAGGACACTATAAACCCTATTGAAAACAGGGTTTTTGGTGACGTCATTAAAACAGCGAGATGTTTTCCGGTTCTTTGGCTTAGCAAAGAAGAAAAATTATAGACAGTACGGCCGGAACGGTGTACGATACTATAAATCTTATGCGAGAAAATTTTTATTACTCTATAAAAAAAAATCAGGGCACAAATTCATGTGTTCTCTATATTAATATCTGTATTCTTTTCTATGCCGCGAAAAATAAAAGGTCAATTAATTTTGTTAATTATTTTTTTTGAGACGAGCAAATCTGAAGCGTTAATCGAAAATAAGACTACTAGCTGAATCGAATGAGATCTCAGGTTTCTCTAAGCATAAAGACATAAACTGTTTTAAAAATCGCGTAATAATGATCGATCACGGATCAGATACTACTTAAGTTACCATTTGAAAATAAGGTTTGAAAAAAAATTAAACAGACACTTAAACGAAATAACAAGAAAAACCAATACTAGAGCGTAAGCTTGAAAAATAAAAAATTTTCGAGTAGGGATCCAACATAATGTTTTTTGAGAGCACTCGGAGTAAGTTCGCCAAGTGGTACACCACGATAAAATACGACCAAGGTCTTACAATAAACACACACAGGTGACCATAAACCTAGGAGCGAGTTTACAATCCTGAAGATACGTCGATAATTTTAATATTAGTGTCGCTTTTTAAATAAATATTATGACCTAGAGGTAGCAAGCCTGAAAGAAAAGGAAAGAAGATGCATCTGGCGCGGTGGTCCGCAAATGTTGGCGAATTTCCTTTGATGGCGCGACAACCACAGCTCAAACCCAGAGTACCTGGGTTCAAATCCTAGTAGGGACAATAATTTTTATCGTTTTTTTTACCTAATATAAGTTTACAACTAGAAAATAATCTGGCGCGGTGGTCCGCATGTCGGCGAATTTCCTTTGGATGCGTTTTCGTGCTTTTTACATTATGTAAGTTTACAACTTAAAATAATAAAATAAATTCCGGCGCGGTGGTCCGCTGTCCGGGCGAATTTTCATTTAGAATGCGTGTTTCCGTGCTAAACAACCAATTTCTTGCTTATGCAGAGAACCATGCCCATTGCGTGGTTCCGGTTCATGCTTTAGAACCTAAGCAGTTACTCAATTGTCAAGCACTGCTCGTAACTCATTTTGTCTGTATTTTCCAAAGAAATGCGCATAATTATCCAGTTGGTTGTACAAACTATGCCTCTAAAATTAGAAGTACGCACTATTATTTGCACTAGTTTTAAACATGCAAAAATTCGTTCAACATGCGGACCACCGCGCCAGAATTATTTAGTCTCCTGTCTCATTTTTAATTTAACATGTTTTATTTTTGTTTTTTACTAGTTTTTAAGTTTAATAAAAAAGATGACAATTTATAAAGTTTCTTTCTAAATATTTTTTTAGTTCAAATTAAATATACTTTTTATTTTTTTTTTATTATATTTATTAGTTATTTTTTTAAAATTTTTAATCAAATTGGGGAAGTGGAAGAGCAGGGGCCTAAAAACTGCTGAACTTCCCCCCATTATTCATTAGTTGTGTAAAAATTTTATATTTTGTTACTTTTATGTCTGTGCATTAACGTTTTGAAATAATAAATGGTTTTTTATTTATTTAATTTTATTTATTTAAATTGAAAAGCATGTTTATCTGCATAGTGATTAACTAACAATTATAGCGGTTTAAGTGCAGAATATTACCACTTAAATACCAGGCAACCATGTATTTGATAACCAGGAAGCCATTTAAAACCTTGTTTGTCAGGGTGCTGTTGTGATCTTAAGACTAGATCAATTCAAATAAGTAAATAACAATTGGTGTTAAACCAAACTGATCCTGCAAGGATTCGAATTAATGTATCCCCATGGCTCGCCTTTAACCCAAAAGCAAGCACGCAACGAAAATAGGGTTTTATTAAAAAGTAATCAAAATAATACTTTAAATTTGATAAATTTTTTGATAGGAAGGTAAAAATATCCTGCTTTGATATACTAAGGCATGCATATTTTTAACTACTTAATCAGACCGTTTTAAAAACACTTTTCAGTTAAAGGATAGGGGTTTTTAAAAAGGTGTTGAAAGCGATATATATTTTAAAATTCATGCCTGATAAATTAAAGTCAATAATTTTAACCAATAGTTGTTTAAGGTAAAGCTAACAGAAACTTAGTTATAAAGTAAACAAAATTCCTAAACAAAAACAAAGTTTTCAGATACTATACTTATTGACTTATTAATTTTCAATTTAAAATCTTGAATATAAATAGAAATAAACATTTAAAGTCCAAACCAACTATAATTATTTTTATTTAGATTTATTTATTTACTTATTTGCTAAGTATCCATAGAAGAACGTAATAGGAGTAGAATAATCTTATGATGAAGGCTATTTTCGACTCTCGCGTGTACAAAAAAGAACGATCTTTACAAGCAAATGATTAGGGTACTGTGAGGGATAATTGATTTGGGGACCAGAACTGGAAAAGACAACGGAATAAAATACACGAGAACAAATTACACAAAAAAAATCAGAATAAGAAACACAAAAATTTGAAATGCTAAACAATTTACTGGATATTTAATCACATCAGATTCGTTATGCTCATCCTAGATACTCCGGACTTACTTCGCTTGTCCACAGATAGTAAATATAACGCTCAATGCTACTTAACTTTTTTGATTGAAAAAAAAAATTATTGATATACTATTAACTTAGTGTACTTATTTATTTCGTAAAGGTATAAACTTGCACTAAATTTCAATTCAATTATATTATTTTCCAACAATCTAATAATAAGTAGTATTATTATTTTTTTACTGAATTATAATGTATTATGCTTTTTTAACTTGTTGGTCACTTAGAGTGGTTTGACTCCTAACCGGTTTATTCGATCAGCACTCAATAAAACAAAAATATATATTCCCGGCAAAAAATTTCAACCCTTAATTACATTGATTTTTTTTAAATATTGCTGACTCAACCCAGGTCAATATTGTCAAAAAAACCAGCTTTTTAATAGGATTCGCGTTCTTCTCAAAGGAATTTTTTTCACTAAGTTTAATTTGTAAAGAATATTCTATTCGAGGATTAGCGTACTTTCACTAATCGCAAGAAAGTAATATATATATATAATATTTATTATATATATATATATATTATATATATATATATATTACATAATATATATATATATATATATTATATATATATATATATTATATATATCCATTTCCGGGTCTCCCCCACTAAACAACCAATCGAATTTTTTGAATGCAAATTGACTAAAATGACTTTCAATCTATGATTTTCCATTCTCACCCATAAAGCAATATAAAGGTATAAATTTATAAATAAATCCTTTTATTCAAAAAGGATTATTGTGTTAAGATAATAAACTGTAAAACACTGAAATGAATAATTTAAATAAGTTCTACATCTTCATAAATAATAGAATTAAATGAATTAATATACCATAGTTAAAATTTATTAATGCAATAGAAAGGATTACTGCAAGAGTAACTTAGGCTCCCTTGTATAATCTCCATAAAAGGTTTATAAACATAGAAATAGAAAATGTTCAAAATTGTAGATGTCAGATTGTTGTTGTTCAAATGTCATGTAGATTGTATAGTTAAAATTGTTCAGAGGCAGACATTTTAAATCAGATTTTAACGCAATTTCATAATAATTTACGTACGTAGTAATAATTCAGCCAATACGTCTATAACGGACGTAATGGTTGTAGCCTTTAAGCCGTTATATAGATTAATTAAGTAGGCCTAATTATTTGGTCAGCCTTTTTACAAATTTATATTTCATTTATATTATTAACTAAAACCAGAGGCCTTCGGCCTCAAAGCCGCTCCGAGGCCTTGGCACTGGGGGCCACATTGCGGTCACATGGTTGTTGTATACAAAAATCGTGAACGTGGTTTTTGTTCCTAGACGTTTCTATAGGAAACGATAACTTTTGAACACTTTCTCGTTTCGAAATGAAACTTTGTAAAAAAACAACGTTGTTAATGTCCCGAGCATTATTTTATGAATTATTTATGGCGTCATTAACCAACATTATTGACCCCCTCGACATTTAAAAACATCATAACTCTTCAAAAAGTGTTAAGATCAGGTTGCAAACTTTTACACATAGTTAACAGACAAACTTAACTACGTATAGTTAACACAAATACGAGGTTAAATTATATTATCACCATTAGTTCTTGTGTTATTGATTGCCATATAACATAATTAAACAAATCACGTTTTTTAACTAATACATTGAGAAATTTAAGATTTCCGTGACATATCAATATTGAAAAATGTATATTGTGCGTTAGTTCAATCAATTATTAAATACGGAATTGTGGCTTGAGGTGGAGCTTGCCCGACAATCTTAAATCCATTAGAAATCTTGCAAAAATATATCATAAAAATAATAATAATTAAACCAAGAGATTACGGAACGAAACAACGATTTATTGACTTACTAGTCTTGACGATTAAGTAACAATACAAAAAGTACAAACAAGTAAAGTTTTTCAAAACAAAAAATACTAGACAACATAATTACAATTATAACACAAGACAAAAGACTAGAGACAAGACTAACAGACGCTAAAAACTTTCTCTTTCTTACGCGAAGACATGTATTTTTTGGAGCCAGCAAATTATTTAATAAAATACTACCCGAACTAAAAGAAATTATACATCTGCATAAATTTCAGAAGGAAGTGGATAAATAGATAAGAAAAAGCTCCCTGTGAATTCTTTGAAACAAGTAGAAAATATTTTTTATATTCTTATATTTACTCACTTATTGTATTTGTTTTAGATTCAAATAATTTAATAATTTTTATTAATTTAATTGTTACTCTTTTAATTTTATTTATTTTAAACTTAGTAATTAGGTTTGTAGTAAATAAAAAATAATAATAATATATACTTGTAGAAATAATTACTTAAGTCAAAACTAATATAATAATAAATTGAAACATTAAAATGTATTATCAGAGAAATTACAGCTATAAATTTGTTAAATAATAACGGACGGATAATTTATAATAAAGTAAACAATAGAAATATTTAATAACTAACACAACATCTCCAGGTTCAAGTAGTATTGATTTTTGGAGACGTAGAAAAGGAGCAGGTTTTATAAATTACCACATATATTGTAAATAAATTAATTTGTTCACACTAAACTGAAACAGAGCCATAAATAAAAAATTGTAAAATGTATTATTTTGTACTATTTATTTATTATAATAATTGTATGAAATAAATAAATATTTAATTATTCTTTATATATTATTCTTTATATAAACTATTAATATGACAAACTGATATAAGACAACAACCATGAGGCCGCAAAGCGACCTCCAGCGCCGACGTACTCATAATTGCACGCTGAAACTTATAATTGCTCGTTTGGAAACCGACAGGGAACACCGCTGTCATTCCTTGCCAGAGCTAGCACAATCCACATCTCAAAGGACACTGCTGATTACATTTTACCGAAACCAGTTCTATTTAAAAAAAACGTAGTTTAAAGACAAAATACGTGGTAGTTATTTATAAAACCTTTTAATTTAAAAAAATCACTATTTCTTCACAGAAAGCATAGAAATAGAAATGTTTTGAGTAATACATTCTCTTAATAAATATATTTCCCTTTTTAAGAACTCCGGGAATCACAAATTTCGTCATAAATATTAATAATATTCCCACGTATATACCGAAGTTTTTTAGTAAGCATTTCTAGTAAGCAAAAAGTACATTAGAACAAGATTTCGTTACCCTCTGAGTCGCGTTTTACATTACCGTTTTATACCGTCTCTGTTACTTTATTCATCTAGGTTACATGTTTATACGTAGTTATACTTTTCCTTTTCCGGTTTTAACACACATAGCACGTTTTCTAATATGAGAAATAAGAGCGAAAATTCCTAAACTTACTTAACATATATATATATATATATATATATATATATATATATATATTATATATATTATATATATATATATATATACATATATATGTATGTATGTATATATATACTATATATATAATATATATATTATATATATATATATATATATATATATATATGTATGTGTGTGTGTATAAAACAAAACGGGAAAACGCATTTGTAAATAATTTAACTATATGAAACAAAGGGTTAAAAATGGATAACCAGAAATAATGCAACGTTTCGTAAAATAACTACGTTAGGCTAGAAGAAAAGAAGTAGACTGATCAATTAATCGTAGTCCACTTAACTTCTAACTTGACGAAGTATTTTATATACGTATATTATTATATATTATTATATGTATATTTATTTTTTGCCGTTAAAAATTTATACATATTTTTAAATATATATATATATATATATATGCTAATGAAACTCGGACTAAAATTCAGAGTAATAAATCTATTACTTTTTCATTATTTGTATTTACAACTACATTTAAAAGCTTTTTCAAGTCAATAATATAATCAATATTTATATAAAACAAAATAAAATGATTTAAAAGTATTATAACATCAAATAGATCAAAAATGACAAATCCTATCAAATGCAGATAAATGGAATACATTCAAAACTGATAAACCGAAAGGGCTTAAGTTAACCTGAAATCTGCCAGGGAAATTTATAGAAGTAAAGAGAACTAACTACAAATGTAACTAAACTAGTCGAACTAATGTCAATTATTTCAACCTAGAATTTGATTTTAGAATTTACTATTTAGTTTGTAATGATAAATAAACAAGGACACTAAATTAATTATCACAGAATCATTAAATTATAAAATTGTGATTAAACGTCTCTATATAATAAACTTTATTTTTTTGAAATATAAAGCCAAAGAAAATTTTTAAATAAATCTTTAACAACAATTATTAAAAAAATGAATAAGTATTCTCTGTGAACTATGATAAAAATTTGTTAAAACACAAAATATTCTATGTAATTATTTGAATGAGGTTAAGAGACAATTATAGTACCTAGGAATAATAAACAGTACAAGCTACAAACAATAATTAAATGTATTTATTTTTTGCAATCTCTACATTTAACTTTTTCTGTACCTTAGCTTAACTATTTTAATAAACTATTTTTAATTTTAATAAACATACTTTAGGGTTTAATAAGTTGTTTAAGCATTTTTGAATCTTAAAAACTAAAGCTTATTACGCTTAAAAAATTGTATTATAGCTCCTAATGATGAAAAACAAAATTTAAACTCAAAAGCCTTTTAAAACTTTATTGTTTCATGCTCTAAAATAATAAATTAGCTTTTTGATTTATAAGAATTAATTTTAACTTATTTAGCTTATGATAAAACTTTTAGATTAATTTAAATATTCAAATTTTTAAATAAAAATATTTTATTAAATATTTGGTTAAACATCACTATATAATCAACTTCTAGCCATAGTGTTCCAAAAAATATCTCTAATATACTAAAATCAATTTCTGACAATAGTTAAGGAGATCTAAATAAATCAATTAAATCCTATTTTATATTATCCCAGAATGTGGGATTAAATGTAAAAATCGGGTACGGGACGCCTACAAAAACCATAAATATGCTTTCATATTGAAACGAATCATGCATCCTTGTACCAAATTTAAACTCAATTGGATTTTGAGATAACAATTGGTACATGTTGGTCTTATATAGGACTCAGCGTGCCAAATCTCGAATTGATCAAGACATTTTTAGCGTTTTATGAACTTCCCAAATCTTTGCAAGCTCATTATTTGCCATGTAATGATGTCATAATAAATATAACTACCAGACTAATCGAAACTAGCGATATAGATTGTTTACCAAGGTTTAACTTTCTAGCATAAATACACCGGGATGGTAACACACTCACACTTACAGACAGACCTAAAACATCTAAAACGGATGATTCAAACGGTGAAATTCCTTTTAGAGATGGTTGCAAAAAAGGTGAGGTTAAGTTTAATAATCAGACTCTTGTGGCATTTACTGATGGTTCAAGAAATGATACAGGAGTTTCTAGAGCAGGACTTCTGACTGAAAATTTGAGTTTCACCAAGAGTTTTCCCTTAGGTACACTAGCAACAGTGTTTCAGGTTGAAGTCCATTTTGGAGGCGAGAAGACAACCGGAGATTTCTAACTCCAAATATAAGGCTATGGCAATTTTCTATGACATTTAGGCTGCACTCAAGGCCCTAGCATCCCTTAATATTTCTTCACCCTTAGTTCTAGAATGCTGGGAAGCACTAGAAGATTTATCTAAGGAATTACAAGTTAAGGTAATGCACCCACATTCCACATTACAGGTGTACCAGGAAATGATAAGACTGACGAAATAGCCAAAGAAAAAGCTTCTAATCACTTCAGTGGACCAGAACATGCAATAGACTGGTCTAGAAGGTAGGCCAAATCACTCGTCAAAAATTGGATTTGGAAAAAGGCTGAACCCATATGGGAAACCATAATGGATATAGGCAATCAAAAATGACTCTACCAGCATTGAACAAGAGAAAATCTAGATAGCTTCTCGATCTTGGAAGGTCCAGTTTCAAGCTTATGATGGGGATTCTAACAGGACATTATAGACTCAATAGACACCCAGCATTAATGAAGGTAGAAGAGAACCCCATATGTCCATTATGTGATGATGACGAGGAGGAAACAGCTTATCACAACTTATACTTATTAGAAATATGTAAAGGATTAGGCAGGCTTAGGTTTCAACTCTTTGGAGCCGGGGATCTACGAGACGAAGAACTGGAGTGTCTAAGATGGCAGGACCTTCTCACCTTTATCTATCGTAGCAGGAGGTTTGATGAGGATAAGATACCGGTGATGTAGTAGTAAATGTATGATTTCGGGGTTGGAGAAAATGATCCAAAAGTGAGGTCTACTCACCAGGCTTGACCTCCCTACCTTTACTACTACTAATCAGTAAGTCCCCCTTTCCAATTCGCTAAAACACAACTAGTTCTAAAAGTTTAAATTCGTACCAAGTTTCTACCCTCTAGCATAAACACACTAGGAGCAATGATGATAACTAATTCACATCACTCACATAAAAAACTTGGTAAAAGTACTTAACCTTAGGCCACCTCAAATAAAGAATTTAGTCAAGTACCGGTTTCTGATTTATAGTGGTAGTGCAAACACAACTTTACATATATACTACGGTATAAATGAGTAAAAACTGTTTTATTTTCAGCAGTAAATATTTAATAGGTATGCAGCATAAATTGATTTGTTGCAATTAACCTTTATAATCAAGTTTTATTTAATTATAAAACTTAAGTAAAGTAAGTTAAATCCTATAAACTACGTTCTACCTAAGTAATAACATAAATTAGTTAGAAAACTTTATCAATTAACTAAGAAAAAAGGAGATGTTTGATACAGTAAAGAAATTATGTGTATAATAGTAACATAACGACTTAAAACTGTTAGTAAGTGCCGACAGAATGAATGGCTTAATTATCTAAAGAAGTAAATCCATGAAGAAAGCGGCCTTAAGAAAAAGTAACAGCCTGCTAAGGTTCTTTTAGGGAAGGAAAAAACAATAAAACTTCTTTTTCTAGGACGGTAAATGTCTGAGCCACAAACTTGCTTTTACTTCGGCGATTTATTTTAACTGCGCTTAAAAAGTTTAGCTATTATTCCCCCCAACAAGAAAAAGACAGAAACAGTCAATTTATAGATGCTTGAAACATCAACTTGTGTCTTCGAAAAATAGGAGAGGAAAGAATAAACTTAAACACAAAAATACTTCAATGTTTCCGCTCCCTTTGATCCGGAAAATGTTTGAATATGTGCCTCTGCAAGACAAAATATGTTACATCTTTTAAAAAAAACTTGAAAGTTTTCTTTCGAACATAATTTATTTTTACTATACAGGAAAACAGATGTAAAATATGACTTTAAGGAAGAAAAATGTACATATAAATGCAAACAAAGCTTGCAATTTGTATTAATAGTTATGATATTTCTAAATTTTTTGTTTGTCTCCACTTTGTATTGTAAGTATATAGTAGTAGTGTTACGTTCAAAAATGTATAATAATATATATATATATATATATATATATATATATATATATATATATATATATATATTATATAATATATATATATATATATATATATAATATATATATTATATATATATATATATATATATATATATATATATATTATATACATTTTTTAACATTTTTTTATATACATTTGGACTGATAGTGTTCAAATTCTGAAAAAGGAAACGTGAGAGCTAGCTTGTGGTGAGTTTGGGGTTAGGTACAAACTGATATATATATATAATATATATATATATATATATATATATATATATATATATATATATATATATATCAGTTCGTACCCAACCCCAAACTCACTACAAGCTAGCTCACGTTTCCTTTTTCAGAATTTGAACACTATCAGTCCAAATTAGAGTATATATTTACTAATAACTAATTAATATCACAAGTAATAATTAATAAAAAAGTTGATGAATGAATATGTGACAACATAAAAGTATAATAAATTCACTAACTTTACGTCTCTCTATTTGTTATTTTATACAAAAGTATCTAAAAAAGATTAGATATTTATATTTAATTTTTCTATTGCATAATAAATGGAAAGACGAAAACAGAAATCTCTAAAAAAATATAACCAGGTGTCATTTTATCTTATTTATTGATTCGGTTTGGAGAAACGTATACCAGAATTCATTCGCAATTCAATTTCAAATTTTTTCAAAACGCAATTCAATACAGATGTTTTCAACAATTGTATTATTATTACGGTACTTATTTCCATAAATATAAATCTTGTATTGCTGCTTACATTATCTTCAGGAAATTAAATTATAAGATGCGTCGTAAACAAACTGACTGTCTTAACCTTATTATCTTTCAGCAAGACAAATACAAACAAAATAACATAAAATATGCTTACCAAAAACAAAACATGTAAGCGCCTTCTCATTTTTTATTAAGAAGCAAAATAAGCCTCCATATTTAAATCATATATTATACAGAAATTACTTTTTTGTTATAAGGTTTTAATCTAATTTTACTTCAATCAAATAAAAAGTAGATAAATTAAAATTTTCTAAATTTTGAAACACATTAGGTACTTCATATTTAAACAAACGACAATCCAAGTAATTTAAGACCGGTTTCAGCTCAATCGTATCATTTCAAGTGGCGCTATATATATATATATATATATATATATATATATATATATAATATATATATATTATATATATATAATATAATATATAATATATATATATATATATATATATATATATATTATATATATAATATATATATATATATAATATATATATATATATATATATATATATATATATATATATATATATATATATATATATATATATATATAGGCAAAGCAATGATAATTCATTACATGCGTAGTAAAATGTCATGTAACAAAAACAGTGAAGTTTCTATGGAGGCACACTGTTTTTACATAAATACATGGGTAAATACACGGGTAAATGCCATATAACAACAAAAAATACCGAAAAAAATCCAAGTGGTCGTAAAGTGGCCACAGGGAGGCCCTTGGGTGACGAAGCGTCCTGAGAGGCCCCAAGGCCTTCTATTGGCTACGGGCCCGATGGCCTAAATTTATTATTTAAAAGTGCTCTTTGATATTATCGGATTAGCAATTTAAATAAATCTCATGGGGCTGCGACAGAATTTATATTTTAGAATAATTTATTACTATTGAATTATTCTTAACACTAAGGAACTGGGATCTCCACGAGGGGATCAATACCTACATAGAAATCAAATTGAAATTCGCTGCATTACAGTCTCTTTGGAAAGATAAATCTGCCAACTTTATAGGAAACACAATTAAAGCAAAAAACACAATCAAGGAAACTCAATTGTCAATTTGACTAGTTTCTATAAAACATAAAAGCTAGGGATTGGGTTGAATCTCATGGGATATAACAGATGTATAAATGATAGCAAACCGATCAACAGTATATCCCACTGAAGTTTTTACTATCGACACAAACAGATTTACAATCCCAGATGTTGTACAAGGAATACAAGGGGAGATTTCTATGGGGTTTTATAAAAACATGCGAGACACGTGACATTTCTCAACTCGTGGTGTTTTCTAAAGTAAATCCCCTTGAGTATTGAAAAATACAAGAAAAATGCTTGAAGACTCAACTGCATGTATAAAAATATTTTTCTCTAATGTCGCATTAAGTATAAAATAAGTCCTCAACAATATCATTGTCAGGAATGTTTAGAAGGTCGTAGATAGAACTGCCCTTTTTACTGTGATTAAATATACATAATACACCATTTAGCAAAACATGTATTATTATAGTAGACACACACTTTTTTAACACAAAAAACATACTTTATTGTACAAATAAATATTTAAACATTTAGTATTTCTTAAGAGCTTAACGACATAAAACAAGAGTTACCTACGTGGCATTGTTGTTTCAGCTAAGTTCTAAAATAAAAATGAGCTAATGAGACGGAGTGCCGTTTAATATTCACACATACCATAAAAAAAAAAATAAAATCATCTCCTGATTAAACTTTACTTAACGCAACATTGTTTCCCTACTTGCATCCAAATGAGTGCCAAAAGTCATTAAATTAACCACCATGATGACTAGACATGTCAATAATGTTAATATTAAAAGATTACTAAACTGTTCGTACTTGACTAAAATCCCCTTCAGGTTATTTTTTGCTGTTATACTTCTCATCATTATTACTTTCAAAGAAAATAAATTGCTTTTTCCAAATATATATTAGTACAGCTAAATATGTATACACACACACATATAATTATATATATATATATATATATATATATATATATATATATATATATATATATATATATATATATATATATATATATATATATTAGACAATTAGACAGACACACACAATTTAACAAATCAACTTTTCTTGGCTGACATAGGTGAAATAGGCACCTTCTTACAACCCTACAAGTAATGCAACTGATTTTTCTTCTGAAATAGTTATAACAATGGAACGGATTACCTTTGGAAAAAATTCGCTAATGGGATAGGCGTCATGGCGGGAGTCGAACTTTGGACCACGACACAAATCTCTTTTAAAGGACTCTTATGACGAAATTTTGGCATAATGTATCTGGTCTTTATGTCGGGCAAATTTCCTGTGAAATGCGTGTTTCCGTGCTTAACAATCTATTTCTTGCTTAAGGATACGCTTTATAACTTGAGCAGTTACTTAATTGTCAAGCACTACTCGAAACCTTTATTGACTGTATTTTTCAAAGGAAATGCGCATATTTATCCAGTTGGTTATACAAAACTTTGCCTCTAAAATTAGCAGTACGCATTATCTGCACTAGTATAATTCTCACTTTGTTTCCTCATTAGTTTCTTTAAAGGGCGACTATTTACTTCCAAAAAATAATTTATAAAAACTACTATTACTTCTTAGAAAAATAAGTTAAAGTTAAAGGCCAACTTATTGAGAAAAAACCAAGGCTAACCCAAGAGATTATGTATTAAGTCCAAAAGCAAAGCAGACAGTTTTAACAATTATCGTAAGTAAATTATTCTTATTTAATGTAAATCAAGTATTTTTATTCATAAATCTACCTCAAAACGCCAACTCATATGAATTAATTTAATGTTGTTATTTTTAAAATATTTGCCTTATCTCCCTTCATGACTAAATTTGATTCTTTACTCTATGAAAAATTCACTACACTTTACATTATACATCCTTATCATATTTATAATATATAATATTTATATAATTCAAAATAAATTATTATAAGATGAATATAATAATAAAAATCGGATGCGGGGTACCTCGAAACTTTTCCTCATCACATCGGATTCGCTACGCTAATCCTCCCTGTTCGGACTCACTTCGCTCGTCCTCAGAGTATAAAATTCACCAAATTTATACTGCAGCATGTCTTCGGTTCACTCGCATTGTTCGTCCTCAGATAGTAAATGTATCCGTCTCATTCTCAGTGGTCACCCATAGACACTAACCATGCTCAATCCTGCTTAACTTTTATGAACCAAAAAAAAAAAAATCACGGATATAGTAGTCGTATTGAAACGAAACTTAGTGTACATTTTTATCACGTTAAGGTATATATATACTTGTACCAAATTCCAACTTAATTAGATTGTTTTCCGTGTTTTTATTTTTTTTTAAACGTACATAAATCATTTGAAAAAATTTGAACTTATGCTGATAATGACATGGACCATAGCACATATGTTAGTCTCATACATAGATACATGCGTGATCGCATCATTTTTTCGCGTTTTATGATTTTTTAAAATTGTCGTTGACATTATTGCTGGTTAGTGACGTCATAACAAATATTTTTAAATAGTATAACTACAGTGCCAGACTAATTTTTGTACAAAGTTTTTACTCTCTAACATAAACACACTAAGAGCTACGATGATGACATACCCTTCCCTTTTTTTCTAATCTTATTTGTTTTGTTCTGTTTTTTATCATACACACTCACACACATATAGACAGAAAATTTTTTGAAAACCACCTGAACTCAGGTCTTAAAAACTGCTATAACGGATAATTCCACACGGACATCCCGATTTAGGATTTTTCGCGAACACAATACTTTTCCTAATTTATACCTACGGTATAAATTAGGAAAAGTAATAACACTATATTAATGTCCTATATTTGAATATTTAATTACAACAAAAAGTTTATATAAAAAGCACCAAAGTGAGTCTATAAAATCTCTTAGTTGATCCATAAATTTATCTGCATTTAACAAATAGTTTAAACAAAAGTTCGATACATAAAAAATCTCAATTTAATACTTAAACTAACTTCTAAAACGGATTACAAAAACTTTGGCTCAAAACGGATGAAGTTGTCAATTCTATTCATAAAGTTATCTATAAACTTATTTACTCCATGTTAGGAGGCCTATTTATAAAATATTATAAAGAATGAAGGGGTCTTTCTTCAGAAAGAAGTGTCACTCTTATCGTTTAAAACCTATCAAGAAAAAGTCTCGTCTTAAAGACAACTTACACGTAGCAATCACTTTTTATCTATTTTAACCCCCTATATTGATGACATATCCTTCCCTTTCTTTTTAACCTTATTTTCTTTGTTCTGATTTTTTTTACTATTTGACCTACATATCGAAGGTTTAAAACACGGTGAAAATAAACTTTTCCCTACTCTAAGAAAAATGAAGAAAAAAATGATATAATAAAGGACAACCTCTATGTTAGGTCTAGTTTTTCATTAAAATACGGAATATTCTTAAAGAATTTTTATTTTACTCTTTTCCGTCAGAAGAGACATACGTCTTTTATTTTCCAGACAAACGAAGACTATATAAAAATCTTGCTGATATGAATAATTTTTATGACATTTTACAAAGCCATTTTTGATTTTTTTTATGCAAAGAATGTCATTTAGAGTTCATGTAAGAATGAAGCAATCTGACAAAAAGAAATATCTGTTTTAATATTTCCATAGTATTAGTCTCCACATATCGTTTTTTTGATTCTAGCAATAAAATTATATGTGAAACTAACTGAAATATGATACAACAAGCTATAAGAGAAATATGGCATAAAATATGCTAAACTATAAATATAAATATCTCTCGTTCTGAGAAAAATATTTTAAAATATTTCTTCTTAATTTTTCCTAAGTTTCTTAGGAACGTCCTTTTTAGATGGATCAAGTATCTAAAAAACTGAACAAAAGCATGACGAGAAAGGCTTCAACCTCCCTCTCAGTTAATTCTTAAAAAAATAAATAACTACTCTCATTTCTTCTTTCACATCTTTTATGGTAGTATGATATGGGAGGAGCTATTACCGTCGATAGATTATTTAATTTACACTAAAGAACTGTTAGTATTTTATTTAAATTTCATCCAAAAAAGTCTTGTAAAGAGTAATTTGAAAAAAATACTCTTTACTACCAGTACTGTAATCAGTTGATCCTATTTGTTTACAGCATTAACGCTAGTTTTCCCCAATGTTAATGTTCATTTTTACTGAAGATTAATATTGGGTTATATAACGATACAAACATTATATCGTTATACAACGATATAACCTTACAAAAACAGTCAAGTATGATTCGGTAAAGTTTGTCATATTCTTAATTTCGTATTATTAATAGTAATAATTAAGTAATCTTAATCTTAGTCATATACTTAATTCTATATATTCATGATCAGTGAGTCCACTCCCATCCAAAATATCTACAACCCCGACTACACATAAACACATGAACCCAACATCATAACCTCATTTTTCTTCGAAAATTTGCTAAAAACCTTAGGTAACATCAAATAGGATTAAAAATGCATTTGTTAGTAGCACATATTATAAAACTGAAGCATAAAAAAAGAAATAACATTACATGACAGTTACGAGATAAATTTCCATTGAAAATTTTACGCGAACTATATTCTATTATATCTGCCTCCGTAGCCGTGGTCGTATAGTACTGGACTTCGGCACCGGAGGTCCGGAGTTCACAGCCCGGGCTATGCTCTCAGTTTTTATGAATAGTTTTTGTTGTAAAAAGATTTCGCCAACTTTAGCTTTGCTTTGAGCATAGTAGATGTGACCCACCCGAGGTGGTTCCCGCAGGGCGAATACCCTGAAGGGCCGAAAGGCCCTAAAACGGGCATTATTATTATATTCTATTATAAACATTTTTGTTTTAACTACATTACAGCCAATTTTATAATTTAATAATCTAGATAACATAAATTAAAGGATATAAAAATTATTTTATAAAATTACATTTTTAATTATAAAATAATAAAGTTAATTGTATGCCGGCCTCAAAACTTAATTATTTTTATATTGAGGTATTTCTAATTTTGGACAAATTTAAAAAATAAAGTAGCAAATTGTTAACCATTAAGTCACAACAAAAAGAACAAAAGCCTTTGAAAATTAAGTTGATAAAAGTAAAAAGGTATTTAATTAACAGAACAAAACATTAAACATAAAATTCCCCTGAAGCGTTTAAACAAGGAAAACAATTTAAAATGAAAATAATAATCAACATTTTATTGAAAATAATTTGTTCCGATTTTGCAATAGTTTAGTAGATTTTTAACTGCTTTATAAGAATTATTAATTATAATTTAAAACTTAAAATCCTATTAAATAATATACAAGTATTGTTTTAAAAAACGTTGTAGATATTAACTAACTAAAAGAGAAAAGTATTTGTTCCCTAGGGAGTCCAATTGCTTAATCATAATATTTGAATTCGTCGGCTTTCGCGACGTGATTTGTTTAGTTAAATTCCGAGGCTTGCCGAGCAATTTTTTTAGTTTGTTCATGAGGCTGGCTGAGGAATTTTTTTTGGTTCCTGAGTCTTGCTGGGGTATTTATCCATTAACTCACGAGGCGTAGCGAAAGGAGTTAATCACTGCTTAAAAGCAACGGCTTTTTTCTTACGAAGTAAGCTAAAAATTTAAACTCCTGGAGGTAACAACAAGTTTGAAAATTCCGGTATGCTTTATAACATTTATCTTTTACTCAACATTTTATAAGTCAATAATAATTAGAAAAACATCAAATCCTTATCATCAAGCAATACATGAAAAGACGACTAATAACTACTGAAAAGAGACACGGATACAGAAATGTAGATACATAAATCCATTCTGTAATATTTATTTGAAAATAGATAAATCAGACAAAACACACTAAGATAATATAAAATAGACTAAAAGTTGAAACATAGTAAAATTTAAATTCACCTCTATAAAACTCTGGTTTAAAAACAGTTTAACTCTTAAAAGTTATAAATTAAAGATTTAAAGATTCATATTCACTTTGGCAGATTTCTAATGCTAAATAAGGTATAAGGTATATGTTTCTCCATAGTCGAGTCCTTACCCTAACATGTAAAGACGTGACTAAGTATGAGGATATATCCGTGTATGTAGGGTTATATATCTGTTATATATACAGAAAAAAACCTACCAGAAGGTCTCTTGAGAAATCCATGCTCATAAATATCGGGTCGTTGTTTATGTTTGAATTCTTTATTTATTCGTGGAGCGTGCTGGAGCTCGAGGCGTCTAGATATCGCTTGGTTTTTTTTCTTCACAGTTTTATATTCTGTGTGCGATATACAATTTGTGGACGTATACAAATTAATGGTATTTTACATTCAAATTAAATAAAGTAATTTTAATCATTGACAGAGAAAATTAGTTATTGCTTACACTGTGAATCATTTTAAACTCCAGGGTTTACCGCCAGTATCACATTTAAATTCGCGAAACAACTACGACATTATAGACATATAATTTTGTACAAACGCGTAACAAATTCAGTAAATATCAAATTTATAATCAAAATAAAAATTTTCCGTTTTAAACCAAGGAGTTTGTAAATATAAAATACAGTCATAACAGAAAATATTACTAATAAATAATAAATCATATACAAAGATATTTCAGAACTTAATGTATGTCAATGGATCCATTTAGCTTCAGAATGTTTTCTCCATTAAAGAAAAATATCTAAAGTAAAATTAGTAGTAGCATTTATTCAGATTTTTCACTAAATATTGGATAATGCATTACAAGCCTATAGTAAACTACGACTAAAATTCAAAAATGTATTATACTAAAGCTGACATATCCACAAAACATATTTATGCAAGAGAAATATATATATATATATATATATAATATATATATATATATATATATATATATATATATATATATATATATATATATATATATATATATATATATATATATATATATATGAAGAGCGATAAAGTCAATTCCTTTTTGCATATGAACAACGAAAAACTCATAAGTGTATTTTTTTAATGAAAATTCGCTAAAACAAATTTAAAAGCGATAAAAAACCAAAATAGGAGGAAAAATTCAAAGATATAGGAACCACTAAGCTCATAACTCAGCATCGAGAGTAAAATAAAATGGAATAAATCACTGCACCAACGATTTAATAATCCATAAATAATACCAAAGACATGAGTTATGACTATGGAGCCCTTACACATAACAATGGCAAAACTCCGAATCATTCCCAGTTACTAACTATGCTTGGCTTTCCAACGGCAAAAATATCAGGCGATTCCAAGAGATATACAAGTAAAAGAACAGATCATTGCAAGGAAATAATATATCTTTTTTGATCACGAGCTGACCAGGAAGCAAAAATATTTTAACAAATCTATTTTACACCAATTCCACTTCAACTTGTCCATTTTGTCAAAGTGTATACTTATTTTTATAAGAAAATCAGAATTAAGCTTTAAAAGTTGTTCGGATAATGATGAGAAAAGAAATAGTGCAAGAGGACCATTCCATATATATGTATATATATATATATATATATATAATATATATATATATATATATATATATATATATATATGATTTTTTTTTATTTATACTGTAATAATTGTTTTCCGATTTTTTAATTGAATGACTTCTATACGTTTTAAATAAATTGTGTCATGATTGGAAAAAATCCAATAGAGTTGAAATTTTATTACAAAAATTCCCTTTATGTTATAAAAAGGTATACTAAGTTTTGTTTTGATACGGCAAGTATATCAACGGATTTGTTATACTTGTTTTTTATAAATAAGTCAAGCGGCATTGAACAAGGTACAGTGCCTAGCTTTTTCTCCGCTTGGAATAGATCGAATGTTCTTATTGTCATAAAGGACGAGCAAAGCGAATCCAAAAACGTGCTGCACATTTGGCGATTTTATATTTTGAGGTCGAGCGAAACGAGACCGAAGTCGCGAGGATGAGCGTATCGAACCAAATGTGGTGAGGAAAAGTTCCGAGGTACCCCATCCCCTTTTTTTATATGGACTACTGTCTTTAATCATTTTGTGGCCATTTTTTATATTCTTTGTATAAATTTCTTTATTTTAATATAAAAGTATTATTTTATTATGTCCTAACAACCAATAATATAGAACTTACACGCGTGTAAATTTATAGTATACAATCATGTATACTAAAAAATTTAATTCATTTATTAAAAAAATCGCATGAAACAACGTGAAAAAATAAACATTAAAAAAAAACTTTATTAACGTCTGATACTCAGATGTTATTCTGAAAATTTCAGAAATGTTGTCATTCATTCCATGTTTTACCCTTACAGCATGCATTGGTATTCTGACTATAACAGCATGCAAACCTGATGTTATAGACGTGCTACATAGCTATTGCAAATTCAACATAGCTACTCAACATAGCTGTCAAATAGTCGTGGAATTTCATCCAATACCATAGCTATTTCTTATTTATAAAACAGACTGCATTAATGTTACAAAAATCTCAACCTTATGTGGTTTTGTTAGACATCTTTTATGATAAAAATTCTTCGTTTATTTAAAAAAATACGGCAATGGTAAAATATTTATTTTAAATGTTTACAGGTTTTAGCATTTGTAACAACAACACTAGCGTACTATTAAAAGGGGAGTTCTGGAACTTCTTTGTTCTTGACTCTAATATTAATATCATCAACAATGCAAAAATTAACCCGTTTTACTTAAACCTTTTACTTTAAGAGACTCTTATAACGAAATACTGTAAATGATGATCGAATAATAAAAAAGAAGTCAATGAGTTATCTTTTTTATATCATTATCGATAGAGTTCGGACTGCATAGTAACACGCTTCAAGTAATAGAGGAAATTTTCAATTCGGTACATGCGCTGATTACAATCAACGAATAACTATCAAAATTTATTATTATTAGATTAGATGTGTTATTATTATTAGTGTATTTGATCCTACAACCTAATATACAATTATATAAAAATATTCCAAAATGAATTAAGTTTGCTGATTTCAAACGCACTTTGGGGTTGGACATCCGCCATGGAACGCATTATAATAGCGAACTTAACTAAGAAAGAAACAAATCTTTACTAAAATTTGCTAACAGTCTGCAAAACAAGTTAAAGTTATGAGTATATCATACAGCAATTTTTAATACAAATTAAAAAATGACGGAGTATAATTGTGCAAGAAACTCACAGAAAACTGCGCCAACTATTAATGTTTGGAAAACCTCGGTAGTATCAAATGACATAAAATACAATTTTCCCGGCATGTGTTCAACATAAATAAATGACAAAAAATTCTAGGTCACAAAAACCAAACAAAAACAAACATATGTTTTATTAAATAAATTTTTACCACATATCCCAATGATTTAGGAATAAAAATGTTTTTTTTATTTAATTAAAAAACTTATCTTTTATAGGAATTCTATAATTTAATCCGATTTTGACAGCATAGGAAGGGATTAAGAATTTAATCTATTTTTTGAATACATATTTTTTTTATAAAGCATCTGGTGCAAGTTGGGAATAAATTGATGAAAAAGGATCAAACCTTATCTCTCGCTCTGCCATTTAGTGGGGCACAGTAAAAAAAACATTTTAGATGTACAGAAGAGATTCTATTTATTTGTCGTATGGAGTAAAGCCAATTTATAAATTATTTCATTTGATTTTTTTTTAAATTTGATAATAAACTATTCTAAAGATTAATAGTGTAAGTTAAAATGCTTTATTTCAAAACATTATAAAGTATGTTAAGATTAATCAAGAGGTACAAATAATTCGCCCTCCCAACAATTTAAGAAAGTTTAAATTGAAGCCGTTTTAAGCAATTACTGATACTAAAAATTTCATCAAAATACATACACAGTAATAAAAACCAAAAATTTAAAAATATTAATTTAGATTAGTTAAATGAAATCTTGAAAAGTTAAATTTTAAACCTAAAAATAAATTTAATGTAAAATATACCTAGGTACTTCTAGAATACAGCACTCTAGAACTGATATCATCGAGACATTTATACTAATATGTTAGAATAAATTGAATTCTAATTAAATTTTGTTTGTAAATTAAAACGAAACAAAAAGAAATTAAATCCCAATAAAAACATATGCACGTGAAGAAAAAACTGACGACTAACAAAAGGTTGTGATATTTTAATTAAAATTAGTTGAGTCTAAAAATAATTTAATTAGAACTATATTGTGGATAAATTTTTCCACACTATAAAATTTATTTTCATCTGATATGAGTAATAATAATTCCTAGTATTAATAATTAATTATTAATAAAAATAATTTAATTGGAACAATATTGTGGATACATTTTTCCACACTATAAAATTTATTTTCATCTGACATGAGTAATAATAATTCCTAGTATTAATATCTGAGTGCAGCGCCAGTCGTTAAAGCGTCAGTAATTACATACTGACCGTAGAAACCAAGAAAGTCTGGGTCAGTATGGTTGCCACTGCCACCTGAGGTGGTTTCCGCATTAGATACCCCTGATAACTCTCAAGCCTCTAAACAGGCATTATTGCTATAGTTATTTATTATTACAATATGATGTCATCAAAAAATAAATAAAAGACAAGTTAAAAAAGAGTAAGAGATCTAAATGTTTAACTATATCAGTCCCAGTAAAAACACCCATATAAATTTTACGATCAAAATCCTATCCACAAAACCACATAAACACTTCTCTAATTCTTGTTAATCATTCGAAATAAATACCTTGTTAAGTATTGAAGCCTTACACGTACAGAACAGTAAACAGTACAAGTCATTTAACACCCAATTTACAAAACCTATTAAGGGTTTTTTTTAACTCGGTAGGAAGGCTTCAACAAATCATCATTAACGTAGGTTATAAACATCGTTAAAATCCATTAAATGGACGTTGTATAAACCTACAGAATTTTAACAGATAATATTGAATTACAGATCAAATAAATTAACACGATACTAACGTAGGTAGGGGAAAGTAAAACAGAAAGAATGTTTCATTCGAAATAAAAATACGTAAAAAGGAATAATTATATATATATCTGTGTATTAATAATACACATATAATGATATTGTTCGTTTTAATAAAACGAACAATACCATGATATTATTTATTAATTTTATCATGACCATGATGGTTTGTTGATTACAAAAGAACTTTAAACAAACTAAAACTGGCTTAATTATTATTAATTAAAAAACAGCTATTACCAATAGCGATCTTAAATTGACGTTGACAAAAGCTACCACTAAGAGATCTCGATCGGACGACACGATATGACATGCGTTTCTGAATCAATGACTCGGGTCACAAACGAATAAATTGGCCAATACTAACAATGACACGCAAACGCAGTAACTATTTGAAAGAGTGATTATGTTTATAAAAGCAACTTTAAGTTATAGCTTTTAAAGCTAGCTTCTCTCTAAAATTATCTAAACTAACAAATGACATTCATCAGTTACAGCATATATATATATATATATATATATATATATATATATATATATATATATATATATATATATATATATATATATATAAATGTATATACTATGTATATAATATGTATGTATGTTTGTATTTATAAGTGTAAAAAGAAAGAGCAATAGTTTCTTAAGATGTACTATCAATTAACACCTTATGTATAATTCTGTAAAGTCGTTCGATGTCAAAATGCAGTAGTACAATTATAAATTGCAATTGAAACACCTAATTAATTTTTCGCTAAAACAAAAACTTTAAAAATAGACTAAAAAAAAAGTCATCATTCTTTTAACATTAGAAAAAAATATAATACACGAAACAGCGAAGGAAACAAAAATAGGGGAAAGTGAAACGAGTTAAAACTCAAGACATATTTACAAAAATAATTTATTAAAATTTTTTATACTTTTAGATTTATTTTTCATTTTATATTATACAATATAGACTTAATATATTATTATTTTCTGTCTACGTTAGATTTTGTTCTTTATTTTATTTTTTACAAAATAAAAGCTAAGTAAATATTGCCAAGACAGAGGGAGAATGATTTGTTTGCTAAAATGTCGTCTAAATTGTGAGTCATTATTTTTCCTTTCCTATACACTTCCTTCATCTTTTCTTATTCCTAAGCAGTTTCATATTATTTTGAAATATTATTTTTTACTTTATTTTTCTTCTTCTTTTCACGGCTCCATATTTTCTTTACATAATACTTTTTATACATTTATATTCCTCCGTTAAAATAAAGCTTTATCTTAATGTTTTACCAATAATAAATTAAAAAATAACAATAAATATAGGTTAAAAGAAAAAAAAATACATTTAATAAATATATATGTTATATTAAAAAATATTTAAATAAATAAACTTAATTGATTCATCAAAAGAAATAATTAACATCATGTCGAAGGACCATTTTAAGTTAACAAATGTAATTTAATGTATTTTAAACAAATACATACTGCTACAAATACTTGCCTATAATACAAACATGCATTGAATAAGAAGGTGAGAGAGTTAGTTTTGCAATAAACTTTTTAGCATTGAATCATGTCCAGAGTGGACATTAATATTTATCATTTAAATGCATTTATTTTGTTCCATCCAATTATAATTCAATACAAGTTTTTAATAACTTACCATTAGGTATTATACAGGCGAAACAATAATTCAACAAGTTTTTTACCTGAAAAAATTATAATAATGATAGAATAAAATTAAAATAGTATTTAATTAAATAAAATATCAATGCACAATATTATAATAATAATATCTTTATTTGCATAAAACATAAAAGTTTTCTACAAAAATAAGTCTTATAGCTAAATAAAAAAATAAAAAAAAGTTTTCTTATAATTATAAAACAAAAGAAAACTTACTTCTTTCTGCGTCGTTATGTTTCACGAGCAAGTGTAAATTAATTTAAAAAGAAAAAATTATAATATAATAAAAAACAAATAAGCTAATTTCGTTGATCCTGTCTTATTTTTAAGGATTCTACAAAAAACCAGTACAATTTCTGCAGTATGTTAATATCGATTTCGTACAAACAAGTCTGCAAGTTTTGAATCAGAGTAATGTCCATGAATTTCAGGCGAAGATCTCTCGTGCTAGCACAATGTAGGAAGAAATGTTCTAGATTGTCTGAACCAATGTTACAGAGCGGGCATGTCTCAGAGTTATTGAGAACTAATGCGTTGTTTGTAAGTACAGTTTTGTTACATTAGAGTTTGCAAACGATCTGAGTAGCAAATCTTATTATATTGATGCCACACCTGCTCTGTAA
This sequence comes from Microvelia longipes, assembly GCA_018340805.1. Taxonomy (NCBI): domain Eukaryota; kingdom Metazoa; phylum Arthropoda; class Insecta; order Hemiptera; family Veliidae; genus Microvelia; species Microvelia longipes. The sequence goes on from JACMZG010000022.1 coordinate 28,748,147, forward strand.
GTATGGTTCACCTTCTGAACAGAATAACGAGATATGTCGAAATGAGGGTGAGTAACCTGAGTTGATGGCTTTTTCTATATCTAAAGAAAAGAGATGGTTATCAAAGCTAAACAACAAGTCTTTTAAGCTTGATTTAAATTGGTCTACATCAGTATTTATCAGATCAGATCTGCCAATAGTTGATAAGAGAGATTTAAATTGAGAGACCCAGTTCAAATCCTCTAAATTATTTTGTTACCATCCACTTCTAATAAAGCCATCAAACACTTGCGAGGGAGACGGTTTGAGTCCATATATAATAATTTAAGCCAAAGATTAGCCATAGCTTTAAAAATTTTGGATTTAAGAGATAAGAGGCCAAGTTCTAAGCGTAACATGTAATGCGGAGTACAGGAAGGAAGATAAAGTAGATGTTTAAAAAACTTAGATTGGAAAGTATCAAGTTCGTCTAAGTATCTAGGGGCCCAGACTTCGGAGCTATACAAAAGGGTTGATAGTGCAAGAGAGTTAAAGAGAGTGAGTTTAGTTGCCCATGAATCTGACTTGGAATTAATAAGTATACTTCGGACTTGGGCTGAGGCAATATTACCCTTGGATATAAAGTACTTGCTGGCTTGAAGAAACTTGCCAGAGGATGCAAATGGAACACCTAGGTAAGTATAATTTTTTACATATTCAACTTGGTTACCGTTGTACATTAGTGGCCTGAGTTTTTTTGGTTTTGTTGAACGTGAGAAGATAATGGCTTTGGATTTCAACGTGTTAACCTCAAGACCATTTTCCAAGCAGTACAATAATAGAGTATCTAAAAAGTTCTTGTGCTTCGGACCAGCAGCTTGATAAAAAGTGCATCGTCAGCATAAAGTAAAATTAAAATTCGTATTGCGTTACTAAGCTTGACTCCCGTAAAGCCTCTGGCCTTAAAAAATGACGAGATCAGAAATAAATAAGCTAAAAAGGGTGGCAGATAACGGCTCGCCTTGTAAAAGCCCACGAGTAATTTCTATTTTTTCTGAAAAACTATTTTTATCTTTGATGTATAAAGCAGCTTGATCATAAATTGATTTAAGTATTTTTATAATTTTAGAACTTAACCCAAGTTTAAGCAATTTTTCCCAAGTAGATGGTGAAAAACCGAGTCGAAGGCTCGGGAGAAATCAATAAATATAATATTAGATAGGCCACTCTATTAATCAAGTTCAATGATGTTACAGCATTCAATACAAATATGTTATCGATACAGCCGCGACCTACTCGAAACCCAGATTGTTCCTCAGGAATAATGTTGTTTGCATCAGCCCAATTACATATTCTATTCAATAAAATAGAAGAAAATATTTTTTCGACAGCATTTAAAAGAGCTATGCCTCTATAGTTGGAACAATCCGACTTGTCTCCTTTTTTATGGAGCATAGTTAAGAAACTTTCTGACCAACTAGCAGGGACCTCGCCTGACGAAAATACCTCATTGTATAAATGCAATAGATGGATCAACCACGGTTCAGGTAATCTAAAGAAAAATTCATACGACAAACCATCAGGGCCTGCGGCTTTACCGTCTTTACATTTATCGAGAGCTGATTTTAATTCATTAATAGTAATAACACAGTCTAATTCAGGGTGAGAGGGCACTGAATTAAGTAATAAGGTATCTAAACTAAAACAATTCCTAGTTTGGTAGCGTGAAGTTAAAAAGGCGTGCCAACGAGTCAAATCTATATAATTTTTATTAGCATCATAGTTGAATTTAAATTTTTTTACTGCAGCCCAAAATGACTTGGCATTTTTTGTGTTAGCAAGCTGATCAAGGCAGTCTTTCTCATAATCTTTTTCGCATTGACGCATTACATACATGTATTGCCGTTTAGTATCTTGGCATTCTTTGACAAGTGAGCTGTTTTTATATTTATTTCTCCTACATCGCCTAAGTGCATGCCTAAACTTAGATTTGGCTTCATGACAGGTTTCGTTAAACCATGGTGCGTTAGTATGAATATTTTGACAATTGGAGTAGGGTTTCAAAGGTTGCAACATATTTGCATTAGAGGCAGCAGATTTCAATGAGTTTATGAAAAAGGAAGTGGCATGTGAAGTGTCTATGAAAAACTCGAAAGAAATAGGAAGATGTAACAAATAATTTTGAAATGAGAGTAGTTTGTCCTCTGACCACTTGTACTTTTCAGTAACGTTGTTGTATTGTACTTGGGGAGAAATGCGAGGAACGGAGGAGTGATTAAGAATATTTAATAGAGTTAGTCTGCAAGGAAAATGGTCTGAACATTTAAGCTCAGGTGAAACTTCAAATTTAGTAACTATAGGTAAACAAGTTGATGAAATCCAAACATAATCTAATATAGATGTGCCTGAAGGGCCAATAAAAGTTATCTGGGCAGGGGAATCAAGAGGTGACCTACCATTGGCAACAATAAGACCTAGGGATTCCATAAAATCAGATATTATCTCACCTCTTGCATCCTGTCTTCCATCGCAAGTGAACCTCAAGTTATCAAAGTCACTTCCTTCTACTAGAGTTAAATCTAAGTTGTTGTTTAGAAGCCCTATTTTGCAGTTGAGATCTCCACCTAAGACTAGTTTGACATTGGTACTGCTTGACAATTCATTCTCAAGAACATCACGTAGTTGCGAAAGCTGGTCTATTAGATCTATTGATGGTTGAAAATAAACGAAAGCAACGACTAGCACACAGGAGGGTAGCATCAGTTTAAATATTATCCAGGAAGAAGATTTACTTACGAGTATCGGAGATAAATTAAGTTCGGAATTTATTAAAATAAGTAAACCTCCACTAGCTCTCCCTCTTCTGTTTACCCGCACCGCTTCTGAAAATAACTGCTCATTTAAAGTAAACTTAGAAAAATATTTAAGTTTGATTTTAGAAAAATATTCTGACCAACTTTCGCAAAAACATAGTATGTCATGTGAACAAAGAAAAACTTTCTCATTTTTGCTTAATTTATTTAAGTTATTTAGGCCGTGTAAGTTCCAAAATAAGATTTTAAGATCACTAGTAGCAGAAAGTCATGTGTTGCCTTGCTTGTTGCTGGAATCTTTGGGAGAATGATTTTTATTTATAGACTTCTTCTTCTCTTTCAACTCTGCTAACATCAGCGTTAGGTCCTGACCGACTAACTCATTCAAGACGTGAAGCGCAGGTTTATTTTCATAAATCAAATCATATGAATCAGTTAGTTTGAATTCCTTATCGTTGACCACTAATGTTAACCTAAAATCTTTCAGTGACGTCACTAATTCCTTATTGATGCCTAAAATGCTATTGCGAAGGTGCCTAAGCTTTCCTTGCTTTATTCTATACGGTGTTATTATGTCCCTTTGAATAGAAAATTCTGTACCTTTGAGTTTACTGGCATTTCTCATAATTAAATCAATATCATCATCAAAAGGAATGTGCGCGATTATCGGCCGATTTTTAACTGAAGAAGGGCCTGAACTGAACTGAAGAAGGATGAACTCTATTAAATAAAATTTTAATATCTTCCGAAAGTTCCAGTTTATTTATACAAAATTCTTTTAGTTTGTTTTTTAAATTGTCTTCTTTTTTGAATGATATGCCTCTAAAAACAAGGTTATTCCTCCGTGAGCGGTTTTTTAGGTCACGCACTTCATGTTTTAGCACTTCTTTTTCCTTCTTTAACTGCTCAATCTCTTCTTTTATAATATTCACATCAGCAGAAACGTCAGCTATTTTTGAATGTATGGAGTTTATATCTGATTTGGTGGCTAATTGGTCTATCCCTAAAGCATCTCTAAGCTCTCTGACTGAAAGTTCACCTACTTTTTTAGCCATTTTCTTTTGTGGATTAAGTTCTGGAGAACGATTTTCTGCAGGGCGCTTGCCGGACATATATATATATATATATATATATATATATATATATATATATATATATATATATATATATATATATATATAATATATTACTATGTATGTATGTTTGTATTTTATAAGTGTAAAAAGAAAGAGCAATAGTTTCTTAAGATGTACTATCAATTAACACCTTTTGTATAATTCTGTAAAGTCGTTCGATGTCAAAATGCAGTAGTACAATTATAAATTGCAATTGAAACACCTAATTAATTTTTCGCTAAAACAAAAACTTTAAAATAGACTAAAAAAAAAGTCATCATTCTTTTAACATTAGAAAAAAATATAATACACGAAACAGCGAAGGAAACAAAAATAATAGGGGAAAGTGAAACGAGTTTAAAACTCAAGACATATTTACAAAAATAATTTATTAAAATTTTTTATACTTTTAGATTTATTTTTCATTTTATATTATACAATATAGACTTAATATATTATTATTTTCTGTCTACGTTAGATTTTGTTCTTTATTTTATTTTTTACAAAATAAAAGCTAAGTAAATATTGCCAAGACAGAGGGAGAATGATTTGTTTGCTAAAATGTCGTCTAAATTGTGAGTCATTATTTTTCCTTTCCTATACACTTCCTTCATCTTTTCTTATTCCTAAGCAGTTTCATATTATTTTGAAATATTATTTTTTACTTTATTTTTCTTCTTCTTTTTCACGGCTCCATATTTTCTTTACATAATACACTTTTTATACATTTATATTCCTCCGTTAAAATAAAGCTTTATCTTAATTTTTACCAAATATAAATTAAAAAATAAAAATAAATATAGGTTAAAAGAAAAAAAAATACATTTAATAATATATATGTTATATTAAAAATATTTAAATAAATAAACTTAATTGATTCATCAAAAGAAATAATTAACATCATGTCGAAGGACCATTTTAAGTTAACAAATGTAATTTAATGTATTTTAAACAAATACATACTGCTACAAATACTTGCCTATAATACAAACATGCATTGAATAAGAAGGTGAGAGAGTTAGTTTTGCAATAAACTTTTTAGCATTGAATCATGTTCAGAGTGGACATTAATATTTATCATTTAAATGCATTTATTTTGTTCCATCCAATTATAATTCAATACAAGTTTTTAATAACTTACCATTAGGTATTATACAGGCGAAACAATAATTCAACAAGTTTTTTACCTGAAAAAATTATAATAATGATAGAATAAAATTAAAATAGTATTTAATTAAATAAAATATCAATGCACAATATTATTAAAAGGACTATTAAAGGCTACATTGCCACTTAACATGTTAAGGACAAAATGGGAAAATCATTGGTAAATTAAAAAGAAAAACTACATATTACAAAGTAAAACAAGACAAGGTAATAGTGAATTTGAAAATAACATGGTCCTGAGGCAGATGACAATAAATGTGAAACTCCGACAGCCCTGAGAAAATTAAATTAAAATACTTTCAAATTAAATTCGTCAAGAAAAAAAATAAGTTGGCCTAAATCTTTCTCAATGCAAGGCAAATAATCATATCAAAAAATTACTTCAAAAAACATTAACAAGAAAAAACAATAATAACAATAAACAAAATAAAATAATACAAAAATAACGTTAATTACGATCAATAAGATAAAATTATTAGAAAACAATAGTAAAAAATCATCATACTTTTCCTTACAACTTCGGACTCGCTTCAATTGACATCAGAATGTCAAAATTGTCTAAAAATAGGTGGTATTACTCCGGTCTGGTTATAGTCGACTTCAGAATAAGATATGGCTCAAAATCAAGAGTTTGGTAACTTCGGACTCGTTTCGCTAGTCTTTATGATTACCTTTACCTAACCTTCGGGTGACATTGCTTCGGTTTTGGTACACTTGACCTTAGAATTATTAGGAACAAATTTATAAGATCGACTTAAAAAAAACTTGAAAGTATAACAGTATAGATTCACATCCAATGTGAACTCTGTAAAACAACGTTTTCACGTTTACAAAAAACTTCAAAATGTTGACACTAGAGTTATTATTAATTTCAATCCTCTATATGAATAACAATAATATATTACAGTATTGTATGTTTTGCTAATTTGATTTTTTTTTTATACAAATTACTCCATTTACATAATTACCCAAATGTGACGGTAAAACGTCGTATTTTTGTCAGATATAAACAAACATTTCCACCTGATTTCAAGTATCGCACCAATAAATATGTATAACAATATCGATAACTCACAAATTAGAAGTTGAACAGCTATCAAATTTTGGCTACTAGTTTTTTTATCTTTTACGCTATCTGACAATACGTCGTACGTCGACAAACAGTTAGAAAATTAAAAGTTATAGGTCGTCGTTTAAAAGTTCAAAACTCAATTGTTTCAAAAATACATAAAGGTAAATAAAATGCAAAATTATTCAATATAAGTTATAAAAACCTAAGTTAAAACTCAATATCAGTCAATACCAGTCCCAAACCATTTCACCCATACAAGTTGTGCGAACTAAGTGTCAAACTTTTTTCAGTACAAAACAACTAAAACTTAGTTATTACAACATCCACTTAAATTACATAAAGTTAGCTCAGGTGTCAGTAGTAGGTTAGGAAGTTGTGTAAAAGCAGGGAAGGTATGAGCCCTCTAGGTATACCCATTCCTCTGGTAGCTACTTTCTCAAATAGTGTAACCCCTAAACAACCACAGGTGCTAAGTTATTAGGGTCATTGTTCACCCTGAGACAACTAGTCAGAAAGCTTTATTCATAGGCCTGATATATAGAAGTTCCAAAACTTTTACCCTATATGCCATCAAATTATTCATTCCCAACAATACAAACTGTGTCCTCCAACAAAACAATTTAATGAATATTAATAAAGCAATTAAGAAAAGGGCTTTTCGCTTTATGATTGTTTGCATATTAATTTTAAACTAAACAAATCGTATATTTGAACTTGAAATATTAATAAGAGCTTAATTTAAATTAAATTAGAACTAAGACATAGAGTCAGTAAAATAATAATTAAATTTACTTATATTAAAATAAAATATTTTCTATTAGATATAATTTTACATTCCTCACTTTATTATATAATATATATGAGATAAAAGAAAATTAGAAAACGACGTATTAAATTAATACATCAAAATCTAATAGAGTAATTCAATCAATAATATAATAATAAATATTGTTATTTTTTTACATTTTCATAATTGTAAGTTATTAAAATAAAGTTTAAACTTTTTATTATACATAGTGCCACAAATTTTTATTTATATCGTTTCTAATACATTTTTGCCGTCTTCAAGAAGCTGTACAGCTTGAAGCCTGAAGACTACTATTATTCGCATTTCCAATTTATATGCATTAAAATTTCAAGTTATTACCATCCATGTAATGAAATTTATACGATTATTTTCATATAAGTAAATTTAATTGATTATAGTACGGCACAAGGCTAAAATCAGTTGACAGTGTGGGAAAATAGTGTTGAGGAACCAATAAGGTTGGCCTGATTTGAAATTGAGAGCGTGGTTCATCCAGGACTAACTTCACTGGCCACCTCGCATTATTATAAACTAAGTAACATAAGATTCTAAAAAAAGTTATAAAAAATAAAAATTTTCAGTAAAACTATTGAATTGACTAAGCCAGAGACATTTTTTAATATCAATTTATTTCTCAAATTCGTAAAAGCTTTTACGAAGTTCTTTTATTTCATCAACACAAACACACATTTTTACGAAATGTGTAAGTTATTACCCAACTTTAAGCAATACATGTCAAACAATAAATCATCATATTTGAGAGCTGTGCTACTATCTTTCTCTAGAACTATTTTATATTACCTATAGAATAATGGAATATATCAGAGTTTTAAATCTGTCAATATCTTAAACATGATATCAAGAATTTACTTGTAATTTTAAGGTTTTGGGGTATAAATTAGAGATTTTAATTGTATATTAAATATTCTCAGATTTTAAAATTTTCAGTATTATGCATTTGTATAATTTGTTAGTAGTCAGCACAGTTATAAATTATAGTTATATATAGTTGTTCTGTTGAATATTCTTTTATTGTAGTTAATATGGTTTCTATAATGTATTTTTGGAATTTAAAAAGTCTTCTGTAATTAAAAATAAATATTTCATTTGAGACAATGAAATCCATGGAATCGGATAAATAATTTCCCAAAAATACAATTAAAAATGTATATTTCATTTGGGGAAATGAGAGCATGGAAACGGACAAATCATTTTCAAAAAAGACTAAACCGATAAAAAAATAAAAAGAAACAATAGTAAAATCAAATAAATCAAAAACGTTAAAAAAAAGTAGTTGACAACTTAAGAAAAGTAATAGTTTTTAAAGGATTAAACTAAGAAGAAATATTTGACAAACTTTCTATTGAACTAGTTTCTCAAGCATGTTTCGTTATTTATGACACTTATAAAATCAAATGTTTAAATCTACTGAATTTATTGAAAGTAATAAATATGATTTAGGGAGAAACATCATTTAAATAATGCATCGACTCTCTTATAACACACGGATACATATATCTGATAAAATAAAACCGATACATCATTAATATACTTTAGCATTATTATTATAGTAACTTCATTAAATTTGTCATATAGTCATTTGTATATTGTAATGCATATAGGAGAAATCCAGGATTTAAAATTTAAATTATTTAATATATATATATATATATATATATATATATATATATATATATATATATATATATATATATATATATATATATATATATATATAATATATATATATATATATATATATATATATATATATATATATATATATATATATATAAACATATATGTGAGTATGTGTCATAAAGAAAAAACGTTTATTGCAATTTAATTTTCAATTAAATTGCGTTAAATAAAATTTATTCAATAAAGTAAGAGGCTTAAGAATTTTTTATGTAGGAATTCTAAATAGTATAGCTTGTGTGTGTGTGTATGTATGTATATACATATAAACGAGATTTTTTCCTAGAAATTTCGTTGAAAAACGCCAATATTCGAACCCTTTTCCGGATTTAAATAAACCTTGAAACCCTGTTGTTTATTGAATGTATCAGTAATAAAATTATTAAAAATTAATATTACCATGAAATATTAAGCAGAAATTTATTACACAAATACTATTTTGTAGAATATACTTGAAGGAAGGAAAATTTTATTATCAGCACTAATTACGATTTTATCGCTTGATACTTAAAATTGTATGCAAACAAATCACGTTTTAGCAAATCTCTGCAAAGAAACCTTTTGTTTAATATATTTAAAAGTCCCCATCAAAGGTATACTTTATTACAAAAAAAAAATACTTATCGGACAAAATTTTACGGGACAACAACCATGCGGACCTCAGCACTGAAACTTTGGAAAGGCCAAAAAGCTGAAGGCAGTTTGTTATATTTAATGAAATAGCCATACTGTTTTTAAAGAGCCTAATAAAGTTCTCTATATCTTTGTAGAGCCTTATAAAGGTTTAGGAACCTACAAGGCGACCCCACTTTTTTAACACCTTGATCTATTCTATTCACAAGCCAGCTTCAAATAGCGTTTGTGTACGAGAGCATGACATGTCTATCACGATAAAAAAGAAAGTTCGATGGTAGCCAAACTCCAATAAGAGTAGATAGTAAGGTTCGTGCCAACAGACCCTTGGTGGACAAGACCTACAGCCGGTTTTTATTTCAAAAATATGTCTTAAGTAATACTAGGATGATAAAGCAGAGATTGAGGAAGTAAATAATAATTTCATGAAGAGTCTAAGAAAATCCACCCCTTGACTTTTGCCATTTAAAATCTTAGTATTGGTGCGGATTCTTAAAATAATTAAATACAACACTCCCACCTTCGCGGAACGCCAGAAAGTTATTTAGAAATCATTGCAATTCCAAAATTAGTATTTAACCCTAAATTATTGTATTCAACCAGCGGGAACAACCTAAGGTGGTAGCCACTATGCTCTACGCATTAATTAAAGTCGGTGAAATTTTCATATTACAATACTTGTCATACAAACCGATAGCTTAGTCAAGACTGTGAATCCAGGGCCACTACTATTGAAATCAAATGCTTATAATATGGCTGTATGGTCCAAGTCGACCATTTGCAAAAAAATGCTTATAATGTCATCCATGGAAGCCTTATAAATGTCTCGTTTCAACAATCTAATAGCATCTTTGTTGTAGATATCTACAACAAAGATGTTGTATGTTACTAACTAGTAACATAATGGAAGATATATGCATTCTAAACAAAGCACTAGCTTCTAAAATGGTTGAATTTTATAATTTTTTTATGCCTTTCCAAAGATAAAAATTACAGGTTTTCAACTTCAAAACATAACTTATTCGATTTCTACGGAAAAAACTTTAATTTTTTTACTAGTTATAAAGAGTATTGTTTCGAATTTTCTTCTTTCACGTCTTACAGAAGAAAACCGAGCATACCGCCTACCTTGAAGTAGTTTGAGAAAAAAGAGCAGATTTATGGCTCTGTTGCTTTCTTACCTAAGACCTTCCCCTTTACATTAACGATTTATCCCTTCTATAGTAGCTCTCCGTGCCTCCTCACCTTATCTCGTTTTGCCTCTCAAAAACAAGAAATTATTCGAAACATAAACTAGATAGAATATTTATTTTATCTCACGCTTCAACGCTATAGTTATAAGCAAGGACATAATTTTTTTTATAACGTTATTTCAATATTTACAACTTATTTATCTTAAAATAATTTTAGTCTCATTTCTTAACCATAAGTTTGAACAATTAGTATAAACTACGTCAAAGAAATATTGATTAAAAAATATCATTAGCAATTAATTCCAATAATAAAATTATTTATAGTTGCCATGACTGAAACATAATTAACTAGACAAAAGTTTATGGGTAGATTATTTATAAACAAGAATTAATTATAACTGTCTACCAGAGGAAGTCGAACTATATGAGTAGGAAGGTGGTGCTGAATAGTTAATCGTTCAATAATAATAAATAAATTTAATATTCTACAGGTCAAGGGCAAATAAATAATAGAGTAAAATTCGAACTAATTGACATGCATCCTACATGTGCATACTTAAAGTGAAACTGGAAAAATTAAAAAGAAATTAAAAACTATTTTAAACAGAACAAGAGTTGTGTCTAGGCACGCACATACACACCGATAACATGTTGTAAACCTCTAAACGAAAAGAGTAATTACGATGAAACCTCGGTTTCAGACTTTAAGGGTGGACACCATATTTTTCTATACGACAGAAAGTAATAAGCAGGGTAAAGAAAGAAGATTCGGAAACTAATAATGACTAGTAAATAATCATTATGTAAATATGCGCACTTTCTCTATCTCATTTTTAAAATATGGAAAAATAAATTTTAAGTGTCCGAATAAAATTATAGACAACATAAAAAAACGAATGACATCAAACCTAGAAACGTAGACTATGTTTTTATACACTGTAATAGTAACAAGTAGAATATGGGATAAAAATTGGTACGGGGTATCCCAGAACTTTTCCTCATCCGGATTAGATACGCTAATCCTCCTTACTTCAGACTCACTTCGGTCGTCCTTAGACTATACAATACGCCAAATTTATACTGCATCACGTCTTCGGACTCGCTTCGGTCGTCCTCAGATAGTATAAATGCACGTATACAAATCATTTGATAAAAATTGAACTAATGCTGATAGTGCGATGGCTGAGAACTTGGCACGTATGTAAGTCTTATGCGTGCTAAATATCAATATGATCGCATAATTTTTCCGCATTTCATGATTTTTGAAATTTTTGCTAAGTTATTATTGTGGATTAAAGACGTCATAAAGAAATTACTTTCTGAATAGCTAGACTAAATTTTGTACATAGTTTTAACCCTTTAGCATAAATACACTAGGAGCTACAAAGATAACAGACACACAGACAGAAAATTTGGTGAAAACCACTGCGAAACAGATAATTCTGGTGACATCCCTGGTTCGGATTTTTTTCTTACTGTTACGGAGATATTCGGAACACCATACTTTGTGTTCCTAGGGAACTCATAAGCGCATTATTACTTTTCCTCACCTACCACATAGGTATGAATAAAACGTAATGTGTTCACACTAAAATGTAAAACTCAGGCAACTTTTTGATTCTTTATTTGCTTTAGTTCGTATGTCTATCAAATATATTTATTTTATTTTATTTATCTATCTTATTATTCTTATTTCTTTATTCTTATTTTTTATTTATTATTTTTTTATTTTTATTTATATATTTATTATTATTATTATTATATGATTCTACATCTATTTATACTAAATCTATCAACACCCGTCAGAGTGCAATCACTGGATTGTTTCTCTTACCAGCCTCTCAAGTCAACGAAACTATGCTAACCCTAATACTTGTAACAATAATTGTTGTTGTATTATTCAATACAAAGTGTCAAAAAAAAACTTTTTGATTATCCGTTTCAGGCACTTTTATGACGTTTTAAGAGATTATTTCATGTTATCTGTCTGCCTGTGTGTGTCACACATAACTCCCACTGCGTTAGCAAAATTATAAATGTGTAGGTGCGATATTTAAACTTTTTATAAGAAGTATGTTTATATCTTTAAATATACGACTTTATACCGTCATATTTATGATAAAATAATGAATTCACTAGCTATTATTCAATTAAGGAATTTAAATTAATCAAAACTACGAAGTATGACCAATGGTATTTTTAAAGAATTTTTTAAGTATTTTATAATCTTAAAGAATGCATATTCTTTAAAATTCATTGCGATAATTCTTGCATCTCTTACTTGCCACGACTCTGTCCTAATTTACTTAAAAAAGAGAGAAATTATCAAAAGTTTAAAAATATTTTAAGACAGTGAAACTTAAAATATACATCTACTTTTACTTTATAATGTAAATTCCTCAACATCTTAAAAACTTAAAAGGATTTAAGTTCAAAAGATAGTTGTAATAGTTTTACAAAGATAGTTTCTTAGAATACAAAGATCTAAGGCCTAAGTTTCTAAGTAAGTCTTCCGGGTTATAACTTAAGACTCTTCAAGAAATACAATGTTCACTGGGTTTAACATAACTTATTAAGTTGTCTGAGCGTTAACTTTAAGTTAAGAGCTAACTTAATTTCTTAATTTAAATATACATTTAAATTAAGAAATAAAATACTCTAAATACATTGTTAATGATGATTGACGATGTATACGCTATACACTGGCAATTTTCCCTTATAAACTTTTCTGTTAAGAATATTTAAATTTCAACACTATAATCACTTTTATCCATTAAGGTTTTAAATATTGATAGCTGTTGGAATAGAATGAGAATTAGCAGCCCTAACTGATAATAAGGCCGGTTACGCCCCGTCGTATTCCAAACAAACCTTAACTATATGGGGGTATTGGCAAAAAGTAATTTCATTTAAATTTGTTCACATTATAAGGGAAGATTTATGTATTTGTTAATAGATCGAATCTTTAATTATTTCGAAAAAGTAAACTTTTAAGTATAACTTTTGGTAGGTACAAGTCAGTTTACATAAAAATCCATCATATAAAGGATTAAGGTTGGGTAACTTTTAAAAGGTAGAAATCCGAAACCTTCGAAACATAATTTAAGAGAGATTGTCGTCTTTAACTGTCTTTTTACGCCGTGTTTAGCTAAACCTTATTAGCTTTAAAAAATACGCTAATAAGAAGAGAGATGGATAAAAATATCAGAAACAGGATTAAAATTGTTCCTCTGATAATAAAAAAAATGTATACATAATTTATACATGCAAGTATGTTTGTATATGTATTTAAATAAGTATTATGTACGCGCAAGTTCGTTTCAAGGCGCTTATATATACATGTATATATAATATACATACAGTATGTACGAGATTTTTGTTTCTAGTTTATATGGGAAACGATAATTTTCAAACGCTTTTTCTGATCAAAATGAAACTTAGTACAAAAATCAACCTTGTTAATGTCCCAAACCCTATTGTCTATGAAATATGTGTGACGTCATTAACCTAATTTTTTCTTCGCTAAATGATACAAAACAAGAAGATGTGCAGCAGTCAAAGGAAGAACTCTGGGCCATGTGGCGGCTCAGGAACGTAAGGCCACTTTTTCGAAAGATAAGATTTCCTTTATTTCTTCTATCGTCGTAACGTTTTTGGATTCAATATGCTTTTCTAATAAGATATCTACTTTATACAAAACCTATCTCCATTTTAATATATATCATGCCTAGTATCACCTATATAGGTTATAACATCCTAATATAACTAGTTCACCAATACATTTGTAAATTAATAAACTATGGAGATTCAAAATTTTATAATAAACTTTATAGACCAAGAGCCCAGGGGTGTTTTGTTAATAAAAAGTGTAATGGCTGGAAACGGGTTGAATTTTTCCTAAATACCTTCCTGAACAAGGATCTGCAGTTCTGCCGACTCGTATCGAATAGGCGTCCCTGGCAGAACGCACTTTACAGGTCAAATTTACCACCCAAGTTAACAAACAGTGTAATGGCTGGAACCGGTCTCAATTTTTCGTTAAAACCTTCCTGAACAAGGATCTGCAGTTCTGCCGACTCGTATCGAATGGGCGTCCCTGGCAGAACGCACTTTACAGGTCAAATTTACCACCCAAGTTAACAAACAGTGTAATGGCTGAAACCGGTCTCAATTTTTCGTTAAAACCTTCCTGAACAAGGATCTGCAATTCTGCCGACTCGTATCGGATGGGTGTCCCAGGCAGAACCTTTGACCCCTAAAAAGCGTTCTGCCTGGGACACCCATCCGATAGGAGTCGGCAGAATTGCAGATCCTTGTTCAGGAAGGTATTAACGAAAAATTGAGACCGGTTCCAGCCATTACACTTTTTATTAACAAAACACCCCTGGGCTCTTGGTCTATTAATGAAAAATGCTGTAAAAATTAAAAATAATAACACGAACAAAGAGCTAATGTATTTTTACCACTATTGTAATTTTTTTGTTATGCAGAGTCGTAGTGACTTCATAGAAGAGTCTAAACTGAATGTTATGAACATAGTTTTGGATAATTAGAGTGCATAAATGAGTAATATTGGAGCACATGTAGCCACACATGTAACCCAATATAGATTTCCAAGTGACTTCTGATATATATATATATATATATTATATATATATATATATATATATATATATATATATATTATATATATATATATATATATATATATAATATATATATATATATATATATATATATATATATATATACATACATATACATATACAGGCACTTTAATTCAGAACAATATTGAAGTAAATACACACAGTAACTAATAGAGATATAAGAGCAATACCCTTGAAAATAAGTCGAAATTCAACAGAAATAAGATTTAATCAAAATAATATTTTAATAGCCAACAATTAAAAAGAAACTAAAAACTTGAACATAAAATAGTTGAAAAACTATTAAAAGTATTTTGAGAAATATCAGAACTGAAGTTTTAAAACTGGAATAATTATATTTATTTTCAAGTAAAGACTCGCCCTTTGTTTAATCGCTTAAACTCGTCAATACAATTAAAACAATAAGACCTCGATTAATCTATTTTACGAACAAAAATAATTCTCATTAAAAAAATGATTAAGAAAGAATTCGTCTCTCTTTTTTAATAGATCTTAATTAACGCCAAATAACTAAGTTTAGAGAACAATAGGGACTTCAAGAAACTTAACAGCGGTTTGACCTCTTCGACTTTTGTAAGAAAAACCTTTTTTGTGGATTTTAATTTTAAAACTTTTAATTATAAACAAAGAAAAAAAATCTGTTTTTTGAGTTTGATAAAGATTGACGGAAAAAGAACGGAAAAGTAAAATTCAGAAAATACAAAAACAGATTTGTACTTCGAAAAGATGTGTTAAAAGTACCAGAGAGAGAAACTGTCTCTAACATTGGTTATCAGTAAAAACTAAGTTACAGTAAAAGGGTGTCTAAACTCTGAAAATTTCTTCTAAGTTGTAGTTTTCTTATTTTGTATCTTTTAACGCGCTTTTTAACTTTTTTAAGCAGTAATCTTAAATGTAATTTAAAAAAGTTAAGTAAAAAGAATCATATTAGACTAAAAAATAAAAAGCTAGATCCTAAAAGCTGTATTTAGATTGAAAAAAAGTACCAATACTTTTGACAGAGTTATGTGAAAAAATATCAAATGATATATTTGATTTAATAATATCAAATAAAGAAAGGTATTAGTTTAAAATAATTTTATATATATATATATATAATATATATATGTATATATGTGTGCGTGTGTTTTGTTTTGCGAGTGAAATTGTACGAATCTATAACATCCTACTTTAACACCGTCAACAACTATAGGTACTTATTGGTAGCTTATCTGCTTGTATTGTACAGTAATTTGATTTCTGTGTGTCGTTAGTGTGTCTTTGGTAGTAAATTAAAGACATTCATTATTTTAGCTGCCATGAAAAGTTAAATATACAAATTTTCTGGATGGAATTGAATTTATAAGATGTAATGATAACCAAAAAGAACCTATGTAATGAATCTAGATTCATAAAGTTTTGAGAAAGTTTCAACTAAATTCAACTAAATAGTATTAGTTTGAATCTCGAGAAAAATGTTTATTGGTAAAATTTATTGAATATCTTTTGGCGAAGACCTAAGACCAACGAATCCCAAAGTTAAAACAAGAAGAAGTTAGGTTTAGAACTCGAAGAGTCTTTAATTTTAATATTAATTTGCAAGATTCTCAACTGGATTAGAAAAACCACTCAAACTTGGCACTTGAGAAGTATTTTCTGGCATCAAGATGTTTCTTTTTCATTATTCGTAAGTTATGGCAAGACTTTGCGACTTATAGATAGAAAACTTTAATATTATTTCTTTTTATAAAAAAAAACTTTATACTCAGTTTCTAAGCAGTTGTTATATTTTCCATTTCCTTCTCGAAAGGTCTTAAAAAACTCTTACCAAATCCTACCCCAAAGCTTTTTGGATGAAGTCGTAAAATTAAACTGCTCGAAACATCTAACCCTACTTGAAATTCATCGAAAACTTGTTCCTATTCCTAGACCCCCAGGAGAGAAGCTTAATAATATCCCGCTAATTACGATTCAAGGAGTTACAGAAGGGTTCGGGACGTTTACATCTAAACCTTAAAATTACTTATTAGTGTAGCGATCTCATAAACATCGCCCAGGAGGGCTCGCTGTCTCCCCGGGGGTGTAACTTAGTTATTCCTTGTAGATTACTCGAGAGTTTTCACCCACGCCATTAAATCCTTCTACCAGGTAATTGTAATTTGAACACCCTCCAATCCCTTTTTATTTCTTTAAGAAAACGTTTTCCTAATTATTTATTCATATAAAAAGTTTCGCGGAATTGTTTAACAAGATTTATCGTTTCTGATGTACGAGTCTTAACTTGTTTAAAAGTTTTATCAAATATCTTTCGTATGTACGTGAATTTAATACCAAAAATTGTTTAATATAACTCTTTACATTCATAGCTGTAGAGAGTTGTTAGTTTAACTTTTTACCACGTTTAACCCTCTACTCTCTACTCAGCAGACAAATAATTTCATACAAACCAAGTAGCGTTGAAAAGACTATACAGATAACAAATTTTTTGGACAATAAAAGAAAATAATCAGCATAATTTTTTTGAAGAGTTCACTACAAGTACTAATAGCGTTAAGAGCAGAAAGACTAACAAAAACAATAGATTCAACTTCTCTAAACAATTTTATACTTTTACAAGCAAAAGTATTGGTGGACAGCCTCTGGAAGAATGACGTTGATATCATTAAACTCAACAAGGTCTGCCATAGAAGTCCTCCTTTTCAATGTTTCTTACTCCAAACCTTGTAATGTAGGTTTAATTTAAATAACTAAAAATGAAAATGTAGGTATAACTTTTTTGAATAGTTAAAAAATAAAATGTATAACGAAATTAAGCTCTTTATACAAAATATAAAATTAAATAAAAAAGATGCCAATTACGATAAAGATGTATCTATAAAAGGTGATATTCATATTCTAATATGAAATTGGTCCAGCGAAACGAGATCGAAATGGTATAACAATTGGCTTTTGAAATTAAGACATTTATTACATTATTTTGACGGGCTAAGCAAGTACGAAGTTCAAGGTATCACAAACGATTTTAATTATCTCTTATTTATTATTGTTTTTGTACTAAAATTCCGAAACTGCAATTTCAACTGAATTATCTGGGTACTTATAAGTAAAACGTGTGGTTGCTACTATCGTAGCTCCCAGTCTGTTTACGATAGAAAGTTATAAGTTTGGCGAGAAAAAATTCCGAAGTACCCCGTACCGGAATATGAATCATAATAATTGCTGTATTTATTAAATTCTATTCTAGGATATTCATTATTAATGAGGATTAAAGTTCGCTGTCGCGTGCATATGATGATCTGATCACTGCTGCGGTGTTAGTTTTTCATCGTACCTTATTTCCTATGCTCTTTGATATTATTATAACTAACTGTTTTTACTTTTTCTCACATACTACCGCAGATATAAGAAAAAGTTTTGTGTTCACACTAAAATCTGAAATCGAAGTTTCACTATAATTATCAGTTTCAGGCATTTTTATTTTATAATACAAGGTAAAAAGATCTAGACTAATAACTTCCTCTTATAGACTACTATAATAATAGAACTAAAATAATAACTTACAAATTTTATATTTTACATATAAACTTCATAGTACAAAACATATTATTTGTTTATCCATTTCACAATACACAATTTAAAAAGCATGATGGTGGTAAAGGAGCACCGCTAGTGAATCCTTCTGATTCTCATTTAAGTTAGACAGTTCTCATAGATAACATATTATCACTTCCATCATACTTAGGTGTCTCACCCAATTATATTTTACAACAAAACTAGCAATAAATGCACAACTAATATATGTACTCTATACTACTACGTTTTAAATTATAAACTAACTTGTCTGTGTATATTAAAATTTGTTTAATGTATAAATTTGACTTATATCACTACACTCTTTATAATTCTGACATATAGTCTTAGCGAATCACTTTTTTTTACAATTACAATTGTTTATTGTAACTGCCAAAAGGATTACATGTGTACCAAGTGATTACATGTGTGGTGTACAAAGTGTCCACCTACTCAAGTGGTAAACTCATTGAGAAAAGAAACAAATACTAGCATTTGATACTTCCACGATATGCTGACCATAAACAGTTATATACTTAACAATAAGATACTGATAACCGAAAAGCTAATAAAACCTATAATATTATGATGATATGATCTTATAGCTGACAACCTGTAAGTTTTATAGCAATATTGTTTATACAAATTGTTTACAAAATAACGACTTAAACTCAAAAAATACAATATAAACAAATTAAAATACACAATTACGATGAAATTTCCTTAGGAACGGAAGAAACTGAAATTCCCTAATACTTGAAGTGAACAAAACTTCATTAACTAACTACTAACTTGAAATCAATAGAAAGGAAACATACGAAAGTAATTTTTAGGGTCAACGAAATGTAATTATCTTAGGGCCAGTATAAGGGCAGATTCATCAATTAAGAACCCTAAGTCTCTTAGGGACCTAACCAGGAAGTAATAATTTGGGCATCTTTAGGTCACCCTACACTTAACAATGTTAACTGAGTTTACACTTTCTAATAATACTATTTTTATAACATTTGTTTCAATTGGTCAATCAAGTCATAATTTCTAAGGGATTTATCCGTCTGAGTTTAAGATAAATGTAAGAATAATACGTGTATCTCAGCTGAACTTTAATTTAGTATTTGTTTGTCGAATTCCTAGAGTTAGATACAATAATAAGACGCTAAATAAAAACATTTGCTTATACGCCACTATATTTTAATTCATAGAACAAAGCATATTAATGGGGTAGATTTTGCGGTACGCTACGTAGTAACAGTAGTAAGGGATGAAGAAGTCAATCCTGATGGCAATGGACCACTTGGACCATGATCACCTTGATTATTTTGCCACTCCTGCTTGGCTAGATAATACATGTAGGATAATAGTAGTAGTATGGGGTGGAGAGATCAATCCTGACAAGTACAAGTATGCTCTTTCGGTGCTGGACACCATGATTATTTTGCCAACCTTGCTAGGGTAAATAGTATAGTTGTTAAGTATTAGTTGTAATATGGAGTGGAGATGTCAAGCCTAGCAAGTAAACCACTTGATGTATTACCTATCCTGTAGGTATAGGCATGCCAAGCCATGTCGAAAATAGTTGAACAATAATAAATATAGTAATTTCTTTTATGTCATGTATAGTATTTTTTTTATGTCATGAAATATTGAAAACATTTATTTATAAAATATTAGCCAATTAAAACTCAGTACACCAAAAACAATTTGTTAAATTTTTTACATTAAATTTGATACTAAAAGTTTATGGGAAAGTAAGAATAAATAGATAATAATTTGAATTGAAATAAAGTAAAATTTGCATAATTTGTTATATTATTGTAAGGTTGGGCACTGAGAGGAGTAATAACTACAATTTTCTACTAATTACTGTATTTCACACAATCATTTCCTAGTCAGCAATTGTTTTTATCTAACTACAACACTATGTACTTTGCATTTTCAACAATGTCTAATTTTATTCAAGGTTGCATTTTAAGTAGGAACATGATAAAAAGATATTATAAACTATGTCCTGAAGTAGAGGGCGAAATATAATAATTAGTAAAAGATAGTAGTTATGATTCCTTTAAGTCCTTAACCTTAATTAAGTGCTGAGTTCTTAATTAAGAACTATTAATTCAGTTAATATAAGGGGAAAACGAAAGAAATTAGTTATTTATTTGATAGAATTTTAAAAACATAAATTATTTTTTCGAACATTTTAAGAGTTCAATGAAGTTTTAAACAAATTCTAAATAATAATGCAAACTAAGTAAACGAACAATTTATGGAATATTTTTTACTTTGTTGTATTTATTTTAAAAATTATTATTATTAAGATTATTAACATTTTCTACTTATACGTAGATATAAGTTCATAAGTTCAATTTGCATCAAATGCCATACATAATAAACATTTTTTTTTAAAAAAAAACCTGTTTATTAGTAATTTCTTAAAAAAAGCAATATATTAACAATAAAAATTGGATTGTAAATTCAAAGATTTGGATTCTAAATTACTGGAGACCGATCAAGAACTTAGCATTATTTTACTAAACCTTTTAAAGATATTATACATAAAAGCCGTAATTGGCCTATAAAACCGTAACGTTCATTTTGTTTCTGTTTTGTTCGTAGACTAATTTTTTCGTTTTTAAAAGGTGTTCTAATTGACAATTTTTGTGTGTTTATTTGTAAAGTTTTTACATTTTTTAGTAAAAGTGTGAAGCTATGGATGAATTCAATGATGACGATAATATGGAGTTAATTGGACGTTTGTTTTTTTTTTCAATTAAGTATATAGCGCAATTTATTTAATGAGTGCTACCTCAAAAAAATAGTGTATGCCATCCGGCTGAGAATGTCTTTATGTCTTGGCAATTTTTCCCGACTCGCTTCGCTCGTCGGTAAATCTAATTGCCGTGACATACAGACACACTTCTCAGCCTTATGGCATAAATAACTATTCTTAACTTATTTATTAATATTTTTTTAAGAAGTATCAAAAAATTGAAAATAAATCTTGACAGATATTAATTATTTACGAAACACGACACCGGCGCATTCAAAATGGTTTTTAACTTGTTAAACTCTTTGTAAGGCAAAACAGCAAAAGACATAGACAAGCAAAAAACTAAAGACAAAGAAATAAAAATACATAGAAACCGCGGTTAAGTATAAATGAATAAAGTCTTCTAACTCCTTAACCAATTTATGACTCAAAAATAAGGGGGCAGTAAACAATATCTATAAGAAAGGATTTTTAATAGCAGGAAGTACGATAACTAATAGAAACAGTATGGTAAAAATATAATCCAAGGTAACTTTACATCTATACATTATTCAATAGATTAGATTCCTCTTTAAAAACATTAGAAAGAAAACAACGATCCAAAAAAGGAAAATATTATAAATACATTAAACTAATAAGTTTTCCTAAACGGGAAAATGTCTAGCCAAAAACTTTCGGACCCTAACTATCGAATTTAGCATTTATTAAAATTATGCTAATGAAAATTGGGTTTATAGCGTCTGGGAAAATAGAGAATAGGGCTTTTTTGTAATGGAGACTCCACAACTACAGGCTAAACCCGAAAATTAGGGTTGGGGGTTTTTAAGTTGTTTGTGCTCCTCCTCATTGATTTATCAATGCATCCTAGCCCTTTTTGAGGGGATAATGTTTTAGAAAAATAAAAGGGAATATGCTAATCGCTTTTCAGATCTATACAGATTTTTTTCTGAAACTTTATTTTTGTAAAAAAAACTAATCAATTTTAAGTTTTATTTTTAGAATAAATTATTGTATTTTACATTACTTTCAACAAAAATATAGTATCTGCTGTAAATTTTGATACAATTAAGTTACTTATTTTTATGAATTTTAAAATAAAAAAATAAATGTCATTTATGGTAACATTAAAAAGTTAAGGAATTTATATTCATCAATTTTATTTATTCTATTTTTTTTTTTTTATGATTTTAAATTTTAAACGTAAAAAATAGCGGGCATAAAAATCATCGATACCTGAACGCAATATTCGATATAATTATTATGGAATTACTATTATAATTGATATTGGTTTCGTAAACTGATTCAAAATAATTAACTTATTTTATATCGATATGATTAAGCATTGCTGTCTAAAAGTAATGCAAAATTCTAGAATTTGATGACCAATCAAATGAACTTCTTCATTTGAGAGCAATAGTGAATTTATTGTTTATTAATAATAGAAGATTTAATAATATGTATATAAATGAAATAGAAACACACATAAATAGATAGAAAGATAACCGTTTAGACATATTTCATAAGTACTAAATAAACATCAAAAATAAAAAAAGTAATGCATTTAAAATAAACCAATATATCCAAAATGACATCAAAATTATAAAAAAAACGAGTAACATAAAAAAGAATATTAGGTAAATAGAGTTGGCTAGTAATAAGCCGTGAAAGTAAAAAATGGTTATCTGGCAAAAAATATCTGCTTGGGTAGGTCGTTTCAGGCCTGACACACTGCCGTGGTCCAGTAGCCTATATTTGCCAACCACACATAAATCATCGTTTCAAAAATTTCACTTGTCGGCTCTCTACCGTACACCTAGGATTGCAACTTGAAACAAATGATTTATGTTTCTCGCATGTTTCTTTATTCTCTACGGGCAGTTTTTTTTATCGTTACTATTTGTTATATATTTATTTATTTTTCAGTAAAAATATTATACCTTCATAAAACAAATAGAACATCCGACATGAAATACGACTAATAAATATTTTATTGCAAATTTTTATAAGGTTTGTGGATATGTAACATATTATTATTTATGCTGTTATTATAATTTATATTTTAAGGAAAGCAAAAATAATGCCATACTTAAAATCATTATTCTTGATGCAAATAATAATAATAGTTTCGGCAAATTATACTGATGATAATGCAAGTGGTTTATCGTGGAAAAAAGCAGATAAAGGGTATCTCAAAACTTTTCCTCTCCTTATCAAAAGCTAATCCTATCACTTCGGACTCGCTTCCATCAGCCTCAGATTGTAAAAATCGCCTAATATAATTATAAATATGTTTAAACTCGCTTGGTTCGTTTTCAGATAGGAAAAGTCAGTCCTAATCCCAGCAGAAATCAATCCACCAACTGACCACACTAAAATACTGTTAAACACTATAGTGATTTGGGGAAAAAAAGAAAGATGTCACTCCACTTGGTATTTATTTATTGACAGAGCTGACTTTCAAACTTAACAGTTCATCATCAGTGCCGGTGAAAACGAAGTAAAGAAGCTAGGAGACAGACGAAATAGATTTGTCCAGAGGCTGGTGTCTGACATCTATTTCGTCTGTCTCCTAGCTTCTTTACTTCGCTTTCACCGGCACTGATGATGAACTGTTAAGTTTGAAAGTCGGCTCTGTTAATAAATAATACTAAGTGGAGTAACATCTTTCTTTTTTTTCTCCTATTTGGAAACTCCACAACTCATCTTATTATCACTATAGTGATTTGTTCACTGCAAGCCTAATATAGATATGTTGTTTAAGTACAAAAAAATTCCACTTCGGGTTGTTCCTGCATACCTTGTGGCAAAAACACATATTTCCTACAACATTTTGTCTGAAGACACGACTGTAACAAACACATTCACATAAAGAATGTCTTCATAGTACTATGAACGGATAATTCAGGAGAAATTCCGGTTTCGAATTTTCAGTGCGAACGCATTACTTATTTTTATATAACTAAGTTATAAAAAAGAAAAGTAAAAACGCAATGGTTGTAAAAATTTTATCCTTCTAAATAAATTGAAGATAAAATTCACAATTAATCAAGCAGTGCAGCAAATCTAATCACGAAAAATCATAATTAATAACGAAAAAATTGTTTTGAACCAATTAATTTTAAACGACGAGATTTAATTTTCAAAAATTCAAATAGAAATTCCCTTCTATTGACTAATAAGGCAGAATCCATTAAACTGTAAACTGTTTATTTTAGCTTTGTCTCTATTTAGACTTAATTATTTCCCATTTTTTATCTCAATCTTTATTAATTCGATCTAGGTCTCTCTCTGTTTACATTAGTCAGTAAAAATTCTAGAGAATTTAAAAAAAACTTAATTCCACTGAATTGAGTTTTAGTGAAAAAATGATTCCAATGAAGTCATTTTATACTTTTTATCTGGTTTTAACTATCTTCAATTTTTTTCATTAATATGTAAATTTTTTAAGGTTAAATAGCTTATTAGTATTTAATGAGGGTATATTTTTTAATATGCTCGAGCAATTTTTCGAAATGTTTTTTAGGACGCAACTGAGAATAATTAAAAAAGGAATTTAATTATCATCAATTAAATCAAAGCATACCTAAAAATAGATTGTTAAAAATATATCTGAAAATCTAGATAAGCCCATTTTTTGTCTGCACTTAGTATGGTGTATACAATTACATTGTTAAGTAAAAATTATTAGTGCCAAATTAGTACTCAATCAGTACCCAAATTAGCAGTACCCTCTTGCAAGAAGAAAAATTACACTAAAATTAAATAAACTCTAAAGTTATAATCGTCAAAAATTAGGGACTTGCGGAGGAAACCGTTAAGTGAATTCGACACATCCCTCATTAGTGACGTTGCCAGATTTATTTGATGACTACTGTCGGATCTAAGATCTGAAAATTCATTTACACATAATCATCATTGACATTACATTATATACGTCGAGAAAGTGAAACGTAACAAAACAAGTAATTAAACAAACTTATCTGATTTTATTATTGGTTTGTCATGAACCAAAAGTTTTGTTATACTGCCAAAGGTTTTTTAGGACCCAAAAATGTATCACACTTTTGCATTACATTGACATGTAAATAAATAAAATATTTTATGTTTACTTTCATAATATTACTGGCAGAAATATTAACAATTACTCTTTTTAAAATAATAAATTAATTATAATAAATAAAAAATTACAGTAGAACGAGCCAGAAATTATTATTATAGACTATAAGTATTATCAGTACTTCCTGAATAAATAGTTTCGTTCATTCATTAAATTTACTAATGTATAAGTTATGAAAAGAAATTTAAACAACTTGACTTGCTTAAAATGACTAACTGAATTGTGACTAAAAAGAAAGCACAATTTATTCATTCATTTTTTTAAAAAATTAAAAATTATTATAGAACTAAATTTTAAATTAATTTAGAGAGATGACGAGAAGGGGAAGTGAAGACGTTTTACCTTAGAATTATATTTTTCTTTTCCTACAATCCGAATTTAATAAACTCTTCTCATTCTCTCAATTACTTCCCTTTCCTCAATTTATTACTTTTATTTCTCTTTTTTAACTAAAATGTCAACAATTTGTTAAGTCAAAAAACTATTTTTTATTTGAAACACTTTCATTTATAAATATAAAAACTCTTTTCTTATTATTAACAAAAACAGACTGGCAGACGAGGGCACTAAACTTATGTGCTATTGCTATTTATTATTTATTTTATTTTGATCATGCTATTTATTTATTTGAAAACTCTATTAGATACAGGCATCAACATTTTTTTTATGTATTGCATCTATAATTTATATAGTAAATATAAAAGCAGTAGAAGCTTCATAATCGTTTTATGTAAAGAAATATGCAAATATTTATTTAAAGATGGCAGACCAATGTATATATATATATATATATATATATATATATATATATATATATATATATATATATATATATATATATATATATATATATATATATCAGGATAAGTTTAATTTGGAACTAATAACATGTGTAAGTTTTCTTAAAATTTTTAAAAAATCAGAAAAACATCTAATTGAGTATTTGATACAAGTGTATACTATTATGTTATAAAAAAGTACAGTAAGTGTCGTCTTAATACAAGTTTATCTATGGTCATAAACGATAATCAGCATTGAGCGTAGTCAGTGCTGTGTGGGTGACCGCTGAGAATGAAACGAATGCATTCAATATCTGAGGACGAGTAAAGCGAGTCCGAAGTCATGCTGCAGTATAAATTGAATGAATTGTATATTCTGAGGATGAGCGAAGAAAGACCGAAGCACGGAGGATGAGCGTAGCGAATCCGATGTGATGAGGAAAAGTTCCGAGGTACCCCGTACCCGATTTATTTTAGTATTACATGTTATACTCAATGAAATGCAATACAGTTTAAAATGCATAAAATTCAAGTCTATATCTACTTCAACGAAAATTGTCAATGTTAAGCTCAAAAGTAAGCGTTAACTTAATTGCATTAAAAAATCAAAATGGTAAACTATCATAGAAGCTTATTTTGTCGCCTGGTGAAGTATTTATGTATGCAGCATGCAGAATCAGTGAAAATTTTAATAATATAATACAACAAGATAATAAATAAGTTATAGATTAACTCACCAAAATTAATATGTTGTAATGAAAACAAAATACGTTACCTAAAACAGAAAACAAAAGTAGCATGTGAATAAGTTAACATTTAAAAAAATTGGATAAGGTTATAGTGAGCGATGACAGTAATAAATGTCATAAAGTATTTATTAATAAAAGTAATTTTGATTATTTCAGTTATCATTCGCTTATGGTTAGTTTCCCTACGTATTAATTCTTTAATAAAAAAGAAACAACATAAATATTATCAAATAAATAAAACAGAAGGCATATTATATTTCATATTCACTTTTAAGTTAAGAAAAGTGTATAAATAGTAAAAGTGTATGGTACAAACCAAAAGATAACAAAGACAATTATTTCTGTACTAAAAACTGTCATGAAAAAAAAAGTGTTTTACTGTTCCAATTCCAGCTTCTTTCGTGGAAAAAAATGTCAACACCAGTTAAAATAAAAAAAGATGCAAGCTTCAGGAAACAAATTTGGTCGGTTGCCAATAATAACTGGCAAAAATGTAACGCCTTTAAAAAAAGTATTACTATTTTTTCACCAACGTTATGCTTTCCATAAAACTTGAAACAAACCTCCTAGTAGGCTTGTTTTCATATAGGCACCAAAATTACCCAACAAAAAATTCTCACATAAAAAGCCAAGAGATAAATGTGGAACCATTTTGTGTTTTTTAAACCACTAAAAGATAAGCTAGTGTTGAAAATTTTTTACTTAACACTTTTCTAAATGAATTCTAACGACCTTTAAATTTATTTTTATGTTCTTCCTGAATTTTTTATCGCAGTAAAAGTACGTTTTTTCCTGTAATATAACTTAAAAAGGTGTGTTTATAAGACCAATACTTTATCTTTTTTGCAATAAAAAATAAAACAACGGTGATAATGATAATATATTATATGATAAAGATAATAATCAAACAAAACATTTTTCTTTATTTTGACTTTCCACACAAATCGAACCAAATTTTCTAGAGCTTGTGCGTATGCAAGTTTAGTACAAACACATACGATAATAGCATGATAGCAGACACAACACGGATAAAACATACTAGAAATTAGCAAACATCAAACACAGTAAGTTAGATAAGTAAGTAGTTAAGTAAGTTAGTTAAGTAAGTTAGTTAGGTAAGGTGAAAGGTATTGTAAGTAGGTAATAAAAGTATTTATTGTTATTTATTGAATAATACAATTGAAGAATCAGCTACCGTCGATATTTGCTGTTGAATATAAATATCATTGGACCGGTACACACGAGCTCTCAACTGAAAGTTATATCAGTGAATAACTTCTAGTCTTAATGAACATGACGAGCACTCTGAAGAGCCATTTGAGTGTTGCCCGCCTTCTGATGATGGTATTAAGCTGAAACTGACTATTCATATCCAACAGCAAGTATCGACGGTAGCTGATCCTTCAATTGTATCATAAAACCATAATCATAAAAGTATAATAATAGTAAGTATATAGTAAGTAAAGTATAATAAAAGTGAAATACTGCTTTCGGGTGGTTAAGTCAACTTAGTACATTTCTTATATATTTTGCAGGTAATTTGGGAAATTAGTCATTGTGCATAATGCTCAAGCAGAGCAGGTAATAGGCACTGGCTGGCAATAAATGTTGCCAGGTTTTCCATATGGTCATTGGCATTTGCTACGGACATTGTGTACAAATGCCCGTCTCCTTTTGGGCAATTTGGTCTAAACAAACCTTTCGTAATAGTGGCATAGTTTCTTTAAGCCAAAAAAACAATATATAAAAGTTTTAGTAGAAAATAGTAAATTCAAGTTTAATAGTAAGTTAATTCAAAACATTTTATTTGTTTTATAAAGAATTTTAATGTGGTCACTTGAGTTCCAAAAATTCTATAAGCAGCTTAAAATAAAGAATTTTTTTAAGTTCACTTTTTACAATTTTTTATGTGATTATTAATTATGTTCTGTATGACCTAAACTCCCTCTTGTGATAGATCATCAGATTTGATATTTCTAGGAAATATTTCATTAATTCTGTTTTATAGCTACAAACAAGAACGAGTCTAGTCATTTAATTAAATCTGCTGAAACCATTAATTTTATTGTTATAAAGTCTAAAAGGCACTTGTGCGCGCATAAATTTAAGATTTATTACAAATAAAAATTTTAAATGAGTTCTTGTTAATAATAATAAGAATTTTTACTAATTTAAAATGTATAGTACAAGTAAATATATGATAGACTAACATAAAAAACATACTTATTTTATTTTACAGAAATGCAAAATAATATTAAGTGAAAAAAATATGAATTTAGACCAAATAGCTTAACCCAGTGGGCATTGTGATTGTGCACAATGTCCAGGCAAAGTCAGATAGGTTACTTAGTCATATTTTCTAAATAGCCCAACACGGCCAATCATTGTGCGAAATGCTCGCAAGTCTTATTTGCCCACATTACATATACCTACAGCACAAGTACCTACATGGTACTTTTTTCAACAATACATGCAAATAAAGAGAAATTTACTAACGCTTCCGTATTAGGAAAGTACGTAAAAAGTACTACTTCATTCAATAAGTACTTAAACCATAATTATCCAAAAACCCAGTAATAAATGCAGAAATAAGCGAAAGAATATTGACAAATTTCTAAAAATTGGTCAGTTAAGGACAAATAAAAAATAACATTTTATCTAATATTTGGATAAACGCCAAGATATGCTAGCACATGATAAAATTGCCAATGTTGGAGAAAAGTTTAATAATAATATCAAGAAAAATTTACAATTAATTTATGTAAATTAAATAGGTAAGGAAATATAAACTTTAGATAATTTTCAATTTTCTGTAACAATTTCATTCTTCCATATTTTATAACTTTTTAAGTAAAAACTAGCAAGTTTTTCCTATATTTTTAAGTTTTTTTTATTTTTGGGTCAGGCTCAGGCTAATAAATACATATCTGGACTTTTTCCAAGTCTATTAATTGTCTGGACTTAATTCTAATTTAAATTATATTGAAAATTACGAAATTTTAACAAATAACATACGATTTTTTAGGTTAGCATAAAGTTAAAATACGCTCATCGGACTCGCTTCGCTCGTCCTCAGATAGTAAATACATTCCTTTTATTCGTAACGGTCACCCATACAGTACTGACCGCGCTCAATGCTGCTTAACTTTTATGATCCATCAAAACCCATAGATATACTTGTTGTATTGTATTGTAACGAAATTTACTGCACTCATTTATTACTACATTTACTTATTTCAACTAAATTGGATCATTTTACGTTTTGTCAATTTTTTAAATAATGTACACTAATCATTTGATAAACATTGATCTAATGATATGAAACGCGGTACATATCTTAGTCTTGTACACAATCGTTTAATGTTTCCGCGTTATATGATTTTTCGCTAAATATTTATTGCGGGTTAGTGACGTCATAAAAACATTTTCCCAAAAGCACCTACAGGGGTAGACTAATTTTTGCACAGTGTTTCAACTCTATAGCAAAAATACACTAGGAGCAAAAATGATAACACACACACAGACAGACAACTTTGCGAAAACAACTCAGGACTTTTACAAACGGCAGAAACGAATATTTCCGATGACATTGTACATGGCTAAATGCGTGCCAAATCTCAAAAACATCGCAACATTTTTCAAAATTTTTGATAAGTCATTATTAATGACGTTATAAAAAATATTTTCCGAATAGCGCAACTACACCTATAGATTGATTTTTGCCTGCCCTCGCCCCGAGCCGAAGGCGAGGGCAGGCAATGGAAATTTCTAGCAGAGGCGTAAGCCGAGGCTGGTTATTAACCCATTTCACTAACGAGGCAAAGTCAGTTTGCCGTGTCAGGTAATCACTGACACGAGTCGGCAATGTTTCATTTGCTCCATAGTAGCATTTACTATTTTATCTACTTACGTATGCAAAACAAACATGAGAGTATTAATCTTTATAATGTTATGTTTAATTTTATAAAGATTTTAAGGGCAGCAAATGTTGCTTTAATGTTGTTGCAACACTCTCAATATCAAGTAGTCTATGTTTATTTATATTTATATATATATATATATATATATATATATATATATATATATATATATATATATATATATATATATATATAATATAAATATATAATATATATATATATATATATATATATATATATATAATATATGTGTGTGTGTGTAAAATATTATTATAAACAATAATCTTGTTTCTCAGAAGGAAATCACCGAAATTAACTCCATAACCTGCAATATAATAACCTCAACTCATTTATATATCCTTCTTGGGTGTCTGTGTCTTGCCTTTTTTACCATTATATTTAAATATGCCATATAACTCCCTAAGAGGTAGAGTATTGCCACGCCAATTTCCCGTTACTGTTTTTAAATATTTTGTCGACAGTGTTGGTTTAATATTTGTTTAACATTTTGCAGCTTAACAACAGTTCATTCATAATGACTAATTTTGCAGCCGTAACTATATAAAAATATTTTAAATGTGATGGCAAAAACTATCAGATTACGTAAACTCCTACTACCAGGTAAAATAAATCGTTAAATTGAAAAAGATAATATGTCTTTGGGGCGAAAATCAATCTAATCACATGGCTCAACCAAGTCGATCATAACATTATGTTTCACAAGAGAAAGAAGTAAAAAGGTGAGAACTACGTGTTAAAACAACCATTTCAAATTATCACACTACACAAAATAAGTTCCATAATTGTTTTATTAGTTTAGTAAAAGGCTAATGACTCAAAAGAGATATGATTAACAAAACATCACATTCACATTAGGGTCGATCCCAATTTTCCAGATACCTAAGAGTATATTTAGTTTAGTAAATAATATTCTACACCTACTCAACGCAAAATCATTAAATTTTCATCATAACATGAAATTTAGATTAAGTTATATAAATAAGTAAATTACAATATATGTATGAAACAAATGTAAAAATTTTAAAACAACATAAATTATTCATGGTGTTTCAATTAAAGTAATATCATTCATAATTAATACATTCGTTCAATACACGTTTATCCTAGTTTCCTCAATTTTTAAAATGAAATAAATGAAATAATAATATTTATGAAAAAAACAACCGTAAACTCATTCATGATGCATTAAGTATACGTAAAGGATAGGAAAACAAAATAAAAATCAAAACATATTTTTAATTAGAAAAAGTAAAAATGCATGAAAAAATGGGAAACAAATATAAAATATAGACTAAAAATAAGTCAATAACTAGAAACCAATTAAAAATACTGAGTTAAACGCAAACCAATATTGGGAAAATATTAATCATTTTTTATTTAGTTATTTTCTATTTTTTACTTAATATTTTACTTAATAAAAGATTGATCATTCTATTTTCCTTTTATGATATTTTCAATGCACTTTTTATTTATAATTAAGTAAATGAAATGTTATTCAATATCTTCATAATAAAATAAATGCCTAAATAAAAAAAATCTAGAACCATATTTTCTGTGACATTAATTTACTTGATAATTGATATGTCCAAGACCGGTAAGAGATTTTAAAAGTTAAAAAAACTCAATGTCAACGAGCCAGCAAAAATAAACTAACTAAATTTGTTTATCATTGTACGATAATTTTTCTAGTTATTTTCATATATTACAAAAGTAGTAAAGCTTTTGTAATTTATATTGAAAGGAATACGTTTCAAAAAAACAGGGATGACTTTTCGTTCATCCAATACAATCTTTGTATAATTGTAACTAAACGTAAAATCAATTTTGTTTTCTTTTTAAGTTTAAAATAAATAGACTTGGATATCAGAGCCAAAAAAGCCCAAAAATAAATGAAACCTTTTTTTGGCTATAGAATAAGAACAATAGTGAGTTTCGCAGTAAACAATAAATCCCTAAAGCAAATTAAGAGTTCCGGGTTCGACCTAGATAACATGAGAGGCTTTTAAAAACCCCTATTTGCCAATATTCAAACACTATCAATATAAATTCTTTATTGGACAAACTCAATGACCGTTTTAATTCCAATAGAAAAGAACATTTCTAGAACTATTAAATAGGAACTAGCAGTGACAAACGACTATTGGTAAAATTTATAAGGCAATAATTTCAACATATTTAAAGGATGCAGTTTTAGAGGAATTTTCTAATATCGCAGCTATTACGGTAAAAAATTATTGTATGAAAAGTAAAAGGATTATAAAACATGATTAATACTGGTATAATTATTCAATGATGAATGGATCCTGTATTGAATAAAGCGTTTAATTTGGCACAGAAAAATGTTGAAATTTAGACCTTGAAACAAGTGAACATTTTTAGTGACTACACATTAAAATAAATTATGGGTATAGACTTAAACATCAAGGCGGCTCAAATATGGAGTTTTACCCACTTTGAATTCTTACATTCACTTTATCTCCCTCCTTCGTATAAATCAAATAGATATTTTTTTCGCGACCAATTGAATAAATTTAGGCTCGGGCTTGCCGGGCTGATAAAAAATACATAGTTCTGTACTTAAAAATTCAAGTTTATATTACTCGTTAAATTTACCCTTTACAATTTGAGCAGTAGCATTAACACTTGTTTATCTGGATTCTTATGCACACCATTCCAAAAACGGCACTGTACATTTGCTTTAATATAAAGCTCAGCTCAGGTTTCAGCGGGTTTTCTTTTAAAGTTTCATTATACCGGACCTGACTTATAATGTGATTCAAAATAATCACATTTTTCAGGTCCGGTTCTTGGACTTATATAATATAATTCTAGTGAGAAGGTTCGCATACTGGACTTTTTTTTTAATTTTTGTTTAATTAAACACGACGCGCTTAAACAAAGTTTCATACCTTTTGACATAGAACTTAGCAAAGTCCAAGAAAAGGACCTGAAAGATGTGACTAATTTTGAATCACATTATAAGTCAGGTCCGGTATAATGTATAACTTCAAACCAAATGTTTCTGAAACAATACCATGAATTATAAAGAAAAACATTGTCTGCCTATCCAGAGTGGCACCCTTCATATAATTTCACATGCTCAAAATTTTATAAATTCGCACTAACTACAGTTTTCATTAAATAATCGTCATAATTTTAGTTTCAGTTATTCGATTTTGTCGAATAAACACCCGTTTTATTGAAAATTTTATCAGCTTTAAACATTTTTTCTCTATGTTTAGCATACAACCGAAAGGGAACCACTTATTGCATAAAAAACTAGAATTTGTGAATTTGCGATTTTCTAATATTTTGAGCGAGTGCATTGATATGAAGGGCTCCACTCTAGATATGCAGACATGATTTCCTTCATATCTTCAGAAAAATTTTGTTTGAAGTAGTACAAAATGAGTCAATTTTTTAGGCCTGGCTCTTGGACTATAATTTTAATCTTATAAAATGTTAATAAAAGTATACAAAATAATCATCAGTCCCAAGGTTTTTTTTCAGTCCAAGAGAACTTAGTCAGTCATATAGCGGACTGTAATCAGCTATATGACTCTAACTAAAGAGTTTGATTAAAGCCTCTGCTTTTTCTTCTCAACGGCACTGATGATGATTGAGAGATCGAAAGCCGGCTCTGTTTATAGTAATAAACGATTTGTGGAGAGACTTTGGTGTTTTATTCAGCTATTTAAATTTTACTTTATTTTAAATTTAAAAAAAAAATATTTTTATTTTTTTTAATGATTCACCAAAAATTTCAAAAAATCATAATACGCCGTAACATAATGTATGATCCGATTGAAATTAGGCACGCATGTAGCCATGTATAAGACTAACATACATGCCAAGTTTCATCTCATTATCAGCATTAGTTCAATTTTTATGAAAGGACTTGTATACGTTTTTTAAAAACATAAGAAAACAATTTAATTGAGTTGAAATTCGGTACAAGTATATAACTGTACGTAATAAATAGGTTCACTAAGCTTCGTTTCAATACAAGTGAATCCATAGTTTATTGAGAACACATCTAGGTAATGTGTTGCAAGATAGCGATTTATTTATTTTTTCCTGTGGAAATTATCACCAATGCACTGGACCTCATAAGTGATTGCATTGTGACCAGCTTTAGCTATAACACCTACGAGAAATAATAATCAAATTTTAGAGTATCATCATAATTATTATTTTTAGAACTAATGTATCAAAAAATTAGCGCTAAAACAGAGGCTAACGACCTTTATTATGCCTCGATAGCATCTTTTCGGGGAAAAGGCAAATAATTCACTGAGATACATTATTGGTAATAAATATGTTTTTTCTCTTTAAACCAAAATCTCTTACATACTATACAAGGCTGATCGAAAAGCTGTTTCTTGGCTCAGATTCTGGGAATAAGGTCATTTAAAACCTCAAGGCATATCCAATAAATTCATTCAAATGTTTTCTACCCGGGAATTTTTTCCTAAAGCCCGAAAAAAGGAGGGAGTTTTAAACTTATTTTCAATGATAAACATTTAGAAACAGTGCCAAATCGAATTTTGTTTTCGGGGAAAAACTTTTTTCAAATGTACCTGTAAAATATGAGACAAAAATAGCCTAAATTAAAAATAACATCTGAAGAGGTAACTTAAATTGACAGAAAAAAGAATTTATATCAAATCTTGTTTTTAATGGATCCATATGTAAATAAAACCTATGTAAATATAAATATAAATTTAACAGACAGGGAGATCAATACATTTTCTTCTAAAAAGAAAAAAGAGAAACGTAAAATACAACCAAACACTAGATTATAAACAGAATAGAAAAAGAGTGAGCAGATAAAATATTATAAGAAACTAAACAATATTGCCAACTCATAAAATCAGTAAACCAGATTATGTTACAATGCAGCAAGTAATTACAGTTGCCATCCTGAGCTACATTTCGCCAATGAATTGTATTCATAATTCTCTTCGCATTCTGCTAAGAATTAAGCCAAAGTCAGTAAAATATTTAAAATTAGTTAGTTATTTCCCTGTCAATTAGAATAAATTACAGTTTAAGTCAATAAAAGTAAACAAAACACGAAAGAAAATTAAACTAATAATGTTCAACAATAAAATATACGAAAGAATAAAGAACTGATATTTTATGGTCTCTTATATTATTAGAAAAAATTGTTCCAGTGATAAATCGGTTTATTTTTTTACTGGGTTTTCTCTCAATAAAAATTATTTGAAATATGAGATGTAATTAGTCAAATTTCGTAAAATAACACTTCCACACAAATATTATCGACAATTTTCCGGAGCTAAATTAATATTTATTACACTAAATACGTTTAACTGATTAATGACAGATATTTTAAAACCATCTTGAAAATATTTTTGAAAAAGCTGTTATAATTAAAAATAATCGGGTACGGGGTACCTTGGTACTTGGATTCGCTATGCTCATCCACTCTGCTTCGGAATCGCTTCGATCGTCTTTTGATAGTAAATGCATCCGTATCATTCTCAGCGGTCACCGATACAGCACTGACCACGCTGAATGCTCCTTAATTTTTATGATTGTTCAAAATTCATGGATACACTTGTATTGAAACAAAACTTACTATACTTATTTATTAGGTAATAATATACACTTGTACTAAATTATAAACTTAGCACATATGATTTTCTTTTACATATGCACATACGTGCCAAATATCAATCTGATCTCATCATTTTTCCGACAGACAACTTTGACAAAACCTCTTAGGAGGTATTTAAAACGCCTACAACGGATTAACGAATTGTATATTTCTGAGGACGAAGCGAGCCGAAGATGGAAGGATAAGCGTAGCAAATCCGTTGTGATGAGGAAATGTTCCAAGGGACCCCCGTACACGATATTTTACTTTATAAGTTTATAACTGCAATTAAAATTACAAGGTTGTATTTTTTAGGTAAATGTTCAATTTTTTAGGTAAATAAACTTTTGGATTTTAAGTATCGCACCAATAAATATATATTTTTCACTTAGTCCAAACTATGTGTAAGTTTCAATTTTCCATGAGTAAGTTAACATTTTTTTCATATTATAAGTTTAATGGCTAAGCAAAATGGGTTTAAAAGTATAAGTATAATCATCAAGATTTCAAAAATCATTCACTCTGATTTGTGTGCTACGTTTGAACACTTAAGTGTGAAGTATTAAGACGGACAGATACACTATTTGTTTTTGTGTCTGTGTCACGCATACTCCACGCTATGGACTTAAAACTTCGTACATGATACTCAGAACTTTTAAAAAAGCCATAAACGAACGAATGATCAGAGTGAACAAAATTACTTTCCATATAACTACGTTATGAGGTAACGAAAAGTAATAAAAACCTACAAAAATTCAAGAAAAAAAAATAACTAATGTAGATAATGAAAAGGAACTTAGTACGTTTAATGTCCTATTATTTATGTTAGGACTTTTATAGGAATACATCTGTGTCAAATTTCAAATAGATCATATTTTTTTCGTATAATGAATTGGTAAATTCATAAAAATAATTTTTGAAATGGCAAATAGACTCAAATGTTAATATTAGTTCTATTTAATGGTAAAACATAAACATAATGTGAGCTCTGTCTGCTGTGACAACAGACATTCACATTAAGGCAGACAACTTGACAAAAACACTCAGGATGCTTTAAAAACACCTGAAACTGATGATATAGGAAAAGATCTCGATTTTATCTTTTTTCCCAAAAATAATATTCACGCTTGATACTAACAATAAAAATGAGAAAAAACTTGTATTTTTGTTTTAATTTAAAATCTTTCAACATTTTTGTTTATATCAAACCAATGCAAGATAATATTGTATCCAAAATAAGATCAATTAATAAAAGTATTATGCATCGGCCGGGAATCGAACCCGGGTCGCCCGCGTGGCAGGCGAGCATTCTACCACTGAACCACCGATGCTTATAACATTCTAGGGAAAGAATTATCAACCTGGGTCATAGCTATTCTGAGTAGTGAAGTGAGTACTTATCGTCTCCTAGGTAGGTATACTACGACTATACCCTATCCTATCTTCTTTAACTAGGCGCGTCATACGTATCTAAAGATTAAGGCTGACACCAAACAAAATAATTGTTTCTACTTTATTTTTCTATTTAGTATCTACTTTTGAAAGTTCTACATACAGTTTTTTAGCTAGCTCTGTAAATGTAATTTCCCTCCCTAGAGAGTTTAAGTAACAGGATATCGCGTAGAGACAAAAATAAGATTAATTTTATTTACATAACTTAAATTAGGAATCAAAGCGGGAATGGTGCGTTGCTTTTGTTTCAGCGAAGAAACAATCCTTCTAGCGTAAATAACTATTATATATAAAAATAAATAAATAATAAATAAATATATATATATATATATATATATATATATATATATAAATAATATAATATATATATATATATAATATATATATATATATATATATATATATATATATATATATATATATATAATATATATATATATAATATATAATACATATAATATATATATATATATATATATATATATGAGTGTGTGTGTGTGTGTGTGTGCGCGCGGCCTTTAGTTAAAAAAGATGAAGCATAATATATAAGAATAAAAAACAAAACACATATTTATAATCTAAACTAGAAATTGAGGTCAGTGACTGTTTAAGGCACAGAAATAAATGAAGGTTTCGGCCCAACAAGGACAGAAGCACAAAGCCTACACCGTCAAACCCTAAAGCACACAATATCAAAAACAATTTTCTTTCTTTTCGTCTCTATTCTTTCCAAATCTAATTAAAACCCCAACCAAGATAAATGGACTCAGACACGATAATAAAAGAATGAGAACAAAACAAAGAATTCAAAGAGGCTTATCATACACCTGGTTCTGGTAGAAATGAAAGAGCAGTTTTATAATGAAAATACATTGCTACAATACATTGTGTGATGCTTATTGTTTATAAATTCCACATATCATGTAGATATATTAGCGGAAGTAGAACGCACCAAGACAAAAAAAAAGCGAACTATTCAGCAATCCTACATTTCCATCTCATAAGAGGAATAACGTTGAAATGGCAAAAAATAAGTAATATTTTTTTATTTCAATTAAATTACCATATTCAGTTTCATATTTTACTAAAATTGGCATTAATATAATAGAAATTAGAGCAAACTAAAATAAATTTAAATTTCTTAAACAACTTCTTAACAGCTCATACAAGATCCTTTATAATTAACATTATCAGTCTTAATGTTCCTATTTGTAGCGAATTTTCAAAGAAATAATTAGCTCATGAGGATGGAGTCATAAAGAGGGGTAGGGAGTAGGGGGATGTAATACTATGTATGGTACAAAAATATGAGATTTAATGTTATTATCAATATTAGTTCTTGTTTTTATCGATTGACATATATAATATAATGTAAAAAAATCACGTTTTTTACAATTATATTTGAATATTCGCTTAAATCGAGGCAGTATGTCACTTATATAACTAGTAGTTTGACTAACTGAAACAGGAAAACAATCGTGAGGCCGCAAAGTGGCAACAAGGAGGCACGGGGCCACGAAGTGGATCTCAGCGCAACACCAAGTAGCGGCTGGTGCGTGAAGCGCCGAGGCATGTAGCCGAAGACCTTTTTTTTTTTTTTTTTTTAAATGCAGATTTAAAAAAAAATAAAAATAGCACCTCATAAACTAAATAACAAGTATAAAAATGTGAGACAATCATTTATAAATAAGATAATATTTTGGTATAAGTATTCTGGTTCAACTTACTACATTTTAATATTAAATTTTTTTAAAATAAAATTGTAATGAATTGATTTAACTTTGAATTTTTTAAAAGTTTATATTTGTTGAAATATTTAATAAAACATTTTTAATAAAATTTATGTAAAAAAAACATAAAAAGATAAATTGTCTCTAACTTGAAATTTTTCAGTCTTTATTTGTTAGACATTTTTCACAACAAAAAAATACAAGACAAATTTTTGTTTTTTGTACAAATAAAAGGAAGGAAATACTCGAAAACTTCTATTATCTCGTAAACTCTAAAAAAGGATTTAGGATCCAAAAAAATCTCTTTTAAGATTTAACAAGAAACACAGGAGGTAGATTTGATATCGGGGGTGAAGTAAACAATAGAATTATTCCCTTCTTCGTTTTGAAAAAGCATTATAAAATGAAAAGGAATAAACAAAAAAGAAGTAAGTAGGGGGTTCCGCAGGCAACAACTCTGGCTCAGCTATTGTATAATTTTTTGAGGAGTCTACTACAAAGTTACTCATTTTCATTTTGTTCTTTCTATGCAAAGATAATTTTAACTTTCAACTACTTACCATTTAAATTACAAATCGTTGTTGTTATTGATATAAACTTTTTTTGCTTCTATGTTTTGTATATTGTGTAAAAAAGCTAGAAGCTTTGAAGTCATTACATAAAAATAAATAGTTGACAGTCAATAAATGTGACGAGATTCATTTATTTCCTGACAATTACCTATTTTCCTGTCATCAGGAAAAAATTTAAATTTGTCACAAATGTATCTAAAAATTAAAAAAAAATATATCAAAAAAATATATCGAAAAGTTCATCTGTCAAAATATGAAAAATAATGCAAAAAATGCAAAAAACCAAACATATACGCTACTAGATTCTACTCATATTACTTATTTGAAGGATTAAATTTTTAATCTTCCGCTGGTATTTTTAAGGGTGTCGTGAACATAAAGCATAGTTTTTGTATTACGTAGTTAGTTTACGTATTACATTACTCTGAATTACTCTACTGTAATACTTTTCCAAGCTTTTATTAACCTTAAAATATACCACCCTAAAAATAAGTTCACCTAATAATTCTGGGTCCAACGTTGCGAGACGAAAGTAATACCCTAAAGCGTTAAGTAATCTACTACTTTACCTTTCAATAATCATAACATTTTGAGGACGAGCGAAACGAGCATAAAATCATAATACCCTAGACTTTGGAACACTATATTATTCTGAAGACGAACAAAGCGAGTATAAAATTGTGGGGAAAATCAACGAGGTGCCCTGTACCCAATTTTCATACTAGTATAAATCTGTTATTATTCTATAATAAGCTATTTTACGAGTAAAAACTCGCACATTTAAATGACAATAGATTAATAAAATTTTCAATTTTAGATTATGAATAAAATAATGTTAATAGATTGAACAATAAAACGAATAAATGATAATAGTGGAAAGTTATCGTTAGATTATAGCAGCGAAAAAAGAAAATGTATGGCAAAATTGTCTCTGTAAAATCCTTTTCAATATCGATATGAATGGATAAGAGGCTGAAATCTAGTTAAATCTTTATACTAAAACTTCTGGAGGAAAGGAGGTTAAATCGATCCGCATTCAAGTAATTTTCAGAATCTTTTTCTTCTGAAATTTTCTAAGCCTTAACCAAAAAAAGGAAGATTTTTTGGGTCCTTTTGGCATTTCTCCAAAGCACGTAAGTACGAGTCGAGCCAATAGAGAATCTATTTCTACAAAAGATAATATAAGATACCAAATTTTTCTACTCTTTCAGATAACATTAATTATTTATAAAAAAAAAAATGAAAATTTCCTAATCAGAATTTTAGCTGGCAACATTTTGGCACCAACTTTAAGGAACAATATGCCTAACGAAAAATAAACTTGGATTGTTCTCAACCATTTATCATTTTATTTTTTGATGGTAAAAAAATTCGTTTAGAAACAACAGTTCTTTCTGCTATAAATAAAAAGATATTGTGTTAAAATAAATTGAGTAAAAAATACTAACGCTAAACCTCATAAAGTCAGGAAGTAAGGGAATGTAAATATTGAACCTAAATTAATGCCATAACTAGCATAATTTGTAACTGGCTAATTATACCAGAGAAAGGCGGAAATCCTAATATAACAAAAGGCAGAGGATCCTTGAATATAAAACGAAAAGGATAACGGAAAGTTAAGAAATTTTAACATCGCCTAACAAAAGTCTCATAATTCATACCAAAAGCTTAAATTATCTTCTAAATTACTTCAAGAGTTTAAATTAGTAATTTCTGATTTTAAAATGCATACAAAAATGTTACAGAGGCTAATCTATGAAACATACTTTATACTGATAAAGCCGGGAAAAAAATGAATAATTAAACTTAAAATGGCTTTACTTATTGAAATCAATTTAATAGACTCTGACTACATGAAGTTTTTTCCACGCTCTGCATGTTCCATTTGTTTGAAAGCCTTATATTAATATTTTATTAATCTTTTCTGAAGGGACAGAAATGAGTAAAAATTGAAACTCTTCAAAATTTACGTCTACAATTATGACAAAAATATAATTGCTTTTGGCAATATACTAGGTTTGAAAAATCGATGCACCTTTATGGTGACAATAAAGAGGTTAAAGAAGACGTTAAGTTTGTTTTCGTTAAGAACGAAAACAAATTACATTCCACACTTAAGTATTCAAATACAACTAAATATTTAGTATACTTGTAATCAATCTTGATTTTTATCTTCTGCAGGTAAATTAAAATAAAAGAGTTGATACGACTCTAAGTAACTGAAACTCGGTATAAAACCAAGATAAATATCTGGAACCCCTTAAATACAAATGGAACTCACAATATCAATTTTCTATTTTTTGGGGGCTCCAAAATTCGAAAACTCTGGAATAAATTTGCTCACTCGATGTACATATAACCAACTCCCTGGTTTGAGGGGGTCCTAAAAAAACAGGGGCTAGTTGCATTAGCTACTAACCCCTTTTTCATAGCAATTGTTTGTTTTAAAAAAATATTGCTTAATGGCTTTATTGCTATAAATACAGAATTATTTAATCAAAATCAATGGAATATTGACAAAGCAATGACCTCCTAATTAAAATAATTCTAAAATTAATATTCTAATTATTAATTAATAATTCTAATCAATCGAACTCTAACAAAACATTCACAACCTTTGTTGCTAACGCAGTTTTTTAATTAAGAATAGATTTGCATCTTCTACGAATAGTAACTGATATGAACTTTTTTGGTGTGATTAACCTGATGGAAATTCATATTGGAAATGAGATGCCGAATTTCTTGAAACGATAAATTTACTTTATCGTTTCAACCAATATTCCAATTGTTCAGAGTTCCTAACGATTTTAAAAAACAGCCCTGATGTTTTAAAAAACTCCAGGAAAGACTACATTAATAAGGATCATAAAATATTTATTTTTTAAAGCTTATTTGGCAAGTCAAGCATTCAAAAATGAAGAAAACCAAGGCATAAACCCCAAAATATTCGGTACTACGAGTACAATATCTTTTCGTTTAGCAAAAGATTACAAAGAAAAATCTATAAATCAAACAAAAACTTTTAAAATTGAATTATAAATTTTTCAATTTTCTAGTGGTTTAAAGGGCCAAGTAAAGTGGAAAGCAGTAGAAAAACAATAAAACAACTTGGGGTAGAAAGACTAGACAGTGGCTTATTTCCTCGGTAACATAAAATTTAATAATCTACTACGAAGGAAGTAAGGAACACGAAGAGGAACAACAGTTGAGGCGTTGAGCCCCTGTGTCGACCTCTGACCTACCCTAACTCATATATTATTTAACATTTTTGTGGCCATAAATTTTATTCTTTACCAACAAGAAAAAAGTCTAGCTTTGTTAGAAAAAAAATCTACTATAAAATAATTTGATAAAATAAATTAAATAAAGTTCATTGGATAAATTAGACGGCAGATTGGAAATTTTTTGACTCGATTTGGACTGTTTGAAACCATTTTTTTTAAATGAATAAAATAGCATATAGGTATTCTAAGATTCAAGAAGCATAACATCCGGCATAATACACGAATAAAAGAGGAAAGAAAGGTAGAATCATGAATTCATGATGGCGAATTTCCGAAGAAATTTGGAAACTCGGCTTACTTTCATGCTATATAATCCATTTTAGGTAACGCTTCATTAACTGAGCAATAGCATTACTACGTGTAACTTATTTTTTTCTTATATGTGAGTTTTTTAAAGGAAATATGCTAAACATCTTTTGAGATTGTATACCTGCAGACAAATTTAGTCTTGTGTTTTCCTATTTTTTGAAGATAGGTTGAAAAATCCAAGCATACCTCTTCGGGGTTTCGATCGCTTTTACTCGGCACCATGTCCATCGACCTCAGGTCTTTTCATTCCACGAACGTAGTTCATGAATTAATGATTCTGAAATTCTTTTTTCTTTCTTCCTGTATTATGGCAGATTTATTTTTTTCTTTCATATACTATTTTACGCTATTTAGTTAGCGGATCAATAGAACTCTCGCAATAACTAAGACCGCAGGTCTTCATAGAGAAAAGACATTGGCAAGGTGAGAGTTGTGGCGCCACTTAACAGCAAGAATCAATCTCGCGAAATTTTTTATCCTTTAAAAATAATTTAAAAATACAACTCCATTATCAAGTTCTGGGTCATGAATGGGCGTTTTCGTATAAAGGATCCTTTCAGCAAGATTGCGGCACTCTCATTTTTTTCTCCAAGGGACTTAAAAGAATCTGAATGTGTGACACACAGCTTTTGCTGAAAAGATCCTCTATACCAAAACGCCCAGTCATGAGTCAGAGCTCAGCTCTTATGACCGTCTGCAGCATTGCATTCATTTTTCATTTATAGTTTCTATAGCTATATTACATTCTTTGCTTTTAAGTATC
The DNA here is from genome assembly GCA_018340805.1 of Microvelia longipes. NCBI lineage: Eukaryota > Metazoa > Arthropoda > Insecta > Hemiptera > Veliidae > Microvelia > Microvelia longipes. The sequence continues at coordinate 28,792,906 of JACMZG010000022.1, forward strand.
TACTGAAACTTGAAGTAGTTTTTAATTTTCTGAATGGTGTTTATGCAAGTCTTTGTAAAGAGTTATATTGTTAGTATAGTATAATAAATGAGTAATCTTAATTTACCAATTCTGCGGCACTCTCATTTTTTTCTCCAAGGGCCTTTAAAGGAAATGATTATGTGACACACACATATATATGTAGATATCTGTAAGTGTATTTTTTCTTTAAGTCCCTTTGCAAATAACTTGATAATGCAGAAGTATTTTTAAATTATTATTCCTCATTCATTATACTATACTGAAAACATATACATAAAATATATAATAAAGAAATAAAGATAAGGCCACTTCACAGACACACGACTAATAAAAGAAAAGACTCTTCAGATCTCCAATCACGCGTCATAATAGTTAATAGTCTTATCTCCGACATTTGTGACAGTAAGATTATACGGACAAGGATTGTAAAAGCAGAAATGTGTCAAGTTAGTCACCAAAGTAATTTCCTGAAAACTCAATTTCCTCACATTGAATATAAGAAAAGTCACAATTTTTTGTAATGCCCGTGATTGGTAAAAGACAAAAAGACACTAGAAATGTATAAAAGTGTCTGTTCGCCCTCAGGGGTCTTTTTAGAAAAAAGAAAGGGGCAGATGCTTTTACTTCAAGAAATAGGGCGAAGTGCTAAAAAGGGGAATTGAATTAAAAGAGAGCACAAGAATGAAAAAGTCAAAACACGTTGCTATCACTATGGTTACCTTGAGATTTGCTTCAAAGAAATTTTTACTAAATAGTGGATAATTTGCCACAAATTTGTATAAAAATCTTCACCACACTGAAACATAAATGACTATACAGTAAGGTGGCTAAGTGAGTTGCGCAAGTTTAAAGAGGTATATATATATATATATATATATATATATATATATATATATATATATATATATATATATATATATATATATTAATAACTGGTAATAACTGTATATTAGTTACCTCCAATTTCGTCATCCAAACCACTTATTACTTACGCGTTGTTTTCTAATAAGAATTACGATATAAACGAAGAAAAATTATACAGAGGAAGTAAAGATAACCGGTAGTAAAGTAAAGTAAACACCAACAAGGTAATAAATAAAATAAAAGGAAAATGATGAACAATAGCGAAAGCTAAGCAGACACGTACTCAGACCATTTTTCCCCCTTAAAACTTACAACCTCCACCGGGTTATCTTTTAAGTTTTTAAACGTGTCTCACTTAGCAGCCTCTGTTTACTAAACGATTTTTTAATATACAGACCACAGGTAAGTAAAAGCGCGTTATCCTTGTCGTAAATTATAGTTTTACTTAGCTAATTTTATTGTTTTCGAAAGGCGTAGAATTAGAGAAAAATATTGGGTACGGGTTACCTCCGAACTTTTCCTCAACAAATTGGATTAGCTGCATTTATCCTTAAATCTTCAAACTCGTATTGCCCGTACTTATATAAAACTATGAAATCACCTAATTTAGCCTTCGGACTCGCTTCATTGACCCTCGGACAATAAATGCATCTGTTTTACTCATAACCAAGACACTTCAACCCTCTCTTTCTCATATTATTATTTCAGTTACAGTAATATCATTTATTAATCTCTATTTATATATAGTAATATTTATCTTTCGTATTATCACTTATATATTTCTATTTATTTATTTACCTTTTTTTATTCAGGATGGCACAATGAACCCACCTAAGAGGTCTGTGCCCTGGAATTTTCCACCTGAGTATTATTTAAAAAAAATATGTTTTACGCTCAGCGGTTACCCATATAGGTACTGACCTCCCTCAATCTGCTTAACATTAGTGATCCGACAAAAACCGTAGACATACCAGCCGTATTGTAATGAAACATTGTGTGTGTTCGGGGGTGAATGGTTCAATCTGAATTGGTTAGTGTCATGGCGGCTATTTTACCACTATTACCGAAGTAATCAGAATTAAATTGGTGAACTATTTTTGATCTCTTTTTGAGATCAGTTATAGGTAACCTCAAGGTTTCTGGTATAACTTTTTAACAACAACATGCTTGTCTTTGTTTACCCTTTGATATACTCGTCATTACTTTTAAAATTCTTTTAATAAATAGTGTAGATATTTTATTAATCCCACATAAGCAATAAGTCTACAACTCTAGGCTTTATTCTAATCAGTGTTTGCAAACACAATAGTTGTCAAAAACTGACTATTTAGTTTTTCAAAGCTAAATAGTTTTCACACAGTAGTATATACGTACTGTAGAAATGATAAAATTTAAAAAAAAAAGATATAAAATGCAAATTTTACTAATTATTAACAACATTAAAAGCTGACTAAGGACTGTAAACTAATTTAGAAGTTTGCTGATGTCGCTCAGTATGGTCGGTTCTTGACATAGTAACCTGTAACATCTGTCAAAACTAAAAGTAAATAATGAAAAACTATTTAATTACTTTTAGTAATTTTTTTTAATAAAAAAAAATAATTGATTATTCATACAAGTAAATAGTTTGTAACAGACTTTTACTTTCAATTTTTATTTGACTTAACAGACAAACCTTTCGATAAATTTATCAAATACAAATAAACTATTCAGTTAAATTTAGCTCACCATTTTAGAATAAACATTGTTTTTCAATTATTACCTGAAACAAATAAATCAAAACAATAATTAGTAAAGTTGTGATACAAATCAGGAAAAGAACATCTTGCATACAGCAAAATTTTAAAGGCGAACATTAATCAATTTAAAGATTTTATTTTATGAACTGTCAGAACTAAATAAGTTGTCATGCTCATGATATATTAAGCTGCAAGTATTAAGTATAAAAATTTCAAGTAATAAAAAACTTAAAAATGACAAAGGAACAACAAATAATACAAAACAACAACCAATGCACAAGGGGACTTGTGAGCGGTTTTACAATTTTGAATTTCAATTCTTTCTTGCCAAGTCACATTAGCCAGTAAGAGCACTATGTCAAATACATTTATTGTAGACAATAATCAATAAGTTAAAAAAAATAAATAAATTTTTTTTTCTGAAATTTTACAAGTTAGTTCTCTAAAGACTTTTAAAAATATATAAATAATACACACATACGCTTAAATATAATACGTGTTTAAATCAAATCTCAAATTCATTTTAGTTTTTATATGCCAAACAATGCTACATGGAAATTAACAGATGTTACAAACGGTATTATAACTAAGATAATAACAGAAAAAAAGGAGAAATATAAAAGCCTCCAAATAAAAAGGCCATTTTACATTCCACGTTTGTTTTCTGGTTTAACCAAAAAATGGGCCATTTCTATCTCATATTAACCACTTAAAATGGTATAAAGGGTTTTTAAAATGGAATAGAAACCCACAAACCGTTTTTATGACTTTACCCTACATAAAAATCTAAGCAATGCTCTTCAGGAGAAAATATTTCTCAGCAAAAAATAATATGAACTCAAGAGTTTCATTTAATGCTACCAAAGTTTTTTTTACGAAAATAGTTATTTAACTTCAGATTCTCAAAAAACACAAGTTCTATCCAAAATAAAAGCAATTTCTAAAAGTATTATAAAAGTAGGGAAAATAACATCTGGAATTAAATTTTTCATAGAGACTTATTGCAAAGAAAAATTGAATTGTTTTTATAATAAATAGAAATAACAGATGGAAAATATGATTTTGAATTTATCAGCTATAAATTCAACTAGTTTCATATTAATAAGTTCTGAGAAAGTAAAAACTTAACCCTGACTTTTACTTATACAATTCAAGCTTTTTCTGAAGCTCATGGCAAGAAAATTATTTACTACTTCATAAACTTTCGTAAAATGTCAAATACTTATTAATAATTACAATACTCGATAAAGACTATCAGGAAGAAAAATAAAAATAATCACAAGTTTCTACAAATATTAACTTCTTCCAGTATTCGAATCTTAAAAACCGATTAATTGAATTGGATTTTTTAAATACTCTTATACAATGACACATTCTTTACCTGCTTTTCAAAAAATATATAACTAATTATAAAATATAATAAGAAATTAAAATATAAATAGTTATAATATATTGCAATATAGTTATAATAACACTTACAGCTTAAAAAATAATATTTTCTAAAAATATTCGCCTTCACGAAACTTGTGATGAGACATAACATTCTAGATAATGGAGTACTATTTTATTTTGAGTTCAAGAGTAGCGAGACCGAAGTTATGCTACATTTTATGGTTATGTACACAACATTTATGTAAATAGACGCCATTGTCGAGTCATAACATCCTAAACTACTATTTTATTCTGAAGTCGATCCGAGCGAGACAGAGTTCTCCTATAAATAATCAGGATATTCTAAGATAGAACGAAGCGAGTCCGAAGTAATACTACCTGAAGTGCGAATTACATTGGAACCAAACAAACATCATCTAAATAAGTAGTGAGTAACTGGTTTAGTATACCGTAACAAACGAAGTTTAGGCCTGTATTCAAAGACATTTTCCTAACATTTTTTTCCTAAGGAGAATGTTAGGAAAATGTTAGGGAGATGTCTTTGAATACGGGCCTTAATACTGATTCTGTCAGTATATTAACAAAATCAACATTCCGATAATTTCTTCCCCGCTCAACGTTAGAGGTTCGCTCTTAAACAGTATAAATTACAAAGGTAATATTACGAAAATAATGGTTCTGGAAAAGTTTTTACCCATTCAGAGTGTTTTTCGCATTGACAGATTCTTACTTAACCAGTTTTTACTATATTTTGAAAGCTAATTTTAAAGTCGTAAAATAATTTATTGGTGATAAATTTCATTTTTGATGGAATGTATATTTATTGATTGACATCTATTTTTTCAAATAAAGCTATAACAAAGCTTCTAGCTTATATTTTACAACATATGAAGCATAGAAATTCTTAATTTTATTTTGTTTTAATAGAAGTAACTCAAAATAAATATAATTTTATTTTGTAATTATTAAATTTAAATTTAATAATTATTTTTATTACTACATTTTTAATCTTATCAATTTCATTACTTTTTCTTTTTGTATTAGTAGATAAAAAATTGTTTGTAACTTATTTCCTTTTTTTAAAGATTATTGATATAATGCTCGTATTTATTTTATATTGTGTTATTTGTCTTTATAATTGTTTGTTATTATTATTGTAAATTTTATATCATGGTCTATGACCGTTGACAATAAATAAATAATTTTTTTATCGTATATATAGAAGTTGTAAAATTCTCTAACTTAACTTTAAACTTAAAAAAATCGGGTGCGGGGTACCTCGGAACGTTTCCTCATCACATTCACTATTTTTCACAAATTCGCTAGTCCTCCCTACTTCGGACTCACTTCGCTCGTCTTTAAATAGTTAATCCGTTAATGTCATATTAAAACATATACTTGTCCAACTGAAACGAAACTTGGTGTACTTTTTTATTACGTAAAGTTATACAACTCAATTGGATCATTTCCATTTTTTATAAACAGAATAATTTTCCTATAAACCTACGGCATCAATGAGGAAAATTAAAATGTTCTTAACCATAGTTCTTTTAGTTTAATCAATAAATGTAGATCAAGTCTTTGACAGACGAGACAAAAGACATCCTGTTTTTAGAAATAAGTGAATAGTAAAAAATTATATTACTGTTTCCTCCGCATGTGCTAATTCTAGATAATTGATCGTGGAAGCTTGAGGTTCTCTTTTTATAAGAGTTTATAATAAAAATAATAAACTTTTCAATTTACTATCAAGGAAAGAAAAAAAGCACATATGATAAGTGAAGAGCTCGAGTCTAGTAAAAGAGGAAATATGTTTTAAAAAATTGTTACTTATAGTTTGGGAGTTTTTTCTACTGCATCATTTTAGTATTTTTTCTTCCGTTTCGTATATTTCTCCACGTTTTCATTCCTTATCATGTCTAGTCTTATATCGACGAGAAAAACGTGAAGAGTGTTCACAAAATGAAAGTAAAGGAAAAAATGGCAGATATTACAAACGTGCTTGAAAAGGCTCATCGATACCCAGTAAAAAAATCTAGGCTAGCAAAAAAAATCGAATGAAACCTATTTCCGAAGTGGGCTCAATAATAAACGTTGTATACTATCTACTTTACTTTTTCCAATCTTACATTAGAAATCAAAAACCATTCTTACTAACTTAACTGCAATATTATAAGCACATGTCTGTTCCAATGAAAATAGGTTAAATACCAATACTAAGAAAGTAACTGATATTTAATGTGCAATACTAAACAAGAATATCCAATAATTTTTCCATGATCTCTTTTCAACTAATTAAAGTTTTCATCAGAGTTTTAAGCTGAGGTCAAACATACTATTGAATTTGATACTGAAAAGGGATGAAATACCATTAATTTGTCCCTTTTTATATTTAATGATCCCTTAGAGAGATTTTAATAAAGCTTAATGGAAACTCTTTTCATATATTTTGTCAAAAGAAAATAATTTTGCTAATAGACAAATATTAAAAGGTATATCTCTGACTTTAAGGGTTTTAATAGAAAAAGTTTCGAACTAGAAACATGACTACGACGCAGTTCATAAGGTTAATTTAGATTTTCTTGAATTATTATAGAGGTAAAAAAACTTTATGGTTATAGCTGAAGGTTATTGGTTCGTATTATTTTATCTTAGCGAATTTTCATCAAAATTACACTTATTAGGTTTATAAATAAAAATAAGTTTATATATATATATATATATATATATATATATATATATATATATAAATGTGTGTGTGTGTTATGTGAGTGTGTGTGCCAATGTAAGATAGTAAATAGCGAGATATTGAGGAGGTTATCAAGCATATTGTTTATGGAAATGTATGACAAAAAAAATAAATTGAAACTTGAATATTGCAACATTCACTTAGCAACTTATAGCTATTCCTATATGACAATCATGGCCGTAGATTGAAAAATAAACAGAATTTTGCACAAAAAGTTAGATAAGCTGGCTTGAAAATACAGGGTTAATAAAAAAAAAAAATAATCGTATTTTAATAATAATTATTTTTCATTAATGTTGATATATCTTTTAGTCGGACCACCTATTTTAAAATACAAAACTGAACTCAATTTGGACATAAAGTCAAATTATTATTAAACTTTAAATAATAATTTTAAAACAAAAATACATTTCGGATAAAAACAATTTTAATTTAAACTTTCTTCTTTTTCTTAGATTTTTTAAGAAATTTCCTTTAAATTAAGTCTAGTTTGCAAAAAGTATTAAAAATTAAGATCCGAAGTTTGTTTTTGACTATTTAAATCAGAACTTTTTATAGTAATGACTTCGTCATCTGTTAAAAAAGTGTAATAATTTTTTCGCAAAAAGAGTAAAATCAAAATATAAACTTGCTTAGCTTTTTAATTCAACCAAGACTAAAGAAAGGTTATAATTCAGAACTTCCAATATTTTCTTTAAAATTATGATTAAAAGCTGTCGTCGCATGTTGTTACGAATAAAATAAGTATAACAGTAGGTGTTCATTTTTACTTTTCCTCATTTATATCGTAGGTATATAGGAAAAGTAATGTTTGAAAAAAATCCGAAACCGGGATGAAACCGGAATTATTCGTTTCATGCGTTTTTAAGGCCTCATGAACTGTTTTTTCAAAGTTGTCTGTCTGTATGTGTGAGTGTGTGTAGTACTGTGTGTGTGTGTGTGTGTCAGTTATCATCGTAGCGCCCAGTGTATTTATGTTAAAGAGTTAACATTTTGTACAAAAAAAAACAGTCCACAAACAGTCTACTGCTGTAGTTGTGCTATTCGATTTTTTTTTTATTTTTACGTCACTAACCCACAATAATGACAGCGAAAATTTCTAAAAATTTTAAAACGCGGAAAAATGATGCGATCGGATTGAGATTTGTGACGCATGTGAATTTGTATAAGTCTAACATATGAGCTAAGTTTCGTCTCATTATCAGCATTAGTTCAATTTTTATTGAATGACTTGTGTACGTTTTTTAAAAAATTGTCAAAAATTGGGAAATGGTTTAATTGAGTCGTGAGTCGTCCAATTAAGATATGAGCCAATTAAACAAGTTTAGTGGAAAAGATTATCTATAGAATTATAAAAAATAGGGAAATAGATAAACATCTATGAGTATATTTTTAATCTATGTTAAAATATATTTACCTACGACATGAGTTGTAAATCAGGTTTTCATACGTAGCGACCTAGTCTCGTAAACATGTTTTACGGCCCTATGGAGGTAAAACACATATTTACGTCCCTATAGAAACGTAAATAGAGTGCAGTGGCTATATAGAGCCATCTATGTCGAATAAAAATCAAAGTCACAGAACAATTCTAATTAATGTTAGGAATGAAAAGAGAATGTGTACAAACAAATTAAAACCCCTTACCTACAATTGTTATTAACAACCCTTCAAATTGTAACTTCTCATTCCTATCATCATCTACAAATTTAATTAATAGAAAAATATTTCACTTATTATTTAAGTCGTAGGTAAAATTTAATACACGACAGGGATCGAAGAATTTCAGTTCTCGTATTATCCCTCGGCTAGGTCTCGGAAGTCAATTTTAGTTTTCTCCCTCGGCAAAGCCTCGGAAGCTAATTTGTTTACCTCCAAAGGCCTTACGGCCTCAGGTGGTAATGAAGTTTTCACCTGCGGCTTTCGCCTTATGTGAAAACTTGGCCTTGAGCTGTAAACTTTCTTCACCCCTTGCCGTGTAAATAACTATATTAAATTGTCCTAATGTCTGGTGGGATTTTATACACTTTTATTGCCCTCCTGTAGGTCAAGTATAGTTGGCTAAATGTTAAAAACATTCTACAAACATGAAATAGTTTTAATAGTGTTGAAGTCGTTTCGATAGCCAGTATATCTAGTATGTAGATAGTTCTTTAAACGTTTGAATCAATAAATTACGTCTGTCGATTAAATTAGTCTATTTAATTACTTTTAAATTTATTTTTTATTTGATTTGTTTAAAATGTAAATTTATTTCTAAAATTACTATATAAAATTTGTATTACTAAAAAACCCTTGATTTAATTTACTTTTTAAATTAAGTTCCCATGGCAGATGAATATAAAGAATTATAAAGAAAACAAAACCATAAAATACACCTGAATAAGAAAAAACTAATTTTTTTAGTTAACCATAAAAGCTATTTTACAGAAAAAAGGAAACCACAGAACGATTTCCTATTTAAAATGAATAAGAAATAATAGGTCAGAAAAGACCCCTCGCGAGACGATAATTTTGCTGAGTTTATTTGAAAAGTTTTGATCATATTTTTTGCCTACTTTAGTTTTAAGGGACTTTCTGCGGAAAAAAGTTTTTTCGTCTAAATGGAGACTGATTTTTATACATTTATGTTTGTTGGTCGTTAAGATTGTGGGATTTTTTTTATATAATCTGAACTTTTCAGGGAGGGGGGAAGAAAAATTTTCTTTTACTATAACTAATTTTACAGGGAAAAAAGGTGACTTTACTTTATTTTTTTTTTAAAAGTTTTTCCGAAAAATGGTAACGACTTTTACCACAGGAAAAATTCAGTAGCCCATATAACTTTCCAACTATGACTTATCTTAAACTTTTTTATCGTAAACTTTTAATTTTAAAAATAGCAACCTCCCACGAAAAAGTAAAAACCGCTAATTTAAATATAAAGGTTCTTTTGCTAACTAAGCTTTAATTAAGTATATTTTAAAAGATCATAACTTCAAAGAAATTTAATTAAATCTAGAAAATATTTCTAGGGGGTTTTTCAGTAAGTAGAGTACTTAATTTTCATGTCTACTTATAGTTACATATATGGGCTCAAGTTATAAGCTTTTTGTTTTATGGATTTAATTAAATAGGTAATACATATACCTTTATAAATCAATACGTTGCGATGAATGACTAACAAATTCAAAGAAAACTAATAAAGGCAAATAGCAAAAAAATTAGCAAAATGAGAAATTAAATATTACACAGCAAGAAGTAGGTTTGTTATCGATTATTATTCTACTGCTAATTGCATTGCATTTATACTCAAAAGTTATTTACTCTGTAAGGATTTGTTAACTGTAAAATATATATTCCGACAATTGCAATGCGTAAAAGTTGCAATATATCTTTTGTTTAGAGATATTAACTAATCAAAATAAATTTTACTTCTTAAAGTAAAAAAGTTGCGAAGTGGAAGTAATAATGACGTAAGAAACACTAAATATATATATATAATAGTTTATACACTTATTGCTATATCAATTGGAAGATAATTATTTAACGATGTATTAAAATGTATAGCTATGATCTCAGCATTGCAATAATCGCTTGATGTATATAATGGTAGTCTAAGTAAATAACAAATTATGAACTTCACTTAAATAGTACAAGTATCAAGATATAAGCGTAGAAACCGAAATAAAAAAGTGTGGGTAGAAATTTGTTTTATGGGTCACAGAATTAACAGGATTATAAATAAAAAATAAATGATGGAAAAGGCTAGGCCTTTCAATTCCACTTGAGTTGCCAGTTGTGTTATATTCTTAGGGACAAAAGCATCAAAGAATTAACACAAACACTAATAAACATTATCAAATTTCCAGTATTTATTTTTGTTATTTTTAAACTGATTCTTTGATGTAATATGAATTCATATACATTAAAAATACCTCTTTAATTAATCACTATGTTGATTTTGTTGTAAATACTTAACAGATAAAATTTGTCGCAGTTTTAATGATGTATTGATGATTAATAATTTTGTAAAAAGCACCAATCCAACAAATTGGATAAGTTTATTGCGTAAAGAACAACGAATTTCAAAATTCAAGAAGAGTAATATTTACATTGAACTGTGGTTAAATAGTATAAATTTAAAATTACATTTTATGAATTTGAACCACAAAATATTCTTTATAACAACAAATGATTTATTTCGATGACACAAATATTGGGTATATAAATATATTAAATAGTATATTTAATAATACTATTCAAAAGTATATTAAATATTTGATTTTAATTAAATGGGCATTAAATTTAAATTAATAAATTCAGATACATTAATTTATAGCATTAGATACAAGAAGTAAACACAGTGTCACTCTTAAGCTTGGAACTTAGGCAAAAATATAAATTTATTTTATTTTTATTTTATTATATATTTATTCGGTAGGTAGTTGTTTTGAACTATTCCTGGATCACTGCATTTTTTATGTAAAACCTTTCTCGTCAAAAACGTATTTATTTATTATTACTATTAATTTATTGTTTAAAGCTTAAACCTTTCATATTAGCGTTTCCTTCGCTCAAATCTCACTCAACTAATCCACCCTAGAGTTTCTACAAATAGGTAATCATTTGGAAAAAACACCCTCTACACATGGCGGCACATATGACTAGTTCATCAAGCCCAAACTTGGCTTGTGACTGCGACTAGTTTACAGCGTGCCTAGCTCATTAAGACTAGCTAGGCATTCCATTGTGGCTGGCAACGACTACTAGTTCATAATGTGCTATGTTCATCTAATCATACTAGCTCCTGTGATCACATTAGTCTTACTTAGCCCGCCCTCGTTCAACCAGTCTAATCAGCTCCTCTAGCATCACCAGACTTTAGCTAGGAACACCGGTCTGGCTAGTCCAGCATCAAACGATAGAGAACTCTAGCATCCTCGACTTTAGTGTACAGAAACTCATTCATTAGCATTAATCTGAAATTCAAAGCTTCGTAGTGCTCGTAGGAAACGTCTGACTTCGTTCCTAATCACTTTCGTTATTTGTGGCACTGATTAAACATTAATTAATTAAAACATTACCTTTCCGCACATCATCTCCATCAACCCGTAGAACCTTGACTTTTCGTACGCTGGAGACAACGAAAACTTGTCCTGGACAAAACATGCACCAGCCCCGCATTTCTGAATTAGCAACCAAGGAAACCACGAAAACCCCTAGCTGAATTCAAGACCTCCCGAGTGTACGGTACACGGGACAACCTCATATTGAGGTTCTCCATCGACAGAATTCGAACCCTCGCCTCAAGGGCGAGCGCTCATACAATTATTTACTTATTTTATTTAGATGTTTTGTAATATTATTTTTTCTAAAAACTAGAAATAAACGAATTTTAAGTTAAAAAAAGTCTTTGCTTGTCGGTAGTCACCAGATATGCCATAGGGATATTATTACTAAAGAGGCCAAATTGATGGAATTTTAAAAGCACTGGAAAAGTAACCTAAACAGAACACCTTCGACTATTATTACGATCAAATAAACAGTAAAAAATACAGTAACTTATTTGCAACGTTTATAGTAGAAAACACAACAATGAGAGGAAAACAGACAACAAAACAAGAAATATAATATTAAGAGCCCCAAAAAGATTTTCAAGCTTCTTAATGTATTTAGTTAGGCTATGGCCCCTCTTATAATACATTTCTATAAGATATGCCGTTATTTACTTCATGTGATTTATTCATAAGATATAGTTACAGGAAACCTCTTTAAAGGCTAACAACTAATAGATTTCAGTTATTCCTAAGAGATTGGCCTAAGATTTGCGTAAAAAAACAATAGCTTTATGCAAATTAAAATGCAGAAAAATAAAGGCTTCAATTACTACATAAAACTTATTTTAAACACGACAAACAAACTACTTTTCAAGCGCGAAATAAAATAGTAGCATGGAATAACATAGTAAAGTGTATTTATTTAGGTAGAAACTGCTCAGTTAAACTAACTATTTCTAATATGTACACAGTGTACTTTTACTTGTATTTTATTTTTTTTTTTTAAAAAGGGTTAGAATAAAAAGTTAACAAATTTTAAAAAAAGTAATAAGAGAGAGTAAACGTTATTACACAGTATATAAATAAAAACTTTAGAACCAAGGGAAAAGGTCTTAAAGCTCGAAGAAGACCAACCAAGTGCGACCACTCGGATAACCTAAGTTTTGCTTGAGTGTGCTTTTAGTAAAGCTAGCATGTACCTACGTAACTTGCTTGTCCCTTCTCTAAGTCTTGTTTTATTTCTTAAATAAATATTTGATTTAATTTGGTTACACAGTGTGTATACATAATAATTATATTTGCACTGCAGTCCCCCTCGAGGGTAGTGCTTTTACAATTTTATTTTTTAATTTAAATAATTTAAAAAAATACAAAAGTGACATAATTTATTAGTAATAATAATGCAAGTTTAGGAGCTGGGTGGCGGAGTAAAGGCAACCGTAACCCTTCGTTTAGTGTTACCGATTGCCTTTGCATAATAATAACAAATCTTGACTATAATGTATGGCAACAACAATCATAATAAACGAGGTCGTGAGCTGGGATTTAAACTCCCGACATCTCCGGTGTCAAAGGTCAGCATAAAAATACTATATAAATATTTTAAATTTTAATAGTACCAAGCTTTGCAAAACATTATTAAAAAATTATAATTATATTGTGTCAACTATATGAATATCAAGTGCGATTTAAATTTTTGTGATAAAAGTTTAATTAAAGCTCCGTTAGCAATCTCCGTCTCGATTAGATTTTTATTTTGTTTAACAGCTTATTAAAAATACGCGTACTATCATTTGATAAAACTTTAACTAATGCTGATGATGGAATTAAATTTGGCCCATTTGTTGGTTTTAAATTAGACAAAACTCTTCTCCAAATAAATAGGTTTTTAACGATTTTTGCTCGATCATTAATGAAAGTCAATGGCAACATAAAAACATTACTTTTCAGTAAACACAATCCAAATACTGATTTTTGTATTAAGTTCAAACTTTCTTGCATAAACACACAGGGCGTTATGATGATAACAGACAACAACACATATAAATACAGACAGCTTGGTAAAAACCTCTCAGGAGGTCTCAAATACACCGTTAACTAATAACAGTTTAAATAATTCTGATTTCAGAGCCAAAGCATAACTTTTCTACATACCAACCCTACAAATGATAAATAGTACAAATAATTGGACAGTTTGGAAATGAAATAATTTTATGATTTAAATTACCTTAATGTAATAAATCAGAAAGCAGAAAGCCACACATTAAGTCAAACCTGTTTATTTGAAAGATATGAATAATATATAAATTAGCAAGCAAATCTCCCCTCTACAAGAGTGGAGACAGACGCTTAAAAATGGAACCTAAATACAAAAGAATCTACAGCTTCATCTAATGATGTTATTATAAAAGCTGTAGGGTAGTTTTTCTAGTAGGCCAAATTTAACAAATGAATTTTGTGTGAAATGAAGTAAAAATGGCACAGAAAACAGAATGAGGTGGATAATAAAACACCAGCCGTCATTAATAACCCGTATAAAAACTTTTTTTAACACGTCAGCACTATATCTTATCTTAATCATAGATATTTATGGACGTAAACTTTAATCTACACTAACATTAGCGAAGATTCATTTCAGTCTACACGAGTGTAAATCTAGTGAAGAACGTAGACGTAGAGGGTGGCCTTTGTCTCACTTTTTTTACTCTAAACTTATAACTACTTATTTGACCTTTAGTCCAAAAGAACCTGACGAAAAATAACTTTCTAACATAGAGTTTTAGAATAAAAAACTTATGAAAGGCAATAAAATAAAGTTTTATATAAACTTCTCTTACCCTTTATTAAACTAAATATAAAAGAAGAACTATAAAAAATTGTTGAAAGGTTTAATATTTAAAATATTTAACAGGCATAAGACGTAGAGGCCGAACTACAACACTACGATGAATGGACAGAGTACAAAAAGACACTTTCAGATGTAGTAAACATATCTGTTAATGGCTGGGTAGATAGAGATATTATTACTAGTGGAGCTCTATTGGTTGAATTTTGAAACATCAAAAATGAAGCCTGCCCAACTTCGATTATCAATATAATCAAATAAGCAGAACAAAACTACAGTAACTTATATATTAGAATGTTTAAAAAACAAACAAAACACAGCACTATATCAGGCTTAAAATTTAATTCTAAGCTCTAAAATAGTTATAATAAAATTATTTGGAAAATTGAACTAGGATTATTTAGTCAAAATCCAGATTTCGGATTTTTAGTGCTAAAAATTACGTTTCTTATATACCTAAGGTATAAATAAGGAAAAGAAAGAACAAAAGCGATCATTACTTGGAAAAAAAACACAAGCTATCCAGAATACTTCCAAGAAGTATTTCAATTCTTATGTCTAAAAATTTATTGAATAAAACAATTTTTGTTTTAGGTGGTCTCAGTCAAACGTTTAAATGAAAAAAATCGGAAACAAAGAACAGTGGAAATTTTGGTCCCCGTATCAAATTCGCTGCGCTCAGCCTCACTAATAGAGTATTTGCACAATTTTTTTTATTGCATTAGCTTTAAGTACGTCATATAAAAGAACACCCTGTAAAATATTAGAAATAAAAAAGTGATATACTTTTGATGATACAGCGAAAAAAATAAAAAAATATTTAAAAATATTCTTTTGGCGGAAAAACGGTTTAGACTGCTTGCGTGACGCCAGGCGTAAGAATACCGCCGTGTAGTACAATATTCACTAGAACAACATTCATAACAGTATATTCTATACTGTCAACAGGATGATACTGACAGCTGTAGTTATCACGCTCCTTAGGCATTGTATTGCCTGGAACACGGCATTGTTTTGCTTCAGTCTTCTTTACATTCTATTGAACTGTAAGCAACTGTTGACCTTACGATATTTTAACTAAAACTCCCATCTGTACCTTAAACGACCCAACCTTTAGAACGTTCCGTTTTCACCCCACTCTCTCACCCATTCCCTCTCTCCTCTTCTATAAATGCTAATTTCGACTATTAAAATTAAATTAAATATAGCTTAATATATTCTTTTAAAACACATTTAATCATTTTATGAGCAAATTTTTTTTTTTTGGAAAAATGCAAATACTCTATTCGAATTTCTTTCGTTCCTCCTCAGAATCTGTAAACCACACAATTAATCTATATTGCAGAGCGGGAGGACTCGTCCTTAGACAGTAAATCTAACCATGTACTTTCAGCGGTCACCCTCAGATACAGACCTCGCATGATTCTGCTTAACATGCATACATTATAAGTCAGACCAACTAATTATTCGACTGAAACTTCAAACATTAGAACACTAGAACAATTAGTTTGTATTTAGTATTCAACAAGTTCATTGCCCAAAAATGACCCCAACATTATAAGTATATTTTTATATTAACAAAATAACCAAAACGTTATTTAGTTTACAAAATAAATAAAACATAATAAACATTATTTTCTTTAGCATTTAGTTATAAAAAAGTGTCCAAATCCTATTGAATCTTAATATAAATACAGGAGTCAAATTAAATAAATTTATTAAAAACGCAATTAATAAAATAAATTGAATAAAATAAGAGATTATCTTATTTTGTTTTCCGAGATTAATAATCCTATTAGTCTGGTTTAAACCTAGAGTCATTATTTTTACGTTTCTTTTCATATCTGCGCTCTTTTAGGTAAATTATAGTGGAAATAAATATAATTTAAAACATGAAATTTGATAAAAAGCCTTGTTAAAAAAACCATTAATATGAAGTAAAAAGGAAAATAAAAACAGACTTTTAAAGACTACAAGAAAAGTTCTTCAAATCGCTTCTAGAAAAAATAGACGGTATACGTTTTAAATTTGGACTGTATTTGTTTTAGTACAGCACTAAGCTATTAGCTAGGCGCGACATTTCATATAACGTAACCTGGGATGCGAACATGGAATTTTCTTGTATGCTGTGAGGTGCTGCAATCTGGAGTCCGAAGTTGTAAGGAAAAGTCCCTACTAGGTAGTCTGTACCCGATTTTTATATTTTTCCTACCACTGTAGGTAGGTATATAGGAATCGTTTTGTATCCACTTTAAACATTCAAAACCGAGATTTCAACATTTAATCGTTTCGAGAATTTTAGTGCCCGGAATGGGAACAATGGGTGTCGAGAGTCTTTACCATACTACATGTGTGTCATTGTTTGTTTGTGTGTCCGTGTCACGAATAACTTCATTAGTGCTCACGCTAGAGAGTTGAAACTTAGCATAAAGACCAGAATTAATATCTAGTATAGTGGTGGATCAAAGATCATAGGTTTTTAGACCACGTTAATCTATTTTGCCAAATAATCAAAAATGTTAAAAATTCATGATAAATCGAAAACTTTATCCACAATGATCCACACAGTTAAAATTTGACACAAATCTATCTTAAGTGACAAATAGATTAATCATATTTTATATTTATAGCAGCCGCTATTTTGATAACATTGTCTTTTGAATTTTGAAACTTAAACAAACTATAACTTCCCAACGTTGAACTGAATCAACACATGACATTTAGGACACGATGAACATAAAGATGCCCCAATACAAATAATATCCATACTTAAATACGGTAATGTGTATGGTGGATAATACTCTCATAAAAGCGTGAAAGCTTCGTAGCTGTAACTAAACCTTTTTATCCTATTTTTGTTTTGCGGGATTTAGATTTAAAAAAAACACCGTTCTACTTCTTAATTATGATGCAAATTACAAAGAGGTAGAAGCATAGAGTTTATTAGAGAAAGAGAGGTTTATAAAAGCAAACATTGCCTTCCTTTTTATACAATTATCTTAGTGTTGATCCTCCTCTAATTAGTTAAGACTCTATGCTTTCAAAATCTTATCCTAGACTTCTAATACAAAGTTAAAATGTTGCAGGGTTATAATAGAAGACAAAAAGAAGATAGAGTGGTGATGGTGAGAATGGTGATGCATTTTAATACAATCACATTAATGACATACATCTTCCAACACTTCCATACCTTATTCAACCAACACTAATAAACCTCTGAGATCGATAGATGTGATAAATTACAGTCTCTACTAGAACTTAAAGAATCTGGTAAAGCAATTAAGAAAATAAGTACTTTAAGTTTTAGCAAATATTCAAAATATCGCTATTGCGCCTTCTTCAGACTACTTCAGGCAGGAGGGGTTATTTAGGGCTAACTATCATACAAGAGTACCAGACATCGCACAAGTTCTGAACTAAAGGCTTACTGTATGTTCCGAAAATATGACATCATAAACCTTTTTATACATATCTAGAAAACTTATTTAGTTCTGGTATGAAGAGCAATTCGCAATAATAACATGAGAGTTTTTGGAGGGGCTTTCATTACTTCTTGTATATTTACTTTAAAATCCTTGTGTTATTTCTCCTTTTTAACTCCTACCCTAATAAAACCCCTATAAATTTTCGTTTTGATGATCTCTACTAGGTAACGGTAATAGTAAAGATTTATAATGCACTTTCCTCTATTTCATAATTATTTTTAGCATATTTTGAAAGAAAAAATAGCTTATGAGATTAAGGTCATGGAGTGGGGGAGGTAGATTTTATAAAAAGGGGGGATTTCCTGATCAAAAAAAAAAAAATAAATAAATTATATATATATATATATATATATATATAATATATATATATATATATATATATATATATGTATGTATGTATATATATATCTAATCAAACGCGAGTGTCAAAAGCGTATTTAATTAAAGCATTCATATCTTACAAGCTACGATAAGAATGCTCATAATCCTCATAAGTGCTTCATATCATCATAATCTCTAAGCTGAAACCAATTATACATTTTATAATTGGCCTAATAGTCCAATAGCTAGGCCTAAAGAATGTGACTTACTTTCTACAACTTCAAACCAATTTTTTTCTGAATATACTTTAAATTATGAAGGAAATGTTTAGTCTGCCTATCTAGAGTGGAGTCCTTCATATGAAGTCGCCCGCTCAAAATATTATAAAATTGCTCTAATTCCAGTTTTCTACTTCTTCATATGTAAAAAATGAAAAGAACATTTGCTAAAACTGATGTCAAAATCAGGTAACTACAATAAATGTCATAAAGTTATGAAATTTGTTAAATGGCCAAAAAATTGAAAAAAAGCCTCGCTGAAATGGTTTGCATAAGTAAACCATTTTATCTATATTCCTCATTTATACCGTAGGTATATAGGAAAAGTATTGTGTTTGCAAAAATACTGAAACCGGGATGAAACCGTAATTATCCGTTTCAGGTGTTTTTAAGGCCTCCAGAGTGGTTTTCTCAAAGCTGTCTGTCTGTATGTGTGTGTGTGTGTGTGTGTCTGTTATCATCATAACTCCTAGTGTATTCATGGTAGAGAATTGAAGCGTACCAACATCAGTCAACCGCTGTAGTTGTGCTATTCGGAAAAGATTTTTTTAAGACATCATTAACCCGCAATAATGACTCAGAGAACATTTCAAATAATCATAAAACGCGGAACAATTGTGAGATTTGAAATTTCATTAAAAACTTCATTAAAATTGGGCACTCATGTAGACATGTATAAGACTAACATTTGTGCAAAGTTTCATCTCATTATCTGCATTAGTTCATTAGCTTTTATCGAATGACTTGTGTACGTTTTTTTTTAAATCTAAAAAATCAGAAAATAATGTAATTGAGGTGAAATTTAGTACAAGTATATACCTTTACCTAATAAATAAGTACACAATGTTTTGTGTAAATACGACAAGTATATCCATAATTTCTGTTGGATCATAAAACTTAGGTAGCATTGAGCTTGGTCTATGCTGTGTGGGTGACCGCTGGGAATGAAACAGATGCATTCACTATTGGAGGACGAGCGAAGCGAGTTCTTAATTTAGTTCAAAATTTGGCAAATTATATATTCTGAGGACAAGCGAAGCGAGTCCGAAGCAATGGGGATGAGCGTAGCGAATAATAATGAGGAAAAGTTCCGACCAACCCCGCACCAATTTTTTTTGGTGTTTTAAAGAGCCATAAGTTTGGTTGTAGTCATCCGATATTCATAATTAAAACTCGTTTTATAAGAACATTTTATCACCTTTAAAAATTATCTTTTCATATTTTGCACACTGAAAACTGAAATTTGCTGATAATAAAATTATCAGCATTCGAAATCACAAGAAGGGCTTCACTCTGGGTAGGAAAACTATGTTTTTTTCTTTACAATTTAAGGTATATTTTTAGAAATATTTGGTTTGAAGTAGTTTAAAATGAGTCACACTTTTTCAGGTCCAGCTCTTGGACTAATAGCTATAGGTGAAAATAGCCTTGAAATGTTTCGTGAAAAGAGAATTCTGCGCAAGTTATCGAAGACTTGTTGGAGCACTCTTGGTCCCCCAGATCTCTACATTACATTATTTAAATTTATATCTTAATAAGAATTACCTTAATATCTTTAATAGCCGATAAATTCTTCATTGAAGTGCTATTCAAATGTACAACACACTCGGAAACGAAACATACTAACGATAATATCAGCTATCGAAACACTAATTATGCGATATCTTCTTGAGTTTTAAATCTTGAGATTTTACTTCTTTTTTACTAATACGTTAATAAAAAACTAATAATAATGAAAATAAATTAATGAAACATCTACAGACCTGAAGTTTCAGGAAGAAACAAGATAAA